>BTHU01000012.1:68860957-69460957 GCA_036184795.1 Tokudaia tokunoshimensis | reverse complement strand
TAAAACAACAACAACAAAAGCCCCAGAGAAGACTCCTATGGTTAAAGGAGGGGCCTTAGTGCAGACTAAATGACCCAGGGCCCACCATGCTCCTCACTTTACACTGACCTACCTCAGCCTTTAAGCAGATGGTAATTTCAGACAAGTGAAGCTGGCTTGATTACAAATGAACAATAGCTAACTGCTGGTAGCCATTATTTGAAGGGTCAACAATCAATTGCTGCTTTAATGTGTCCTTGAAGGACTGCTTCCTATACAACAGAAAGTTTCTTCAAAGTATCTACACACCATAAGAAAACCACATATCACCAACAAATTACAGAAACCTAGCCACTGGGACACACACACACACACACACATACACACACACACACACACACACACACACACAAAGGACTCATAGAAGTTTGAAAAAAACTGGAAAGTGAGTTTCCATTATGATTACACCAATTCAGATGACAAAAAGAACAGGCAAGATAGATAGATAGAGATAGATAGATAGATAGATAGATAGATAGATAGATAGATAGATAGATAGATAGATAGATGATAGATATCAAGAGAGAGGAGGGGGGAACAATGGTAAATATGCAACCATGCAGCCATTATCAAACACACTTTGAAGCCACAAAGGCAGGGAATAGTCTCAGCGGCTTCTAGGATCTACTCCATGGCAGTTCCAGGCCTTCACAGCCACAAGCCCTCTCTTAAAAATGGACACCTTGAAATGACTCTCCACTGTCAGGTAAGGAATGGGCGACAGCAGAGCCCACCAACTTATACTAAGAAAGGGTTTTTAGGGAGAGAGCACTTTATTCTTTCAAAAATAGCAGTCTACTATAAAAAAAATGTATAAAGACAAAACTACAGCACAGTGTACTTGCAAAACATACACAGAAGGACTGATGCCTTCTGGGGAATTGTGTTAACAGTGTACTTTCTATAGGGAAATTTGATGTTCATCTCTCTTCAACAAATATTCCATAAGTGTTTTGGAAAGCATATATTTTAATTATTTTCCAGAAGACTCAGAATGGGCCATTTAGGAGGGAAACAAAACACAACTTCCTTCTGAGCAAAAGCAACACAAATCAAACTCTGCTGTATTAAAATACCACTCCCTCCCCAAAGCAGCAGGCTTACTTCAGCAACAGCAACAATACCTCATCACCCAGCTTGTAGATGCTGTTAAGTAATGGACAGAGCAAAAGGCAGCAAAGACAGAGGACTCAACTTCAATTTAACTGTCCTGTAAGGTACATAGTAATTAGCTGCAAAGCTCTGAAATCTTAGCTAGCATGTTAAGTCTGCTACATGACAGTATAATTTGACTTCTTAAAGGATTATGCAAATTACAACTCATCATTCCATTACAGGATTGAAAAAAAGTGACAGCTAATTTATACATAACACACCTTTCAAATCCCTAAGACGCGTAGCACCTGTGCGATGTATTTTGCTGAGATTTTCTTGCACATAAGTACTTGTTTATTGCAATATAAAGAAGCTTACCTAAGAGCTTTAATACAGTTATTTAAAAAAAAAACTTTTAGACCACAATTTCAAAATAATAGACTCCTCCCACCCTTGATTTCAGAGGTAAAATTTTTGTTTTGTTGTTTTCATTTTGTTCCATTTGATTTAGCTTTCCCCCCCCAGTATAAATTTGATAAAAATAAGGCTTAATACAAATATACTATTTGAATAGCTGGCGACCACAAGCACTGATGCACGAGCCAGAAGGCAGACTCACAAAGATTTCAACATACTTCTGGTAGGTAGATTCACAGTAGATTCCGTCATATCTGTAGATTTTCCTACATTCTGATTGGTTGGGCAGAGGATGCTGGGCAGTTATTCTGTAGAGGCATCAAAAACAGATAGACATGACTAGAGAGCGGAATGCAGGATAACAAGTGTGCTGAAATGTAATCATTTTGCTCTTTACCCGTAGGCTCTACTCACAACTGTCATGTGTACATACACTGTAGCTACTCATGGCTATAATGTGCACATAGCTACTCACAGCTGTAATGTCCACGTACACTCTAGCTACTCACAACTGTAATGTCCACATACACTGTAGCTACTCACAACTCTAATGTGCACATATACTCTAGCTACTCACAACTGTAATATGCACATAGCTACTCACAACTGTAATGTCCACATACACTGTAGCTACTCACAGCTGTGATGTGCATATGCACTGTAGCTAATCGGCTGTACTGTGCACAGACACTGTAGCTACTCAGGGCTGTACTGTGCACAAACGCTGTAGCATATGAGTTCTAGAGAGCCCCAGTCAGACAAAAGCAAGCATTTTGGTTCTTCATGGGAACAATCTTACTTTTAATCTCAAAGCCATAAAAGTAGAAGAAAATCAGGACAAGGGTCTAAAGCTAAACTCTACAGTCCCCATGATTATTTTCTAAAGGAATTGTTAAAAACAAATGTCATTAGTGTTTTTGTTACAGGATTGTCATTAATTCAATCATGCGTTACGAGAGGAGGCAACTGTAAATTAGCTATAAAACCAAAGTTGGGTTAATATGTTTTCAGCTTTATTCAATTTATGTGGAGTTTGTACACTCCTGGTTTCTAAAGGGATGTAATACAGCTTACAGAACTGAACCCAATTAGGGATAAAAACACAAGCAAGGCCATCGGGAGCGAGGGTTAGATGTTAACAGGCACCTGAGATGAGCTGATTACGGCGGATCCAGGTTTCTTGGCAGTTAAGGCAAAAAGGGGGGGGGGGTAAAGCTTACACAGTTTTTCTTTGTATCACTTAAGCATATAAATTCATCTGAGACTCCCTGCATTACATAGACATAAAAATGCTGAGAGGCATTTTCTGACCATTTCCTTCTATTGAAAATCTCTTCATTCAGGGGGAAAAGTATATAAGGAACCTATCTTGTTTTGTTTTAGTGGAAAGTCATGAAATTTAATCAATACAAAATATCAGAAAGAGTACCAAGCTGTTTGCTCTAATAGTGCTAACAGAAAGTAACATAATATCTAATCTTCAAGCACATAATATATATTTGCATTTATATATATGCATATATAGTTATATATTTTATATATGCATATGCATACACACATGTGCACACAGACACACACATACACAAACTCCCCTTCAGAGGTAATTAAATCATGTAGTGCATCCCTATTTTATAAAAACTCAGATGAGTCTTTTCTAATTTCTGTGTGCTTCTAATGTCATTAAGTTTACTTAATATTTCATAAAGTCCAATATTCCTGGGGACAGCACTTTATAACAAGTTAAGTTCTACTTTGGAGCTGTATTTATATGCTTCCCTCAGATATTATTTAACATGTTCTCTGTGTTATAATCAGCCTGGCCCCAAATCTCTTATTAAATTTAGTTGGCCAACAGTTCTATTTATAATTAATCATTTGCCCCTTGTTTAAAGTGATTTTTAAACCCCATTTGATTATTGCACTCAACTTCTAGCATAAACGCACTCATTAACTATCACCGGAATTCCAAAGGTTTTCATTAACCTGTGTGGTATCTCATTGTAAAGCTGATCTGATCGGAAAGCAGGAAACACAGACAGCTTGAACTGAACGGCGAGCTGGTTTGAAAGATGCAATTACAAAGTCGACCTCACAAATTTGTTTTAGCCATTAAGCTCACAAAAACAAATCCTGAGAAGAGTTTTTAGCAATGAGATTAGATGATGTAAATTTAAAATTTTTTTAAATGTATTTGATGAGATCACACTGAAGTTCTCTACATTTCTCTTCAGTATCTTTTTTATGTTTTAAAGTTGATTTCTGGTAGTTTGTTCTAAGCTAAAGACCCAAGAAGCATTTACATAGGAACAGATCTAAGCTGATTCTCAACAGTTCTGTAAACTATCTCAAAGAGGTATTGAGTAAAGTGACAGAAAGGCAAAGTAAATAAAATGGACTGTCACCTTCACCAGCCTCCTTTAATGACAGCCAGGGTTATAATGAAGTTTTGATTTGCCTGCTGCATTCCATTGAGAAAACTATCTGGTGTAAAAAATAACAGACAAAGCCTCTTAAGGAAACAAAGCCCCAAACCATCATGTACTCAACACTTGGTATTTATCCTTTCTTGCTACAATAGATTATTAACCAAAGGCTTTTTGAGTTCATTTTGTTCACCTGATTTTTGTTTTTAAAGGTTAAATACTACCAGTAAAAAGTTTGAATACGCCTTTCAATCTTGAAACTATTAGGAACCATGGTGTCTGCCCGTCAGTCAGTCCACGGTCCTCCCCCTCACATCAGTCCTGTCTGAATGGACTCATCATCCAGCTCAGGGTAGGACTTAAGTGCATTTACATACATGTGAAACGTGTAAGCTATGACTAATTTTAACTCACGGGGCAGAATTTAAATAATTAGTTACAAGAAGTCAAACTAAGGGAAAAAGGAGGAAAGAGATGGTTGGAGGCAGAGTAGTAAATTGTTCCATTTTTGCAGGTAATCTAAATGCAAACTAGAAGCAACTTATCATGAGAATGGATTTTCCACCATCTGGTCAAATAACAGGGGATTTGTCTAGTGGCGAGCAAAGAATGGAATGATGTGAGAAAGATTAGCGGGCAAGTCCTACAGTTAGCTAAAATGTATTTTGTGCAAACAAGAACAGATGACGCCTTAACAATTACACCTGTCAAAAACTCCAGAAAGCAATCCATCTCTGAACAGCCCAGTTGAAAACAGGCTAGTTCATAACAAAATGAATTTTTTTTAAACAATTGCCAGCCATAACAGTTTGATGCATGACAAGCTTAGGAAGTCACATTTCACGTTCAACCGAAACCTTAACTAACTGGACCCTGGTTTCCAGTGATAAGTAAGATATTAGACCCTCTAAAAATGTTGAAACCATATAAATGGCAGGTATAAAAGCCACAAAAGCAAGGAAATTTGAAATTAGAAACAAAAATCAGAATCAAGGAACTGCCGTGGACATATCCTTTGGGCCCCTGTACCGCCACTGTCCTGGCACCGTGGACTCTTTCCTGAGACAAATGTCCCTTTGCTGCAGGAGCACTAGAACTGAAATAGAAGCCCCGGCAGCTCATCTTGATGAGGTTCTGCAGGTGTTCCAAGGGATTTTATTTCCTGACCTTCACAAATGCTGGCAATCCTCTGGAGTTGATAGGAGTATGTTTGTTTGCTTTTCCCTTGTTATTTTAAGTTGATAGTCTGAACTTCTGGAGTAGCCCACGTGTACATCATTTCATATTAATCTTCACACTTAGGCCGTTCTGTCAAATTCCCCAGAGTTCCCATCATAATACACACACAGCTCAGAGCCAGATTGGTAATGCATTTGAGTGGTGACAGTGGTTCTTGTTTAATGTGTACAAAGCAATATAATCTACCACAGATCTAAACACTGTGTTTTTAAATGCATCTAGAAATACTTAGAATTTACTATTATCATTTTTTCTTAACAGTGACTCATAGGCATTCTCCTGGAGGAGATTTTCTCAAAAGATATGTGAGCTGTAGAGGTTATGAAGACTACATGAGACCTTCATTGAAAAACTATCTATGGCTTCCTTTTTATTTGTTCTATTAAGTTACTATTCTAATAGCTATGCTGTTAATAATGTTTATAGTTTGACTCCAAGTGTTTGAAAATAAATGAGTCTTTTTCTATCATGGGAATTTTCTTCCTTTGATTCCTCTATGCCTGTAAACAACCGAGACAAGTACTCGTGTCTTCCATGCTAGCACTGGGAAGCTACATCAGTCATAAGACACAAAATACTTACCCATTCAGTTCTGATAGCACCATCCATAGCCTTATGTGTAATGGAACAGGCCATGGTATTTCTCTAAGACATATGTGAACACACTGATACACTATACCAGGCAATGTGGTTAGGAGTGTGGTTAATATGTGGCATTTGCCGAGTTACCTCTGAGAGGCACAGCTTCTCATGTAAAAATGGGAATAATAGAAAGTATCTGCTCTATAACATGCCTAGGGAAGTTAAAAGAAATATTTATGGAAATTGCATAGCTCTAAACTTTCACATATCAAAAACATGATAAATGTTACCTTATAATAACATTAATTGTCCTCTTAAATGCCAAAGTTACTGGAGGATCATATACTTTGATAAACTCAGGAATAAACTGAGAAACTTTTATTCAAAGTGAGTATTCTAATAAGATCTTTTAAGACTTCCTGTAATGCTTTATAATTCTTGCAGATAGCCTGTTTATAAAGTTTCATGATAATTCATTACATCTGAGTTCAAGTTAATTAATATAACTTTCATCAAGATGATGTATTTACTTGATGAGCCCTTTGTTCTTCATAGTAATGTTCCAAGGAAGAGAGGTTAGAGCAGCGATGCTCACCAAGCCCAGGAACCAGAGCAAGGAGGAACCAGATCCCATTTGATAAACACATGCTCCACTATATTCATAGCAGCCTTATTTATAATAGCCAGAAGCTGGAAAGAACCCAGATGTCCCTCAACGGAGGAATGGATTCAGAAGATGTGGTATATTTACACAATGGAATACTACTCTGCAATTAAAAACAATGAATTCACGAAATTCCTAGGCAAATGGTCAGAACTTGAAAATATCATCCTTAGTGAGGTAACCCAATCACAAAAGATCACACATGGTATGAAGTCACTGATAAGGGGATATTGACCCAGAATCTCAGAATACCCTAGACACAATCAGCATATCAATAGATTTCTAAAAAGATGGAAGGAGAGACCCCTGGTCCTGGAAAGACTGGATGTAGGGGAACGCCAGGACAGAGTAATGAGAGGGGGTTGAACGGAGAAAAGAGGGAGGGAAGGGGGCTTATGGGACTTTCGGGGAGGGAGGAAACGGGAAAGGGGAAGTGATTTGGAATGTAAATTAAAAAAATAAAATAAAATTAAATTAAAAAAAAAAAAAAAAAAAAAAAAAAAAAAAAAAAAAAAAAAAAAAAACCTACCAAGAGGATCCAGCTTCAGACATTTGAAATGCTAATTTGCAAAAGAGACTCATCCAGTACGAGCCAACAGAGAGGACTTAGATCTAACATTCTAAAGACATAAAGAGGCAGATTTCAAAGGGGGTGAGGGAAGAAAGCCAAATGTCCAATTCTAGACAGGTATGAAAGGTGGGCTCTGGACAGACCAGATTCCTGTTGTCATTGGTACTCTGAGCTAGTTCAAGCACCCACCTAATACATTTTAAAAGAGAGTTCTCAAGCACCAAACTTGAAAAGGGGAACTCTCCTGGGAAAGGAAGACTGTCCTGGGAAGGGAGACTCTACTGGAAAGGAGGACTGTCCCGGGAAAGGAGAACTCTATTGGAAAGGGGGCTAGGATCATGGCTCGAGAATGTCTCCAATCAGACACTTTCACCAAAGTAGTACCAGACAGAAGATTTTCAGCACTACAGGAACTACTTCCATCTTTCCTACTAACTCCTGGCTGCTAAAAAGTCTACAGGATAATAAATTGAAGGGAAAACAAAGAAAAGACTCTAACAGGGTAACAAAAAAGCATCTGAAATACTATATATTCCTGTTAGCCAGACAAAGAGGAAGACATGAGACAAGACTGGCTCTGGTTATCTCTCTCTCTCTCTCTCTCTCTCTCTCTCTCTCTCTCTCTCTCTCTCTCTCTCTCTCTCCCTTCTCCTCCTCCTCCTCCTTGCGTTTCTTGTCCCCCTGACCTTTGAGGCTTCCCATATTTGCCTATTTCCTGGGAGTCATGTCCAGATACTGTTTAGGATCCAAAGCTTTGAAATTAAACAGGCACCTATGCAAATGTTTCACCAAATGTGACATTGAAAAGAGGACAATACTTGTCTGAATCTACAATGATAATAGTAAACAAGACTTTATGTATATTGTGATAATGTAAGCCTACATCATAGTATCAGGAATGAAACAAAGGATTGTAATCAAAATAACTACTAATTCACTTACTTAACAAACTTGGCCACTCTGTCGATCACTGTACAGGCACATCAACCATGCTACCTAAACACTGTAGATTTCTGTTCACATGAGCCTGATGCATGGAAGCAGAAATTTTAACCAGTGAAACTAAGAGCTGACTATTCACAGAAGGATCAAGGCAGCTTTGGGAGTTTTATAAGTTCAAAATCAAAACAAACAAAAGACAACAGTGCACTGATAGAAACTAAAGTTCTGTATCCAAGCCCTCTCTTCCCACATATGGATACACATACCTTCCTCCACCAGGGTGCTTGTGTGCCTCTTAGACAATGAAAGCAATGGTGCTGTTCATGCAGCTTCTATCTACCAAGTGTTAGAACCTTATACTGTAAGACTTGACATTTGTTAAAGGTTCTCAGTGGGCAATGTCATTCCACATTCTAGGGATCAGTTCTGAAAAATACTGACTGACAAAAACCAGGTCAAAACCATATCTAGACATAGAAAATGAAAAGCAAAAGACATTGAAAATGGAAGTTCATCATGGCTTGAGCTACAATCCTACTAATGGTGGTAAAATATGGGTAAAGAGTAGCAGGCAAACAGTCTTCCCAAAGCCAGGGCAGCTCAGAGGGTGCAACAACTGTAGGAATCCTGTTAGGAAGACTATCCCCAGAGGAGCAGCCTGAGGTCAGGCACATGGAGTGAGAAGAGAAATCTACAAAGGGAGGCTCCTACAGTTCATCCTTCTAACTATTAGAGCGAACAGTTCTCTACTTACGCCATAAGAAGTCTGTTTGCAGGAGTCAGAGCACCACACAAAAATGATTATGTGTGAATATATTAGGTCACCAAGAGTAGCGAATGACATATTTGTGGCTGTTTGGTGGCCTTGACCACTGTCTGTACAACAGGCATGCATTTTTATTAAAATGTTAACTTAGAATGAGGAAATCAGAACACTTATTCCACATAACTGATAAGTAGGCAGACTCTGACTACTAGATTTTTCTGTTCTAGGACCTGACATCTATACTTCTCCTTCAAATAAGAGCTAACACGGAAAGTGGTATTCCCAAAGCAAATTCTACTGAAAGGTCAATTCTACATGCAATCCCAAATAAACATTCCTAAATTCTTCGGATGGCATAGACTCTGTCTTTCATTAATTATCACATTCTATACAGTGGTCCCCAGGTGAACAGCTTTCAAAGCAGTAAAGGCATCTCACACAGCCTACACTTTCACTAAAGAAACCAAGACTAAAACAATCAAGAGAGACAACAGACTGTACCCAGCATACAGCTAGATATGGAGGGCCCCTAACCAATGTCTTTATTGGATCTGTGTAAATCAGTTGGGGATTGGGGATTGACATGTTTCTATCAATGTTTTCCTTTATGAGAACAATCCATGTATCCAAGGCTCATTAGAATTAAGTGTAAATCATTACACATCCAGGAATACTTAAAGGAAGATTTGCTCAGTCCCTAGCCTCTGATATCACCTAGTTTTTGTTTATCAGTTGTTTCTTTTCTAACACTTGCCCTAAATAAAAAAGGATATTAGCATGTGTTGGGGGGGGACTAACATTTAGAAATAGAAGTCAAATTTAGATTTCCAAACTGATGATAAACTAATTTCATCATTGTTGATTAATTTGTATATGATTGAAGAAGGATAATAGGCACTGAAGTTGATTACTAAAACTATTAAAGTATCAATGGAAAAATAAGCTGCATATGAATGATTTCATTCAGTAGACACTATACCCTTCTACAGGCCAATTTTAACACTTGACTTTGAATTTCACCTGTCTACTAATGTTTTCCAGTTCTCAAACTTCAGCTCTTGTCTTAACCCAATCCCAAATTCTTTATGCTCATCCATCTCTACTTAGAACTTCTACCTGATCTTTTGAATATGGAACCCTTCAATTTCATGCATGAGTAGCTAGCTCTTCTATCCACAAAGCCCTTTTGTGCTGTGTTCTATATATCTGTATAAGGGAAATCATCTTTATACATGTTCTGTTTGCAGGCTACATGGGTAGTAATGCTCAATCACCACAGCCTCCTCCTCCTCCTAGCTATCCTGGTTTGGATCCATCAATCACACGGCATCCAGCTTTTTAAAAGGCAACAACATGATGACATCCTGCAATGGTCTGATCTGCAATGTCCCCTAAGGGTCTATCAGGCCATATTAGAGATAGGGAAACTTTAAGACATAGGACCAACTTTGATGTTTTTGTCACTGGGGCATGGCTGAAGGGGTCTGTGAGAACATGACCTGTCTCTCACTCTGTTTTGTTATCCTGCTTGCCCCTTGACTTACACCCTGAACTCAGGTAGTATCTTGCTACTGACTAAAAAGCAACAGGGCTAGAGAGCATGGCCTTTGAACATCCAAAACTGTGCCCACATAAGCTTTTCCTCTGAACAAGTTTTCTAAAGCTCACCACAGAAACTCGCACTTAACAGAGATCACTACCCTATGACTCTCCAATGAACAACAGAACCGCAGAACCATAGTGTGGCATTCAAACCTTGTCTTATTCTGGCTCATGCCCACCTGCCCAACTTCCACACCTTTTAGCAAGCCATCATATTTCCATTTGACGTTTCTATGGTTGACTTGCATGTGATTCTCAAAACTAACCTACTTCATGACTTAGAGTTTAGCAGCAGCAAGGAGAACATGTTTCATATGCTACAAAAATTCTCTAGTAAAGCTTCATTCCTTGACTGTTGCGGAAGTGTGAAGTCTGAGTGAGGACAGGCTTTACAGCTTGGACTTTCAATTCTAAAAGCTGTTGGAGAGATAATAAGGACACTGACATGACCAGAGATGAAGATCTATGTTGCAGTCCTTGTGGACCACTCCATTCCAATTCAGCCCAAAGGCTCTAGAAATAAATGCATCTTCTAGGCCAGTGGTTCACAACCTTTCTAATACTGTGACCCTTTAATACAGCCCTTCATGTTGCAATGACCCTCAACCATAAAATAATTTTTACTTCATAACTGTAACTTTGCTGCTATTCTGAATTATAATGTAAATGTCTATGTATTCTGGTAGTCTTAGGTGACCCCTATGACAAACTGCTGCATTCGTCAATTAACCACTTTCTACATAGCCTTAAGCCTATCGCAAGCTACTTGGGATGGAAAAAATAATCAACTCAAAGAAATGACCATTGGACTCCTGTCTACAACATTCTTGCCCAAATGAACTATATTAGTAACTCTCATTGACAATAAAAATAAAAATGAAGCCCTGGACTAGATTGTATAAGCTTCATCTATTCAAGAGGTTACTAGATCTGAGATAAAGACATGTGTGCTGTCATTAGCCAGGGGCTGCTTGGCTGCTTTGCTAACGAACACATTAAAGAAGCACTTAGTGTTTAGGCTTTGGATCTCTTGCTAGATAAATGGGAATTAAAACAATTTTGTGATTCAGACCAAAAATAAATTGAGAAATGGAAATGCTTCCAACCTAATTATGATGAAGGAAAATACTTCACAGGTCACAACTCAACCTTTGAAATGTTTTAATTACTGGAGGTCAAACCTTAGGGCCTCCCAGATGCTAAGCAAGTATCCTACCACTAGGGAACATCCCCAGGCCGTGCCTTAAAATTTAAGATGTAGAGTAGGGTTAAGACATTCTAAAATTTAAGAAATAAAGTATCATAAGTCTACAAATATATATGTATATGAATACATATCTGGGTAAAAAGTAACTTCTGAAACTTTCATTTTACTCTTGGATAACACATGGGATCCTTGGAATCTGGCCTTTGGTAGCCACAGTCACCAAGCAGCACAGCCTCCCTTGCAGCTAGGCATGTCCATGTGACTCTGTTCTTATTAATACAGAAAGAGCAGGAATGACCACATGGTCTTCCTGGGCCAAGAATGCTAGGCACTGGCTATGTGCCCTGTCACAGCTTTCCTTTCCCAGTTGTTCAGAAGTAAACAAAATAGCAGTTTTTACTGACAAGAAAATGGTAATGACAGAGCCACCTTCAGCTGAGGTCGTTGAATAACAGACTTCAGTGTTCTCTCAGTTACTACATTTTCTTTACTAAGACCCCTTGGATTTCACCCGATAATGCCCCTATCCAGCTTCTCTGCTCCTGCTTACACTGCAAAGATGAGCCCTTCCAAAGTCTGCAATGCCTTTGCTCTGTCACTTCTCTACTGTGCCACCAGCATCCTCCACACCTAGCTCTCCTGCAAAGCTCCTCATAGTCCAATGTAAAGGCTTACCCTACAAGATCTTAAGGCAGGAATCCCTTCCATGCTGCACCATGCACTTGTTATAGCTTAATAGGTTCTAAATGAATGTGTCAAATAGAAAAATACCCATACTTCCCAGAATTGGCTACAAGTAAACAAGTTTTGTTATTTACAAATATTCATCCATTCACGTTCAACAGTAATTATGCTATGTTATAAATAGGAAAACTCTCCAGGTGTCCCAAGAATTGTGACCTTCTCTCCATTGGAAATATGAACAAAATATTATGGTTATTATGGTCTAAATGCACAAGGGTAATGAAGACTGAAATCATAACTACAATTAAGTGGCAAAATAAAATGACAAAAAGTAGTCTTTGAAAATCACTTTAAACTATCAATAATTGCTATTTAATGTTAGTAATTGTATTGTTAAAATTAATATGATTATTAATGATGAGAGGTTACGGTAGTTTTTTCAGTTTTCTTTTTTTTTTAAAGTCTCCCCAAAATAATTTTGCATATTACCTCTGTTAAATTTCTGGTATGGATGTGACACTGGATTTCATCATCTATTGAAAAATACTGTATTAAAGTCAAATTAGAAATATGCCATATGAGAAGGCATGTGAAAGAAAGAAGATAGTTAAGACAGTATGAAGGAGATCAGAGCACAGTCCTTGGGGTGTGACTTTTTTTTAATCTGAAAATCATGTATCTTAGGACAAATATTTTCAGGTTTTTAAAACTTCCCACCCATCATTTTCTTGAGGTATAACACATCTTTTCTTCTCAGTTGAACTGTTGTGAGATTATTAACAGGAGCCGAGACTTTTAAAACAGTGAGTGTGTAATGCGCATGCGCTGGATTCTTTGGCCCTTTCTCCACTAAGAGTTAACAGTCTGTCACAGCATTCTCTAGGCTCAGGACGACAAGTAAACAGCTAAAAGCACAAGCGGCCCTGACACATGTATTCTATTCATTATAACAATTACATTTACAGAGTTAGACAAATGCTCGGGAGAAGCTGCTTCCTCAAGTTTGATTTGGGTTGAAGCCAAAACATTTCAGCTTTGGTACTCAGGAGTATTATTTAGAAGATAAATTGCCTGATATCAGATTTTGGAAAAGGTAGAATTACCATCAAGTCTTGTTATACAACAATTCATTGGAGGCAACATACTCTGTATTATTCAGTTTTGCTTATCATAAAAAAGGATTACTACTAAGGAGAATTTAATTGGAATAAAATATCACTGAATTATAGTCTAGTGTAGCATTACAATAATAAACAGACCACCTCCTTCTCTATGAAAAACAAAGTTTTATCTTGAGACTTTACTCCACAGATGCTGTGAAATATACTTAGAAATACATTCTTATCATAAATCTTTTAACACCAAAGTTGACTGTACCAACTAGCAGGAGAGCTTCAGGGTTGATCCCCTACTTCTTTTGAATAACAAAAATGGTTTCAGCTTTCAGGGTAGCAATTTTGCAAAGATATATTTGAGGGGAGGAGATTACATTCACCTAAAACTCCATTAAGAAGCAGCAACCGCGGCCGGGTAATATGAAGTACTTTTCTCGGGTATATTTGAGAGCTGTACATATTTTCTGTTTCTTTCAAGGTCTTGATACAGCAAGATTTATTAGCACTGTCTTCTTCAAAGAAAAAAAATGACCCAGTGTAAAAGTTTGTATTTTTATGTATTGAGAATCCACGCATCTGTGCTAACCTCTCTCAAAATAATGTGAATAAAAGGTTTTTCTTAACTTGGTTAAGCTGAGTTGCCATCAAATTATAACTAAGATTTACTCTTTTTTTTCTTTCAAAAATTCAATAGAGAGAGCAGACTTTCAAACTGAGACTCTAAAACTGAAATGTTAAAAGCGCAATCACAGATAATATGAATGCCAACTCACAGGGGCTGAATGAAGTGGCACTTTGAAGAGGAAGAACACAAGAAACAGGTCTGGGACAGGAACATGAACTATAGCATCGTGGTTTTGGCAGGGCTTTCATTTTGACAGTTTTCCATGTTATCTTGGACAGTTTTATGGACAGTTTTTTTCATATACTGACCTGCAGGTTGGGATAGATGGGTGGGTTCTCGTGGTGCTTGGCTGACCTTCTCATTGTGAGCACATCTATTCACTTACACATGCTTCCACCCAGAGGATCCCACACCCCAAGAGCAAGTGTCCATTTGCTCCCTCCCTTGCCACACCTGATACCTAATGACTGTGTTTACATAAAATATCTAGTCAGAACATCCCGACAAGTGCAAGGAAGACCTGGTGTGTCAGGACTGTCCTGATTGGAGCACTGGCAGCAGCTCCTGTAGTTGACAGAGTCACAAGCCCTGGCACACAAATGTTCACACCTGTGATACTCTGACACACAATCCTGCATGCTCTGCCCTTGGTGTATCGCTGCACATGTTTTAGAAATTTTCACTGACCCTTTAAGATTCATTTTTAATGTGCCCAAAAGAAGGAGGTGTAACATATTTGAGAAATGAATATGATGGGCACTTAACTTTCTTTTTTGCACGTGTTTTTATTTTATTCATGTATATTCATTGTACAAAGTAATAAATTTTGTGACGTTTTCACTCAAGAATGTCATGTACTTTGATCATTTTTATCCCTCTTCATTATTAACTTTTCTTCCTCCCTGCCTTCCTAGTCTTTCTAGCCACCAAATCTCCATCCTATTTTCATATGTGTGTATCTGTAGCTGAATGTATATGTAAAATCCAGTTTTCACATATGAGAAAAAAATATGATATTGTCTTTCTAACAAATTTCACTAAATAAGATATTGGCCACCTTGAACCATATTCCTGATAATAACATAATTTTGATTTTATGGCTCTCTCTCTCCATGTATGTATGTGTGTGTGTGTGTGTGTGTGTGTGTGTGCGTGTGTGTGTGTGTGTGTGTGTGTGTGTGTTCCCCACTCCAGGAATAGTATGATTGGTTCCCACAGAAGTTCTATCCTTGTTCTCAATACCATGAGGAAGGGTGGTTTTTTTAATAGGTAAACTTTTAATTTTCTAATTCAAACATTGCTTGATACTCCATGTTGTGAAGAAATCAAATCAACATCACCTCCCAAATCATAGGGTCTCAAGAGCTGGCTCCATGGTCTTCAGTCATGGCTGTCTACTGAAGTGTATATGTTCATGCCTTATAAACACTGTTTTTTAATGGAACTGAGCTGAAACGAACCTGTAGTAACGTAACTTTTTATTAACTAGCACAATAAACAAATCACTAGATGTAGTAAACTGTAATATATTAAACTTTAAAGGCATCATTTTATTGAAGCATATTTTTTTGTCAAAACCCTACAAGGCCTGGAGAGATAAGTCTGCATTTATACTCTTCTTGCACACTGCCTGAGTTCAGTTCCTAGCACTTCCACTGGGCAGCTCACAACCACCAGGAACTTCAGCTCCAGGCACTTTTGGCCTCCATGGGCACTTACATTCACACACACATATCCCTACATAGGCACACAGAAACACATAATTTTACAAATACATAAATAAATAATAAATAAAACCTTCTTTGAAAAAATGATCTATGATACCAAACTCCTAGCTCTAGAGATTGGATATTAATAAACAACCCCTTCACCTTCATACCCACCCAGAAAGCTCAGAACTATCAGGCAGCTAACTACAGGCTACTAAAAGTTCTACCTTGGACTTCCAAAGAACTCATCTATTCTTTGTCAAGTCTTACTTGTAACAACTTTCATATTGTACATAATGTCCTTTGTTTCCAGATTTGTTTTGACTTTTTTCCCCAAGCCTCTGTCTGACTTAAGGACCTGATCAGGGATGTAGATGCTTGTATGTGGTAAAGTATCACTGATGATAACCTTGCCACGCTACGGACCATTTTGTAGAGTGCATGTGCCTTTCACTATTACTATTTTGTTATTGTGATAAAATATAATGATCAAGACAACTTATAGAAGCAGTTGTTGGGGTGTAAGATACTAGAGGGAACAGAGTCCACTGAGCTGGGGTGGAAGGCAGCAGGAGCAGGCATGAGCAGCCATGAGCAGGCATGAACAGGCATGAGCAGGCAGGAGCAGGCAGGAGCAGGCATGAGCAGGCATGAGCAGGCAGGAGCAGGCATGAGCAGGCATGAGCAGGCATGAGCCTGAGAAGTCACGTGTAAACCACAAGCAGGAAACAGAAAGAAAAAATTGGAACTAAGGTGAGGCTACATGATCTCAAAACCTGTGCCCAGCGATCTCCTTTCTCCAGGAGGGACACATTTCCTAAACATCCCCAAATAATTACACTGGGGATTAAGTGTTAAAATCTATTGAAAATATTTCTCATTAAAAATCATTTCAACCATTAAACTAATTTAACTTGAATAATGTTAAGAAAGATACAAGAATGGCTCACTGTAGAGACTTATTTTTATTTTTAATTGAGTGCATGTTGGGAAGGGGTATGTGCATGTGTGTAAGTGCCCATAAGGCCAAAGACTTCAAATCCTCTGCAGTCGGAGTTACAGAAAGGTCTGAGCTCCCAAACATAGGTGCTGCTAACCCCAACCCCTAACCCCTAACCCCTAACCCTAACCCTAACCCTAAAACTTCTGCAAGAGCAGTAAGCACTCTTAACTAGTGAGCCGTTTCTCCAACTCGAATGAATCCTTTCGCACACGGTTGTTTTATATAGCATCTAAAAGTCTGCTCTTGTCTCCATTTCATTCAAAGATGTTTGAAAGATTCTACTACACATGGAACCACTGTCATCCTTTTGATTTCTAGTCTGGCAAAGTAAAGGCACCCAGCTAGTTAAATAGATGTTTTTTTAACATACAGAATAGTGTTGATTATTTCCTAGGAATGATAAATTCCTCCAGTGTGTGAGGGACTGACAAAATGCTGAGGGACAGGAAAAAAGAGGGTGTTTGTGGAAGGACAGTTGTATGAGCAATGCAGAGAGAGTGTGTTACAAAGATATCTGGAACTCACTAATCTATATAATTAATATATGCTTATAATGATTATAATAATAAAATAATGAACTCAGTCATTCAACAGTCTCATAAAAATAGGTAAAGTGCCATGGAAATATTTCTCCTTCCCCTATCTGGGAACACAGAGATCAAAATAAGGACAGTCTCCTCACGTCACCATCCCTTCAGAAGGATCATTCTCACAGCCGAATGCTGCAATTCCATTAATTAGAAAAAAAAAGACTTTAATAAAAAATACAAGCATTTGTCAAGTACCCTTTCTTATACAGGAAAACTTCATATTAAAGATGTTTTCCCAAGAAAAATGTATGTAGAGCACCCTCCCAATAGGGAGAAGTGTAAGAGGTGACAACAGAATAGGTGCCAAGAAGGAAATGACTGAGTCTATAAAATACCTTCGTCCCCTTCTCTATCAAACCAAACTTGGGCAGAGCAATGGAAATGCCTGTCCCCGGGCCGCAGCGTGCAGGGTCCATGTGCCAGGCCTGCTATTGAAAGTGTTTAATAATAGCGGAGCTTGCACTTTGTGTAATTCATAATTAGAGGACGACGAAGACGGCATTCTCTAAAATCAGGCCTTTGTTATCTGCACCAGTTCTAGACAGAAGCTGAGAATCATTTGTGAGCTGTGGCAGACCCAGACTGTTCAAAGCAATTGCTGTTCAGCATGAAAGCTGCAATGGGGGTCACAAAGCAGGTCAGGAGGAAAGATAGTGTATCGATTTCACACCAGGAACGGAGGCAGCGCTTGGGCCCACTGTTGCTGCACGTGATATATTTCACTTCAGTTTAAGGCACATTTCATTCCCGTCCGAGAGGGGGTGGGAAGCAAAGGGCAGTGGATTTCACACTGAATCATGATGAATTCTGGACTTGTGGATTCCAGTAAATATCTTCTTCCTGACATTAAGTATTTCTGTAGCTGAGTGAATATAATGGAAATTAAGTCCGTAGCCATAGAGAGAATATACCTTTAAAAAAAAAAAAAGCTAAGCGCACCATAGGAAGTTCATTTCCTTCACTGGCTGAGGTGCAGTTAAAGTAGACAGGAATGTAAAAACATAAAATGCATTTAAGTGACCAGCTCTCGTGACTACATCCAATCAGCACCATTGGTAGAACCAGAATGATGCTGCAGATCTCTCAGTGACATGTGTCCATTACCAGGAATAAACCTACCAAAAGAAAATTCTTGGGTTTGGCATCATATCAATCTTTGATGTCACAGATGAGATACCCATGACATCCAAATATGCCACACTTTCTGTTCCCACATCCTGCATGGTCTTCTCTCCTTCTTCAGCTCTAGAACAATATTCACTCTCTGTAATCTCAAAGAACTGATGTTGACCAAACTTGGCCCAGTACAAGCCGTCCAACAATACCAGGAGCTAACATTTCTTCCTGATAAAGTCAGTCAGTTTACACCAGCAATCTTGTACTGAGGCTTGGCTGTAACCCCATGCATATTTCCTTCAAATGTCACCCCAGTGGGTATGGTTGAGAAAGTAGGCCAGCCGGTGGGATGGTTAGAATTCTGAACAACTAGGAAGTGGGGCAGTCTTGCACTCTGTCTTCCCACTAGGAAAAAGAAACTGATTTTTCTAGTGCACATACCCAACTCATAGGAAAGCCAACCCAAATGCTATCTTGGAAGTAAATTACATTCTGATGACAACACTACTATCCTTTTTAAACCCTATTAATTTTACTACATATACTGTGTGTGCATGTATGTGCATAGACACATATAACTATTTCTGAAACATTGTGTTTCCATTCAGAAACAAATATCGTCTCATTTCTGGAAACCGAGATTCCATTACGAAAAGCACTGGGAACCCTCTGGAATTACCATATCATTTTCCCGGGGGAGTAGGCCTGAAGCATGCGTGCAGGCCTCTCTCTGCTCTCTCCCCCTGCTCTTCCCTTGATGTCCTTCAGGACACACAGATGACATGGACATGGGGATGATAGAAAAAGTACATAACCCAAAGGGTTTTTAAACACGAGTTCATCCTTCACTTAGGGAGGAGGGAAGATAGGGAGACTAGCGCAACTGTCTTTATCCTACGATGAAATACTAAGATCTTTCAGGGATATATGTTCAAACAGAGGAGAAAAATTGAATTTTCAATTCCCCAAAGTGAAGCTCACTTAACAAAAGTTCTCAGGATCAGGAAGGTGGATGGAAATCAAATGGCATGAGGCATGTCCATACCAAATGTCTTTAATATTGAATCCAAAATCTAAAGGGTTAGAGACGTACAGTAGCAGATGTAAAAGGACCTAGGCGTGAACTCCACTACTGAGAAAATAAACAACTAAAACCTACAGAAACCTGTAAAGAGAATCAATTCACTCATTTAGCAGGACTATCAATTTAACCCACAAGTCAGATAAAGAGGAAGAGAGAAAATTTCTGTTAAGCTACTTATAAAATTTGCCTGACACTTCGCCATTTCTTTGAATGGTTCACCCTCCAGAAATATTTTATGGTAGCTGACTTCATTATAAATATATATATGAAAGTCTTTAATACATACAATAGAACTCATTCCATCAACAAATATCTTGGTTAGAGTTGTAATTCAGAGAATTTGGTGTTTCAGTGTGTATTTAGAACTCACATGTTTAATTCTAATAAAAATAGCTCTCATAACTCATTCCCAAGGTAATGGTGGTATTCTCCTCATGCTAAACAAAGGATGGTACATATTTGCCAGTAAGAAGCATGAGATCTAAACCCATTCTCAGCAAAAGAGAAGCTGTACAGCCTTCACTCAAAAGATTATAAAGCCAAGGACATCATGCTATGTCAGAAGTATTGCTTTAAGCCCCAATTCCAGTCCATAACATGACTGTGATATTTCTGTAACCTAATAATTATAATGGCTTGAAGATACCTAGATCTGTGTACAGTTGCCCTTGAGTGATTGGAAACAGAACCGACAAGCAGCATATTCTTAGACAACCTGTCTCACTCAGGTACCCAGAAACAGGTACACTTTCATCCATCCGAGAGTCTTTTCTGATTTATCAGAAATGACCTTATCTTTCTCTGTTTTCATCTTTTTTTCTCCCTATTTCAACCTAGAAATGGAAATATAACTTCTTCCCACCCTATGTGGCTATGAATCATAATGGTAATACTTCCACATAGAAAACTATTTTGTACTTTTAAAACTTTCAAGTTACCTTTAAGAAAATCTCTATTTCAAGTGTAACTTATACAATAATAAAAGGCTTACTGTGATTCATTCTAACAAAACTGTGATATTCAGGAACTTGGCTTCCTGTACTTTCCTCATTGCATGAACTTTAGGATGTTCAATGTCCTCTTTGGGACCAAAAATCTTCAGAATGTGTTTGTGCACGATCCCACCAGGCATCTTCTTCTGATGTTCTTTACCTTATTGAGATAGGGTCTTTAACTAAACTATCATTTCAGCAAGGCTACCTCATTAGCAACATCCTGGGAGCCTCTTGTCTCTGCTCTATTCCTCCCCTGCCCCACTGCTGAAGCTACAGGCCCATGCAGCTATCCCCAGTATTTTACAGAGGCGCTAGAGATTTGCATACAAGCAAGTCATTCTGCTTGAATCTTACCCCCTGAGACATCTCCCCAGGACCTAAATGTCTTTACAGGTTTGTGGTGCTCCAATCAGGGCTCTCTCCTTAATGAGTCCATTGCTAGAACTATTTAAGAATTATAATACCTTGCTACATCCTGGCCCCAAGTTCTGATACCTTTGCTTTCCAGACCATGTTCATTTTGAATCAGAGAAAGGATGAAGGCCATGACTATGGCACAATGCACGCATCTTTCTGTCCAAATGTAAGCAAAGGATTACAAAAGGGCTAAAAGTTGTATTTATATTTTTCAGGGGTGAGGAGAGCGGTCTCTGAGGTTCTCCAAAAATAAGCTAGGAAAGCACAAAGTGATTTGCTTTCATTCTCTTACACCTCTGCCCCCCTGTAGACCAGTGATTCACATAATCTCTGAGTTGCGAACCCTTTGAGCAATCTAATGACCCTTTCACATGGCTAGCCTAAGACCATCAGAAAACACAGATATTTACATTAGGATTCATTAACAGCAGCAAAATTACAGCAACAAATACAATTTTATGGCTGAGAGTCACCACAACATGAAGAAGGTTGAGAAGCTGACTGTTCTCCAACATGGCAAGTCTAAGGCAGTCAGGCATTGACTAGGAAGTGACTAATGAATGCTAGGAACTTTCCTTCACTGACAGTGTGCCCCAAACACCAAACCTGGGAGGGTAAAGATGCTGCTGAGAGAGGCTAAAGCATAGATGGACTTTAGAAAGAGAAAAGCTTGAATCCTGAAAAGTATGTTCAGCCATAGAGCCACATGGGCAGCACCAGCAGCTCTAAGAATATCCTTTGGAAATGTTTTCTGTACCATAGCATGATACAGAAGCATTCTATGTTTCCGTCTAATGTCACTTACATATTCTTAAATCACTTAATGGCAATGAAAAGAGGAGGAGGAAGAGGAGGAGGAGGAAGAGGAAACTAGTTCTGAAACAAACAAGTATTTACTGAGCATCAACTAGAAGACAGCTTTGGGACAGTAGGGAGCATGCAACGTTCAAGACCAGCTTCTGATTCCCTTGAGGAGACCAGATGTATGCACAGTAAAGGTGAAGCTCTATAATAATACAAAAATATGTGAAGATTCAGAAAACAGCAGAAAATATTTCCTTCTCAGAACCCTAGGCTGATATTCTTCCAAGGCAGTACATCACCACCAGCGTAGGAAGTGTCCTCTAAATGGTACCTGGTTTTTGCCAGCCCATCTAATGAATAATATATGTGCTTTAAATAGATCTTTTACTAGGGCTGAATTTATATGCAAAATCTACTGAATACATTCAGAAAATAAGACTAACATTTTGAATGAGGCCCTTTCATTAGGTGTCTCCAAAATATCAAAATAACTGATTGGTACAGTCATTAAGCAAAAGAAACTGCATCAGATCAATGTGATAGACATTAAATGTGGCAACCAACCTAACAGATTTTTTTTCCTATGAAATTGGCTTCTTATAAACTAACATATGATAACTATTTCTAAACAATTTTTTGCTAATGAACCAGAACTATTGCTCTGGGTTCAGAGAGAATAAATAAAATGTCCCAAGGTTGCCTGTCCCTGGTTCTAAGGCCTCCTTAGGCAGGCTATTTTTTTTCTTCCTTCTGTTTTTCCAGTCACAAGATAAAATCATTAGGAAAATGGTCTCTGTGAGCCTGTACTCTGAAGTTGCACCAGGAAAGGAATACCTCTTCACCAGGTTAGGTAGGTATCCAAAGTACTTTTGAAATAGACAAGCTAAGCCCCACAGTTCTTTTCCTTTACAAAGATATATGTATGTCTACATACATATCCTGTGAAGTGTATAAAGGTGAATTAATTTATATTTTTAATCCGTCAAGCAACAACTTCAGTAAAATCAAATTTTAAGTTAAATTAAAATACTAAAATTCACATTTTAATATTTAAGTTAAAGTTTTCAAATTCTAATTTTGAAGAAATATCCCTGTCTAAATGAGCCCAGTTTAGTCTTTTGCCCAGTTGATTATATAGCAAGCACACTACAAAGTATACATGAAGATAATCATATTTTCAAAGAATAAATATAGAACTCAAGGTTTCATTTACAGTGTTACATAAACTTTGTTTGCAATACTTTAAGATAAAATATATTTATAACTTTAAAATGTTAATTCTATTTAGGAACACAATTTCAACTGATCCTTGTTTTCATATACTGGTGAATATTCTATTATCTAAATTCCTTAGGAATATCCTTAAAATGAAAAGGTTTATAAAAAATAAACACTTGCCCCAGAGATGAATCATTCATTCAAAGTTTGAAGAAAAATTGCCATAAATTTAGTGTAAAAGGTACAGTGCTTGAAACCATTTTTTTTAAAAAAAATATCCTGAATAAATTTCTACTATACACACACACACACACACACACACTCATATATATATATATATATATATATATATATATAGAGAGAGAGAGAGAGAGAGCTGTCACTATATTAATATATAACCAATCTTTGCTATGTTGTCTTTTGAGAATTATTAAACATCATTAAATATTGTTATACAGAATGTAAAAAGTTCAAAGGGCAATGACCAGCCAACAATTGTGCCTATAACAGCAATAGCCGTGTGGCTCTTAATAATCTTATTAACATATTTGAGGAATGTCAATACACCCATTATCAGGACAGACGAGTACATAAAGGCGAAGTTTGATACTTGGCCAATGTAAGAATGCTATTGGGAGGTAAGTGGTATTGCTATGGGCTGTAAGTATGGAAGATGCCATTATTACAACACGTGTGAAAGCTCTGAATGGGAGGAGGTGGTCATCAGTTAAACAAATGAACCATCAGGCAGAGAATAGCTATGACACTGTGCACCTGATCTACCAATTTTCTGTTAGGCAAATGATGTGAACTGGCTGACAGTATTGAGAGCATACACAGTACCTAGGGCATCTACATATGCAAGAAGGTCTATGGATGTATTTGGGTGAAATAAAGATATTAATATCTTAGTTTTTCTAATTTAGACAAAAAAATTTTAAAATCAACATTGGATACATCTGAAGAGATTGGACCAAATCACTTTCTAGAGTGTTGCCATTTGATTTGACAGTCTGCTTTGGATGTCTAAGGAAGATTAGAAATAGGTTAAGCTGCTTTTAGGTGATAGATGAAATAAAATTTAACTTCTAGTCTGAACCAAAGTTGAACCTGGTATCTGTAAACAATTCTGACTCAGGTGCCTTCACATACACTGTAATCTCACACAACTATATCAATCAGGATACCTGCACAAATGTGATGACCTCATGTGATGACATGGGATGGGACCTCAGGGGTTAGTATCTTTTCAGTGCTGTTGAAGCTCTTCAGGGTCCCCACAAGTAGAACATGGGGTAAAGATTTTAGTGCAAAGAATGTATTAGGAATGAAATAAATGCTGGGGAAGTGTCATTGGCAAGGGTATACAATCAATGCAACAACTGTGGGCCACTTGAGGATAATCTCAGGAAAAAAACTTAAACACCAAACATCAACTGCACATCAGGAGAATCCCATCCTAGAGGGATTTTTTTTATTATTATTTAAATGGTGAAAACTGTGCACACAGTCAAGACCAACTGACTGGATTCCCTTGCCAGGACCTCAGCATCCAGAGAAAGCCCTGAGCTAGTAGCTGGGAGTCAAGTTTCTGTGGTCACTAATTCCACGTTCTGTGGGATGTCAACACACTCAGATGCCCCACCCTGCCCGTGGGTGTGCCTCTTCATGGAAGCATCCCTTTCGCCTAGAGTGTTAGGAGCACCTTCTTACGGGTCCTCTCCTTAGATACTCCAATCTCTCCTGTATAGGTATGATCACCCTCCTAAGTATGGTTCCAGTCTGTTGCTGCCTCACTCAGAGCCTCCTAATGGTTCCCTTTTAAGAAGTAATAAATCAAAATGCTACAATCTAACTCTTTTTAGACAAACATGTACCTTTCTCTGGCATTCATCTTGCTGTCTGGTTGCTCTTAAATGTCATTATTCATCCGGACGTATTTCCATCTTTGATCGCATCTTGACCTGGGGGAATGTAGACACTGTCCTGTTCTATTCTAGAGGATGCCTTCACATATCTAAGGAGATGAGTCTTCCTCCTGTGGGTTTTCCTTCAATGTGTTCCTCCAGTACCTTTACCATCTGACTTCCTTCTCCACTGAGTATTCACCGGGGTCTGCATTGGGTCTGCACACGTTAAGTATTTGCCCTTTCCTCCTATATTCAGTTCTGAATCACACTCCTTATTTGAAAAGATCTAGAGTGATTGGAGCACATAGCATATGTTTAAAAACATATGGTGTCTCAAAATATGATGGTAGACAGTGCCACTGTGTCATAAACTAGGAACTGAACTTGGAGTCTGACAACTAAACTGTCCTCATAGCTAGGCATAGGACACTCGTATTTCCTAAAAGATTCCTAAAAGTGTCTCAGTTGGATTATCCATAAAATTGCCCTGTGCTGCACATGTCCTAGAGCTAACCTGAGAATCAAATAAATTACCACCAGTGAAGCTGCTTTGAAATTTTAGTGATAGTCCATCCCATGTATTCATTTCACCACAGTCAGGTACCATCCTTCAGATGATAATGGAGATGAGTCCAACTCAGTGTTAAGATGCTATGAGTAATTTCATCGGTAATTGTCCCAAACATGCTTTCCTGTGTTAGGCTCTCCTGAAAGCCAATTCCTGTTGACTGAATAGGAAAGAGATATCAGCATCCAAATTTAGTTCAGATCTAAGTTTACCAGCCTTGTATGGAAACTCAGTGAAGGACCTGGACCCCTTTACACTGAGTTTACCAACAGAGTGAAACACACATACACACACACACACACACACAGTATGTACATGCACATGCGTAACATAATCAAATAAAATAGACATGTGTGTATATACTCAATAAATAAAAAGGCTTATTAAAACAAAAAAGAAACGTACAAGGCCCTGTTTTGTATATATTACACATATACATTTTTAAAGGCTATGCTTCTTGTAAGTATAGAGCTAAATACATGTATCTTTTCATCTTCCCGAGTGGCATGCCCTAACTTTACAGGACGCTGCCATCGACACACCTTTTAGATCTTACTAAAGGCTGCCTTTCTGCACTGTATTAAGCAGCTGCTTGCATATGAGTATCTTGTTGTCCAGAGTGACAGCTGTATTTTCGCCTGTTTTGACATTGAGTCTGATCTGGGTGAATAGCTCATATCCATTAAAGTGCTATTACAACACTGAATGACTGCCAGAATACTTCCTGATCAATTTTAAAAGCCAGCTAGCTGTCATCATCTAATCGCAACAGCAAAAAACAAATCTTTGGGGAATAAAATGAGATTTTTAAACATTTTTAAAGCAGTGTATTAAATATAATCCCTAAAAAGTATTTGAAGAATTATAAGCCAACGGAATGGGAAGGTGCAAACAATATTTTCTGCCCTCTGAAACCCCCTACACTTGCATATTGGCAGGCAATCTGAAACACTCCTTAAATCCCCATCTCGGCAATCACAGAGTTTGAACTCCTGCCATTATGTAACTTAATAAGCGGCACAGAAAACAATCACCACCAAGTGCGAGTGTGCCCGCCATTAAATTTAGTTCTATGAAATTTAAGGCTGAATTCAATCATCTTCCTGTCTTTTTGCTTCATTGGGTGAAATCCAACTGTTCGGGTTTACTTTTGACTTTTCTCGACAGGCAGATAATATGTATTTTTTTTAAAAGCTACAACACCTGCATTTTAGATTCCTGTCTGTTGAACATCACCCAATGGATGGCAGAGCTACTGAGACAGGTGACATCACTTGAGTTTAGTGGAGGAAGTAAGTTTCAAAGGCATAATGCTACCTCTATTGTTAATATTTATTATTTTATGTTTTCTGTGCGTGCGTGTGGGTGTGCGCGCGTGTGTGTGTTTAAGGTGAAAATCTCTACATACATACCAAGGCTATCCTGGTAATTTGGGACCCTTCTAACCTTGGCCTCCTGAGTGCTATGACTAAGATATACACCCCCACATCCAGCTCTCTGTCACTATTACATACAAAAGTATTAACAAGTGTACACTGTGTAAGCTGGCACAATGATGTACAGAGGGTAATTATCTGAAGAAGGTAGTTTGTAGGTACAACCACCAGAGATAGTTTTCTTCATGGGTGCTATTATGTTCTTTCCATTTTGCTTTCAGTAGACAACATTTCCACACCAGCACACATAATTTGGAATGGGGCTGTCTCAATCAAAAAAGGAAAAAGACTAAATTTTATGACATCAGAATGGTCACTTAGCCTCAGTTCCTTCTAGGGTCATTTAGCAAAATGTCAGAAAGTGTGAGCAAAAGGGTAGAAATGCTCACTTGCTAGCTGATGTTTTATAGAATATGAAAAATAGTGAATAATATATCACATTTTAATACCCTTCAGAATATGTGCTTCCTTAATAAAAGAGAACCATTAATGGGAATACTGGGTTGATAAAAAAATCATTTTTCATTCTTGGAGTTTTGAGAGTTTCCCTAAGACACTGGAATCTGCACCACAAATAGTCTTCTCTGCATTGCTAGATGCCCCTTCATTTCTGACACAAGTGACCCTTCAGATTTTTGCTTTGAAACTCATTTGTTTTCTTTCTGGTTCACCTTTAAATATCAAAAATACATACTATTCTTAAGAAACTAGCCCATTATGCTTCTCCACTGGAAGGGTTTACACTTCTTACTGCAACCAGGGAAGAGTTCCAGTGACCACAGCACAGCATCCCCCCATGCCCACAGCACAGCATCCCCCCATGCCCACAGCACAGCATCCCCCCATGCCCACAGCACAGCATCCCCCATGCCCACAGCACAGCATCCCCCCATGCCCACAGCACAGCATCCCCCCATGCCCACAGCACAGCATCCCCCCATGCCCACAGCACAGCATCCCCCCATGCCCACAGCACAGCATCCCCCCCAAACCCACAGCACAGCATCCCTCCCATACCCACAGCACAGCATCCCCCCATGCCCACAGCACAGCATCCCCCCCATGCCCACAGCACAGCATCCCCCATGCCCACAGCACAGCATCCCCCCATTCCCTCAGCACAGCATCCCCCCCATGCCCACAGCACAGCATCCCCCCATGCCCACAACACAGCATCCCCCCCATACTCACAGCACAGTATCCCCCATGATCACAGCACAGCATCCCCGCTCCCCCCCCCCCCATGATCACAGCACAGCAGCCTCCTCGGGGCTGCAGAACCAAGAATCCCAGCCCTGGTTTGGCCCAAATGGCTCCCTTCATTGCCCCCACCCATGTCCTCCAGAAGCTCTGCCTGTATTCCTATTATGCTTCCAGCCACTTACTTTCCCCATCTTTCTTCAAAATACTTCCCACCGCATGTTTCTGAGAAGCATGCTTCATGGTTCCCAGGTAAATGTAATATTCCCTATTCTGTGTCCCCACTCTATGTTCCCAGCAACCCCATGTCTGAAGTGTGCACAATGCGCATGTACTTCTCTGCCTGCCAATCTTCACTGCCATCGTTACAGCCTTCTGAGGGGGGTAAAATTAATTCCACCGAGTTCAAATAGAGCCAAAAGGCAAGTACCATCACATAGTGTGATTCATGGGGGCTCTGACTCTAGGCTCATCTCCGTAGCTATCTTGGGGTGACCTTCACTTGTTTATCCCTTGTAAAGAAGAATTATCAAAATCCAACACAGTTTCAAAATAGGGAAAAGCTGAGGTTCAGTCACAGAACAGCACGGAAATGACAAGGCAAAACCACCAATGAATTTGTGGCTGAACCGCCAAAAAAAAAAAAATATCAATTTTTATCTGTGTGCTATCCTTAAACATAAGTTCATGTTTATGAGTTATAAGTGCACTTTGATTTTGGTAACAGGGGCCAAGTGTTCAAAAGCAGAGTAGCAAATTTTCACTGCAGAGGCTGAAGAGAGGGTGTAAGCTGTTAGCTCCATTTGCATCTGTGAAGTTTTATCTAAAAAAAAAAAAAACCAAAAAACAAAAAACAAAAAACCTGACACTATGAGACCATGAGCACCTATCTGCATTGTGTGAATGTTGACCTGTATGTGCAAGACTGAAAACCGCCACATGTGTGTTTTTGTCTTCATAACTTAGTCATTGTGTTATGCTTAACAGCAAAGGTAGAGGAAAAGGTTGCCTCTGAGCTCAACTATTTTTGTCAGTCCCTTTCTTCCTTCTGTCAGCCCAGTGCTCTTAGCACAGGGCAGTTCAGCCTCCCAACATAGAATATGCATAGTGCATCTAGGAGAGCCGTTGCCCCTTCTAAGTTCCCATACTAAAGGATAGCCTAGGAGGGAAGGAATCGGTAATAGAGCCATTTATAGCCAAGCACTAAATCACAGAATACAGAAAACAAATGTGGACGTCCGGAAAGGTGGGGGCAAATATATTACCTCTCCTCGATGAACACTCCGAAAGTACACTGGGATCTCCTGGCTGACAAAATTAAGTGAAAGCTGGGCCACAAGTCTATCAAAGGTAGGGGAGGAAGGGAGAGCCAAGGAGTCAGGGTGGAGAAGGCAGGGGAGGAGCAGGAGGGGGAGAGAGGGAGAGGAATGGGGGTAGGGAGACAGCATCTGAGTAAATAGTTAACCAGGTGTTAAAGGGGCATGGCTCAAATGAAATTCTTTTGTAACAATTTTGTAATCACTTTTTATAGCAATGGGGCTATGAGGGGAAGAAGGAAGGAAGGGAGGAAAGAGGCAGAAATGCTTTAGCATAAGGCTGGAAACCCAGGATTTAAAAAACGAATAGGCTACAGCTTTCCAATGAGTCCTATTCCTCCTGACTCAGTGCCCAAACACGTTTTTCTCTGAACTGCCTTGCTCTTTCGCCAAAAAGGGAAACTTATTTTCCATCTATGTAAACTCCTAGAAGAGGAGGGAACAGGAAGACTACTCAATTCAGCCCAAGAAAAATACAGCCCTTGTTCATATCTCCAAGTGTCTGGCAACCACCCAACCTCTGCCCACGTTGGTGGTCCAGGCTTGTGACTGTGATCTGACCCAGGAATTAGATGGGTTTTGCTAACCTTCCTTCAACAGGTCAACTGGAGAAAATGATACACTTACTGAGCAGGAAGGAAGGGCAGGAAGCACATCACAGTTAACACACCCACCCACCCCACCCCCCCCCACCCCCCCCACCCCCGCTTCCTAAACTGGCAGGGCTTAGAGAGTCCCTGGAATTTAGCTGCAAAGGCTTTAAAGCTTGCTAAATTCTGTAATGAGAGGAGCAGCCTCCAAGACAGAGGAGGGACAGAGGAGGAAGAACTAAGGCAGTTACAGGAAAAGCAAAAGGAATCTCCAGTTCTAAATTCAAGAAGTCCAATCTATCTGCCTTTACTTAGCAATAACATCAATTAGCAGATAAATAAATAAAAATTAAAAGGGTCGTGAAAGTGAAGAGCGATATGTTTCAGCAGATCAGTCGGGGCACTACAGTAAGGAGGAGGGGCAAGGAAATTGGAAGCAGGAACCGAACGGACAATCCAGGAAGGTATAATGAATGGGCACAGAGCTCTTTCCTCCTAGCCAGAAGAAGGAATGGACAACAGAGAAATGGAGCAGTGGGAGGAGCCACTGGTGAACAGGTTCTGCTGGCAGACAGCACTGTCTGATGTCAACAGTTACTGTGGTTCAGAAACTGTGGGAAATGCTGAGGCAATGAAGACAGTTGCACGTCCCTGCCCTCAGAAGGCTTAGGACTGGAACAACACTACATTGCAGAGGACAAGGTGAAAGGTTTGAGGAACCCAAAATGAGATATTTGAGGTGCCCCAGAAAACAGCACCTAAACAGAGACCAAAAAAACAAACCTGTGATTTGACTCGAATGCACATATCCCACTCCCCCTGATGTTGACTTGAGACTAGAAGCGTTTTCCTTATGGGTAGGCAAGAACAGGGTCTCACCTGACAAGAACTCAGAAAGTCTTCAATGGAGGAAGCGACAGAAGGTTAACACATTTCAAGTAACCAAACTCTAGTTTCTTGGTCTTTTAGTATTTTGTTGGTTGCCTATGGCACCAAGTTTGGGAACTCTCCGGGGAATCTAAAAGAGCTCACAGTGGGCCTGTGAAAATAACCCAACTCTGTGAGTAAAGGAATCTGCCACCAAACCTGAGCTTGACCCCCTGCCCATATTAGGAGAGAAGTAATGTGTATGTGTGTACACATGTACATAGACACGCACATGTATATATGAGTGCACGCGCATGCACACGCACAATTTTTTTCTAATTTACAATAAAAATTGCATCACTAAAAGAGCTCATCATGGTTTTCGCCCAGCTGTCCTGCTTTCTCCTGCTTTCTGTGTAGGGGCTAAAACAAAAATAATGCCTGCTCGTCATAGCTGTAAGGTTAGGAATTAAGGCTTAAAAAATTATTGACCACCTACTATGTGCTTCATGAATCATGTTACAACAACCTCATAAGGGCACAATTACATTTCCATTCTGCAGAGGAGAATATAAGCCTTAGAAGCGAATGCTTTCCTCAATGTTCTGCAGCAGTCAGTGGCCACTTCTAGACAGTTTCAAACAGTCACATGTGTCTGATACCAAAATCTCTTTCAAAACTATTTAAAAGTCACCTGTCCTCCACCTTCTCCCTCCCCATCCTCGACATTAGATACACTTTAAGATCTATAAGAGCATAGACAGTATTTTTATTAGTGGGAATGAAGACCAGCTTTAAGAGTACCCCAAAAGCTAATTCAAAATGCATCAACTGACAAAGAATAAGTTCAGCCCAAGAGCATAGGGGGACCTCTGTAGGTAAACTACTTTTATTTACAGTTTATACTATAAAATCTTATCAAAGAGTTCTGTATTCTATAATGTTGAAAGAATTGTCTCCATGCTTAGTATTTTATGTTTGTAAAATAATTGTGTTCATAATAAAGACTCTGTAAAACTATAGATAAAGAGAATCAAAACAAAAATTACCTATAATCCAGTCACAGCCAGCACACATGGACTTTATGGTGAATTCCATATTCTCAACTAAGACCAAACTCTCAAGAATCCAGTATGTGAGGTAACCCAACACAAAAGAACACACATGGCATGCACTCACTGATAAGTGTATATTAGTTCAGAAGCTTGGAATAACCAAGACACAATTCACATATCAAATGATGCACAAGAAGAAGGAAGAACAAAGTATGGATACTCTGGTCCTTCTTAGAAGGGGGAACAAAATACCCACAGAAGGAGACACAGACACAAAGTATGGAGCAGAGACTGAGGGAAAGACTATCCACAGACTACCCTACCTAGTGATCCATCCCATATACAGTTACAAAACCCAGACACTATTATCTATGCCCACAAGTACTTGCTGACTGGAGTCATATATAGCTGTCACCTGGGAGGCTCTGCTAGTGCATGACAAATACAGAGGGGGACACTCTCAGCCATTGAATTGAGCACAGGGACCCCAATGGGGAGCTAGAGAAAGGACTCAAGTAGCTGAAGAGGTTTACAAAGCCATAGAAGGAACAATGATATGAGCCACCCAGTACTCTCAGAGCTCCCAGGGACAAAACCATCAACCAGATAGTACACATGGTATTACCCATGACTCCAGATGCATAGGCAGCAGAGGATGGCCTTGTTGGATATCAAAGGGAGGAGAGGCCACTGGTCCTGTAAAGGCTTGATGCACCAGTGTAGGGGAATACCAGGACAGGGAATCTGGAGGGGGTTGATTGGGAAACAGGAGGAGGGGAGATGGCTTATGGGACTTTCACTCGGGTGGGGGTGGTGGACCAGGAAAGGGGAAATCATTTGAAATGTAAATAAAGAATATATCTAATGAAAAAATAAAAATAATAAATAAATAAATAAGTAAGTAAAATATAAACTTTTAAAATACAATAAAAAAAAAAAAGAATCCAGTATGTAACTAGATTGTTTTATTTAAAATTATATGCTAAATATGTACATAATACCCCCATAGTAATAAAAATATGACTTAGAGGCTGGGGGTACACCATGGCAGTAGAATCTAACATGTATAAAACCCTGTGTTTAATCCCCAGAACTAGAAATAAAACAAAACAAAACAAAAAAGATATTCACTAAGTAAATGGTCTTTTTATCCTCTAGGCCTGTTGGACATAGGAGCCCCTAGCCACATGTCAGTTTTTAAACATAAGAACTCAACTAAGTTAATCTAACAAAAAACAAATCAAAGTGTCTTTCTCTCCTCTGGTAATTTCATACCATGAACATCTGAGGGCAGAGCACATGTGCTTTTTTTTCCACATTGGTACCCCCAATTTAGTGATGGCACAAGCTAAATGTTCAATAAATATTCAATAGGCTGCTCAGCATAAAGCCATGAGATACCCATCAGATAACAGGCCAGTGTCATGGTGGAAGTTTATCCAGCACATAAATACATGCACAAGAGAACAAAACCTAGGCTCTCCGTTTTAATATAAGGTAAATGAAAACAGAATAATATTCAAGGTAAAAAAAAACCTCTATTCATCACTATTGTATAATCAGGGAGGAAAGAATGTTTCTCTAAAATGCTAAATATATTAAAAGATTTAAGTGCCCCATATGCAAAAGTCATAGATAGTCTCAGTCCTGTTCCTGTGTACCTCGCCATTCCAACACTCAGGTTATCACACGCCTACAGAACCAATCCACCTTTCAGGGTGCGTTTTTTAGAATGTATTACGAATGACAATAATTGTTAACAGCTTTCAGATCTATTTTCAGCAGCAGAAAGAATCAATATATGTATGAAAAGGGGTGATTCTGACTCACAGTCAAATTAGGAAATGAGATACAGAGGAGAAATATGGAGATTAGGTCACACCTTCCAGTGAAAGGGAATATTCATTCCAAAAGTGAGGCCATGGGTCAGCTTTGAATCCAAGTGTAAGGTTAACATTTTGTCTCACTAGAAAAAAATGAATTTGACCTTGTAATATTTATATCACATAAAAACTACCAGAGACAGATTTCTTTCTGAAAGCCTTCAGATTGTGTCTTGTCAAACCGTCTGTGTCAGAGATATGAAATGTGATCTTAAGTGGTGGCCATATTTGATGTCCCAAAAGACAGTAAGACAGTGCTGGGAAAGATTTTAGTGTTCCCTTTTAAAAAAGAAAGAAAGAAAGAAAGAAAGAAAGAAAGAAAGAAAGAAAGAAAGAAAGAAAGAAAGAAAGAAAGAAAGAAAGAGAGAAAGAAAGAAGCCTGGGTTTGCCACTATTTTTGTTATGTCTGCCTAGAAGACTATAGATAAGATTGAGGGTAGCCTTTGGAAAGAATGTCTTCTGTATAAGACTGTTATAGTAGTATAGTCTCATGGAAATTTGAAACAGTGGATGCTGTCAACAAAGGTGCGTATTTTAATTTTTGGCTAAGACATGGGAACCCACTGTAAAGAATGCAGAGCAAAATAATTCTGAATGGGACAATGGCAAACAAGCTATAGTAAGTCTATCTTGGTGGATATTAGTAAAAATAAAAAGTATTCTTTAACCCTTTACAAGTTTACAGCTCACTAGGGGAAGAAAAGCATGGTGAAGTTCACAGACATGGACTAGATAGGAAATAAAGTTTTCATATATAAAGATAATATTGTTTAAATCTGCAAGTACATGTTATCCTAGTATCCTATAGAGAACTGCTTTGTATGACGGTGTTTCAGGGATGTGTGTATACTTTGCTCTCACCTTCCAAAGCATAGGGTCCAATTCATTCTTCAAGTTACTTTGTGTCAGATCCTGATCTACCATCATTATTTCCCCTTAGCTATTAGAAAGTTTATGCCTTATGGGTTGCTAAGAGAAATATACATATTAAAGGCCAAGCACACAATTCCTGTGGCCTGATATATCATGTCTTAGGTGAGGAGGAGGCCGCTAAGGAAGAAGTCTGAAGAATCAGGAGAAAGTGTGGGGGGGGGTCTGGGGGGAGGAGGTAGAGGTCAGGCAGAAGTGGGCTATAGTGCCTAGCATCTGTGACTCTGTCACATGCTGCTACCTAATACCTGTTAGTCTCTACACCTGGTCCCTTTCTCAGTTCACTGGGGACAATGATGACTACCTTTACACCCCAAGAAATACCAGATAGACTTTCTATGTATGAAATGTAGGTTCTTAACAAGTGGTGACAATTACTGCTGCATTGACATCCCTACTACAATTTTTATATTATCTCATACAACATGGAATACAGTCAGCTATACCAAATAACACATATCATGTGTTTTTTGTGATCATGTTTTGTGTTAGGATCACAGTACTGAAGGAGGTTGGAAAGGAAGATATGAAATCACAGCACCAAAAGTTAAGAATAGGAAAATATTTAATCTTTGTTTTGAAAAACAAGGACTTGACGAGGGACTCCGTAAGAATATGGACACATGGGAAGATTCTTGTGTGAACAGCCCTGGTTGTAAAAATGACACATTAAAGGTGTAAGTAGGCTGGTTTTGACTCTTGGGGAGTGATTTGTGACTCCTAACATATAAGAAACATACATTTGGATATAGCAAAGAAAATTCTCAGATAAAAATAATCACTTAATGAGTATCTACTATTCATCAATTTCAATGTGCCTCAAGTTCTTTTTTAAAATGGAAAAAACCTAATCATTTTAATTTAAGGAAAGAACTTAGCCATCGGCTGTGATATTCGGGCTCCTGCTACTGTACCGATCTCTGTGCTACACAACCTCACTGTACGGCACCGTTTACGCCGATAGTAACTGCAAGCCACAGAGCAACTACTTGAAGATAGGGGGTCGACTAGAGTCAACTAGAAAAATCTTTTGCCTTGATATGGTTTTTAAGAAGGCATCACTGTGAAGAGCTTTAGACAAGTCTGATAGTTCAAAGGAACTGGTCTGGAGAAAGAAAAGGAGTCTCTTAGATCTTTGTCTCAAGCAATGAGGAAATGAAAGATACTTGCAAGATAGTAGAAATAGAGAAGGAGATAAAAAGTCCATGAACCTCCTCACAAAATGTCATCACAGTCCGCCATATACTGAATGCTCAAAACAGATCAAGCAGTGTGTCCTTTTGATATAATTATGTCGTTCACTTATCCCAGGATTACTCTGAGAATTTACCTTTAGTAGATGGCAGCAGTGGCTAAAGTGTAGATCACATGCTCAATACAGCTAGCTGACAGCCAGATTTGAACCCAAATTCATCTGATCTCAGAAGCAGCCCTCTTGGTCTCTAAACTGTTATCCCATAGCAGCACTTAAGATGATAAACATGTGACCTGGCTGTAAGGATTAATTGGTATTGATTCCTCTATTCTTCAGAATGCATCTCCTTGGTATCTCAAGTGAGAGTCATAGTCATTTTCTGAAGGCATGATGCAAATTTCAATCACCAATCATCAATATTTTGAAAAGCATAACAACACAGATGAGACATTCTTAAAAAATCTATCAAGGACTATAAATAGCATCTGCACTGTTTTGCATGAAAATGACCCTGTTTGTGAGCATTGTTGCCCTTCTTTACACTGAGTCCAGGTCTGTCAGAGGAAAGAAGAGTGACTCTTGCAGAGGGAAAGTAAAAGAAGTTTCTAAGCAATGGAATCAAAAAGTTTATTTCTTAAAATCGGATGCTTTATATAGAGTGTTTTGAAGACATTGTTCATATCTATTCAAATAGACCCCAGCCTGACCTAATGTTAATCTGTCACTCCTAACTGATCCTTTACAAAGCCTTAGACCACTGCTTACAAAAGGAATGTAGTTTATTACAGTTGTTGCACTCCAAATGAATATTGATTTCAATCTCAGGATGCTATGAAAGGACTTGCATCAATTACACAGTACATCAGAGTCATAATGCGAGTTACCTAGTTCCAATGATGCACACAGCAGATCAATCATTCACTTTCACACACCTTCGAAGAGGCTCCAGCCACCATGAGCTTCCTTTATCTAAGCCTTGAAATGAGCCAAGCAGTGCAAAGCACTGATAGAAAAGGAAACCATCCCCGGGTTTTATAAACCATAGACTACTGTCAGAAAGCCATTATAATTACTCCCTTTCAAGTGGGCTGTGTGTTAATACAAATACAAATGAGGGGGTAAAAAAAAATGAAGCCTTAATGACAGCATTATGAGGGGAGGCTTCTCCTTTACATTATTTATTTATTCAATGGAAAATTATTTGGCAATTATGATAAAGCAACTAGAGGACAATGACTTTCCTTTGAATCACTAATTAAAATGCTGATTGCCTGTGGCGAGAGATGTGTGGTTATGGTCAAACAAGAATCTTCATTGTACTAAACAGCTTGGGCTGGCCTGACACCTGGGTGGTGAGGGGACCATGGGGATCAAGCTGACTTCATTACTAAATTCAAACTCATTCAATGAAATTTGAGGATAATATGAATTTGAGCAAGATAATGCTAAGTTCAGTAATCTTAAAAGAAAGAGGGAGGGTAGAAAGGATGGAAAGAGGGAGGGTGGAAGGGAGAAACAGAGAGAGAGAGAGAGAGAGAGAGAGAGAGAGAGAGAGAGAGAGAGAGCCTCTGACCTCATCTGTCCAGGTTCTAAGTGTATATTTGACACAATTCATGTAGGTTCCTGGGAAAGCAATTTCTTAAAGTTAACTTGTACTTCCTGTGTCCCTTACGCTTCTCTTCTGGCCACCTTTATGTATACACAAGTATCAAAGATGTGTCACCTTCTTAGCATTAATGCACTTTAAACAGATGATTCTCTCCAATAATGGAAGAAACACTTCACTATTAATTGTGAAGAGGAAATTGCCTATCATATAATGAATCTAGTGCTTTGAATTTTACTAAAATGATAACTTTCATAATAACACTAAAATAGTCATTTTCTAAAATGAAAATATGTTTTATTGCCACTTGTTTATGGTCTTTAAAGAAGTCTGCTGAATTCACAAAGTAAAAGTAAGGTGAACAGCATTAACCTATATCATCATTTTAAAAATGCATTCTTTGGAAAGGCCCACTCTCTCCCTGAATGATAAACGCTGAGGTTTGGAAGCATTTGCTTCCCATGTGGACATTCCTTCCAGAGTATCTGTCAAGAGGTTCAGGCTTTGCACAATCTAGAGAAGATGTTGACCCCTGCTTGAAAGGCAGGGACTATCCTACCTGTACATGATCTGCAGGTCAACTAAAGTGTCAAGGTCACACTGACCTTCTCTGCTTCCACTCCGGCATCTGTTCTGCATCACAAGAGGAACGACTTGTTCTCCCAAAAGAACCCCTAATGGCTAGTCATTGTCACCTTGACTGAATTTTGAATCACCTAAGAGACATACCTCAGGGTATGTCTTTGAGGAAAATTAGAAATTTAACTGAGGAGTGAAGAATTGACGACAGCATCCCATATTATCCGGTCCCAGACTGAATAAAAAGGAGAAAAAGCCCAGTGAGCATTTGCATCCCACCCCCATCTCAGATTCCTGACCCAGGCTGTGAGAGACTTCTTGTAGCTAAGCCCCACTCCGGGATGGCCTCCCTGAAGCTTGGGGCCCAAAGGTAGTATAAAGCCTTCCATGTGCTTTGTGACAATTGTTCCACTTCCTTCCAAGCCTTATTTTTCCAAACTTGTGAACTATGTTCTTCCAGTAAGCCTTAGTGCACCTTTCTGACCATTCGTCACAGTTCGTCCATTTCAACAAGAAGTAGCTGGAGAGATGTGGCTACTCTTCTAAATGTGGTCAAGCTACGCAAGCGTAGTAGGAACTGAAGCAGGCACAAAAAAAAGGGGGGGTGGGGTGCCCATGTTTGCAGCTGGGAGCCCATGGGTGCTGCCATGCATGTGAGCCACTCTCAAACTTGACAGTGTATCTCCACCTCTGATCTGCAGTATCGCTTTTCTCCTAATTATCTTGCTTCTTTGGAAAACTCTGTGTAGCCTTTACTTTTAATTCTTTGGCTAAAAAGTCAAGAGACTGGAAACACCTGACCCACACATCATCCACAGGTAAAGGGAACCAGTTTCTTTTTCTCTTTATCTGCCCCCAACCCACACCTCCAATTTTTGTCTTTCAAATGATGGCATAACAAGGTATTCTATATATCTCACAGTGAACTTAAACTAAAACCTTCGGTAATAAAAGTACGTTTTATGCAGTTGGCATTTGCTGCCCACAGACTTCATGATCTTAGTCCACTGTCTACCCCTTCCATTTGATGTTACATAAGCTCTCAACGCCTTAGTTTCTTCACGTATAATGTATTTAACGCAGTATGTTCTGAATGGACACTAGCTACTACTTCCGGCACACCTGTCAGGTGTCAGGCACAGAGCAAAGGCTCTATGCCACCAACCTCAGACACAGGTAGGCATCATCATTTACACTTACAAGACAGAAATGATACAACACACATGGCTTCAGTAATTTGCTTAACTGGCTTAAGTGGTGACAGGGCCAGGCTCAATGTTCAAGCCACCATAACCACTGCACTATCGATGACCATCCCTCTTCATTCCCCGACTTGTAAAACATTAATAAATGGGACAATGATAAACTATTAATCAGACTCAGATTAAAGCAGCATTTCTTTAAAGACCAGCCTTCAGCTTGATTAATTTATCTTTGGGGTTCGCTTACTCATTGCCTGCAACTCCCTTCCTACACAATGCCTCTGCTCATGAAGAGGCCACAGTCACACCTGTAACAAGACACTTCTATGGTGGCCTGTGCACAGTGAGGTCCAGCCACCTCAGGAGATTCTCCTGATCTGCTGGTGTGGCCCTCAAAAATATTTAGATGAATGAACATGTGACTTTCCCACACTCTGTCCATTTGTCCATCTGTGTTCCTTCCTTTACCAGAGCAAGTCTCAATTTAGGTATTATCAACTTATTTTCCAAAATCTCAGGAAATTAGCTCATTTCTCCTTTCTATTCTGCAGATTCACGGTCCCTTCAATTGCAGAACTGGTCCTGTGCTGATTCCCAAGAGCCACCCCACAGTCCCTTCCCTGCAGGGTTGATCCTGGGCCACTTGGATTAGGGAGCAGGTCATCTGGGGCCTCCCCACCCACTGGAGGTGCCACATTCTTTTAGCTTCTGACATGTTGCCCTTTCTGATTTGAAAAGCCATTATCCTTTACAGAGAGAACAGAAGTCAAATAGAATTTACTACCGTTTGCCTCTGTGTAGTCAATTTTTAACACTCTGCCATCTGCCCCAAACAATGCAAATCGGCAAATATTTATGGAATGCCTACAACATGCGGATATTTTTATGAGAACAAGGAGAATACAAAGATGGCACAGTATGCTTCAGGAAGTGGGGAAGAGGCAGAGCACAATCCCGGCAGGGAAGTGAGAGACGAAAATGGCCATTCACAACACAGGTAAGAAACAGCACCGGGAATGAACAGCTGCAGGGTCCCAAAGAGGAGGGTCCAGTTAAACGATGAACTAGAGTTTTCTTTCATTCTGTTTCTGTTAGGATATGCAATTTTAAGTCTTTTTAAACTATGTATCTTAGATGTATATGTCTTCAAACCTCATTTCTCTTGCCTCATTTTGTGTGACAACTACTCTTTATATTGTGGAGTTCATTACTCATGATGACTGCCTGCATATCATTACTGAAGACTCACACACACACCTGTGGACCATCTTCACTCAATCAGTCTTTCACTCACTAGTTCATTATTCACTTATTATACAAATATACAGTCAGCTAAACCCCAGGCCATGCTTTAAAGTCAAGTCACAGCACCAAGTTCTTATTTTTAGACTATCTATTGTGGACCGCAGCTATAGGTTTATTGGTTCTGCATTGAAGAACCTAAAACATCTTGCTGGTTGGGATTTTAAGACTATGGTTCCTATGGGAACAGTGAGATGGCTCTGTGGGTAAAGGCACTTGTCACTAGGCCTGCCTGAGAATCTGAGTTTGACCTCCAAAATCCACATAGTGGCAGGAGAGAGTCAACGCTCAAGGGTATACACACACACACACACACACACACACACACACACACACACACACAAAATAAATACTAAATAAATAAAATTTAAGATAGTAAAATATTTTAATAAATAAAATATTTAAATATGCTTCTAACGTCAAGTAGCCAATCTAGCTGTATATGGCTTCCACCTGACCAACAAATTCTGCCCTTATTTAGAAGAACATTGAGGACAGCCAAGTGTTCCACTGTTTCCTCAATCATCTGAGAGATTATTCTGAAGACAAGTCATACATTCTTCGGATTCTTGGCAGGCTATCTTCAAAGGAAAATCTGCAGTCTCCTGAGGTCTCCCTACTCACAGATGCTTAAGCAAGGCAGCTAAGTCTCCTCCCGTTCACTCCGTGACCCCAACTCCTTCTGCTGAGTTATTCCATCCACAGAAAAGTGCTCTCTACATGTACATTTATTTTTATATTTATAAATATTTCTTAAGTACCATTTCCATATTCAAAAGAATGATGTTTAATGTTGAAAGACATGAAAGTACAGATCAGAAAGATTTTTTAAAATTTCAAATCTGGAATACCTAGAAAAATATTCTTTAACATTCTTAATGTCTTTCCTGCATATATGTAGATGTTCATTTGAATACACAAATATGTGTCTGTGTCCATGTTTATACCCTATAAATATGTGTGTGTATGAGTGTGTGTGTGTGTGTGTGTGTGTGTGTGTGTGTGTATTACATGACCTATGAACTATGTGATGAATGCTCATGGTGTTTAAAATTGAATCACAGTTTCTTGCTGAGAGAAAAGCGAATCCTTTACTGTAAGTCCTTCCTATCAGTCATTGAGCCAAGAATTACTCATAATCCTCTGCCACAATTCAGTTTTCTGATTAAAACCTGTACGTTATACTCTGATTTCCAAAGAACTGTTAAAATCTATATCCACCCTTCTTCATATTGGTCAAATATTAGTTTATGTTTTACTTATTTTTATCTTCTCTTTATTGGCTGTAATTTCCACTGTAAAGCCATCTTTGCCTTAGCATTGGGTCTTCAGTCAACCTCCTTCTTCCCAGTACACCAGACTAGAAAAACAGATGAAGGCATTATACACAACGTTTCATCTTGCAAGAGTCTAAATTTCAGAAATACAATCCAGGGCTTTTCTCACCATCTTCCCTCTGAATTCATCAACAAGCAGGTCTCCTCTTGTTCCCCAGGTACAGATGTTTCACAGAGCAACCCTGAAATCTCTGCCTCCAGAACGTTTGTGTCTCTCACAACTATTCTGATCAACTCACTGTTTCCTTGCATTTCCATTAGAGACCACTGCAGGTCTGGAGTACAAGCTCCCCTGAGACACTCAGCACTAGTGAGGTGTGAGGACTCCTTAGTGTCAAAAAAGTGAGGGGGGGGAGCCTGCCTGTGCTGCAGCACTCTGCTGGGCAGTGGTGCCCCTTTCTATAGGAAATCAAAAGCCTATATTCACCAACCTCTGGAGGGTCGCGGATAATTGCCTGCTGCTGCTCTATTCTTCTATGAATATTGGTTTCATAATTTTCTCCGTTCAAAAATCATGTGTTTTATTGGCATATAATATTGATACATACAATCTGATCAGAAACAATGCAATGCTGTGTGTGTGTGTGTGTGTGTGTGTGTGTGTGTGTGTGTGTTTGTGTGATGATCACCTTAGAAAAAACAGACAAAATAATTTTGAATGAAAATAAAATGGAGTGGCTTGTCAAGGCAAATATGAACCAGTTATCATATATATAGTGGTAACATTAAAATGAACCAAATATAATATACACAAAATTATCCAAATAATAAAGAAATGGAAATTATTTCCAAAAAAACCAAAATCTAGGAATAAGTGTTATAACTCAAGAAGATAAAATAGGAAAATTGTTTCACAGTTCAAAAGGTTTAGTCATTTACAAAGAACAAACATGACATATTATTCCTATACATTAAGCTTTCAGCATATATTATTGAATAATATGTCCTATGTCACATTATTGAGATAATAATGATGATTTTTTCATACCAGTATATTATCACCATTTTAAGATTAGGTCCAAAAAAATTAAGTCCAATAAATAGTATCTAAATTTTTATTGCAATTTGAGTGGATACTTTTAATTGGCAGCAGTAATTATACATATAAACATCTCTCTATAGCTATATTTTTATTTTGATACAAAAACACAATATTATGGAAAACAATTCTCAGGACATAAACACTATTCCCTCATTTGTTACCTGTATCTCCATCATAATGTGCACCTCATTATCTTGCCCTAAATGACATAACAGTGTGCATTTTAATATTACCTCAAAGACATTGCTATCTCTTGGCCTATTCTAAACTAGACTGTGACTTTTTTTAATGTGGGGTTTTGAACTGGCATCTGTCTCCCAGGGAACATTAAGATCTCATGACTAGTTCTGCAGTGAAGATGCTTCAGGTGGTTTTTCTTGTGACTCTTCTTCATCAGTTGTATATATAAAAAAAACGTGAAACTGGTTTTATTTACAGTTTGAGCTTATTGTGACAGTTTCACGCTGTTGGTGCCTTGGAAATGGGGAGACAAAAATTCTGAGGGACAGCTGGACAATGCCCACTTTCATGAATAGTCCTCCCTCTTGATTTGTCTTAGGCAAATATAGTAAGTGGGAAAAACCTGTTCAGAAGTACAGAAGACAGTAGTTTTTCATTAAAACCAAAAACATCAAAGCCATTTCAAAGTACAGAACTTTATCCATGATATGATACACAATTATACACTCTGCAACTCTACCTTGATGCAAAAATTGCATCAGGTTAATTAAAAAAAAAAACATATTGAGATCAATGAGTAGAGTTACAGCACATTTTAAAAATATAAATGTATCTTAAAAACTAGGAAATTATCACCAATTTTTAAGTGGTTATATTTTTTTGAGGTAGGATAGTAGGTATTTTTAACCTTTATATTTCTGCATACTATGTTACATATATAGGCTGGGCATTTGACATTTATAGTCAAAAAGGCAGTAAACTATTAACATCTTAAATCTGATTTTAAATTCAGTATTATAAAACAAAAGCAATTAAATGAATCAATAGTTATGATTCCAAGTCCCATGTGAGACATTTTTATAGGTGCTCATTAGTTCCAGCTAACTCTTCCACACCTATCTAGAGCGACTGTGAACATTCGTTAACTACAGAAACACAAAGATCTCCTCCAGGGTTGAGAGGCCCATGTGTTCATGACACAGCGAACAGCTATATTCATTGCATGAGGAAACCAAAGCACATGTGTTCTTCAGGAGCAGAGGATAGGACTGAAGAGTAACATGCCTTCCCCACCTCTCCTGCTTATTGAACTGGTGTGCTGTAGCAAGAGGGAAGCCATCCAGTGAGTAGGCCTCAGCGCCTGTGCTGACATAAGGTGATGGGCAGTGGACTCAGAAACCCCACCTGTCCTCCCCTCTCTCTAACCTCTAAAAGTAACTGGGAACCTCCACTTTTGATACTAGTCAGGTTTTGTCTGAGTTTTAATTCATCCAATGACACTGATGACTATATCCATATGTAGTATATGTTCATGAAAGGATACAGCTTTGAGGTTGAAAATAATATCTATTTTCCCTAGCAGTTTAATTTTAAGACTCTAATGGAGTCTAAATCAAAAGTTAAACCCTCAGCTCCGAGGCAAATGTGTCTTACCTTCCAAGAACAGAGCATAGTTTTTAGTGAGTTGGTAGTTCTTGTTAAACTTTGTAATGCACAGCTTACCTTCAAGTAATCCAATATTAAAGAGTGGCTACTTAGAGTAGATATTGACCAAGGAATTGGCTTCATGCAAGAACAGGTCTTAGTTCTCTTCTACACTGCATTCCTGCTGAAGTTGCTACATAGAAGAGTGAGCCATTGAAACCTGCACCAGGTAGTCATAAAATACACAGCACTTTTGCATCACTAATAAAATCTTATAAAGCCTCATGTGATTATTCTGTGTAGAGAAGTAGGAGAGAGGCCTGGGATGGAAGGATTAAAGGGAATGAAGGCCAAGAAGGCACAGCTTCCCGCCAACCTGAACGGGGCAACCTGCAGCCAGGACGGGATTCCTGCAGACAGTTTCACCCGAGACTTAGACCTACTACTTGGATAGTAATGGAGTTGGGAGAAAAAAAGCAAAACTTCTAAGAGAAAAAAAGGTCAAAAGACCTTTCTAACACAGAAACCTGAAATCTCTATTCATCTTTTCAACAAATAAAAAGTAGACCTCAGACAGACTACCTCAGCTCCCATAGCCTGCTATGCATGACAGGTAACACGGAAGCAGGCAAGGGGTACAAACCAAAATGAAAAAGAACAGGAGCACATCTGGCTTATAACTGAGGTAGTCCCTCAGCAGATGTAGGGCATGAAGACTCCAGCCTGCAGGAAGACCAGGCAGGAGAGGCCAGTTCTGCTCAGGAACTCGTGGTTTCCTGTCATTTATAAATACAGCCCTTCCCACATGAACAGGAGCAAAGCTTAGTCTAACAGAATACTGCTGTGCTCATTTCTCGATTTAACCCCTGAAACAAAGTTGCTATAGCTTTTGGGGAGCTACTGCCATTTAGCCAAGGATGATGTCCACACAATTAAAAGCTGAAGGAAGGTAAGAGGACCAGTCTCAGATCTACTTCCTGGTCATGATGTACCTCATCAGACCAGTTCCCCATGCTGAATGTGGACAGAGAGACTCATGTTAAATGGCACCACTTCCCTCTACCAGTGCAAGGTAGCATGGATCCAAGTGAACAAAGGCCCAGGCTGTTAACTAAACTGGTTTTTAATGATCAGATGATTAGGACATCTTATTGATTGGGCTCTAGAGTTTTACTGAATGTCTTCTATTTGCCTGACACTGTTCCTTGTCTCACCTAATCCACACAGGACAACTGTTAGCTCCATTGGCTGATGAGACAGTGGAATTACAGAAGGAATGCAGCAGTGATCCCTGTGGATGATGGCAGCACCTGCATTTGGGGATGGAAGAAAGTGGGCAGGAGGTGGCTAACATTCGACCAGTCTGGCCTTGGAAAAGTTTATCCTTTGAAAAGAAAGAGCAAACATTCTGCTCTGCCTTGAACCTCAACAGCTTCATGTTCTTTGGCAAATTACATTCTCTCTATATACCTAATTTCTCTACCTTTACATGAAGGAAAAGAGAACTCTCCCATGTTCCCATGGTCTAGGACTTAGTGAGGATGGAAAATATAATGATGTTAGACAGGTAAAACAGTACTTGGCCCAGCTTAAAGTCCATGGTCAGAAAGCACAACCCTGGCATCATGCTAGTACCACACTGGGATTGTGCCCTGCTAACACCTCCACGTCCAGTAAGCCTCAGCAGTAGCATCGCTGCCAGAGACATCTCACACCATACCACCTTCCGTTTGCAAAGACATGCCGGAGCTGCTCTGATTCTCACAACCCCTCCCGTACCTTGAACTCCTACCTCTCACACTAGTCCAGACTAGGCACTTGGGCACAAATCAAGATACAGATCTCCTGACAATCTGATGTCAGCTGGTAGCCACAGGCCACTTGTGCCCCTCTGGTGCTTTCATACAACCAGATTCGTAGCTGGGCGTTTGAACATGGATGGCTTGGGGGGGGGTGCTCATTTTCCTTGGTGTTCTACTCTTTCAGGAAAGGAGTTGCCATCCATACTTCTTTTATTATCTTTCACTGTTTTAACAAGTGAGGGGTTGATAACAGATCTCCAATAACGCTTGCTACCTTGAAAACCCAGGCTCTCTTCAGGTGTAAGTCAGTCTGCTTGCCTCACTATCCATTCTAGGTCTGAACTCACATGCTCTATCCTTTTACGACAGTCACGTTTTAAAATGATGTGTCTGCTACGCTAAGGTATGCTGGTGTCAGAGCCTTACTGATTTCTCTGGAGATGGTAGCACAGCACAACGAGACTGCCACACAAGTGAAAATTCCCGAGGCCAGACCGACTATAGCACTGACATGGAAAACACTGACATGCAAACCATAAATCACCGACCATGGGGGGTCAGGTCACTGCTTCTGCTAAGTTATTGAGTTTCTAAACTTCCACAGTGCTTGAAGATGTTCTGTAGATTCAAGGCCTATGCAATAAATTAATCACATGCCTATTTTACTGAAGTGGAAATCTCAGCTAGATTTCAGTTCCTACAAAACCCTCAAAATTATAAGTGACTATAAATTTCATGTGCTATAATCTTGAATTTAAAACTTTGAAGTCCTCATTCTTTATATTCCTTCAGGAGAAAAAAAAAAGGTCTAACTTTTTTGTATGTCAGTATCTAATGTCTTGTTAAAACTTGTGGTTTTCCATTCTTTAGGCCTGTCTCACAGAATACCTCTGTCAGAGATAATCACTTAATCTATCAGTAGATTTCCCTACAGCTTTTTTAATAAATGTATACACATATATTTGTGAATACTCAGATGATTGTGACTTGTATGTTTAACATTAATGGTGTCATGTTGTATGAACCATTCTACAACTTGCTTTATTTAAGGTGTATTCTTAATTATGTGTAGATGTGTCTGTCTACAGGTACATATTTGCACATTAATATAGGTGCCCAGAGGCCAGAGGCATCTAATATCCTGGAACTGGGATACAGACAGAGGTAAGCTCCCGGAAAGGGGTGCTGGGAACTGAATTTTAGTTCTTCAGAAGAGCACTGCGTGCTCCAGCCTCAGAGTCATCTCTCCAGCTCCTGTGTGTTACTTTTAATCTCTCAAGAAATTTACTTGTCAATGGCAAAAGCAGATAGCTCATGCCTCATGACGCCGATTTCCACACTGCCCTGAACCAGTTCCTTAGCATTTGTCTCTTCCCATTTTCTGGTTTTACAAGTGCTATCCTGTGATCACCCTTTCTGGTGTTTGCTTTTTTTCTCCATTCTTCCACTATTAGGAAGTCCTTTCACTATGCATATGTCTTGATTTATAACTCTTCAATTCATGGTATAATACAAGATACTTCTTCTGGCTGCTAAACTAGAATACATTTTAACTATGTTTTCTATCTATGTTATGCTTAGAGGCCAATTCTACTAATTTCTTCTGTTTTATGTGAACATAACCATGTCTGCTCCTTTACATAGGGTTGAGGCTGTTCCTGAACGGCTGAATGACTGGACCAGAGCCCACACGGCCCACAAAGCAGGAAAGGCCATCAATTCAAGTAAGCCTGCTCCCCCTAGAACAGGAAATAGTCATCACTAGGACGCTTCTGTCTCTACAAAATGCAGGTTAGAGCACCAGTATTTTTCAATTTAACTCAAGATGTATAGTCATATTGGCTCCTAAAAAGCAAACCAAAGGTGTATACCAATTGAAAAAACACAATATTTCTTTTAAATTCTACAATTGAGTCTATGTGACTTAATGTCATAACTTCTCAGGACACTTTATAATTTGGGGAGATAACTGAATGAATTCATTAGGGATTCTCCTTAAACAGCAGTGTGTCCTTCAGCCTGATTAGTAATTTAGGCTATGATTTTTCAAAAAAAAATTTGAGATGTGAAGGAAGAATATAGAATGAGGCAACTGGAGAGATAAGTGAGTGGCAGACTTCTGGTGTCCCTGTATCCATCAGCATCCAGGAAGCTGCTTTGCCTTGGATGCTAGCAGAATCCTTGCCAGTCCCCACGCATTGTTAGCTACAATTCCTACTGTACTGAGGAACTTACAGTAGAACCTCCATTCATTTAAAATTAGTAGACTGCTCACTACAAATTCTATCATTTTACATTGCACTGACTACAAGATTTATTTATGGTAGAGTTGGAAAATAGGTGTTAGTATATAAGAACAATAACAACAAAATCATGTGACCTTATCTCTCCATACTCCCATATAATAAACTGGCTTTCACACATTGTTAGTAGATTCTATCGCCTATCTAAACAATGTGAGAAGACTCAGTGAAACCATACATAATTATTAAGTTCCTAAAATATTTTCATTATTTTCTACTGGACCTGCCAGGAGCATCCTGGACATTGTATAATAGCCAGGCACAGGCTTCATATTTTATTTTCCTCTAAAAAGACAAAGAATAGAGAAATGAGTTTTGTTTGTTCAAAAATAATAGTGATAATAATTATTTTCAGTCATCTATACTGCCTATCAAAAGGCTCTAGAGACCTCCTTGGTGACCTGGCAACCTCTTTCAGGTGACACGCTGCAGCAGGCCACAGTTACCCTTCTCCTGTCAACTATTCTTTAATGAAACTTGTACATTAAGTTTGATGATGGTGCTGTTGTATGAGAACAACAAAAGGGAGGAGTGGATAAAGAAATGCTTTTCCTACCAAAGCCTTGGAAGCAAAGTGAACACTGATATAATTGTCCTAATGCTGTGTAAAGTGTTCCACAAATTGTAACCACAAATTCTATGCTCACTCTTATTGTGTCCAGCCCACTGTGCCTCCGAGACCTGCCCTTGCAGTTCTGATCTGGTAAGTTAAGGAGGGAAGAGGTAGGGGCCACTGAGTTGAAAAAGGGGCATCCACAGCCAGACTAAACCAAAGACACGAGGGAGACAACGGGGATGAGAGCTATGCCGGGTCATGCCGGACGTTTGAGGTCAGCATCCTTGCTTCTACACCCTCCATTTAGCCAACCAGTCAGGGAGAAGTTTCATGTTTTCAAGTACAGCTGTTAGGATTGAGTGCTGAGGGTTAGGGTCAGGGTTCCTGGGAGAAGACTGATGTCGTAACCATAAGGACACAGGTCGGTAACATGAGGCCAGGGGACAGGAAAAAGGAAGAGAAACATCTAAATTGCCAACAGAGACTCTGAAGAGCTATTCTAGAGGCTGGATTTGAAACCATGGCAAACGTTTTCTGGATTATGAAGACCCTAGAAACAAAGGACACCCTGAGGTAGCTGCTTTAAAACTTCCAGGAGATCCCTTTGGCACACAAAGTTTTGGCTCTCCTTCTGACCCTAGTCTGCCAGGTCCTTCCCTCTGGCTTCAGGGCCAGACTGTTCCAGTCTGAATTTCTTCAGCTGAAATACCTTGTCTATTTGGGGTTCTGAGTTACTCAGTGGTTGAGGACCCTATTCCCAAACCATCTTCTCAAGCTATCATCAGATAGTTCTGGATGAGGGACTGTGGTACTGTTTGACTTATGCTCCCCAGTAACCACACAAGCTGTACCAAGTGAGTAAAGAAAACATGCACTAAAAGTATCATCACAGTGACTGTCCAGCCAACACCTGGCTGCTGTCTCTATGCCAGGCTGTTTCAAGCACTTCACATTTATTAATTCATGCAATCCTCACACAACCTTAAGAACAAAGGCACTGTGCCCTCTATAGTTAGAAAAATGAGGTTGGGCAATTTTCCTAAGTAATATGTTGGACTGCAGGATGACATGATCAGGATTCAGAGGAGGGCAGTTAACTTCTGGACATCATCCACCTAACCACATCACTATACCAAATCTCTTAAGCTGCCTTGCCTATAACGCCAGGGTAGGCAAGGTCTTAAAACTAGCTTTCATGATCAACTTTAAGAAACCTCATCGGCATGAATTTTAATTCCAGTTAAGCATCCACACTAGCCAATGCTCTTTACTTGAAAATTAAAATGCAATAAACAACGCTCAGAACTTCCCCATACCCCTACGAAACAAGTAATAATCTTAAGTCTTTCAACTCCTACGCAGTTTACACTACAAAAATCTTACTTGGATTTCTTCAAAATCAAAACCACCTGCATATATTCAAGGAAGAGCACTCATGATGGTGTTACATTCCTTTCTGAGAGCTTCATTTAGACACCTTCCAGAGATTTCCTTCATGGACACAGAAAATCTTAAACTGTCTCTATTTGATTGTGCTTGCCTAGGGCATTAAGTCCAATCCACAATGTCTCACCTCAGTAACTCCACACAGACCAGACAATTCCTGCAGTCAGCTTCCCCAAGGGCTTTGTTAAGTTTCACATGCATTTAGTCCTGCAGCTGCCCTGCTCAAGTTGATAAACTTGTAGCTAAATTCTTTCTGCAGCAATGCGCTGCTGGGCTTATGTTTTTTATCATCAGGAGACTAAATACTGCAAAAGAAGCTGTTACTATGTGTTAGTGTTATCCATTAGTTTTTAGCATAATTGAGCTTACATTGCAATTTCTCAGTAACTGATAAGTATATTTTGTGGATGTGGTTAAAAGGTGACAAGAATTAAAAAGGGCTAATACTGAAATGTATTTTATAGCAAGAAAAGGAAGGAATTTTGATGCATTACAGAGAGCAACAAAATGAAGCAGAAATTATGGATGGAATTTCATTTTTATTAAAATTCTGAAGTCGCTATGACACACCTAGACAGAACTCTTTTAAAAGGAGCCACTACACACACACACACACACACACACACACACACACACAATTCTCTACTCATCCTGTTCCTTACATAGAGAGTTTGAATATTTGCCAAGGTCACTAACACCAATGACAATGGTCAGGGCTAGATCATTGGTCTCCTAATTGTAATCAGCACTCTGTGAAACATGGTCCAGCCAATAGCAATAAAACATCTGCATCCACAAGTGCTGTTGACATCTGAAATCCAATGCATATTAAATCAACACACTGTAGCTATTCAAACCATCACTCTCATTTCAGTGTCACCAACAATATGAGACAATACCAACTGTTATCAGAATTGGTGGAAGCTACCTCTCCTCTGCAGTCTGCTTGTATCATACATATAGGATGCATCCTGACCATATACACCCAAACCTCCCCAGTCCTACTCCCCTGGGGTACACCCAAACTGTCCTTCTTTGCCTTTCACTTCCTCTCTATTTGCTGTTGTTTTTGTCCTGTTCATAACCCATGGGGTCCTGTTGGGTTGTAAACAGTCTTGTTGGCTTAATCTCGTGGGAGTCTTGTGCAGGTAACCAGAGCTGTGAGCTCAGGAGCACCATGGACATACTGTGTCCAGAAGACAGTATTTACCAGCACACCTCCTATTCTTTGGCTCTTACATTCTCCTGTGCTCTCTTGTGTGTGAGTCTCAAGCCTTGTGGGGACGATGCAGATGTCCTAACTATCACTTACTTTAATACCCTGCTTCTCTCCACTAGAAACCCTTTCTGGAAGCTTCTCTTGCTTCAGACTTGTACCTTCCCCAATTCCGCAAGGCACAAAGCCACTGACTGGTCCTGTCCAAGCATGCATGCCTGCTGCTTTCACTCAGTACCTAACAACTTGCATGTGTCTATTTACAGCCTGTCAGGAGCCTACACAAAATCCAAACATTCTTCCCTGGGTAATTTTTGATTCTTCTTCTCAGAAGCCATCAATGGCTCCCAACTGCCTCTTGAATCAAATGAAAACATCTATCCCAATGATTATCTTCACTCCTAAGTACCTTCATCTTCATTCCATGCATTTTTTTTTCAGCAAGCATTTGCTGAGTAATCATCTTGCGCCTAGTTATATGCTCTACCCCGTGGGAAATTGTAAGATATATGTCACACTCCCTGCCCTTGTGGATCTTAACAATCAATGTGGAAAGACAAAAAATGCACACAGAAAACATTTTTATAGCCAGAAAGGCTGCATATGACTATGTACCAGCGAGTCTATGAGACATACATCAATGCTTATCAGAGGCTACAGTGTTTGTATAAGCTGGGGAAGCTCTAGAAAAGCATGGGAAAACCCATGCTCTAGAAGAAGTGTGTATGTCTAGGATAGGAAATGGTTTGGTCTATGCTCAGAGACAGAAGCAAGAAATTCTTCTTGGCCTAGAACCTTCTTGGGGCTACTAATTAGAACTAAGACTGGGAAGGAGACAGACATGGAATAATAATGATTCTTTAACAGTACACTATGGTACTTGGAACTGCTCATACAAAGAAGAGGAAAGAGTTATTGAAAAGACGGCAAGGACAAAGTGACTGTTTACCATGGAACAATATTTAGCATGGAACTTTAGGTAAGAAATTATTATTATTATAGGAAAATCATTATTAAACCAGTGCAATTATTCAGGAGATTAGTTTGTTAGTGGCCACTAACAAAATCATCTACAGACAGAAGAAGGAATGAAGCACAGGACAAGGAGATACGCTGAAGGCGCCTGGTAAAAACATGAAGAAAGAGAAAATATGACTACAGTGGCATGCTATGGTAATAAAGAACAAAGCAGCTTACTTTTAAAATGAAGCCAGGAAGGAGGAGGTAGAGAGACTGGCAATGACGTGGCAGACTGCAGAGATGAGCCCAGAGTCCAGGTGGAAACTGAGGATACAGTCTACATTTGTAAGACCCTAACAAGACTGGAAACAAGGGGGTGCTCTGTGTTTTCCAGAGCCATGTTCCTTCCTATGCAGCACCCACCTCCACTGTCCCCCAGCCCTTGGTTGGTGTTGCAGTCAAGAGGCTAATTTCTCTAGGTGGTATACTATGGGCAGGACTGCTTCCATGCAAGGACCACTTGTATCTCCTGTGGACAGGAAATTCAAGATAACCCTCAGAAATAGTGAGTTGAGTTGAAAGCTTGCCTGGGCTACATGAGACCCTTTCTCAAAATAAAGAAGGGAGGGAGGGAGGGAGGGAGGGAGGGAGGGAGGGAGGGAAGGAGGGAAAGAGAAAGAAAGAAAGAAAGAAAGAAAGAAAGAAAGAAAGAAAGAAAGAAAGAAAGAAGGAAAGAAGGAAGGAAGGAAGGAAAGAAGGAAAGAAAGAAAGAAAGAAAGAAAGAAAGAAAGAAAGAAAGAAAGAAAGAAAGAAAGAAAGAAAGAAAGAAAGAAAGGGTAGATGGATGGATGAAGGAGGGAGGGAGGGAGTGGAGGGAGGGAGAAAAGGAGGAATGGAGAGAAGGAGGGAAATTAGGATAGAGGGAGGAACTTAGAACCTATAAGAAGATTCCTATCATCCAAACCAGCAGGACTGAATTTGGATGTTTGAGTAACTACACTAAGTAGGAGTGGGCCTAGAGAGGTCGGGGAATATGATGTAAAAAGCACACAACTTTGGTATCATTAAGTCTTTGATACCCAGAATTGCTTAGTCAACAATTCGCCTATTTTCATATGGTTGGTTTCTAAGAGAACTCTACAGCTCACAGAATCACAACTATTGCATTAAACCTTGCATCCATGTCCTTCTCAATGTCTAGGCCCCTTTGTTTCTGTTCATTTGGTTTGGTTTGGTTTTCCTTTCAGTCTACTTCCTAGAATGATTCCCACCAAACTGATCCTTGTTCTTCCTGGCTTTGAGCTTCTGCATCCATTTCACACAGGTAGCAGCTCCTGCCTTTCTGCAGCTGCCAATACCCACCACATTCATTTTCCTGTCCCCACAGCATTTGTGCAAATATCTCTAGCCATCTGTAACTGGTTATAACTATGTTTTTATGTTTATTTTATCTGTTATCATGTATCTCCATTTATATTTGTTCCATTAGATCATAACCTCAATATGAACGAAGAATGTGTTTCCTATTTCCTTTGTAATTTCCTACATGCCTCATATACTGCCCTACGCTGTCAGTGGTTCATAAATGCAACTAATTGAAGTTCAAACTTCTACTCAGATCCTTGTACTAGATGTGAAACCACTCAGAGTCTATGTCTAAAACAAAATGCACACACAGTCTTGCATGGCGCTCTCCTTTATCAAGCAACATCAGGGAATGAGCTGGCCCAGAGAGTTAATCTTGCAATCAAATATACTGCAGCCAGAAGGAACACAGAGGTAAACAAAAATTGCACATTTAGTGTGCATCTGAGCCTGAAATGTTCTCCAATAAATGGTATGTTGGTGATAGTTATTAAAATAGGTTTCAACTAGACATTCAGCAGCAAATTCAATTAAATCTAGTTTACATTTATCTAACATAACTGGTAAAAATACTTCACATGTGGTAGTAGAGACATTCTCCAGACATCATTAAATCTGGTTGCTCCCAACACTAGTGAAATTCAACTCTATTCCAAGTCACCACCCCTCCCCCCCGTACCACCTCTGTCCCCCACCCAGTGCAGGAAGGGTCTCTCTCCTTTGTGTAGTAGGTCATTTACATATGTCAGTCATGACATCCATCATATTAGATGGTAACTATGAGCTTCTCTGTCTGCTTCCCCAATCCTACTGCAGATACCTTGGGAACAGCACTGAACCTCACTCCTCTGCAAACCTCAGAGGCTGCATTACATCATTCTGAACACTGTTTCATCACTAGCACCAAAAATCTGGTCTAAAGAAGCTTAAAGAACAGAGAAGGGGAAGAAAAAGGAGGATGAAGAGGAAGAGGGGGAGGAAGAAGAGAAGAGAAAGAGGAGGGGCTAAGAAAATATAACATTAATTAATCAATAGAGTGGCTCACACAAGTAAATTTTAAATGTATATATGCAGTGTATATATGCATAAGTATCCACGTGTGTCTGCACTGGTATATGTCCGTGTGCATGTATGTGTTCATGTGCACGTGAGCCTACAGGTCAATGATAAGTGTCTTCCTCTGATGCACTTCACCTTGTTTTGTGAGATGGGGTATCTCAATAAACCTAGAGTCTTCAATTTGGGCTTGTCAGCAAACCACAAGGATCTCCTGTGTCCAGATGGTGGGAGTGTGCCATAATGCCTGGCGTTTTACACGGGTGCTTGGATTGGACAATTAGGGCCTCATTCTCGCATAGTCAGCACTTTACTGACTGAGCCATCTCTTGACCCTCCCAAATATGTAATTTTTAGGGAATTTTTACCAAAAATAGAAAGACTTTCATTATCCCTTCTGAAAATATCAAAGGAGAATATTAGAAAACTGATACATTGTATCCTCTTCCCTATAACCCCCTGACCATGGTCATGTCTTTTTCTTTTGTTCTGGGTTGTCTTCTTCCCCTGCACTCCACCTTACTTTCATACATGGGGTATCTCCCTGAAGTTTGACCAGGGCCATTTGAGTAACCAGAGATATTCAACTATCCAGTGGACTCTGGTAAGCTCACCAGGGGGTTTCCATCTGAAGATAATGACTCCCGCACCCCCCAGAGCCCATTATTTTGTAATACCTTAGCAAGGACAGGTAAGGTTCCATAAACCCCTTCTCATTCATGACTAGCATTTAACTGGTTGAGTCTGTGTAGGCCCAGGGCAGGCAACCACAGCAGCTATGGGTTCAGGATTACATTGGCAAAAGCCATACCCAGACAATAGTATTGCACAGCTGGTCTTCTTGTCTTCCAGCTGCTACATTCTTTCCACTTCTCCTCCACAATATTGCCAGCCTTAGAGGGAGCAGTATCAAAGTCCTCTTTAGGACTAGGCACCCTTCCTTATTCTTAGTACCTTGAGCAATCAGAGGTTGGAGGGAGATGAGAAACGGTGTGGAGTAAGAATAATCAGAATACATTTTGATACATATATACATGCATGAAATTATCTAAGAAGAAATTTATTTTGTATAAATATTTAGTACTTCGAAAATACAAACAGAAATCATCCCTCCCCATTATACAACCACAATCTTGCCTTTACTTATACATGAAATGGGTACAATATGTGTTTTTTTTTTTCAACAAGAACTTTTCTACTGAAAACCAAATAGAAATACTCTGAAAGCATCCATTTTGATAGCTCACATATAAAAAGAACTCTACTGCAATTATAATAAACTGAATAGTCCTAATACCTCCCACAAAATGCAAATGTATACTGGCTAATTATTTACAAACCCAGCTCCGTGGCGTAAAATAATAAATAAATAAAACCACGACACTGTCTGCAACTCTAATCTAATTCCGCACAGCACTCACACTGAAAATCTGAAAATCAAGATGTGGCCAGGTGCAACGGGATTTTTTTTTTAAACCACAATCAATTTATAACTGAAGAAGTAAAAATTACTGCTTAAGACAGAAAATTATTATTTAAAAGCTAAGTGCAGTCATTCACCACATTCATTACATGTTGTGGGGCATGCAGAATTCAAACATGAATTAGATATGGCCCACTCCCTGAGCACCAGCTGTGATGGGCAGGAGGGAAAGGCACCAGGATGGTTGCTCCCATAGACAGAAAATGGAATGGGAGGGGCTACCTTCCAGGGGAGTTGACACTCGGGGTCTTTCTCAGAGTGTGGCAGGACTTACCAAGACAGACAGACAGAGCAGCTTGAGGCAAAGCCGGGTGCAGTAAAAGACATAAATTATCTCACAGGAGCAGCAATCCCCCTAGGTAGAGAAGGCAAGGAGGAAAAAAAAAAGAGTGGCCACAGCCAGAAGGTGGGGCTTGGGCTTAACCAGCTGGCACAGGACTTCCTGAGAAGCTGGAGACCTGGAGTTCCATCTGTACACAAGGGGGAGCCAGCAAAAGGTTGTTTGGCTTGAGTAACTACATCAAACTCCACAACACAGAAGGCTTTCCTTCTAAAGTGAACGGAGCAGTGTGCAGCATCTCTAACTAGGGAATGAACCAGGAACCAGAATCTTGTCATCTTCCAGCCAGAAACCCTGTCCTCATGTAAACAACTGCATGACCCCCTAGCAACCAGCAACCTGGGTTATAAAGTTCTGGCGTGTGTGTGTGTGTGTGTGTGTGTGTGTGTGTGTGTGTGTGTGTATCCTGAATATTTCATCGAAATAGAGTGAGAGAACCACTGTGTTTGCTTTCCTAACAACTATATTTGTATCAGTACTGATTTTTAATGATTAAATAATATTCTGTTGTATGCAGATAATATACTTTATTCATCTGGTGGCAGGATTTGTGCTTTTTTTTTTTACATTTGCCTATTGTAAATAGTTCTGCTCTGTACACACATGTATTTGTCTAAGTCTAAACTTTTTACCTACCAATGAAAGTGGTGAATAATATGGAAATTCAGTTTTAGTTTTTTACAAACCACTAAACTGCCTGCTACACTGGCAATACCCTTTTGCATTCCCTGTAGTGTGTATTCCTAAGCAGGCGGTGACGGGGAAAGAATGAGGCAGTGAAGTGGCCACTCAAGATGTCTAGATGAACGATGGCCACACTGAGCCAGGACCAAGTGGTGGGACACAGGGACATGCAGAATGAAGAACACATGGAGACAGGAACCACAGGCAAAGAAGAGTCAGAAATGGCCTGAGGCTTCCAGCTGGAGTCACTGAGTAGCTGGTTCGACCATTCAGGCAGTTACAGCACAAGAGAAGAAGTTACAAGGGCTGATTTAGAAAAACAGAGCGTCTCTTAAAGATGATCAGTGGGCCATGGGGAATAGTGGGAATGTGATGAGGAGGAGTTTCAGGTTTAGCAGGGATTAAGACAGAGAGGGAGGCTGAAGACATACAGTACAGAGCAGCTGGATAGGGAGACTTAGAACAAGAGAACAGGCCCAGGATAGCAGTTGAGAGAAACCTGCAAGGTGAATCATGATCAGAGAATGAGAGGGTTTGCAGGAGAGCTGTGGCTGAGTTTCTAAGAACCAAAAATAAGATGAATGGTTTATTTATTGGAACCTCCTCTAGACAGGCTGGGTGCTAAGTCATGGTTAGCTTCTCCATGAGCAAAGCACTCGACAGAACTCCTCTCATTTAGACTGCTGCGCTCTGAAGCCTATGAATGCCATGTTTACATATGTCATCATCTTTTCCCTAGGGGAGTTGTGCACAGCATTATTTCTCATTTCTGGGGATATTCTGAGACTTGGGCAAGCCAACAAGCTAGTGTTGGCAGTGAGGCCTGGGGCTGCCCCTGTGCTGTCCCAGCCCTGCTTCCTTCTGAAACTGCCTTCATTGCTTCCATCTTCTTTAAGGCATTTCCTGGGGGTTGTTTCTAGTAAAGACAGAATCCCAATTTAAGGAACTCAATGTACTTAAATATTTAAAGTATAACTATGAGCAGGACTATTCCATTTTTTTAATACTCAAGGTCCCAATACTAAGTTGTCTTCTAGATTTCATCCACAATTTGGTTTTATAAAAAACATTTTATTCATTTACATTAGCATGTTAATGAAGAAAAATATTTTGTTCTCTAATCATTAATTTACAAGGGTTTAGTGTATTTAATTACTTTAGTTCTGGGTCTGTTTAGGTTTTTTGTCTTTTGCTAAAAGATAAGTGTGAGCAGTATTAGCCTCTCTTAATTTTTGTTAACACGTTATTAATTTAATAGGCGGGAAGTCAGTTTGCAAGTGTCTGTTCTGTTAGATAGAATAACAAGGTACCACAGAATGCCACAAGCGTTTGCTTTCTTTCCTCAGTAGTGTACATTAAAATCCAATATAAGCACTTGTGTGTGAACAGTATTCACAGGACTTGGAATACAGTATTTCACACAGATTGACATATCACTTCCTCTCCTGGCCCCCCCCATCCACTCCTGTCTCCCCTCCTCCAGTGATCACCATATTGACTCCCTGCCCCCCCATACACACCTGCCTCCCCTTCCTCCAGTGATCACCAGACTGACTCCCATCACCTTTAACCTCACAAAATCCCAAGGAAGGTTTCTCTGCACATTTGCTACTGCTTGTTCCCTGGGGCAGAAGGTAATTAATTCAACTTAAAAATCCTCCTCTTCAAATTCCTTCTGGACTCTGATAAGCTAAAATCCTGTTTATGTAAACAAAAGTCCTTAATTAATCAGAGCATGTGATAACGCCAAAAGGAACTAGAAAGATTTCCTGCTACCATTTCAGACATCACAGTGGGACAGTGTGTGATGGAGCGTCCCCGAAGACGCCAGGTTCTTACAAAAAACAGCGGAGTTAACTTTTCTAATGCTTTTATTTCATTTCAAACTAGCTCGCTGTAAATTAGAAATGAAGCGCTGTACAAATTCATTAGAAAATGGTTCATTTATGGTGGGAAAGGGAAGCACAATCAGCAAAGCCTGGGCCTTCTACCCTTTACATGGGAAAGGAAGCTTTACTTAGGCAGACACAAAATACAAAGTGGTGGTAAAAGGCTCTTCCATCATATTTGACACTGCTGTGGAATGGAGTGGTCATCTTTGGTACAAAAGCTTCTCGCTGTATGCAGTTGGCTCTAATTCCTCTAGAGTTCTTGCCAGCTTAGGTCTTCCCACCCACAGAGCTGGGATCTTACAGTATTTGGCTACAATCCCTTACAGAGCGACTCACTTCCTCGGATCTCCTGCCCCGGCTCTTCAGCAGTGTCCTTGAAAGTGTTCTTCTTATTTCCTTCCTAGAATCTGTTCTTGCTGCTCTCAAACCTCTAGGACTTGTCAGTCACTAACCTACGTTCTTTTTCTCGTCTTTCACATGAACTCCAATTCTGTTAGGGCCTATGGAGTATTTCTACCTTACTAGGGAGACCCCAGGATAAATGTAACATGTTTCAAAGAATTGTAATTCACCTTAGCAAACACAGTTTGACCTCTGTATTTGATCAGCATCACCATCCCTCTGGTTACATAAAGCTTTGGACTCCTGTTTCATCCTGAACGTAACCATAGTTTCGTGTGTTGTCTTCTAAGTTGTCAGTGTATATAGCATCTGTTTATCTACGTCTGAAGTTTTAAGTCTTTAGTTTGTGCCTTCATGTGGCTCAGCAAACATGAATGCTCTACCTCTTAGGGTCCCTACTCTCTCCCATACAGTACTTCTGAAGCAATTGTTACTGTAACAATATATCTGCCACAAGCTTTATGTCCGGCAGAGAGCCAGCCATCGCCAATTATCTCCGTGACTTCGGCTCTAGACACTGGCAGTACCTGGGAGCTAAACACTGGCATCGGGAGATAAAATTTGCTTTGACATTTCTACCACGGCAATAGCATATCAGAGCCGAAATAGGTATCTGATCGAAACAGAATGGTCTCTAAGCCATCAGGATTTAAGAATTACTTGATAACATGAAAACCACAAGGATAAAGGCTGCACTGCCCCTCACTGCACGACTTGGGGAGGATACGCCATAAGCAGAAACCTTTGAGGACCCCATTCTCAGTGCAGAGTCCACTCGAAGCTGGGAAGACCAGGCTACCTTCAGTTATGCAGCCACCCTATTCTGACTTCACTAGGCACCTTCAGAGTGAAATCCCAAATTTCCATACTGGAAGAGAATGCCCGGGAATGGCTAAGACAAGCATTCGTCTGTGTGCCTGGACTTGTCACTGTAAACAAACAACATGGCATTCCGATCTTCCCAGCCTCGTGAAAGTAGGGATCTGCGCTGTGAATTCTGTCATCTCACTTCTGAGTTTGCTAGGCTAAGTAGCCAACTTAGATAGACTCATATTACTAAGGCAACGAGCACCTTCCTGTGAGCCCCAAAGAGTATTTATAACAAACCCTGAGCAATATTTTATAACACTGAATGTATGGGACAGCATTTACAGCCCAGATTGCTGTGCATGAGCTCAATGCCATAAATGAAAAAGTGGGAAGTAACTATCCCCTGATCTGAGGGATGTGTGTCATCCTTGGTATTTGAGGAGCTGGAGGGAAGACTCTACCTCCATTGGCTCCCCACCACCAGCACAGGGATATAAACAAGGGTTTAAGAGCCAGTACCTCATCCAAATGCTTTGTATTTTAATCCCAGGGATTAATCCTCTAGTGAGTATTGAAAAATCATCCCCCTAGTTTTAACTCTTTCCCTACTAGAGCAGACTCTCCCAGGGGTAGCCTGGTAGTGTTACAGAGATGTTCCAGCAGCAGGCAGTGAGGAAAGGCGGCATCCCACTAATCAATTCTAAGAGTCCAGTGGAGCCCCATTAACTTATTTAGAAATTTTTAAGCAACAAAATGAATTACTTCTGCTACTTCTAAATAATTAGGATGTTTCCTATTGTGCCTTATGGTTTTAAAAATAATTACAGCAAGTCAATAATAGTCATTTAAAATGTAATGAATTGATGGCTAATCTATGCATCCATTCACTCATTCAGCAAGCATTTGCTTATCACATACATTCAATTATTTTCATACTCTGGATTAGTCTGCAAATATTTGGGTTTCTGCCATTTAGGGTTTCTAATGGGAGCCTTCAGTCTCTAAATATCCAAAGTGAGACTCATCATCTTCTGGCATAAATCTGCTTCTTTTCCTACACTCCCCATGCCAGGGAACAGAAACATCATATGTAAAGCCAGACTCCTGTCTCACGGCTCCTGCCTGCTCCTCCACACTTCACGTCCAGTGATTAATCGCTGTAGGTTTGCTTCCTGTTATCTGCCAAGCCTGTCTCCTTGCTCACTTTTCTGGACAGGGCACACTTCCTTCCCAGAGAGGTGTAGTGGCCGGGCACTGATGTCTCCTGTCTCTGACCACCGCTCGTTCCTGTCTCTTCTATATTATGGAGTTATCTTGTTTAAGTCTTTATCCAGCTATCTCAACACACACACACACACACACACACACACACACACACACACACACACACAGAGAGAGAGAGAGAGAGAGAGAGAGAGAGAGAGAGAGATCCTTTTAGTTTTTAGTTCAATTCACGAACACAATGATAGGAAGTATAAAACAAAGACCAAAACCCACTGTGTGAAATGCAAGCTTTTCACACAGCTTTCCAGCCTCACTTCCTGTGATTTGACCACCTGTATCCAATCACAACAGCCTGTATAGATTTCTCTATAGCTTCCTCCCCCCCCACCCCCGCAAGACACTTCTCCTTCAAGAGTCAAAGGGTGCCCTAGCCCCTGACATCTGCTCCTGGCTCCTAGGTCCACACAGTACCTCTAGTACACATCACCAGGCCAATGTATCACATTAGCAGCCACTGTTCCTCTACATATTTGTCAGTCTTCACTTGGCCCTCCCACATTTAGGCAGGGAGATCCCAGAAGTGCAGTGTCTTGCCTGGTTATCTGTAACTCCTAGCCACCAGCTAGTGTGTGTTATACAGAAGTGCCCAATTAGTGCATGCAAATAACTGCATGATAGGGAACCAGGGAATAACTAACTACAGGAAAATATAAATTGAAAGGCCTTTTGTGTGGGGGGTACAAATATGGATTTTGATAGGTTAGAACACAGAGAACTTTTATATAACAGGAGCTTAGTAACAGCAAGGTCAACAGAAGGGTGCATGTCTGCTCCATGTTGTTGCCACTGTGTTTCCCTACTGGTTGGTGACATCTCAAGATGATGACACACCACTGTCTATAACCTCCAGAGTCCTCGTAAGAAAAGCATCACATAAATACAACTTTCACCAGTCTCCTCACAGTAACAAACCAGCTGAAAGTCTGTATTCTTGACATGTCTGTGCGTTGGTTCAGTCCCTCTTATTATATTACAATCCTTATTTCAAAGAGTCTATTTCTAAACCATTATCATATACCAGGTTGAATTAGAGTTCATAATTTAACATTAAAGAAGCGTGAGTGTTCTTTGGGAACTGGAAAAATCCAATTGTACAGATGAGGAAAAATCATCTTTGCCCTTCGTTACCTCTCCACCTGGGTATGTGGCATGCTCAACAAGGAAGGCTTCGTTTTGATAGCCAAAGTACCACGTGCTATGAGAAACCATACAATGCCCAAATGCTCTGTAATATACCTACAAAAACTGCAAATACTTGTAGAGGAAATAACTTGGAGAAAAACGTGTTGGAAGGCAAAGACAACTAAGGAGTATACGTCTGCAAGCTGCAGGTCAGCTAGAGAATGTATCTGGAAAGCTCGCTAAGGGATCCCCTTTACCCTCTACATCAACAAGTTCCTCCCATTTGGTTCTAATACTAGAACAGCTATGTCCATGTCCTCAATACAAAAGCATCAGTGGACATAACCCCAAATCTACTGCCCCGTCTACTGTCTTTATGTTACTTCTAAATAGCCCATGTCCTGAAAGCATATCTAAACATCACATGAAGGTTGAGTTGTGGCAGCTTTCATCAATTCCAAGGCTTCCAGGTCTCCTTACATGAGCAAACTCTTCCTTCTCACCAGCTCCCCTCTCTACCTCAGGAGCAGCATCCATGTGAACTGCCATAGGACAGAATCAAATCACATGCTCGCCTTACCCATGCTCAGCCTATGAGGGCCAGCCATCACCCACGCTCAGCCTATGAGGGTCAGCCATCAACCACGTTCAGCCTATCAGGACCAGCCATCACCTACGCTCATCCTATCAGGGCCAGCCATCACCCACGCTAGCCTATGAGGGTCAGTCATCACCCATCTAGCCTATGAGGGCCAGCCATCGCCCACGCTCAGCCTCTCAGGGCCAGCCATCACGCATGCTCAGCCTCTCAGGGCCAGCCATCACGCATGCTCAGCCTATCAGGGCCAGCCATCACCCACGCTCAGCCTATCAGGGCCAGCCATCCATCGTTCTTGCCTTCTTTTCCTTAGCATTTAATGTTTTTCCTTCCCATGTGAGAAGAAATTCTATGATCCATTGAAACTGTTCTTGGTACACACGGCTTTACCAAAATAATTAGTTTCTCTAGTCATACTTTAATAGAATCTAGCAGCACACAGATCCTATAATAACTCTTACATATATTGGTAATAAATCACCAAATGAAAGATGTCTTACATCTGATTTCTGATCTGAATTGTTTATATATTAACATCTTGCTGTATTTTATTCAACTTGTACTTTTTGAAAAATTTTCAAGAATTTTCATTTTCTTCTACTGATACAGAAGTGTTGATTAATAACAACAACTAACTTTAACTGGATATTCATAGTTAAAAAGTAAAAATAAATATTTTATGCATATGCTGAAGTACGGTCAAACTGTTTATGTGCTATCCAAATTCAGGAAATGATATGGAATGTTCCAAATTAAGTCCTAGTAAGACCTAACAATAATAAACAGTGATTAAAAGTATTTTATGTAGTCTCACTGAATATGAGTTATATAAGTCCACAAAATTTAACTCAAAAAAAAATCAAAGATTTAGTATTTAAATTTACAACTGTAACATCAACAATGTTTTCAAATTTTAAAATTCTATGCTAGCCTACTGTGGTTTCAGCCATCAATTTTTATCACATGTCTTATACAGACCACAGTACATTTTTCTGTTTCAGCAGGGGGGGAAAAGTCTGTAATATTAACGTAAAAAAAAATTCTCATTTTGGCATGCCTCTAACAAGAGCGCCTATAAAGGTCTGTCTGAACTTAGCTCCTCCTCTCGGGGATCATCTGTAATTTTTAAATCCACCCTGGAAAATGTAACATTTTGTTAAGCAGCTGACGCTTCACACACACTGGACCGGGCTGAACATTCCTTCGTCCTGACGTCATGGGCCAGCATTTGTCTCAGAAGACATCTTTTGTAATTTCAACCAAAAGGCAAAAGAACGCAGAGCTGTGAACAGACAGAGGGAGCGAGGAGGAAAGCTACTTCGAACAATTCACTCAAAAGCATTCTGACACAAACCTGTATATTTTTAGTCACTCAACATGCACACTTGAACATAAAGCCTTCCGACTTTTATAAAGTATTGTGTGTATTTTCAGACTGTTGGTTTTTAAAATATGCCCTGCTTTATGGTAATGTGTCACAGGGAAGTTAGCTATAGTTTCATGAAAGACGTTTTCATCCCTGACTGGCATCTTCTCAATAGCTGGGGCCCAGGCACACCGCTCTCTTCCCGGCAAGGCCCTCTGCGCTGAGAACAGTGCCGCATTCATAACTTACTCTCAGCCCCGCGGGGCAGTGCACAGAAAAGCTTCTCTAGCCTAATGGGTTACATCACTGCAAAGTCTTCCACTTGGCCTAGGTGAAAAACATGAATGCATGCCCCATTCATTTCTCCACCTTTAAAAAAAAATCGAGTAAAATCATATCCACTCTGTAGTGAAAGACCTGCATTCCCACAGGCCGGCTGGAAAAAAAATGTCTGACCCTCCTCTTGATCCTTGGCTGCTCTACCACAAACTTGGTGAGCCCACTACTCAGTAGTCCCCTCAGGACGATTGTTCCAACCTGTGCCCCCACCAAATAATACATCAAAATCATTTATGAATTGATTACTGTTAGTATCACCTTTAGATTTAAGTCACACTTTAAAAATATACTGATGTGCAGTCATGGAACCAAAACCTTCTCTCTCCACTGACCTCAGCACCATAAACCAGTGCAAACAGACGGCTCCCCGTGTCCTGACTCCACGGCTTCCTGATGGTCAGAACAAATAAGCCCCGTCCAACACTTACTTTTCTGAATGTGCCAAATATCTGTGATTCCTTGCAAGGTAGGCACCCAGTAGTCTAGCCAAAATATTTTATATTGAACAGAACACACTCCCCTTTCTCCTTATGAGCATATGCCTTTCTCAGTTGAACTAAGGTTAAGGCTTCAGAGCATTACTACCTTTTTCCTAAAACATAAGCTAAGTGTGAACACAAGTTACATTTGTGGGGAGGAAAGCCCATTGCTCTCATGCTCTCTGCAAATTAGACAAACGCAAGAGAATGGCGTCAAACCAGAGCCCTGCTTGTGTCTTTGAAAGTGATGTCCCCAAACTATAGCTACACCCTGGCAATCTGAAAAGACATGACATTCCACAGAGGTCAGAGTTCCTAGTGATGTCCATGTCCACTCAGGTATCTGTGGCAATGTCCATTCTATGCCCTCTCTGCATGACAGGTTAACTCATGTCAATCAGGAAGCCTGGTGGGCTTTTCTGGATGATGCCTCACCCATAGCCATCTCTACCCTTGATCACGTCAGTCCACCTTCCCTCACAAGCTGTGCCGTGACAGAGCCGTAAAGCTTCTCCTAGACCATTCTCAGGCATTACAGAGACGCAGCTGCTGACATCCAGGCCCCCACTCTAAGGCCTGAGCACCCTTGCAAACACACATAGGCTGCCTGCTTGTCCTCCTGTGAGCCCTTGAAACTGATCTCAGCCTCTGATTTTTTTTCCTCTTCCATGGTGTGCCCTCTCTTGGGAGTTTAGTTCCATTTCATTTGTTCAATAGATATAATCCTTCATGGACATATGTAGAAACAAGCAAAAAAAAAAAAAAGAAAGAAAGAAAAACTTCCTCAGAAAGCCTTCACCAAAAATTCCAAAATAAAATCAAGTCTAAAAGAAGTTTTGTTTTCTAGACAAAATGTGTTATCTTTGGCATTAGATAAATGCTACAGGAAACACTGGAAGTTATGATTTGCCTAGAAACAGCTGATGTGGCAGGCAAGGCAGATTCCTCCTAAGTAGTTTTCTCACTGTGGTACTTGAGTTGTGTGGATGTCTGTGTCCTGTAGGTTATTGACAAGAAAGAAAAGCCCAAAGGATTCTAGAGTGCACTGCTGTACTTAATCAAACCTGACCTAAACTACACAAAAATAAGACAGAGATCATGGAGAGCTCTGTTACCAAACTCGCCACTAAGATTTGATTTCCATTGCTGCTTTCTCCACCACCAGCTTGGCCTTAAGCTGACTATGAGCAGACCTTGCTAAGACAGTATATTCAGACATGCCAGGCTATATGGCCCCCATAAATTCCTAGCAATAATCATTCTCATAATTTAAAGAACTCCCATTAAGAGGAAATCGACATAAATTGGTCCTCAAATTATTTACATCCTTTTGCACATTATACCCTGGACTTGAGAGGCCTACAAGGTTGATATCAAATCAGAGAAATCCCTCGATGCAGCCATTTTTAGCAATCAGAGGCTAAGCTTCAGAGCTTCTGAATGACTAAGCGAGAGCTGCAGACTCAGAGGTCATCCTTCCACACACTCCTTTAGGAGACAGGGGGAAAAGAATCACAGAATATTCACATGACTGAGGATAATTAATGTCAACTATTTCCACCCTATGAAAGAAAATGGGTCTTCTGTTAAGAATGAACAATGGGGACATTATTTTGGTTCCATTGTGTTTTTTGAAGAAGTTCCCATCTCAAAAATGCACGTGCAAATGCAACAGCCTTTCAGTTCTCCGAGGGTTCCTCAATTCACTGATAATGCTGCTACAGAAAATTTTGTGAATGCTACAAGACCTAAGCTGTTTTCAATCTCGTTTCCCTTCAAGATACGAAGAATGGCCTATGGAAAGCTGATGGATAAGTACTTAGGATAAGTCATTCACCTGTGATGATCATCTCCAAAGAGCGAAGAGCCAAACTAGCCTTCTTTCATTAAGAATGCTAGTTCCGTGCTTTATCATTCCTGTTCGTACATCTAATGCTATCTGAATGTCTTCTCATTACATATACATTAAAAAGCTGATACACTTTCCAAACCTACATCACTGAGATCTATGTGGAAGATACATGAGGAGCTGGATAAGTCAAATCCTCACTCCATTTTTTCATTCCAAACTCTAAGGCATAGCAAAGATTAAAACCAAGCAAAAGTCAGATATGCTGACTCACACCTATAATCTCAGCACTCAGGATGCTGAGGCAGGAGGGTCATGAGCTAAAGGACAGCCTGGGCTATGCTGAGACTCAGTGGCAAACATTAATGCTACATATAAGAAGGAAAAAATAAAACAAACCTGAGATAGAGACATTAGGGTTAGCAAGGTGGCTCAGCAAGTGAGGTCACTTGCCACCAGGCCTGATGACATCAGTTTGATCCCAGGTCTCACATGATGGAAGGAAAGAACAAATTGCATCAGGTTGTCCTCTGACCTCCACAAATACCACCAGCATGCATGCCTCCCTCAGCCCTGTGTACAGCTACACGTATATTCAATAAATAAATATAATAAGAATAAGAATATGATTTTTAAAAGAATGAGCCATAAAAATAATTGTCATCTAAAAACTATGAAGCTCATTTGCATAGTGAGACAATAATTATATATATGATGTTATAGATGCATCTTGTCAAATTCTGTTTAAAAACCAAGTGGTATTAAACAACTCTTCTTCTGAAGTTTTCCTGTATAATACATAACAACTCTATTTCCCTCACTAAGCATGTATAAATATCCAAATTCAGCATGGTACCAATAACTTTCAGCCATTACTGGGAAAGAATGCTTCACATATATCATGTAACCTCAACCCAAAGGCTGAAATTTATAGGATCTGGAAAAGACTTTAGCAATAAAAAAATAAAATGACATATATATATTTTCTCTTTTGTAAAAAGAGATTTTACACATAATATTATTGGAGATATTAAAAAGTAAAGGCAAACCTATGAAGTTGTATTCATTATAAGAAAGTATTCATTTCAAAATGAAGGATTTCATATAAGTCAATGGTCTGCCCCTAAAAATTAGGAATATAAACTGTGGACTATGATAAATAACCCAATCAAAATATAGCATACATATGCAAATACACAACTTGGTGAAATAATAAGTAAAAGAATTTCTAGAGTCTAAGAAAATTCAAAAAAGTCTACCTTATTTTTATTCATTTATCATATACTTAGTGGTACATGCCCTCCACCTTGCTCATGTACTGTGCTGGACAGATGTAAGGATTTATGCAAAGTACAGTCACACGAACTCTGGAGCTAACTGATTCTGGGAATAGGGATGTTGCCTCCAATACTGCTTAATTGAATAACGCAGAGAATGTAGTGCCAAAGGGTGCTGTGTGGAGGGCAGACAGGGATTATTTTACGGAATATCTTAGTTTGTAACGTGAGGACCTTGTGATTTATATTGAGAAGGGAGGTGGAATGAGAAAGCAGAACGTGATGAAGAATCCTCACTCCAGTTTTAACTTCATAAGTACTGGGGCGAGAGATGGGAAGCAGCTAAGAGACAGAATGGGCCTTCAGCAGAGCGTAGCTATTGGACACTCTAGAAATAGATGAGGTCACACAGGAAGAAAGTGGAAGGGAGGAAGAACTGGCTTGGGGTTGTCTGCACTGGTGCAATGCAGAACTGAATGCACACTGGTTCTGCCCTGCAAGAGGAGGTGCTGCTGAAACCCTGACTGCGCACCCCAAGACTGCAAAGAGGCTCACTGTCCTGTAAATGAAGGATGCCTCTGGTGTACCTTAAAGGAAATCTCTCGGGCTTGACTAAAAGGCTCAATAGAGAATTTTTTTTTTTTACTGTTTAGCCAGTTAGTTTCTGAGTATTTTTTCCAATTATTTTTCAGTAAGAATAAGGCTTAAATATCATTTTAATGTAAAATAAAATTTACAAAGTACTTGACCAAACTTATATTACACAGAGACATGCGTGCTTAGTTAAAATTTATTAAATGTCTTCCACGTTTCGCTCCAGAGGTGGATTCATTTCATTTCCATATTAGATTCAAAGATCACTTTTCATACAGTAGTCTCGAGACACACGCTCCCTTCACAAAGCCCTTCGGATGAAAGATGGTTTTTGCAAATGCAGACGATGAATGATTGTCGCCATCATCATTTTTATTATCCTAGGCATATGAATGGGTTTTGCATCTGGTGGCTGTAAGAGTTTAACACAGCAGGGCGGCTGGGTTAAAAATCTAAATTACTAAAGTGACACTGTAATACTGTGAAACACAGTGACATCCAGGAGAAGTAATGACTCTGGTGAAGAGAGCAGCTTCACCACGGTAAGAGTAGAAACACCAAACCTTGAAGCTGCCGCAAGCCCAGTGCCAGTTCCTGGTACTCAGTGGATGGGCTTCCTAGTTCTTCCCTGTGGCGTATGACAGCCAGAGCCACTACAAACAGGCAGTACTGAAGAGCCTAGCCATTTGAAAGTGTGTGTGTGTGTGTGTGTGTGTGTGTGTGTGTGTGTGTGTGCACTCGTGTGTATGAGGGTGTCTGTATGACTGTGTGTGCATGTACATGCATGCATGTGTGTAGCACACCTGCACTCCTGTGTATGTGTGCATGTGTGTGCATGTGTGCTTGTGTATGTGAGTATGTGTATATGAGTGTGTAGGTATGTGCATGCATGTGTACGCACATGCGCTCATGTGTGTGCAGTTACAAAAAAAAATTAAATTGAAATACTTTTTCTAAATACCTTCCACAACATAAGTGGCCTGTATCATCTTTCAAGACAGAGTATCAGTTTATTTCAAATTTAGAGATCCTGGCCTCGATTCAAATTCATGGCAGTTATAGAAACCAATGTTCCGTGCCTTGGTTCAGGTGGCAAGCATTAAATCTTTTTCCAGCTGTCATGCAACAACAACTTTAATACAAATTAGCACTGCCAAACTCAGTTTCCTGGGCTCACAGGCCCTTGATGCTGGTCCGTGAATTTTATTCACACTATGAACTGTGTGCTCTTTGAAAGCATAGCATTTGAAAAGAAAAACCTAAACAAAATACCATTTAATTACTCCCAATTCAGTAGTCTAATATACAATTCACAACAAAAAATTAATAGCCCCCTTTTGTTATTTTGATTAATGTGAAACTTAATCACTATATCATATGGGAGAATATTCCTACATGCAAATTCTAATTCTAAAACTACAATCCTTACTCAAACTGTTTACACTGAATAGAGACTTGTCAATCAACACTTGAATTCAAAAATGTAAGGCCTGCTTAGCATCTCCGAATCTCTAAGTCAAATCTTTCCAAAGCTCGCAAGCTTGGGAACAACAGACAGCACCTCCTCTTCTCACTTAGGAAAGCCCCAATAAGCACGAACTCTGAAACTCCAATAAACTCTGGGATGGCTTCCAGCAGGAAGGATCTATCAGAAAAACACTGCTTCAGGCTAAGAGTGTATTCCCCTAGTATCTTGTATTAGTTCTGAATTAAGCCACCTCAGAGGAAGGCACAGTGACAGAGTCATTTTAGCCAGATATGTGATGTACTAAAATTGTGGCCCTCTAGCCAAATTCTAACAGTCACAGAAACTCTACCAAGCTGCCTCAAACTAACATAATAGACTCCTTCTTTTATTTTAAAAACACAAAGTTGTAACAAATCAATTGGCTGATCTTATACCTTAGCTAGCCTAGTAACTGCTTTTTCTAAATACCCACTTCTAATCCTATAAATTGGGCAATGTAACACAAAAACCTCTTCTTGTGTTGGCCATACTAGTTTACTTTTTCCTGGTCTCAGAAATCTTAGATTTTATACTTTTAGATCAAAAATCATAAGAAAAAAGTATGAAATTTTTAAAGCAAAGACAGACTTAGGAAGATGCCATTCCTTTAAATGTTTATTTCAACTTAATGCAGAGCAAACTGGGTATATACTACATTGCAGGCTATGGCCCAAATAAAGATGTCATAATAACAGCCCACATATGCATGGTTCTTTGAGATGCCCTTAGATACGTCAAGTGCAGAAGTAGTTATGAGACAGTCATGGCTGAGACTCCTTATGTAACCTGAGACAGAGACCCCTACTGCTCCACTGCACACAGTAAGGACATGATGTTTACAAGTATTAAACAAAACAATATGTCTGATTCATTGACACATACATACACCCAGACTATTATTTCTGAATCTTACTAAGTTCTCACAATCATGCTATGACATTAGTGACATCATAGTAGCATCAGCCTAGGCGTTAGCATCAAAGCTTGTTTGAGGGTATACAGCCTATAAGTGGCAGAGCCAGGAGTATTTTAAAGAAGAAAACAGAAATATGCAGAATAATAGCAATAGTGATAGTGCATGTATTGAATGCCAACAGTCTGGCAGACTGTGCACTAAATTCTTGGAGATATTGACCGATTTAATCCTGCGATGTCTCAGAAAGAGGAAACACAGAAGGATTCCTGACTTCAAAACTTCCAAAAGACTCATAACTAAAGATCACCTCAGAGCCCAGGAAATCAGCCTGAAAGAGAGCACAGTCATCCCAGACATGTAGTCTTATGATAAAAAGAACAGCCAGTCACTGGAAGGTCTCTCTCACCAGTGTGATACAGAGAAGCTACCGATTCTCTTGTATAAAACAGTAAGACAAGATATACAGCCTTATGTCTAAAAATAACTGGACAAGGAACAAGTCTAAGGGAGCAGAAACTAGACACTCAACGAGAACCCCTCAAATGCCAAAGACCCAGCTCCCTCCTGGGAGAGCCCTGGCCCTCCCGCTGCCCAGCTCACCACCCCAGACAGAAGCCTCCTCCCTTCTGACCTGCAGTTGAGACAAAGCTCCCATCCAGAAGCAGTGATTCTGCAGAACTCCAGGGGCTCCACACAAGAAAAATGCAAGGGAAACACCAGACCTATGTCCCTGCTCACTCCCAACAGTGAGTCTGGGCTCCTTCCTGGTAAGGTGGTCCGTGCATGTTTCTCCTAAAAAGTCAGGGCCCTGTCATTGCATAGGAATTAACTAAGAAGCAGAATGCACCCATAAGGGAAAGCCTTTGCTTCTGGGTCTAGCCTCTTCCTTAGCATGTGAGCTGACTCCTAGCAAGATTTGTCTTCCAGGTCTTCAAGCCCCTCCTGCAGGTCTGTGAGCTAAACAATAGTAATAGCATTACCTGCAGGAGCCACCGTAAGATTAAAGCAGACAATCGAGTGCCCAACACAGTGCCAGGCACACTCGGGCAGTAAAGCTTACTGGGGGACTGCTACTTTATTCCCTTCTGTCAGTTCTCTCCAACTGACCCAGACCCATGCAACTGTAATGCCGAGCATGTGGGGGAAAGAGTTATCACTGAGATAAGAAATTAGAGGCTTATTTTGGGGTTTGGTTTGCTTTTATGGTATATATACATATGTGTGCACGTTGTGTGCGAGTATACATATGCACACTCGTACACATATACATATATTTGGGATTAAACCAGGGTCTTGCACATATTAAGATGTGCCACTAAGCTACATTTCCAGACTCTAGAAATAAACTCTTTAAATAAAAAACAAAAATGAGTCTCATTGCTTGAGACACACTGTCTAGGCTACATAGTTTTAAAAGATTGGCAATACCACTGGGTGGTGATGGTGCATGCCTTGCCTTTAATCCCAGTACTTGGCAGGCAGAGGCATGTAAATCTCTGAGTTCAAAACCAGCCTGGTCTACAAAGCAAGAAATAGGACAGCTAGGACTATACAAAGAAACCCAGTCTCAAACAAACAAACAGATTGACTATACTGACAGAAAAAACTCAAGTTTTTAAGCCAGTAACTGTATGTGTGGTTTTTCTTCTTTAATGACAATTTGGCTGAATAAATAGGTATGTGTGTGTGTATGTGGGTGTGGGTGTGCATGTGTGTGTGTGTTGGAAACAATACCTCTAATTAACAATGGCCCCATGCCTTCTGAGTCCTGTAGTTTGCTTTAAAGAATTCAAAATAGAAGGAGGCAAAAATCTTGATGCCAGCTTTAATTAAGGAAAATGTACTCTTCAAATTTGGGAGGGGATGGATTTTTTTTTTAGTTGTCACATTAAAGTATCTTTTAGAATATGAAATTATGTCTGGAAACACACTGACATTTTATTTTACTTTGAATGGAAAACTTTATAGGGAAGGGTCTTCTGTGAACAAAGAAGGAAGTTCAACCCAGGCTTAAAGTCAAAACACAAACAATCCTGGGAAACCCAGGTTTCTTCACACCCGTACTGAGAGGCACATCAAATCCTGCTCACAGCCAGATGCTGTTACCTTGGTTCTTCTCTGCTGATTTCTGAATAGGCTGTTGTTTAAATACCAGCTTAGTACAGCCTTTTCCCCTGGCATTCCCTACACAGCCTACCACTGCTCCTCATCGTGGGCTCTGCCCCATGGACAGATGCTAAGGAAGGCAGCATTGAGTAGTGTTGATCTCTAAATGAAAAACAATTAAGGGAACAGTAAACGTTTGCACGCTGCTAGACAGAAGTATGGATTTGGGCTGTGTTGGTCATTTAAAGCGGTGATCTCTCAGCATCTTTGATCTTGCAGCTCTCTTGGTAAAACGGTTTATAAAACAGGCCTTTCATATATGCATCCAACTCTATACCTAAATTATAAACATGTACAATTGCACTAATGCACACATGCTATAAAAGAAAACCAAGAAGTATAAGTTTTTAAATAAATCACAAAAGATCCATTACTCCATTTCTATACCAAAATTAGTCTTGCTAAAAATTTCCTGGAGTGCACACACTCAATTTTGGAGACCCAGGATAGTCCAGAGTAGGTAAGATGTCCAAGACCTATTCTAAGAACTGTCTTACTTCACCTTATACATCACTTCCTTTCTGCAGGCTTTATCAGAGTGGATTGTGCATGTGCCTCTGTCTGTACATTCCATAGAAAGAGCTGTTCACTAGGCCCTCAGCCCTAACTGACCACTCACTATATGCAGGGCACACACTATACACCATAAAACAGAAACTATTCAATACAGGCCTTGATTTCAAATAAAGTAAATTCTGGAAAATGAGATTTCATATAGAAAATGAAAATTCATTTCCTTAATGTATGCCGTAGCTGTTCCAGATGTCAGCACTTGAAGTGGTTATTGAGTCTAGGTGTCCTTGCTGTAGAAATGACATTCAAAATTCAAAAGTTGCTTGTAGGACAACAAATAGATTTTCACTTACAAGCAATCCCAAGCTAAAATCAAATGAAATTCAAAACACACATTTTATATGAAACTCAAATAACTTCAGATTGTGATTTGGTGTCTGATCAGGCTTAGGTGCCTGTTTGCTCTTAAAGAGGCAAAATTATGAGCCAGGTATCCCCAGCAAGGATAACAAGTTATTGAAGAAGGAGGTTTGTTTGAAGCTGTTTATAAAAGAGCATCCATCCTACTCCATGTCTGCTTCTACAATCAACTCAAGGCAAAGGCTTCAAACAGATGCGCATATCCTCAGAATGCTTGCTTTAGAGTCTGGACATTCTCAATACATATTCCCCACATTACCTATAACATCATCCCTCTCATACTCTAGTACCCCAAGCAAAGTCCACTTACCTCAGATATAACCAAGAGGGCAATGTTTGATCAAACTAATTTGCAAGAATGCCCTCAACACCATTTAGGAGAGGATGCACACTGTCCAGAAAGATGAGGTGCATATTTTAAGGTGCACAGGACATCAGTGCTTTCAAGTGAATGGGTGAGTATCTTGAGAGTACACTTGCTCAAGTGTTCGGTGCCACCCTGAGCTAATATTGCTGTCACTCTAACTACTCTCCATTCCCCAATGCACAGTTCCCTATGACCTTCCTAAAACATGTTAGTGAAATCTGTGAAAGCTTTGGGACATGTCAGGGTGCTGTTTCTCCCTCGACCTATGGCAACTTCCACAGCAGACACAGCATGGGTTTTAATGAGGGTAGGGGTAAGCGGGGCAACTGGATGAATTTACTATGGGTCATTTGAACTTGGGCTACCATCTGTACTTACAGGGTTGAATACTTTAATTAAAACAGAAAAAAATGTGACTACAAGGAATTAAACTATCTTTGTTTGTTTTTATTTTTGCTTTTTATGCTATAGGCAAATTTCAGTAAGGACCATGAATGTGTTTGTATTTGTGTATAAGACAGACATAGTCAGACAGAGAAACAGAGAGACAGTGAGGGGGAGATTTGGTGGGGAAAGAGGTAGGGGAGGGAGGGAGGGAGGGAGGGAGGGAGGGAGGGAGGGAGGGAGGGAGAGAGAGAGAGAGAGAGAGAGAGAGAGAGAGAGAGAGAGAGAGAGAGAGATCTTTAGAATCCCAATCTTCAAAGATAACAGTAGGAATGACTTTTTTTTTTTTAACCAAGAAGTCTTTTTCTAAAACTAAAGCATGAAGTAGCTTTAGTTTGGGCCAGTTTTACAAAGGTAGTTGTTTTTATTTTTTCTTTCTTTGTATATTTGTCTGTATGTATGTTTTTACTATATAGGATGTCTCAGGCTAACCATGAGTCCTGATGATGGTGCCTGACACTAACATCTAAAGACTTGTGAGGACTGAGCACACCTCAATAAATGCCATGCAGACAAACTATTTGAAATTGGTTGAGAGGAAGCATCATGAGTTCTTCATAGTGAGACATGGATTTCACTGCATCTTGAACAAGCAGAAGAAATAAAATACATTCCAGAAAAAAGTACATATGTGCTAGTCACTGAGGAGGTAATGTGTCTGGAAAGTAAAAAGTGGCCAACAGAGACCTCACAAGGCATCCCTTCTTCTAGTCTGCCTGCTGGAGTCTTATTTCTAAGTTATTTCCCTCCTTCTGCAAGAAGAGACATTTTTAGTAAATATCCTAGAAAACTGATACATGTACTTTCCAGTACTGCTTCTGAAAGTATATATTCATTTCATTAACAGAAGACTTCAGCAAGTGCTATCGTCATGACCGACTTGAGGCACAGTGGGTAGGACACCCCTGCAAGTGGTCACTTCTGGAATGATGAGAGTGTTGGTCTTAGGGTGAGTTTATCTACTGAGTCTGTCCCCCTCCCATAACACCCCTCAAATACACTGAACTATTAATCCCCTAGTACTTTAGAACATTTCCAAATGTTATTTGGAAATAACATTTTCAGATACAGTTAAAATGTAGTCATTAACTGGGGTTGTGGTTGTTTGTATATGAGTGGCACTATTAGGAAGTGTGGTCTTGTTGGAATAAGTGTGTCACTGTGGGAGTGGACAATGAGACCATCTGCCCAACCATCTGAGAGCCAGTCTTCTCATATCTGCCTTCAGAATAAGAGGTAGAACTCTCAGCTCCTCCAGCACCATGCCTGCCTGGACGCTGCCATGCTTCCTGCAATAATGATAATGAACTGAACCTCTAAACCTGTAAGCCAGCCCCAATTAAATCTTGTCCTTTAGAAGAGTCACCTTGGTCATGATGTGTCTTCACAGCAATGAAACCCTAACTAAGACAGGGGTCCTAAACAATGTAGCCTGCATATTAATCCAAAGGAGAATTTTATGCATAAAGATAACGAATGGATGGATCTTCATATACAATAATGCCATGTGAACATGAAAGTAGTCATTTTTGGTCCTTCAAGGAACCAAAGAATTCCAAGAATACCAGTCCATCACTAGACATGAAGACAGATAATGAAAGTGCATCTCCCGTGCAGCCTTCAGAAAGGGCCAGTCCCATCGGTCCTTACATCCTGGAGCCACAGCCTCTAGGACAGCCCAAAAACTACACAGTTTAAGCTGCCCAGTGTGTGGCGCTTGGTTGCATAGGGCCTGAGCACAATGGAGTCATTGTGGCAGCATGAAGTTGCCTGGATGTATGTTTTCATTAGCAATGAAAAGAAACAGCAAAAACGACCATTTGCAAAACCGTGAGAGTTTGTACAAAACGGACATAGTAAGACAGGGTTGGGAAATCAATCCAAGCCATAGAGCTTGAGGTTAACAGAAGGATGAGAAGCACCAAGAACAAAATGGTAACGACCATACACTTTCCTCCAACAACCGACACTCCACAGGTGTTAATTTAACCAAACTCTAGTGTGGGAGGGAGAATCCAAGCTCAGCTGCTTGGCCACTAACAGCTTCTTATTCTTGTTTAAAATTTCCTTGGCGTTAAAAGCATTTTATTAATGTCCTAGTCTCTATTCAATCTAGTTTTGAAAAATGTGTCTTTACTATTCCAAATACTCTCATAAAACATTAGAGGTCAAAATATTTGGATATTATTAGATAAAATGCAATTAAAATATTAATCTATGTGATCCTCAGCCTTACTACACTACCTTCAGATCCTATCTCCAAGGTCTGTGTTCAGCCAGATTTAAGTACAGAAGGTCACTATACATGGTATTCTTTTCTGAACCATAACAGAACATTAAATTTTTAATGTCTCTTTCTAAAAAGTTTTCTGTAGGTAAATATTTACATAGTCATCTATAATCCTATAATCCTAACTCTGTGCTTAATTTCAACCAGGCCAGAGTTTTCATAACACGATTAAGGCTGCAATAGTCTTGTATTATGTAGAGATAGGAACACAGAGCTTCAGGAATAGTACAGCAGACATTTGAACTCAGAACTCTTAGTTTTTCCCCCATTAACGATTGCTTTTTCAGTCTGATGTAACAGATTCTATCTGAATATGCCAATTCAACTTTTAAAATCACTAAGCAGTATACATGTAGAGGATGGGATGATAGTTTAAGCTTTCTCGTGTGTGTGTGTGTGTGTGTGTGGTGTGAATGTACATGTGTTGTTGGGCAAAGGGGACACATGTGCATGTGTGTGCTCCTGTATGGGGAAGCCTAAGGTTGATACTGGGATTCTTTCTCAATAGCTCTCCAGCATATATTTTCAGGCAGGGTCTTTCAACTGAAATTCTCCTGGGATCCCGAAGCTTGATCCTCTACAAGTGGGTCCCCATACCCTCATGGCATTGTACCAGTTCTGGAGATTCAAACTGCTCACACTTGCCTTGTAAGTGTGATCCACAGGGATCTCCTGAGCCCTAGACATTTTGTATTAATGTATCTAGTGTGTGGAGTACAGTATGATCAATGTTTCTCCAGACCCTTGGGATGTCATCAACACAATTTTTCTCCTAAGGACACAGGGACATCAGTCTTGAAGATGGTCCCCAGTGATCTCTACCTCTTAGCCCTTCACACTGAACGCTTTGTCATCTTCCACCCACACTAGACCAGGCTTGGTCTCTGACTAGGGAATATGCTATAACATTTCCAAGATGGCGTTCTAAAGGACCACAGCTTCAACTTGGATCCCACCCCCCTTCTTCCTCAGTCCCTCCCTACATCTTTTCCCTCCCTCCTCCTTCCTTCCTGTCTTTCTCTTCCCTCCCTGTCACTCACTCACTCTGATGCCAATCTAGTGCCATTTCAAGGGAGCTTGGAAAGCCTGTGGAGAGACCTAGGAGGTAAAGAACTGAGACTACCAAGGAACAACTGCAGGCAGGCAAGACTATCAATCGCCACACCCACTGAACCTTCTTAGAGGAGAGCACTGCAGCCTACTGAGACCCAGAGCCAGAACCACCCCAGGAGGTGCTGTCAGAGCCCCAACTCTCAGAAACTCTCTTAACCAGCAAATGTGGATTAAGGCATAAAAATGTTCCATAGTGATCTCTATTGCTGGACTCAGAAAAATCTATAATCTATAATTATATGCCAAGTATAAAACTGATAAATTAACTGATGCAATAGAGTTAAGTATGCACGCAAGACATTTAATCTCCTCCATAATTTTAATACCAATAGTCACATCAAAAATCTGTATATATTTGCATTTGACAGTAGGTACATTTAATTTTTTGATAGTCTATTTTGTTTTGGAAGCCATCATTGCTTTACTTTTTTTTTTTCTTCTGATTTTACCTTTTAAAATACGCAAACCTTCTCTGGCAGAATAAATAGGCTACCTGCTTATAATAGACATGACCATTAAATCTTTAAGGCTCCCTCTATACATATGGAATCCTAAATATCTGCATTGAGAGATCTCAAGTTTTCCTATGTAACAAATGGATTGCTTTTAATTTAAAAAAATGGTCAAAGTGCTAGGGATGGGCCTCAGTCAGCCACAGTGTGGCACATCTGTGGGCTCAGAATTCAGACATTGAGACAGGGTATTCGAGCCCAGGTATTCAAGACCAAGCAAAGAACATAGGAGAATTGCCTCAATAAAATAATTTTATTTAAAGTAATGGTTAGCCACGTCCCAATGGGTGACCACGTATCTATGAAATGTGAGCAGCACTGGCTGCACTTCGCAGATTTGAATTAATTAATTAACTAATTAATTGATTGATTTAAGTAGGAGGACATGAAATTTGGAGAGAGATGTGATGGTGAGATCCTAGAGATGAGGAGTGATTATGATCAAGGTATGTTGTTTACATGGATAAAAAATATGTATATATATATTATATATTATATATTTGTATATATACATATGTAAAATACAAGTATAAGTTTTACACATATGTAAATTTTTTTAAATAATGGGGGAAGAGGAGAAATCCAGCACTTTTGCATGAAGAAAAGGATGGCAGTGCCAGGCATGAAGCTCGGGCACAGTCTCCAGGACACCTGGGATGGAATCGTGGCTAGAAGACTCCCTAGCTGTAGAATTTTAGCCAGTATACCTTGTAGACCTCAGCATCTGCATCTAAACGTGGTCACAATAACTTCTGACTTGAAAGACTAGTTAGAGTCAAAGAAAGAAAAGGAAGGAAAGGAAAGGAAAGGAAAGGAAAGGAAGGAAGGAGAGAGGGAGGGAGGGAGGGAAGGAAGGAGGGAAAGAGGGAGGGAGGGAGGGAAGGAGGGAAGGAGGGAAGGAGGGAGGGAGGATAATTCTTAGCATAACCTAACATATAGCAAACACCAAATCAATAAATGTACTTCAGATTTTTGTACAGCACAAAGTGAAACAAAAAACAGGAGACTTGTTCCCAGTTGGAGAAAATACTGATTTGAATATTATGAGTCAACTTGTTCATATTCTAACCATTATTTCTGTAAATGTGATCACTTCCAAATTTTTATTTTAGCATCTAGTTCTCGTAGACAAACAGAGGCATGCAAAAGCCTTATTGTTTATGGGAGCCTCTTCAGCCTCCTGAACCAATAACCCTTAAGGAAGTGTCCTACACTTGGTAGTAGAGATTTTTAAGAATTATTCACTTTTGTTTTTGTTTATGCGTATTTTGCCTGCATTCATGTCTATGCACCACATGTGTACATTGCAGTGAAGGTGTGAAAGAGGCATTGGATTCCCTGGAACTTGACCTACAGTAGTCATGTGGGTGCTGGGAACTGAACCCAGGTCCTCTGCAAGAGTAGCCTGTTTCCTTATCCACTGAGCCCTCCATTCCACTCCAGCCCTTTGAATGTTTAATACCTAACGGTTTCTAGGAGCAGCAGCACTCAGCTACACAGGATATCTCTCTTCTAACTCATTTGTAGACAGATTTTGAATTGGCTTAGAAATTGGCTTTTTCTTGCATCTTTTACTTCGGCTAATTCTTCCTGACTGTGCCTAAGTCCCACCCTCTTCCACCTTATTCCTGCCCCACCTTCCCTCTGGCATTCTCCCTCTCCACTTCCACACCACTTACTCACCCCCTTCCCTGGAGGCATCCCCTCTCTTAACATCCCCTTTCTAGATTCCTGACTTTGAACCTGGGGTATACATACAGCCTGGGCCATCTCTGTATATATTTTTCCAATTCCATCTATTTGCCCTCAAATTTCATAATTTCCTTTTTGTAGTTACATATTCCATTGTATAGACGTAACATATTTCATTACCCATTCGTTAGTTTATCGGTTTCTATGCTGATTGCATTTCCTAACTACTAGAATGAAGCAGTAATGAACAGTAATGAACAAGTTTCTCTGTAGTACAGTACAGAGTCCACTGGGGTAAATGCTCAGGACAGTATACGTTAGTCACATGGTGGTTCTATTTCTAGCCTTTTGAGGAACCTTCACAATGGGTTCCGTAGTGGCTACATCAATCTATAGCATTGATATATGATTAATGAATAAGACCACCTCTTCCCTACAACCTCACCAGCATTTACTATCATTTGATTTTTATTTTAATATTGGTCATTCTGACTGGGGATGACACCATACACATTGATTGGAAGATGAGAGAAACCAAGTAGGACCTGAGCTAGAAGCTTCCTTCCAACTAGCTGGCTTCCAGGATAGTCCTGGAAGGCTCTCTCTACATCAGCTGCTGGAGGAGAAATGGCATCAACAATCTCACCCAGATATGAACTCTAAGAACTAAAATGCCTACACCCCAAGTAATGGCACAATGGTTACAAGGGCACTCAACCCTCTCAGAGTGGATCTGAGGCCCACTTATGAGAGATACGTGTTTGGTGTTGTAAATTAGTCAGAAACAATAGCTAGAGAGATCATGGGTTCTCGGGGTGGGGGTGGGGGAGGACTTACCAAACTGACATACCACCAAACCCCCTTCTAAATATTTATATTTATGCCCATAGACAAATGCTACTCTAAGACATCAGAGAAACTTGTCTTTGGAGGGAACAGACTCACGCTGTTCAGGAGCTAAATGATAAATGAATGTTCCATCCTAAACCGTCCTGTATGCCACCTCTCTAAGGCTCAGAAAATATTGTGGAAGAAGGAGCAGAAAGAATATAAGAGTATATACAATGCAAAGAATGTAAGAAAATGAGTATAAAGGCTGTATCTTTAGGGCATACACAGCCCCTGAAGTCATGATCTTGATCTCACAGCAGCTGCCGAGGCCCTCATTGGGCCAGCATGAGACTGAGACCATCAGAGTCAATCACAGACCAGCAAGGCACTCACAGGGCCCTATCATGCATGCCTTGCTGAAATATTGGCTACTGATGAATTCTGGTGAAAGGATAATCATTGTCTTCAGCCTTGTATCCACTGAGGAGCTCACCAGGTTCTAAGGGATGGTACCAAACCATGGTCATGCAGACATTCCTGGTTAAAACCAGTGAGCCACAAAACATGACAAAAAAGACATTAATGTGGAAAAGAGCCTGTACAGAGGAGGGGATAGCAAGCATGGGAGGGAGACAAGAGAAGGCAGAGAGAGAGAGAGAGAGAGAGAGAGAGAGAGAGAGAGAGAGAGAGAGAGAGAGAGAGAGAGAGAGATCAGAGTGTATTATACATTATATATGTATGAAATGATCAAATAATTGTAATCAACTAAAACAGAAGGTTTTTGAAAACAGAAATTTGCATTTTAGTAAAGACAACATGATTACTCTTTAAATATTATTTTAAGTGGTATCAAGAGGAACATTGGAAAACTGAGTCTTCTATTAATTAAAACACAGTCTCTCCAGCCTAATTTTCTTTTTTCCTGTAATAAGACAGTATTAAGACTAAGGGTCAAAGATGCTCATACCATGCAATCAGTACATCACCTCTAACTTTCTGAGAACTTTGGGAACGACTAAGCCACTTCCGATGCATTGTTTGCTTGGTCATCTACTACTGAGTTCACTCAGTGGAGAATGGGACAGTTTATGTAGACAAAGTAGGGTTGGGGCAGAGTCAATGAAGACCGACCCTACAAGCAGATATATTCACTTTTTTTGTTTGTTTGTTTGTTTTACACAACTGTTACTAGGTTTTAGAATAGGCTCAATTTTTACTTTCTGAGTTTTCAGCATTTATTTCTATAATGGAAATTGTCACAAAATATTTTCAAATTTAAATATGTTTATTTCAAGAACTGCCATGAAATTACCATTTACGTGGGGAATTAGGCAGAACAAACATTGCTCTAAATATTTCCAGAGGTTGCTGAACATGTTGGAATGCGCGTGCTGGGGAAGCGGAACCCACCCAAACAAGACACTGCACTTGGTGTCTCGTAATTAAATGAGGCTGTCCTTGGCAGGTTTTAATCCCAGGCCAGTTCTGAGAGGGTCACTGAGGCTCTGCATAAAGTCCTTGCTTATAACTAACTGCACATTAAATATAGTATATATGAAATAGGACTTTAATTTCTGAAAGGAAATGATTTTGATCGATGTTAAGATAGCAAAACAATACTTAACTCACCACTCCAAATCATGGCTGTATTTGACTAATTGGTAATGTAATGAGGGAAATCCATTTTTATTATTTCTGAGTTAATTAAAGTTATAATAGTATATAGAATAAATACTTCCTCCTTTAAAGAAAAAGCCTATAATTTGCCTTTCTTCCGTGGCACTCTTGGTGACTGGGGAGAGACACTCCTTAGTCAACTCCCTCAGGGCATGGGAAGAAATGTGCCTCTCAAGTTTCCATCTGTATTTGAACTGCTTCTTTTTATATTAAAGGCTGGTTTTCCTTTGACTCTTCTGCTGTTCTAACAAGTATTCAAGGGCATATAGACATCACAAGCTGTGGCTTCTCCCCGGCCAGTATCATAAATGTTACCTTTCATTTCTCTCTCAAACCCATGAGTTTGGTAATAACTGTCAAGAATATTTAAGTCAGTGCAGGGAAAGCTACCTAAATACAAAGGATGCTGTGTGTTCTCATGCAGTGTATACAAAATGTTTATGCAAGCACACATAAGCGTCTGACTCCCCTCACACACCTTCTTTGCAGAGTATACTGGAATGAATACACACACTATCACTACACAGCACTGTGCTGCACTGCACTACACTATCACTACACTGCACTGCACCACATTACACTATCACTACACTGCACTATACTGCACTACATTTCCCTATCACTGCACTGCACTACACTACACTGCACTGCACTACAATACACTATACTGCACTGTTCTACAATACACTATCACCGCACTCAATATACTATCACTGCACTGTACTACACTACAGTACACTGTCACTACACTGCACTGCACTACCACATATCCTAAGCTTCTCTGGTCAGCTTTTCACCCCAGTTACCCTGAAAACAGTCAGATCCTCAGCACAAAGCACTGATAATATTTTTGTAAAACATGGTCAATGTTTGTAAAATCAGCACCATGTGGTTGCTTGTAGAGTTTGTGCTAAAAGGTCCATCCCTAGTCTCATAGACATGACTCACACTGTCCCTTAAAACCTTTGACACAATCCATACAAGCTGCAAAATATCCCATCAAAGAAAAGAAATTTAAAAATTACAAAATGATAATAGAATCAAAGTATGGGTTATTTAGTCTTTAAATGTGGACAGTTTTTTGTTTGTTTGTTTTACTTGGATTTGAGGGGTGTTTTTGTTTGTTTGTTTTTGTTTTTTAAAGAGCTCTTTCAATTATCCAATTATCCAATATCACTACAGCTGGACACATGGCAACACTAGAATTTCTAGAAGTGTCCATTGGGTGAAGGAAGCCATTACCACTTCTAGAAACATTTTGGATAGAAGTACTGTCTTATAGAATTTATAAAAATAAGAAAATAAAAATCAAGGCAAAGAAGATGGAAGGGAAGGGATGGTAAGGGGAGGGAAGAGAACAAACCTTAGAATGGTTAAAAGAGGAATAGCCCGATTTTAAAGGGAGTGAACTTAAGGAAAGGGGGACTGGCCTGAGATAATAAGCTAGTAACAAAAAAGGAAATCAAAGTGACAAGCAAGAAGTAGGACCTTTCTGGATTGAACTGGAATAGGGACATTATGTACATGAGTGCAGTGACTCCAGGCCACAGTTTCCACTCTCATGATATAGAATGTTCTATGAGTTTCTAAGGAAAATAAGTGTTTCTATAAGCCATCAACACTCACCATGACCTACCACCTAATGTGGGACTATGATACTCGCCACAGAAGTCAGTCTATGGGTAAGAGAATGGCACATTTCAACAAAACTCAGAAGTTCTTTCAGCTTTTAAAATGTCTAAGAGAACAGGGAAATGAAAAATAAATATCTGGACTAGGAAAGAAATGTTTACAATAAGAAACACTCAAAGACATCAAGGATAAGTTGCAAATGAAATCCACATAGTTAAAGAGTCTAAGATAGGATGATAAAGGGCTTATCACTGTGCCTGACACATAAATACTGTGATAAATGGAAACTATTCAGATGTTATTATTACAACTAGAAAAATTACTTGCCTTTTTTTTTTTAGGAAGAAAGGCATAATATTGAGATGGTGCATGCTTTTCAGAGGGGAGCATAGACACTATGAAGAAGACTGGTTTCATCTTGAGTTGGGAAGTCAGAGCAAATATGAACAAACTAACCAGAGTGGCCCATGTGCTAACCTGGTTCTGAAAAAGCCAGCTGTGGGTGCATTTGCTTCTGAAACACCAGCTTGTGTCTAAAGTTAACAGCAAACAGAATTTCTAACAGTGCTATGGCATAGACTCAAGTTTATATGTCCACAGGTGGATAGAAAAGAACATATTTCAGGTGTGTGTTTCAAACACTTGGGTCTGTCCATTCCTTCACAGGTCAGCTGTAGTTCTTGTTTTAGAAAGGCCTGTTTTCTCACCTGTAAATTAATAAACCAATAGTAAAATGTTATAGCTAAAATTACCCAAAACATATTTTCAAACACCTATATAATGCTGATCTACAAGGAAGATGAAATTTAGTATCTACTGCCTCAGGCCTATAATCTAGCACTCAGGTTTAAGCGAGGCCAACATGGAATGCAGAACAAGTTTCAAGCCATCCCTGCCTAAATAACAATATCTTGTCTATAAAGAGGAATGTCTATAGATTACAAACTCAAAAGTGGCAAATGATGTTCAGAATACAGAGAGAAAGCAGTGAGTGTATTTGAATTACTGACCTGTTTCTTCCTCAGAGCTGTAACTTTATTTCTTTTTGCATATTAAGTTCAAGCAAGTTTATCAAGAGTTGCCCTGCAGCATGTTGACATCAAAGTAATAACATTCACCATGTTAGTCAGTCATGGAGAAGAGCCAGAATCATAACAGTCATCAAACCCTTACATGAGATCTACCTGCAGATACTGTCATGCATGATATGTACACAAAGCCAAGTCATATCTGAACCATGTCACTAGAGCTCTGGAAAAATGTCAGCCCTCTTTGCAACCTGTTCTATTCTACATGATTGGATTTTTTCAATTTTGTTCTAATCAACTTAAGTTATTATAGGTACAATTTTGTGAAATATAAAATTAATGGAATTCAAATTTTATGGAATTATAATTGACTATAAAATAGGTTTAATGTGATCCTAATTGGAAACATGGTAGCTCACTGTTCCAGAATTCATCTTTTTGGAGGTTAAGAAAAAAACTATCAGTGATATATTTTATTGTAATTGATTTTCTTGATTCCTTGAATAATAGAAAGTCATCTTGGATCTATAAGCATTGTTGGTAATATACATATACATATGTAAATATATATATATATATATATATATATATATATATATATATATATGGCAGAATCTTCCAGGAGTCCATCTCAAATCATATGGATAACTCAGATTTGAACCTCTGATGTGCTGGGAATTACTTAGCATGGGAAAGAAAACTCTAACTTTCCACTGCTCACTTTTCTCTATTAGTTCACTTTTTGCCTCAAAGATCATGGGATATGCCAATGGAGGTAGTCAATTTTCAACAGATATAGGTAATTTGAGGCTTGTAAATATAAATGGACAGAATTAAAACTGGGGTTTATTTATTTATTGTGCCAAGAACAAATTCTGTAAGTTCTCAAGAGATACTAGAAAGCAACAAAGGACTGTAACATCTGCTGGCCCCGTGCAGGAGGATGGAACAGGATATGAAGAGAAAACATCATGTGATACAAAAAGGCACTGTGGATAAATCCAGGGATAAAGTCCCTGGTGAAGAAGTGAAGGAAAACAAACTTCTGAAAGTCAGGAGGAAACTAGTGCAGTAAAAGAAGACCACCTCATCAGACACTGGCTTCAGCTCAACTTCAGATCTTTACTCACTGGAACCTCATCTGCAAGTGATGATAACAGAACTCACCATAGGGAGAAACTTTAAACAATACCATGCAAAGATACAGAACTAACTTCATTCAGGGAAAGTGTATAGGTTCATAGATCAAACAGGAAGAAAGCATGCTTAACAACAGAAAACTTCCACTAAGTCCTGAGAGTGTGAGTGTGTAAAATGTTGACCATCCACCAACCATTACAGTATTACAGTGCACACCTAAGCACCCTGGAGAAAGTTATACATCTGGGATCTTTGTTGTTTTCTTTGTGATAGTAGACTTTGCACCTCATTAGGCTAAAAGAAGCTACCAACTATGGGACTACTGTATCACGAGGTCCTCTCACCACTCTACAGCTATCTCTACAATTGTTCACAAGAGCCCAGGATAGTCCAGACTGTCAAGAGACAGGACTCTGGGTTTCTCCACTTTCTGCACATCTGCCAGGCAACACTATCCACTCTTCACCAGGTTCTCTATTTAAGACTGATTGGACACAGAGGAGCCTGGGACAAGAGAGGTGACAACCTCCTCCAGAACAGAGGAGATATTCACTGCCCATCTTAAGACACATGTTCCCTGAGCTCAGAGTACTTCTGGCAATAATACACTTTGTATATACAAGCATCATGTGACCCTCTTCATGTTAAGCTGTGGGAATGGGCTGAGAAGGGTTGACCAGAATGAAATGCTAATATGCTGAATACCACTATTCTATAATAAACTGCCTTGCGTCCCTGACCCAGCATCCTTTAAACTGTGTCTGGGATATTCCTTAACTCACAGGTGGGATAAAAACGTAGACCCTTCACAGTTCTTAACACCAAATTTTAGCTCAGAAAATAGTATCAACATACCTTTGGAGAGATTTTTAGATCCCCAAAGCCCCATTATTAACTACCCAGTATAACACTGATAGGCAAAAGTCAGAAGCCCACTTAATCTGGGTCTCCTAAATATGTTTCAGAAACATGCTACTGGCAAATGGTAATAAACAGCAAGGCATGGCTATATGCATGCCCCTGCAGCAATACTTAGTAAGTAAAATAAACTCTGAGAAGGGGCTGGAGAAATGGCTCAGTGGTTAAGAGCATTAACTCCTCTTCTAGAGGTCCTGAGTTCAATTCCCAGCAACCACATGGTAGCTTCAACTATCTGAAATGGGATCTGATGCCCTCTTCAGGTGTGTCTAAAGACAGCAATAGTGTACTCACATACATAAAATAAATAAATACTTGTTGTGCATCCTGTTTCACAATGAGTACCACAAGCCCCTGCACACCCAAAAGCAGGGCCCATTCCAGCTGTCAGGAGGCACTCTGATGGCCCCTGGGTCATTCACTCGGCTTTTAATTTCTTGACAGTTAATTTTTTAATTATCTTTAACTACCCGAAATAGAAAAATGATCACCAATGTAGATATAACATACATATTTAACCCAGCTCATAGCTCATACTATTCACTCACTTTTACACTCGATAATATTACAAAATAAAAACTCAATGAATTATGGGACTTATTCTACAGAAGAAGCACATTTAAGGGCAGACTAGCATGTGTATTTGGGAGGGATATGAACATGTGAATCAGAACAGAGGCAGGATGTACTTTATCTTCTCAGTGTTCCAGTAATGTAAAAATGTGTTCATTATCACAAGCTCCTCTTAGGAAATTACATCAAGGTTCACTCCCAACTACAAACTGTTCTTATCAGTTCAACCTCTAATAAGTGTCAGACTGAGCTTTAAATACAGGGTTGTGACGAGTGAAGATGGAGTAAAGAAGAAAGTTACAGAAGTGGGGTCTTCACTATAACATACAAGAATCCTTCCTACTGCTTTTTGAAAATCTAAAGATTTCTGTAGGGACAACTACTTTACACATTCATATCATATGATAATATTAACAACAGAATAACCAATAAGCATACTCTTATTCTACATGTGATACATAGAGTACATATACATACATTCACAGGTATATGAAGGCAATTTACATATAGCAAGATCAGGCAAAGGTGTTAATTCTCTCATTTGAAATTTTCAAGAAAATAATAAATAAGTGGCTCTGGTGAATTGAGTGAAAATGCCCCCCCCCAAGGGACATGTGTTTGAATACTTGGTCCCCAGTTGGTGGAACTGTTTGGGAAGGATTAGAAGGTATGGCCTTGTTGGAGATGTACCATTGAGGGCAGGTTATCCTGAGTCAGCTTGTCTCTGTCTGACTCCTTCTCAGTCTTAGTCTCTTGTCTCCCTATCTCTCCCTCTTCTCTCTCCCTCTTTCTTTCTGCCCAGGGGTTGTGCCCCAATATGTGAGATCTTGGCTACTACTCTAATGTTATAGGCTGCCATGGACTACTCTAATGTTATAGGCTGCCATGGAGGTCATGAACTCTAACCCTCTGAAACCATAAGTCCCAAATAAACTTACCTTTATAAATTGTCTTGATCATAGCGTTATATCAAAGAAGTAGAAAAGTGCATTCCTTTTTATAAAATCATTAATCTGCTTTAAGTAAAAACAGCATAACCAATCATAAATCCTTAAGTTCGCCTATACTAAACTCAATTAATGAGTAAGAAAATAAGAAAACACACAGAACAAAATTCCTTTTAAAAACACAGTTTAAAAGTATAAATAGCAAGTCTGAATAAGTTTGTTTCTGTATCTATGTTCTAGAAATATAGAAAGTTATCAGAGGTGAGTCTCCCCTACACTCACCCCTTCTCACGCAGCTGTCTACCAGATACTATATTTTTACTTCCCTATGGGCATATGTAATTTTCAAATACTTTCAGGGATCTTCTATCTTGATTAAATTTAACTAACAAGTATGTTTGCATGTAAACACTTTGAGCATCCTCTCTAACCTGACACCAAGCCTTGAGCAAAACAGTTGTACTTTAAAATACAGTTTAATACATGCCTTGCTTCCCACTCATCCCTCTGGATGTTCTCCAGTAAGTTTCCTTTGAAATATATTTTGAAAGAAGAAAAAAATACTCAACTATCATATAGCTCATAGATTAGAGCTTCCATGGAAAGCATTGGTTGAATCCAAGTTTTACAAATGAAGAATATATTTGTGAGCATTAATGTCATTAGAGAAAGACTCCACCATGGGCTTCAGCTCATTATTTTACTGTATGTGCCCACACAGCTTATAGCATATATCCATTGGCTTTACGATCAGGACTTCTAACTGCTCAATGCACAGTGGGAAAGCTGAGGCATTAGGAGGTTAAAGGGCCTGTGTGGAAAGACTTCCTACAAGGATAAGGGAAGACCCACAGCCTAGGGCATATAGTCTTTCTATGAGTCTGTGAGTTTCCAAGGGTCAGTGGCTCCTCACCTGTGGCTTCTGTCTCCATGATGGGCTTATTTATAAGCAACAGCATTTTGCATCTTGCCTGCTCACTCCCACACACAACGACTGAGATCCTTTGGGTGCTGTCTGCTGCTTCTGCCACAGTATATTTTACTGGCAATTTCAATATCCTGACTCAGCAATGTGGCATAGCCTCACAATTACAACTATCTCTTAAAATACGCAAGCCACATCAGCTAGAGCATGGAACCACTAAAAAGGGGTGGGGCAGGGCATGAACAATCCTTTCAGTCACTGTGCAGGCACATAAACACAACACATAAACAGACCTCAAGGAAAACGCTAATATTCTGAAGAGAAAGGAAAGGATGTAGTAAAGGCCATCCTTTCTGTTAAGAACAACCAATTCTGCTAGTAGTTTTATTAAATTTGAAATTAAAACTAAAATATAAAGGTACCTAACTCTTACAACTAGAGTCTTTCTTACACTAACAGGAAGGCACTGGTTTGTTTTTTGCAGTACAGGTGAAGGGAATATTCATCCACAATGTCTGCAGCTATCTGTATTGCTAACCATAACTCTTGCATATATAATTCCATTATACTTTTATAATTCAGCATTTTGAAGATGCTTTTGAAGCATCAATATATTTTCCTGGTTAAAATTCTTTGAGATGTTCTTAACAAGAGTCTTAGATAATGAATTTGAGCAAACTCTGGAACAGTCTTTACAGTATTATCATTCTCATTAATTTTCAGAACTACCCACTGTGTTGAGATGATTGTCATGGGCCTAAGACTTCAATTTGGCTAAATATTTTTGCATATATTTCAACATATAAGTAACTAACAGATGTTTAAATGTTAAGTTTGTATGGAAGCTACAGTTAAAACGTATTTGCTTTAATCTCGTGATTGCCTGACCACACTAATTCTTATTTTACTATCTCTTTCCCTCTTGTGCAATTTCCTCCATATTTTGGTCATCAGTGGATCGCAAATTCCAAAAACCCATCAAATGTGACAATTCTTTGAAACATTATGGAATCTGAGCCATTTGTGCATACACAGCATCCAATATCCCAACGCAGGGGCTTTAAAAAGAGAAAACTTAGAAACTCAAACACTGCTTTTATAAAACAAATACAATCTTTACAGAGCACAGAGGTACATTTCCTCCTTTCTCTTTCTGTTGCCTTTTTCTTCTTTTCAAAAGGGAGTGGTCTCCATCTGTATATTATTTGGCTTTAGCAATCTGATCTACATACAAGCCCTAACCTGCCAGCAAAAGATGGGCAGGAAGCTACAGCAATGTTCCTTTAAGAGAGTTAATGCGGTTGCATTCCATACTTCCAGACAGCTTCTTTTCTCTTTGCCTTTGGTTATCTCTCCAGCCTGCCTCTGTACCATTGTTTCATCCTTTAGCATTCACATATCAGAGCACTAAGTATTTCATTACTGGTTTATCTGTCCAGAGGCTTGAGAAGCCGTAACAATTAACCCTCCCTTCACAGTGATTGATACAGGCTTTGCTTTCAATTTGTTCCACTACACAGATCATGAAATTCTGAATGCAATCACCCTCATTGACCTATACTTTCAAACACACAGCTACAATGAGACGAAAGTAATTATGAAAAGGAACGTGGGGCCACTGAGATCTAAGACCAAGTCTTTCTAAAATATGTAAGATGACCTTCTGGCAAAATTGGCAAATTCTGATGCTAGGGAAAATGACAGTTTTGTGTCTCTGTCTGAAAATATTCAGTGTAAGCTGATGGATGAACAGTGTGGAAACAGCACCGGGATGGTGTGCACCAGAAGGCCACTATGGGTCTGTCACAGGCAGAGCTAAACCCTAATAGTTCCATTGGTGCAAATTTTCTTAAGGAAACTAAACTTCCTGATTTGTGTTAAAAAGGAAAAGCCTTGCCCACAGCAGAGAATCAAGACTGGATCTTCTAGAAAGCATCACATACCTGAGCTACCCACTTCCCTCTCCTCCCTCTCCCTCTCCTATACATGAAGATTCGCCTTAAGAAATGAATACATTTTTCACAAAGTCTGAAAAATAGCTTCAAATAAATATTAATCTACAGCAATCGATATATATGAGGAGTGGAGAGGAGTGGGTCGGAGAGCGCCGAGCACAGAACTATATTAAAACAAGGGTTGCAGTTAAAGAAAATCAGGGTTGGGAAGAGAGGCGGTGGGCCTGAGGCTCTAATCACAGAGCAGAGAGATGGAGATGAAGCAATACTGCATGGATTAGCAATGAATTATTTTGAACCATGATCATATGCCTGCACAGAAGACAGGCGAAAACTAACCATTACTCACAAACTGATCTGCTGATTGAGGGAGGGAGGGAGGGATGAAGAGACAGAGAAAGACAGAGAGAAAGAGAGGGAGGGAGGGAGAGGGTGGAAGGGAGAGAAGGAGGAATAGAGAGAGGGAGGAAGGGATGAGGAGATAGAGAGAAAGAGGGGGGAGAGAGGGTGGGAGGGATGAGGAGACAGAGAAAGATAGGGGAGAGGGGGAAATAGAAGAAGAGATGGAAGAGAGGGAGATTTATATGCTAAACTAATTCAGAATCATGAAAACCTAAAAATATGGTTATACCTCAAGCAACATTTTCTTTTTAATGTCTCCCACTTACGATCTAATATGGAGAATTTAGAACAGAAACTATAAAGTGCTTGGATTCAAATAGGATTAAACCAACTATTGACTTGAAGATTAGGATGTGATAGACCTCTTCCAGTCCCCTTTCTTTTTTGAGTGATCAAACCATTTAAAGATAACTTGCCACTCCCCAAATAAAAGGATATGTAAGTATTTAGTTCTTAAGAAGTAACAGCACTCAGGAATTAACTTCCTCTGGAGAATGAGAAAAAAGTCATATCAAATGAAGATTCGATTGTTAGAACTAATTTTGTTGGGAATGAAAAAAAAATTTCAGGACTGCAGGTAGCATAAGATTCTTAGGAACAGACTGTTTAAATGAAGAGCACTTTAATCAGTAGAGGAATCCTCACATTCCTAATGTCTTGCTGTGCATTCTGCAGGTTATAGTAGCAGCTGGTTGAGGTCATATATCTTTTGTGAGCATCCCAAAAAGGCTCACTGCCAGACTGTTAAATTATGAATAAGCAACGAACAAAAGGATGCAGATACGGTGGTGACAAGATAATCCAAGCAAATTTATCTATGACAAATTTCACAGGATTAACAAATTACATTTACACAGAACAATAAAAATGTGCAAAAAAAAAATGATAAGCCTACTTTTCCTCACAGCTCTAGGAAAAAAAAAAAGTCACCAATCCACTGCATATATTTAAATTTAACTCAATCTAAAGTAAGACATTTATAATTCATTCAAGATAGCTTTGTAACTTTTACTTTGCATTTTGGGTAGGAGTATACAAACCTTATATCTGCTATCTATTTTATACCTATTTAATATTATTAGTCAACATACTAATATAAAAACTGTATATAGCATGTATGAATTCCAGCACAATAAAAATTCCATTCACACGTGAATAGAACACATTCATTCTCAGAAGCAGATTCTAAGGAGTGAATTATTTTTCTAGGAAAAAAATGCATCGTCACTCAACATAATACATATTAACTATGAAGATATCCTTATTCATTAATGTCTGTTTTCCAGAACCAAAGAAAGAAAGGGTCTGCAAACAGTTTTGATTACTCCAGTTGCCCCACCAACTGCTGTAGCCCCTCTGAACACAATGCTTCTAAATTAAGTTTTGAACCAGCATCCTTTTTTTTGCAGTCTCCAAAAAGAAAATAAAAAAATAGCATAAAAGAAAACTCATAGACATAGGGGAAAAGTGAGCTTGTTCCCACGGGATTCACCTCCAGGTGACTCCATCCAACATTAGTTTTTTCTTTACAGTGAGATCATCCCATAAGTCTTTTTACAAATCTTACATTAAATTGGATGTGGTACTGCATGATTCTGGGGGTCCCACGAAGAAGTATTAAAATATCATGAAACTACACTTTGAAGTATATGACCCAGAGATCTGTTACATCCCTATACTGTATGCTGGATACCCAAGTCAGGGCCCTTGACTCTTGTTTTAGCTTTGGTGCTGATGATGAGATACTGGACTCAGAGGTGATTTCTTTTCGAGTGATCTGACTGCTAGTTGGAGTGCTTCAGCCTGCAGTTCACTTACACTTCTCACTAACATCTGCTTCTGATCCTCAACATGTCTGTAGACCTCTCTAAATGAGTTCCTACCAATATTTTATCAGGCAACATTTTTGTGTAAACAAATTGCTGATTGTAAAAAGGAATACCTAATTAAGACCCACAAACAAAATACTTGCCTTCATCAACCACAAATACTCAAGCACTGCTTACCTAATCTGTTCAAGCCTTCAAGGTTCCGCTACCCATGTTTAACCCTATCTGGTTAATAGCACTTAGGCAAAAATGTTAAGATAAACACAACATGGTTGTCAGCCACCCTCACCCTACATACACTCTGCAGCGTCTGGCCTGAAGCCTGACACTATAGAACTCTCTAAATGATAGTTTTATTCAAAAACCAACCAACCACATAGATCCCTAGAATAGAGAAATAAAAATGTTACAGAGGACATCCCCTCTGTGTTTGTATGGCAATGTGTCCTTGTGTGTGTTTGTGTGTGCACATGTAGTGTGTAAGGAAGATCCCAATAACAGCCCACCAGATTGTGAAGATAAAGCGCTTGCTACATAAGTGTGTGCTTCTGAGTTCAGATCTCCAGGACCTACATAAAAGCCTGCAATCCCAGTCCTCCTCCTACAAGACAGGAGGGAAGACAGAAGAATCTACAGAACCTTGATGGCCGGCTTGCCTGAGGTAGGCAGCAGGAAACAAGAAGCTCTGCCTCATACAAGGTGGAAACTGAGAATGGACACCTTGGGTTGTCCTCCGACCTTCACATGTACATACATGCACATACCCACCCTTCCATGTGTATGCACATACACATACATACATCATATCATACACACATTCAAAAATAAAATAATAACTTCCCAATTAATTAAATGAGGAAGTATATGCAAAGCCCTCAAAACAGTACCTGTTTAATAACAGGTTCTTTAAATGCTGCTGACATTATAATGCCTAGTATCTATGCAGAGGTCAATTCCTATAAAAGGTACCTATATATGTCAAATGATAATACTCCCAAATACAGTTAACAGTTAACAAAGTTATTCAGAAAGCTCTCTGAGATCGTTTCTATCAAAATCAACCTAGATCTATTTAATCTTGAGACAAACTGAGACAATCAGGGAATGTGGCGCCGAGTGGAGAGCAGCTCTGAACCCTGGGGTATGTCTAACAGAAGCCAGGTCCTGGAAAATGAGTCCACCAAAACCGTGAGTAAAGCATGTGCCTCTGTGGTGTCTGCCTACAAACAGACTCACATGCTAAAGGGCAGGGAAGGGACACTTGAAATACTGATTGCTCCTCCCACTAACTCGATACCCACTGCATTCTTGCTATTCTCCAAACACCTGATAAAGGTTCAAGATACAGCATGATCATGATCATCCGGTCTGCCACAGGGGCCTTTTCCCTTTGGCTCAGAAATCCTTAGCTTTAGGAGGTTCAAAGCCACAGGCTCCTCACAGAGGTATGACAGAACATTTCTACAGCAAGCCGCCCCAGTCTGCATCCCAGTCAAATCCCAATTTAATCTCCACTTCTGTCATTTCCATAGGAAAAGGAAGCTGCTATACCCTAAGTAGAGATGCTAACACTTCCTTAGAAGGGTTATAAGGAAACCAAAGAAAAGGAAAGGTGCTGTGACATGAAAAGGGCAGAGTCTGAATAGGGACAGTACAGTGATGTTCATTACTCCCCAGTCCCCGGAGCCTAGCTCTACACTGGTCAAAACATCTTCTGCTGAAAATCGCTATAAACACACTTATATTTATGTATCTTTTTATTTCCTCCAAGAACACTTCATAGTCATTAATTATAATATTTTACAAAATGGATGCCTACTATCCTAGAATAGTCAACTAACATGAGGGGGAAATGTGAAATAAAAATGTAGAAGGCCTTGTCTCTCTGAATTCTGCACTACTAACTCATAGAAAGGGATGGCTTCTGATTCTCTTGCTTTGCACTTCTAAAATCAGGGCAACACTCTAACCAGGAGGTTGCTCCTGCAGGATGTGTTATATAGCTCCAGTCACCAATCCTAAATATAGTGAAAGAGGCAACCAATACTTGTCATCTGGGGTCAGGAGCACCATGGTCCATAATAACATGTAATTTTCTTCTTGTTCCTCATGGCTTTATATGAAAGAGTGCATGATATTCCATTTAATTTACCAAGACTCTGCCTTACAAATGTATACAGACAATAAGCCCAAGTGCTCTTCAATGTTGTCACTGCCCCTGGCATTTCAGAGACACCAGCAGTCACTCCAGTCTTAGTAAGACATGCCCCGTTTATGCTCTGTGCTATTACTAATATTACTACAGATTATTCTAACTACGTAAGGGTCTATCAAACTTGATAGTACAAACATCCCATTCATGCTAATGATGACCATCACAGTAAAAATACCATTTGGTTACAGTTGGTTTATTTTGCTGCCCAATGAGAAGAAAGAAAAAGGCCACTATTTACTGTGGCAATACTAACATCATTAATGCAAACAACTGAATTTTCTCATGAATGTAGAAGTTCTTACCTAATGGTAGGTTTAAATTTTCAGTACATGCAACCATGGGAGCATTTAAAAGTCAGAGAGTAATATTTACTCAACCAACCTATTAAAATTTTCAGCATATATTTTTATACAGAGAGACATGTGTATAAAACACCAGGAGTTCCATTCGAAGCCAAATGTAATACAGAACTTTCAAAAATCAATCAAAACAATTAAATGCTACAATGTAGGGGGAAAAAATGGCCATGTACAAGGACTGGGTGGCTAGCCACTATATCCTGTGTGGTTAATGTCCCTTAAATTTAGCAGCATTATGTACAAGACGAGGTCACAGCAGTTGCAGAAAAGTAAAAGTATAGCAAGGTTCACATTGGGGTTACTATTAATATTAGAGCGCTTGAGGGTGTTTATAAGGGAAGACATTACTAGGAATAATTCTGAAACTCTGTGTGTTATTTCTATAGATACTCCCACACATGATGTTCCACAATATTATAAATGGTCACTTCCCTACAATCCTCTATCCCCACTCATGGTTGCTTCCTAGCAAGCACACACACACACACACACACACACACCTTGGTCTCTGGTCATAGAAAATCTCACAACAGAGCAGGGGCCCTGGGAAGCAGATATGATGTAAACAAATTAAATTATCGCATGCCAGTGAGTCCCAGTCTAGGATCTTGAGCAGGGTATCAAAAAGGGTCACTGAAATTTCAGCACTCTCATAAAACCGCTTTGCTATGGGCAACTGCTATGAACAAGGATTGTGAAGCAACAGCCAAACTCATATTACTAAACCTATCAAACTGTCCTAATCCATAGGTTATATTTAAAGGGCAATGTAATTCTGATTTATTCCCAAGAAAGATGTTAATTATGCATAACTTCTAGTCAAAAAGTAAGTCATACTATAAAGAGCGTGGGAACAATCCCCCCTGCTCACACTAAATGAATGGACTTGGAGACTTGTAGGGCAGTGGAGTTCAATTTCCACTGGTGGTCTTGCAGGATCAGAAAGTGTCTGGTGAGCAAGTGTAGCCATGGCTATTACAGCAAGCATTTTATCCCCTAGTAGGAAGGACTCTCCCCTGACTCCCCATTGACCTGTCAGTATAGGGGTATCTGATCTTTCTGAATGACACCTGACCTTAATTATTATGAGATGCTCCTCACCTCCTCACCTATGTCCGCATCTCTCAGCAAAGACTTTACTGCTGGTTCATCTTTCCCCCAAGATCCTGTTTGCTTAAGGACCTTCCAGATGCATGAACTTTGTCACATCAGCAAGCCATTCGGCAAGTTTGGCTGCTAGTAATTTTCCACTCTGAGCTCAACTTCTGGTTTGAATGAAGTAGTTAGGAGGCTTCTAACAAGTATGTGGTGGCTGTTAGAACAAGGGCTCATGACTGCTTGCTATCTGCAACTTGTAACTCTAAGGCTACCTAAGGCATCTTTGTCTTGAAAATGGACCATCCTATAATTTTACTCCCGAACATATGTATATTATATACTATAGTATGATATACACAAAAAAAACCTCTACTCACAGAATATCACAAACTTAGAAAAAGAACTCATGTAAATTTTTATTTTTAAAGAGCATTACATGATGTTGAATTCCAGTTAATGTATCATAAAAAAAAAATCAAATCTAATGAATGGCACATTGGACCTTTGCAGTATCTTTCTATATATCTCAATTCATAAATCAGAAATTGGGAATCAGAAAGCATTCTGTGATGTGGGAGGGTCCTGTGTAACACAGGTCATTGTAACTCCTGACTCTGGAGCCCCACCGTCTAATATCCTCTCTGGTGGATCTATGATATGCCCATGCATTACAGTTCTTGTTGACAGCCTGTTGCCTTGGAAATATTTCATTATTTCAGTTTTTCCATTTGTAGACCCTTGGCCTTGTAATATGAAGGCCATCCTATTTCATATTTTCGATTATCATTTAAGCAATCTTGTGGAGCTATTTATATATATAAGCAAGAGTTAGACAACGCATATCATCATTTATCACTGTTTAAGCTAGCGCTGTAGGAATACCTTAGGAAAAGCGTCCGCCACCTCTACCTTTTAATGCCTTGCAAACCAGCATGGGCACAGCACATGCTTGGCGCTGCTCTCTAATTTTCTCGGTTATAGGTCCATAGAGCGGAACAACTCTGCGGCAGTGCTACATAATTTGCAGCCTATTAGAGTTTAAAGAAAATCAAACAAGTGTACACACACACAAGGTTTTCAACTTACTCTTTCAAGCCCTAGAGCCACATTCTCTGTATGTATGATTCAGAGACCTTCAAGGACTGCTAACTGTCATTAAAGACATTAACAAGCCTCTCTGCACATGATGTAAAGACAGAGTCTTTGCATACTGTTATATTCAGGATGTACACTTGATACATGCAAATGATACCTCTTCCTCAGTTTTGATCATGGGCATATATGAAAGGCAGGAAAGTGCCCATAAACAGCTATGTGACTAGTAAGTCAGGAACCACTCTTTAAATGAAACAAAAAACTTAAAATGTGTCGGGGAGGGTGGTGGTGGTACTACACATCATTCATCAATATATTTGTCTTCAGCTGCTACTGCAGAGAAATACTAGCAACGAGTCAGTTCCAGGGGCAAAGTACAAACCAAGGTGGAATGACTGACTTAGTTGAAAGAAGGCACTATGAAAAACAACTTCCTTTTAAACAAAGCATCTGACTTCTCATTTCTCATTACAAAATGAAAACAACTTATAAGTGTGACTTTTACACTTAAACTTGTTAAGAGCATTTAAAATCCTGGTAACAGACTGAATCCTCAGGGGGCATAAAACAACTGTTTGGATAATGGACCAAGTTTGTGGTTATTACTGTTTCAAACAGTTTATAACTTCTTCCTTCCTCTCTTCTATAATGTCCCTTCTGTCTCCTACCAACTTATTAGCCCCTCCTTTGCCCTATAGGTTAAAGTTTCTTAGATCCAACCTTTAAAATGACAGCATCCAAGCTGAACAAGAAGATGCTATTAAAGGGCATTAAATTAAATACAGTATATCCTCCTACAACTTCAATCAGAATTTCAGACCAAGTGTTATTTAGTTCAGCCCTCGAGTGGAGCAGAATAGCAAATGGTACACTTTGATTTACCTTCCTCGAATGCCAAATGGAGACAGGTGATAAAGAACGCACTCATGCACAGGCTATGAAGTTTCCTCTAGAAATTAATTCTATCTTCAAGATTCCTATCTCAGAGAAATTCCCAAAATGGCACACAAATAGGCCTCAGCTAGAGAGATTACTGGGGCAATCCCAGTAAATGCATTTACTACCAGCAGAAAAGGGAAGGAAGTAACTAGGAGGAAAGGAAGGGAGGAAGGGAGGGAGGGAGGGAAGGAGGAAGGGAGAGAGGGAGAGAAGGGGAGGAAAAGGGGGATGGGCAAGGCAAAGGGGGATGGGTCAACTGTAAACTGATTTCAACATATTTATCACCTCATTAAATAAAAGTCATCACTCAAAGCTTTGTACAATGATCTGAGAATAGATTTCTGTATCTACAAGGGTAAAATGTTTAAGATGTTAATTCTTCATGACACAAGCATTAAGAACTAGAGGTTCATTTTCAGCTATCCTCAGACGTGTGATTTTCTAGTTTCAAAGTAAGCGGCGATGAACACAGCACTTAACATTTAACATCTTTTAAAACTAGATGGCATATGACTCCTCCAGTACATGAAGTTTCACGGAATTATCTAAGACTTTAGAATACATCGACTATGTGTCTACTTTTTAAAGCTGTTTGCTTAATCCTAATCATTCTGCTGTCTTTTTTAAAATGGGAATAATGCGTTTCAGGAAAAAAATAAATAAAACTACCAAAACGGCCGGTTTTTAAATGAACAGTTCTCTGAGTGTCTCTCCATCTTCGTTTGATACACTAAAACTATGCTGTATCGAAAATAAAACTATCCATGTGATAACTGAGTCTTGCATCTAAGCACTTCCCTCCGCTTCTTTTCAAGTTCTCCTAAGCCTGTGAGGAAAGTAACCGCTTGCTGGGTGGGGGTGCACAACTCTGTATTTGTTTTCTTCTTGAATCAATGGGTAACATTTCATACTTCCTACTGAGCCTTTCCTCTTGGAGACAGAAAGAGATATTCACTTTGCTCAAACCGATATGCTATACGCAATTAATGTCATTAACGCTGTCAATTAATAGCAAATAGGCTTCTAAACAAAGTAGGCTGGATGGACAGCGGGAGGGAAGCACTTCGGAGCTGGGGGGCGGGGTTCAGTCACTCTGAAACCTAACAATGCTGTTCACGTAGGATGGTTAGGGATGTTTTGAACACAAACTCCCTTTCCCTTTGGTTCTTGTAGTTTAACTAACTTCAGACAGATATGCTCCACTGAGCCCCTTGCCTGGATATGCAATTCTCACCAGGAACTTTTTTCAAACACAGATTCCCCAAACAGTAACTAACCGGGGTAGGGATGCTCAGACCACTGACATATTTTGGATCTTGCTGTTTGTTTGCTCATTTAGACTTAAGGGGTTTCTTCTTTCTTTTTCCTTCTCTCTTAATTTTTTTTTTTCCTGGAGAGGGGGTGGAGAGAAGGGGAGGGCGAGAGTGGAGGGCAGAGCGGGGGACCCACAAGTTGCTGGGCTCAGGGCAGCGGCAGCGGGAGGCGGCGCGCCTGGCTGCGTCCGCCCGGCCTAGCAGCTCTCGGTGACGGCCCCTCGAGCCCTGCGCTCGCCTCCCGCCCCGGCCTCCTCCCCCTCCCCTCCCCCTCCCCAGCTCATTCCCTTCCTAGAGAGCAGCTGCGGCGGGACCTGCGGCGGCCGGGGGATCCCCGGCCCCCACCCTCCCTCCCGCGGCTCCCCGCACACACGGCTCTTTTGGGGTTGTTTGTCTTTTTTTTTTCCAATCTTTCTTTCTCTCTCTCTTCCTTTGGCTTTTTTTTTCCTCCTTTTTTTTCCATCAGCGAGTCACTCCATTCGCCGAGCTCAGGAGGTGCGACTTGCTCGCCGCCCGCCGCCGCCAGAGCCCGCTCGCTGCCGCAGCCGCCGCGGGCGGACAATGCGCTGGGACCCGGCAGCGCAGCCCCCCGCCCCCGGGACCGCGGGGCCGGGTCCCCGAGGCGGGCTGCGGAGGGAAGCGAGCCCGCCCCCCGGGGGCGGCGGCGGGAGCTGGGCGCGGGCAGCAGGTTCAATAAACAGAAAAGTGTTACCGTTCTCGCCTGGAAGGATCCTGCTGAAAGCTGGGCTTGGTGGGCGCCATCTTCCTGCAATTTTTTTTTCCTCTTTTACTTTTTGCCTCGCTCCCCCCCTCCCGGGGCGGGGGGCGTGGGGAGGGCGGGGGTGTGCGTGTGCGTGGGCTGGCGGGAGAGAGTGCAGGCGTGCGCGGCGCTCGGGGGCCCCGGCGGGCGGCGGCCGTGGCCGTGGCCGTGGCGGCGACGGTGGCGGCGGCCGCGCTGCTGAGCCTGCGAGGCTACGGGAAAGTAGTGGGGCCCGAGCGTCGCCGGCGGCCGGACGTCCCCTCGCGCCCGGAGTGCTCCCCGCCGCAGGTCGCCGCCTCCTCGGCCGCCCGCGCCTGGTCCTCCCTCTGCTCGCCGGCCGCCTCCGTCCATGCGCCGCACAGCGCCCGCGGCCCGGGCCGCCCCGGCTCCCGAGACATGCCCGGCGCGGAGACAGGCGGCCGGCGCGGGCGGCGGCGGAGGAGGGGCGGGCGGCGGGGGAGGCGGCCGCGCGGTCCCGCGGGCAACCCGGCCGGGGCCTCCGGGTGCTCGGGCCGGCGCGCGGCCGCAAGCCCCCTCGCCGCCGCCACCGGGCTCGGCCGGCGGGCAGGTGGGGAGCACACCCACCCCGCAGGGGGCGGCGGGGGCCTAAGAGTGGAGGGACCCGGGGAGGGAGGACACGCGGGGGGTTCCCAGCTTGACCACTGGGAAAGTATTTCTGGGCATTTTCCAGTTGCTTTGCTCCAGAGCTCTCTCTGCTCCTGCAAGCTGATACACACCCCCTTCCCCCTCCCCCTCCTTCGCTTCTCTCCCCCCCCCGCCCCCAGCCTCTGCGCTCGATCTCTCCTCTCTCTCTCTCTCTCTCTCTCTCTCTCTCTCTCTCTCTCTCTCTCTCTCTCTCTCTCTCTCCTTTTCTCCTTCCTTTCCTCCCTCTCTCTCCCGCCCTCTCTCTCATTTGGGGACTGGGAAGCTTGGCTGCTGGCGCAACAACGCCACTCAGTTGCAGTTTCAAACACTTCCCTTCTCTAGAGTACGTCAGCCTGCAGAAAAGAGAGAGTGGGGATTAGAATGCCAGGAGAGTGGGCTGGACTGTCTTCAGGGACAGTGGAAATAAAAGCGTGAGGTGATGAGTCTTGAGCTGACCCAGGCCAGCAGGCCCAACTGCCCTGAGCCTCTGAGCACGGATGCAGGACCTGGACCTTGTGACTCTGGCGCCCTCAGCCAGGAGCCAGAGCCAGAACATCTGCATTTTTCACGCCCCGTACAGATATGCAGACCCCAGGGTTCATAGGCCAATCCCCAAGCGCTGAGACGCAGTTACATACAAATGCCTTTGCAGAGCCAGGTCCCAGTTCCTGGGACTGCATTGCTGGCCTCTGGAATCTAGTCCAGTCACCTCGCCATTAAACTGCCCATGGAAGCCTAGAGAAATGGCTACTCAGTGAAGAGCCAGATGGAATTCGGTTACCTGGAGAAACCCTGGGCAGTGCATTTATCTACTCTGCCACTCTGCAGAATGGGGACAGCTCCTTTTGCAGACTAGGGCCAGTTCGGCATTAAGCAGGCAAGACAGACACCCAAGACTGTTCCGCGTGGAACAAATGGAAGAGTCTGGTGGGAAACATCATTCGTGAGTGAAGCTTTTCCTCCTGCTTTAAAGTTGGGGTGGGGGTGCTCAATGGGTGTCTCCCTACGTGCTGCCCTTTCAGTAAAGGGGGGGGGGAGGGGGGATTCCGAACCGCCACTGGATGCTTAAGTAGGTGACCGAGCTGCAACGTCTTCATGCTATGGAAGGCTCTTTGGAGTAGTTAGTAGGCTCTACAGGTAGGAGAGATAGAGAGGGGCTAGGAAAGGAATCTGAGCAGTGATGAGTGCTGCCTCCAAGACAAATGGGGCTAGCAAAGAAGAGGCGAGTTAACCCGTTGGAAACTCTGGTTTCAGGAAACAGTCCAGGGCAATTCTGCCCTGAAGTGACACATAAGAGAAGTTTGTGCTCTCAACAGGCAGACCACTGCTTAAAAACCCACTTCTGTCACCCCTCATTAGATCCCCAAAAGTACTTTAAAATGTTAAAATGTTATTTCACAATTCACTTTAGTCCAGGTCTCCAGGTGGAAATTAAGTCTATCCTCAGAGCCAGTCCTGATGACTCCCAGTGCTGGTGAACTGTGAATGGAGACTCCTGGCTTAGACCTTACCTCCAACACCTGCCAATAATCTTCTTGCCCAACTCTTCTGCCCTCAAATTGACTAAAATTAAAGACAGTAACAGGTGTCATGAGATCTGAGTAACAACACCAAAGAAAACTGCATTTCACTACTATCATCTTACCTTGTCAGTGTGAGAGAACATTTAAATCAAAGGCAGGCATAATTCACTCCAAAGGAGAAAGTTTAGATGGTTTGGTCGTGGCTTTTTGTTTTGTTTTGTTTTGTTGTTTGTTTGTTTTTTCACCCCTGTCTTTAGAAGAGCAGTGGGCTGAGGTTTAACAAGTGGCCTGAAACCCAAAAGGAACCCTTAAAGGGAAGTGTTGACGCAAGTGCTTGGGGGTGGGGTGGGGGAGCTGACTGCCCCTGCATGCTCCTGAACCCCAGAATCATCTTTTTCTAAAGGACAATGCCAGTGCTGGGGGGGGGGACCTAAAAGTGGGAGATTCATGACAGCTCCTTATGCCCAATTTACATCTTATGGGTCAGCTCAAGTTCCTGGAGGTCCCTGGAATTGTCCAAAGGCCATGTGACATTTCTGACCCTTGAATCTCTTCCTCACAGACCACACTATTGTCCCTATTGCCTACACTTCCTAGTTAAAGTGACCGCCAGATTCTATTGTCATTTAAATGTTTTATGAAAGACAAAAAACATACCTGAACCATAAAAACGGAAAACTGAATTCTTTACTGGGGTTCTGCATTTGAAAGATGCCCAGATCTTTTTGTTGTTGTTGTTGTTAAAGGTTCTCCTAATCGCTCGAGTAAAGCATGACTAAAATAATTTAATAAAAATATATATCTGACAGAGATTAGCCTTCTTAGAGTTATTTCCACGACTTCTTTTTAAAACTTTTGACAATAAGCAGAGCATGTAATGAAGTCTTCTACCGAATATTTGCAATTATATGAACTTGGAAAATACTGTGTTAGGCAAAATCTGGTCACTGGGCCATTGGTTAGGAGGCACAAAATATAGCAATGACAGATTACTGTAACCTTTGCAGTTTAAATACTATTGTTTCAAACCAAAGGTTCTCAAATCAATGAAGTTTCAAAGATTGAGGTAAAATGGGAATTTGAATTATGCATTATGTATATTTTAAGTTAAATGCCATTGGCAAATCTCTCAGATGTTTAATCGTGTACAATCTGGGAAACACAAATATTTAATTTCACACCCTCATGTGCTCTTTTTTTTTTCTTCCATCTACCATAAAATTGAACCTCATGAATGGAGAGTTTACCTTTTTGATTATATTGTTAGTTTTTCTCATAGCGATTTTTGTGGATCAAATTTTCAATAAAATCTTAGAACATCGAAAGTTATCCTTAAAAGGAAAACTTTAGGGTTAGGAAGCTGTTGATGATAAATTTCTCTTCATTTCCTACCTCAATCAAAGGGTGCTCAGTGTTTTAATGACAATTATTTTGAATCTAGAGAATATCTTTAGAAAACTACAAACAAATACTATATTAAAACTTCCTTTTCACCACCAAGCCTAACTTTTGTAAAATTTGCTTCCTAACTTGGTTCTTGGAATCTCACCATTTGCATTATAATGCGTTTAAGACAGTTAACAGCGCCTAAGAGATAGATTTTACTTTGTATTTCTCTGTAGTAACAGGTGACAGGATCTCACTATTAGGTAGAAACGCAAGTCTATCTCTGCACATGAAAATCGTCTCTATCCTATTTGGAAACAAATGATCAATCAGACTCCGATGATCAATTGCTCCCCTGGCTGTCCGTCAGCGCGGATTCGCACCCGCGGAGGCATTGAGAACATTTTGCTGAAAGGGGACAGGAAGCCCAAACTTTGCAAAAGCATCTCCTGCAGCGTCTCAGACTTGACTGGAACTCTCTGGCTACTCGGGGCTGAGGCTCAGCGTTCGGGGCCTGGCAGAGGGCAAAGGATGACTTCACTTCGCCAGTGCACTAGAGTGCTTTTCAATTCGGATTGTGCATCCTCCCCCACCCCTCCTTCTATAGCACAGGGGCAGGCAAAGTAAGCCCTGACGAGGTGCATGTGTGTTGTAAGGCACAAAACAAGAGCAAAGTGAGTCCCACCCCAGTACCCGAGGCGGAGGCACTATCCCAGCTCGGGCGGGACTACTCACCGCTGCTGGTAGGAGGTGATGCCCTGGACGTTCTGCGGGGTGCCGTTGGCCGCGGCGCCGGCCCTCCCCATGCCTGCTCCGGTCGGTACCCCAGCGGCTGCCCCGCCGGCCGCCGCGGCCGTCACCTGCACGCTGAAATCCGGAAAGATTCGGATCATCGCCGCGGCTTGGAGCCCCAGGCGCGGCTGCTCTGGGCTCGGACTGGCCGGGGCTCGGGCTCGGGTTCGGGCGGCGGCGGCAGCAGCGGCGCGAGCGGCGGCGGCAGCAGCGGAGCCAGGCACCAGCCTGCAATCCCATTAGTGAGCCGCGGCCACTGTGCGCGGCGGAGAGGCGCTTTGATGTGCGCGCAGCGGGCTGAGGTGGGGGGGGCGAGGAGGAGGTGCGGGGGGTGTGCGAGGGACTTGCAAACAGCAAAACGTGTCAGGGTGGGGCCTTTTCTCCCTTTTGGGGGGCACTGTTGCTCCCCCCTCTTTCCAGGATGTTGCTTTCACTGGCTGCTCCAGCAGCGCCGCGCGAGCCCAGCTGAGAGAAGAAGGGGAGGGGGTGGAAGAGGAAGGATGCACCGGGAGGCTTGGCGAGCACTTGGCCGGTGCAAGGGAATAACGGGCAGTGGAGGGTGCATTTTCCCTCCCTCTTCTACACACACACACACACACACACACACACACACACACACACACAGAGCGCACTTCCGACACAAAGTGTAAGACTGTGGTGCGCTCTTTCTCCTCCTTTCTCTGGAGAAATAACCACCATCCGGGCTGGCTCCAGCCTTCGGAGGCTGCCAGAAACCAGGATCACAGCCCGCGGGTGTAGGAATGGGGCGTCAGAGCTTCCCGTTTCAGACTGGACCCCTCTTTGACACTATTCTCCACATCAAGCAGAGCGAGTGTGGCCAAGCGCAAGTTGGGTTCCTGGAGAACTTGATACTTATCTAGGAGGGGTGATTTGCAAAGGCGACGGAGTAGGGGGCGGGGGGTTGGCGCTTTTGTACAATGGAGAGTTTGGGTCGCTTAAAAGAAAGGGCTCTTCCCGCTCCTGGTGAGCGGAAGAGTTGGTCTTGGGAAACTTGTGAGGTGGGGTCTCGGTCCAGCTAGATCCTAGTCTGCACTAGTAATCCACCTCTTAACGCCCCCCTTTGACCGAGGAAACGAATAAATTAGTAGCCACAATTGAAACGAACTCTGCGAATTCCAACCACCAAGGAAACAAAAAGAGAAAACACGTGCATTTATTTCCTCGCGCCTTCATGTTACTTCACATTGTTACGCCCGCCTTTCATTAGGGGGTGAAAAGAGATCCTTGCAGTTTGGATGCGTCTTTTTAGTGAGACTTGCACTGGGTTTCACTGAGCTAGGGTTGGGGGCGTGGGAGTTGGTCGTTTCCCCTCATCCCTCCCCAGGACCCGGGTTGCCCACTTTTTTCCCTGTCTTCTGGCTAGTGAGCAGGAGCGGAGATGCGAGGTGCAGGCGGGTGCAGCCCTTGAGGGACTCAGGGCTCCGGCTTTGCTAGTGTCCCGCACTCAAAGCCCCTGCCCAGTTTAGCTGCTGCTGCTGCTGCGTGGTGGTGGTGGTGGTGGTGGTGGTGGTGGTGCTGGAGGAGGAGGAGGAGGAGGAGGAGGAGGAGGAGGAGGAGGAGGAGGAGGTGGTGTTTGGTGGTGGTGGAGGAGGTGGTGGTGTTTGGTGGTGGTTTCCCATTCTGGTACTCTCCTTCCTCATCCCGCACTCAGGACCTGGGCACTGCAGCTGAAGGGCTAGGGCAGTCGTCGCACCCTCCAAACAAATCCAAGTAACCGTGACTGGCCAAGGTGCCCTGACCCAGGGCCAAAATCGCGCTTCTCTCGGCCAGGCACCTGCTTAACCCTTTGAGCCTGGGAAACAGCCGGCCACCATGATCCAGCGAGACAGGACCCACTGGCCTGAAGTTGCCGAGGTGTAGAGTGACAGAGGCTCCCCAGCAGGACAACTCCGGCACAGGATCTAGGAGCCGGATGCCCGCCCTGCAGTAGCTTCATGCTGTCCCTCCCACCCTGATGATTCTGGAAACTAGAGGAGCTGGACAAAGGCAAGTCCTGGCCAGGCCCCATCCTGCTCCTGCCAGGGCAACCTCTGGGCATCCCCAACCCAAGTTGCTTTCGGGGGGGAGCCTCTACGCCCAGCAGTCACAAGGAGACTGGGAGTGGGGGTTGGGGGTGGGGGGGAAGCCTTGGCTCTCGCTGGCCAAGCCCACGGCGCAGCTGCGTTTCCATTTTCCTCTCAAAGAAAATGCTTTGGACGGCAGATAATACCAGGAGATATGAAACTGCTTCGTCCCCCACATGTTGCACGTAAAAAGAATCGTAATGAGCATCTGTGGCTTGTGCGAAGGAGCCCATGAGTTAGTTGAAGACCAAAGCGAGGTCCTGACTTCCCTCTTCCGGGTCATTTTCAAGCAGGGCTAGACATTAAACGAATCACCTAACTGCTTAGACCCTGGTTGAGCGCGCAGTGCGGGCGGGGCTCGTGGAAACCAGCCTCTTAAGGACCCCTACAGAGCGACCTTGGCCCTTACTCAGCCCAAAGGTCTGGCCTCCTTACCTTGCCATCCTTTGGATGACATCTGAAAGGAATTCAAATACTAGCCCTTTGCTCTGTGCAGGCTTTCTAGGAAGAGAGAGACTTCATACCCATTCTGGAGAGGGCAGGGATGGTTTAGAGCATTTCTACCTGGGTTAAGACCAGCAATGCTGTAACCAAAGGAAACCCAGTGAAAGACTAAGGAATGAGGTTAAAACTGAATTCCTCAGCACGCAGTGGCTTTCTGTATAACAGCATCTGTCTGCATAGTTGGCCCATTGGAGGCACTGGTGCTGATAAAGCCACCTGTAGCTAAGTAAACCAGGTTAAGGGAAATTCCAATGAGTGGCTCAGACCTGGGGGCACCAGTAGTGTCATGCACTGTTTCTAACTATATCTGCCAGATACTGAAGCAGTCTCCATGTACCAAGTCAAACAGGAGAAAAAGAAAAACCCTCTTTAGTCAAAGGGGGGGGGTTGTTTTTCCTTTAATGTCTTTCTGCACAATCAACAACGAGTTATGTATTTGTGGACAAACAATATCACTTCTTTTCTTCAGTATTAGCTCCATGACTAGGTGAAGCTGGGAGTATATTGCTAGCCACTAGTTTTTTTGCAGAATAGTTGGCTTGCAAATGTGTAAGCCGGTTTCCCTTCCTTGGAATACTTCTTGAAGAGTTTTTTTTTTTTTTTTTGGTTTTTTTTTTCTTTCTGGGACGCCCAAGGGGCTAAAGTATCACAAAAGAAACCATCTGATGTTTAAAACTGCACACCCTGAAGCCTCTTCAATTGTATGCTATACTGTTAAAGCAGTTAAGTGAACACATTCAACCTCAGATTATGAAGCTTTCAATTACTCATATTTAGAATTAATATGACTCCTGCCCTCCAGAAACTGTTTGCTGAAACATAAAGACAAAAAATACTCAAAGAAGATGTGCACAATAGCTTACCTTGGGATGCATGTTGTTTCAGTATTTTATCCTTACGTATATTATCTCAGAAGGTTGGTTTACAAATATAGGATCAACTTATCTTGGTGTTCACTAAGGATCTTAAGCAAAATATAAGTTTATCCTCTCATCAGTGATTCAGATTCATTACTCTGTTCTGTCAGTTAAAAATCTTTACATGCTGGCAGCTGTTTTGAAATATTTTGAAAGTTGTTCTGGCAGCTACCCAAGCAGAAGGACTCCAGTAAACTATATGCTTTCTCATTTCATGCCCCTCTGTTCAAATATGCATATTAGTGAATGTAGAGATACGGAAAAGAATTATATGATGTTGTAAGCCCTGTGCATGCATGCAATATATGTCCACAAATTTACAACCTCGTTCTTGTTGTCGGTATAAAACTAAAGCGTTTGCTTCTACGTTAAAAATATCCATTCTCTGGAAATTTGGTTCCATTTAGTTAAGTGGTTTGACTTAGGGTTTTCACTATCTGCCATTGGAAGTTGCCTGTGACAGGTAGGGGAGGAAACACCTGCTCAGTTTGATTGCATCTAATTTTTGTTTTGTTTTGGCCAGACATTCTTCTAAAGAAGAAAAATAAGCTTGGAGATAGAGATCAGTATACCGTAAGCAAATAAGAAATAAATAGGATAAAGTCTTATGCACAATGAACAAGTGAAAGAAACGATTTGCTTTGAAATGGGTGCTGTATTGAAATGATGATACTGCAATAGAAGATTTCTATCAAGAAACTAAAAGGATGATATCCAACCGTCTGGTAGGATTCACGGTAGAAACAGTCATGAAGTGATGCTGTGTCCCTGCCACACCATGTAAGGAAGATTGTATGTGTGTGTGGGGGGGGGGCGGTAAATATTTGATTAAATTTTCCAACTTTGCTTCTCAATCCAAATTGAATTTGGGTTCTTATTGCTAAATTTTCCATGCTATTAATGTGTTCTCTAGTCCGTAGAAAAGCAAACGATAATGTTAGGGAAAGGGAAAATAACACAAACCTAACAATACGGCAATTCTTGATTTTCTAGGAGGGAAACTAAAGAATGAAGACACTATGTCTAATAAATCGCTGTTTATAATATATGGATGTCTCTATATAATATATGAAGACTTCTGATGATTTTTTCCTCTTAATTCTAAGTAGGTCACATACTGAAATAGCTTCAGTCATTATATCATAGTCTCTGGGAACCATGTAAATAGCTATAAATACATAAAATTTAGTTAGAAGGAGATATTTTTAGCTTTTTAAAAGTCTCAATAACAGGCAATAGAGAAGATACGACTTAGAAAAGAATTTGGAAATCTACATATTTTGCTAAATTTTGTGGCACCAATTATTGAAAAGCATTTGCACATCCATAGACTATAACGAAAAGTAAAGTTATTCTTAAATCCTCAATAACAGTTCTCTCAGCATGGCAAATAGTTTGTACTTAAACAACAAAATGTTGCTTAATTTCTCATGCTAGCGGGTTTGATTTTGGCATTGAAGTCATGCTAACTCTTAGGAAAATGACTTAAGTCCATCTGTAATTATCAGGATGCCCCAGCCCCTAGTTCTGTTTTACTGCTGACAGGCCAACTCAAACCTCATGGGGGCTTCTAGGAAATAAGTTGGTGCTTAAGCCATAGGACCCAGCTCATGTTTGCTCCCATGAAAAGAATAGATCTTCTTAACCAAAACTTTTGTGTCTGGTTCTCCACGTGAGCATACTCATGTAGCCAATGAACTTTTCTTCACAGAATTCTTCTTATTGATTATAAAAGTATTTATGTAAGATCAGATTGATTGAAAGGCTAGTTAAATTGCTTTGAATTTCTTTTTCCAAAATGGAATCAACCACACTAGAAGGTTTTTACATGAATTTTTCATTTTGGGGTGGATAGGATATTGTATAAACCTAATCACACAGCAAATCAAACAAATGGTTTTATTAAGCTCCATGCTGAGTCGACCATTCTGTTTTTATTAAAAACTGTTATATCCCTTCACCTACAGAGATGGTTCTCAGACATTAGTGTGCATCAGAATTAGAAGGACTTATTAAAACACAAATTTCTGGGTGTCATTTGTATTGGATCTTATTCTGCAAATTTATTCCACGATGGGGATCATAGTCTGCATTTCTAAAAAGATGTTTGGTGATGATGTATTCACATTAAGCACCTTAATTGGGAACTGTAGTGTATTTGTGACAGTAGATCTTGACTTTGCTGCACTTTGCTGAGTGAGTGGTGAAGGACAAGGGCTCTGGGTGCTTTGTCCTCAGCAAGCTGATATATTAGCAGAAATACATCTGTTAAGATACAAAAACCCAAAAGTATCCCAAGTATATCAAGTGACTTGTGTATATGTGTGGTTTGGAGATGGGGGTTGGGATTAAAGCAGATGAGACTATGTAACAGGATAGACAGGGTGACTTTATTTATTCCAAATGTCAGCATCTTTATCTGTAAAAGCAGTCACACTGTTTTCAAAGGATTGTCATCACAAAGTACCCAGTGCTGGATCCATGTTAATTATTCCTGAAAAGTGGTCACTCCCAGGAAAAGAATATCTGCATTGTCTTTCAAGATCTCTGCAATAGAGATGAGGAAAGCCTTGGTGATTACCCAGACAAGTTATGAAATATTCACACATCCTATTTATGAATGTTGACACATCTAAACAATTATTTATCCTAAACTCTATGAGATGCTTGAAATCAAAGTCAAAGAAGATACCAGATAAAAACATTTCAAGTGCTTCTTAAAGTCAGGAGCCCTTTTCAGAAGCCTGAAGTTCTGTTTTTATTCAAAAGACAGTAAGTGTCAGGCATTGGTCATACGTAGGAAGTCTACAGACACAAAGCAAATAAATCCACAAATTAGAAGTACAATTCAGGTAACAGATATTCTACCAGTTACTACTGGAAATAAGGCTGTCTGAATGTTATTTCAACTCTGTTTACTTAATTCATAAGATTAAGGTAACTGTTGTGACCAAGATCTTTGTCAGGACTCCCTTTGTTTCCCTGGTCCTTGCTATCTCTGCTGTGCCACTTTAAATGAGACAAACGGGCTGCAGTGTAGAAGATAGGCAGAGCTTATTAACACAGCACGCCAGTAAGGAGTCAGAGAGGACAGTGGCCAGAGACACCATTGTCCTGATCCACTTCTAAGCAAGCATACCAGGCAGGTTTTCTAAAATCTCTAGTACATGCAGCTTGTCCTGAGAGAGTATGCTCTCTCCAGGTGGTTCCGAGCCCTATTTAGACAGAGTTTTCTGACGCACACATCCAGAGGATGGCAGTCTCTGTTCTTTACAGAGAAGTCTGTACACAATACACAATGATCTTACACTGCTCAGGGCTGCCAGAGTAGGTTCACGGAATTACCATTTAATGGTCTCCTACCCAGACCTGGAAGCCTGTTTTCTTCTAGAGCTAGAGATATGCCTCAGTCTCCATTTTTCTGACCACCATGCAAATCCTTCACCTTTTGCTGACTGTGAAACATCTTCCAGTCTCAAATGTCTGCCAAGCTGCCAAAAACTCCCGGTGCGTATTGGAACACTCCTCAGTACTCTTGGACATTTGTATCCCAAAGCCCCCTTAACTCTTGAATACCAACACAATAATTTGGGTTATTTTTATTCCATTTATCAATACTTACGGCATTAAAATCTAAAATGTGTGCAGAATTTTATTAGTTCATCTAACCATAGTTAGATGGCAAACTATATTTTTATGACAATATTTTAAAGAGAAATTAGTTTTACATGAAACAAGAAATAGAAGGGTGATATTTCTTAATATCCTGAGTTCTCTTTAATGTCTGGCCTAATAGAAAACTTTAGATGTTTCTATCCCTTTGGAATTCATTCTGGTATAAAATATTGTTCAGCTTCTATTAGAAAAATTCTAGGTCACACAGTTATATAAGTAGGCAGCGATGTTAAATTTTCTAGTCTTGTCAGATAAGCATGTGTTCTTAGCTATACTACACAAAAATTCCAGAGTTTTAATGTTTTTTTTAAAAAATATTAATTTATTTTTATTGTATTTGTTTGTGTAATGTCTACATATGTGTATGCCAGTTGGATGCCTAGTAGAAGCCAGAAGAGGGCACTAGTTCCACTGGAAGTGATGTCAGCCACCATGTGGGTGCTACAATCCAAAGCTGGGTCCCTGCAAGAGCAGCAAGTGCTCTTAACTGTGGAATCACCTCTCCAACATCAACAAAATAAATTCTTAAAAGTTAGTTATGACATAAAACCTAGAATCATATTAAGAAACTTTTTTAATAGTATGGTCATTAAAATCCATGTTACGCTCATATTTTCATCAATGAATAATTTTGTACATTTGTACACCGATTATTTAAAAAACTTGAACTAATTGGGTTATGTAGTCTTCTAAATATTGACATACTTTGTTGATCAATGTGAAAAAATAATAAAGCCATATTTAAAATATCTTTACCAGCTTTATCAGTAAGCACTGAGAAGCTGTCAACGTTCATGTTGACAGAAGTTTCCTAAAATTCAAATTTTTTGCTTGAAAGCTTAAATATTGTTATTCACAAATAAATATGGTCTGTTATTATCTTTGAATATAAGAGAGACTTTTCCCTCATTTTAAATGTGTGTCAAATGCTAAAGGATAAATATCCACAATTTATCAATTACTTCTTTAGTATTGTAAGGGGTTTCACATGAAAAAAGTGACCCACTGAGCAGAAGTACTATTGACTCAGTTGCCCTAATTCTCACCAATCCCACAGAATGTTTATCATCATTGCTTGGATAGGAGTGTAATTTCCCACAAGTAAAAATGGCAAATACATTTATATTATAAAAGTTTTTTTTCCTCGTCCCACACTTCAAGGACTGCAGGCTTATTAGTTATTAGTATGATAATTAAATAAGATGTTTAAATTCCTCCTTGCAATTTCCCAAAGAGTGACTGTCGATCACAGTTCTATATTGTTTTACTATCAAGTCATGGATATATAGATATGACTGTTATACTTAGCATTTCCCTTTTATGTAAGGCTCAGAAATGAGTGTTTTGCTTAGGGTTTGTAGAACCCCAGGCTTGATCTCAGCACCTGGAAAGAAAGAAAGAAAGAAAGAAAGAAAGAAAGAAAGAAAGAAAGAAAGAAAGAAAGAAAGAAAGAAAGAAAGAGAAAAGGAGGGAGGGAAGGAGGAAGGGAGGGAGGAAGGAAGATGGGACAAGGGATGTGAAGTAAAAGTCCTTTGTATTTTTGTATCTTTCGAGTTAAGGATTCAGTTTTGAGCAAAGCAATTGCAGTACTTACCATTGACAATTTGGTGAGAGAAGCTGATTTTTACTCTATTATCTGAGAGACAGATAGGCACACAGAGTCAAATGGCCCTCCAGAAAGACAGAATGATAAAGCACATAGGAGCTAGATTAGTAGGTTGACCATCACCTGAGGAGGGCTGTCTCTGTGAGGCTGAGCCTTTCTGATTTGAGATGTATTTCAACTAAGGGGAACACCACATTCTAGGGATGCAGAGGAACAATTTTACACCAGGTGTGTGTTTGAGTTTATAATATATAGAGACCTCACGTTTAACCATGACGTCTCTATGCCATGAGCAACATGTCACAGTGCAATCTTTCTAACATGATCTTCATGGGAAAATACAAATAAGCCTCTTAATTCTTTATCATGCAGGACTTCAGAGCCTTGTTAAAAAATGAAAGGAGAACTGAATTATCATGTAAGGTGTCTTCAGTTTTTCTAAAAGGGAGCGAGGGAACTATATAATTTTAGGATTTAGAATAATTAATTTTATTTAAGTACCCTGGACAGCTGCTCAAGCCACAGAGCAAGTAGCAGGGTAACTACCTGGTTCTTCTAGGGGTAGAGCTCTGTACATGAGTGACTGGGAATCAAAGGCAATCCCAAAGAGGGGCAAGCAATGAGACATTTGCTCAATTAATATACATTGTATAATCCTGTCCAAGAAGTCTATATCTACTGACTGCTATATACTTGATGGAAGTTATAGAAGAATCAGCCTCCTAAGACACTTGTTTCTAGTAACAGATGTTCAGTGTTCTGTCTTAGAGGAATCAAAAAAAAAAGTGTATCGTGGAAATGTTATCCATGCACATTTTCACGGTGCTAAGATACCACTATAACTCTGCTTTAATTCTTAATTTGTCTGAGAGTGATCTCTTCCAAAAATGATTTAGGTGGCTATCGCCAATGCTCATCCTGAGCTTGATGAGGAGTCTTGGAGTGTAATCATTTTTAAGGCAAGGCATCTAAACCAACTGTTCACATTTTAACATTTTTTCAGTCTTATTTTGTTTGATTTGAAGGAGTGGTACAAACTATTTTCTCTTGTAAATTTCCTCTCAGCTAAAAATCTTGGCATATTATGATTTTTCACGATTTGAAGTTTTGAAGAAGATATATGTCATTTAGCTGTAAAGAAATCCAACACTGTAAAACTAGAAAGGATAATATAAAGTGAGGTAACCCAAGTTCAAAGAAAAAGATACCGAATGGTCTCCTTCATAGGCACATTCTAGCCAGTAATGTATATGTGTATATATGTAAGCAGGCCTAGACCTGGATAAAGCCCAAACATTTAGAAAGGAGATGAAGAGAGGACTGAGATTAGGTGTCGGGAAAGCACAGAGTTTGGGTAGAAGGATGTAATGGTCACAAAAGAGGATGTGGCCTCTTTGGCTTTGTTTACTTCAGCTTCATCATACCTTGTTGTTTCTTTGTTCATGGTGGCTCTGTGAATTCAAGTTTCTGTTTATTAACATAGTGAGGACCAGTTTTTGCATTACAAAAGAATCTGCATGATTTGTTCCACTGAGGCAGAGATTTGGAAACTCAGGCTACTTTTGACTTCCAATGACCATCAGTGCGGTAGAAATGACACACATTAGTCACTGAGTTCATCTGTCTTCTTGAGTGACCCACTTACCAAAAGTGATTTTTAAAAACCTATTTAGGGGAGGGGTTCTGTGACCTAGCGTGTTTCCCTTTGTGCCATCAAAAATGGTACCAGATCGTTCTATTACAGTGTTACCTAATATGCACATTATAATCCTATAATACAATAAAATACAATTTTAAAATTAACAAAAGGAATGTTAAATAGTATAGAAGATACACAGTGTGTCAAATTAGCTTTGTATAATAGGAGCATAAATCAAATAGTTGTTCAAATAAAATAGAACTTTATTTCTTTCTTATGATAAATGCACAAGGCATGTTATGTCACAGGTACTGAAGAACCTGTGCTCCTTCTATCCTGTTCTGTCATTTTTTTAGGGAGAGAGGGAAGATATTTTTTTCAGTTTTTAAACGTGATAGAAGTAGAAAAAAATCTCCCATGAAGTCCTCTATGAAAGGAAAACTGTGACAGGTTCCTGATTAGACAGAAACCATTCCATCTCCAAGGGAGAATACACAGCATAACTGTGGCTTCATAGAATGAATTGGGTAGTTCCTTCTGTTTCTATTTTGTGGAATAGTTTGGAAAATATTGGTATTAAGTCTTCTTTGAAGGTCTGATAGAATTCTGCACTAAACCCATGTGGTCCTGGGCTTTTTTTTGGAGGGGGGTGTTGGAAGATTTTTAATAACTGCTTCTATTTCTTTAGGGGTTATGAGACTATTTAGATGGTTTATCTGATCTTGATTTAACTTAGGTACCTGGTATCTGTCTAGAAAATTGTCCATTTCATCCAGATTTTCCAGGTTTGGTGAATATAGGCTTATGTAGTAGGATTTGATGATTTTTTTTTAATTTCCTCAGTTTCTGTTGTTATATCTCCCTTTTTCATTTCTGACTTTGTTAATTTGGATACTGTCTCTGTGCCCTCTGGTTAGTCTGGCTAAGGATTCATCTATCTTGTTGACTTCTCAAAGAACCAGCTCCTGGTTTTGTTGAATCTTTGTATAGTTCTTTTTGTTTCTACTTGGTTGATTTCAGCCCTGAGTTTGATGATTTCCTGCTGACTACTCCTCTTGGGTGTATTTGCTTCTTTTTGTTCTAGAGCTTTCAGGTGTGCTGTTAAGCTTGTAGTGTATGCTTTCTCCAGTTTCTTTTTGGAGGCACTTAGAGCTATGAGTTTTCCTCTTAGGACTGCTTTCATTGTGTCCCATAAGTTTGGGTATGTTGTACTTTTGTTTTCATTCAATTCTAAAATGTCTTTAATTTCTTTCTTTATTTCTTCCTTGACCAAGTTATTATTGAGTAGAGCATTGTTCAGCTTCCATGTGTATGTGGGTTTTCTGTTGTTTTTGTTGCTATTGAAGACCACCCTTAGTCCCTGGTGATCTGATAGGATGCATGGGATTATTTCAATCTTCTTGTATCTGTTGAGGCATGTTTGGTGACTGATTATATGATCAATTTTAGAGAAGGTACCACGAGGTGCTGAGAAAAAGGTTTATTCCTTTGTTTTAGGATGAAATGTTCTATAGATATCTGGTAAATCCATTTGGTTCATAACTTCTGTTAGTTTCAATGTGTCTGTGTTTAGTTTGTGTTTCCGTGATCTGTCTATTGATGAGAGTGGGGTGTTGAAGTTTCCCACTATTATTGTATGAGGTGCAACGTGTGCTTTGAGCTTTAGTAAAGTTTGTTTTATGAATGTGGATGCCCTTGCATTTGGAACATAGATGTTCAGAATTGAGAGTTCTTTTTGGTAGATTTTTCCTTTGATGAGTATGAAGTGTCCTTCCTTATCCTTTTTGATAACTTTTGGTTATTTTTATTTGATATTAGAATGACTAATATCAAATAAAATCAGCTTGTTTCTTGGAACCATTTGCTTGGAAAATTGTTTTCCAGTCCTTTACTCTGAGGTAGTATTGATCTTTGACACTGAGGTGCGTTTCCTGTATGCAGCAAAATGTTGGGTGCTCTTTAAGTATCCAGTCTGTTATTCTATGTCTTTTTATTGAGGAATTGAGTCCATTGATGTTAAGAGATATTAAGGAATAGGGATTGTTGCTTCCTGTTATTTTCAACGTTATTTTTATGTTTCTGTGGTGATCTTCTTTTGGGTTTGTTGAAAGATTACTTTCTAATTTCTCTAGGGTGAAGTTTCCCTCCTTGTGTTGGTGTTTTCTATCTATTATCCTTTGTAGTGATGGATTTGTGGAAAAATATTGTGTAAATTTGTTTTTGTGATGTAATATCTTGGTTTATCCATCTATGGTCATTGAGAGTTTTGTTGGGTATAGTAGCCTGGGCTGGCATTTGTGTTCTCTTAGGGTCTTTATGACATCTGCCCAGGATCTTCTAGCTTTCATATTCTCAGGTGAGAAGACTGATATAATTCTGATAAGTCTGCCTTTATATGTTACTTGACCTTTTTCCCTTACTATTTTTAATATTCTTTCTTTGTTTTGTGCATTTGGTGCTTTGAATATTATGTGACAGGAGGAATTTCTTTTCTGGTCCAATCTATTTGGAGTTCAGTAGACCTCTTGTATGTTTATGGGCATCTCTTTCTTTAGACTAAGGACACTTTCTTCTATAATTTTGTTGAAGATATTTAGTAGCCCTTTAAGTTGGGAATCTTCACTCTCCTCTATGCCTATTATCCTTAGGTTTGGTCTTCTCATTGTGTCCTGGATTTCCTGGATGTTTTGGGTTAGGAGCTTTTTTCATTTTCTTTGACTGTTGTGTCATTGTTTTCTATGATATCTTCTGCACCTGAGATTCTTTCTTCTACCTCTTGTATTCTGTTGGTAATGCTTGCATCTATGACTCCTGATCTCTTTCCCAGGTTCTCTATCTCCAGGGTTTTCTCTCTTTGTGATTTCTTTATTGATTTTATTTCCGTTTTTAGATCCTGGAAGATTTTGTTCAATTCCTTCACCTGTTTGTTTGTGTTTTCCTATAATTCTTTAAGGAATTTTTGTGTTTCCTTTTTAAGGGCTCCTAGCTGTTCACCTGTGTTTTCCTGTATTTATTTAAGGAAGCTATTTATGTCCTTCTTAAAGTACTCTATCATCATCATGAGATGTAATTTTAAATCAGAATCTTACTTCTCTGATGTGTTGGGGTATCCAGGATTCACCGTGGTGGGAGAACTGGTTTCTGTTGATGCCAAGTAGCCTTGGTTTCTGATGCTTATGTTCTTGCCCTTGCCTTTCACCATCTGGTTATCACTGGTGTTAGCTGGTCTTGCTGTCTCTGACTGTGGCTTGTCCCTTCTGCAAGCCTGTGTGTCAGTATTCCTGGGAGAGCAGTTCTCTCTGGGAGGAATTTGGGTATGGAGAGCTGTGGCACAGGGTCAGCTCAATTTTAATTCTTGTATCATCTAAAAGGATAATCCCACATTTAATGCATTTTGCAACTTCCCTTCTTTTTCTCTGACTTTGTAGCATAAGGAAAAACCCTGCTTTTAAGTCCACAAATAATTAAAGGTGTTAAAATGTAAAGAACTGAAAATGAAAATTTCTTATTTCTTGATCATCTGCAGATGGGTGGTACACACACACACACACACACACACACACACACACACACTTTAGTTTTCCCCTTAACAGCCTTTAAATACATTTTATTAGCCTCATTTCATGGGTTTCAAAAAAGAAACTCCATAAATTGCTATAAACTCAACTACATATAATACAATTAAAGAATTTTCACTGTACCTTTTATCATTCAGTGTCAATCTTATTTTATAAACAATGGGTTACAGATAAAACCAAAATGGAAATGTAATACTTCTGTTATAAACATCAGTCTTAATATCTTACTAATGACGGATCTTCAGATACATCAGACTTTGCCAATTAAGTTTGTTTTGATAGATTTGGAAAAACCCACAGCGCTCGAAGACAGGTTCCACCCATCGGCATCAGTCATTTCCCATTCTCAATTGGAGATAGCAATGGTATGGAGAAGAACACAGACCAACAATGACATTTCTTACCTGAGAACTTACTAGAAATGTGAATTGTCAGCTAGCACCTGTTAAAAGACCTAGAACAGGGCTAATCGCGTGTATTCTTAAATTCACTGTAGGCTGTTAGGATGTACATGGACACCTATTGGTATGAAATAAATAAACAGTGCTATAGACCACCCTGTAATACTTTCTCTGAAAGTTAAAAAGAAAGAGAAAGAAAGGAAGAAAGGAAGGAAGGAAGGAAGGAAAGGAAGGGAGGGAGGGAAGGAAGGAAGGAAGGAAGGAAGGAAGGAAGGGAGGGAGGAAGAAGGAAGGAAGGAAGGAGGGAGGGAGGGAAGGAAGGAGGGAAGAAAGAAAAAGAAAGAAAGAAAGAAAGAAAGAAAGAAAGAAAGAGAGAGAGAGAATCAAGAAAGGAAGAAAGAAAAGAAAAATTTAAAAACCACAAATATCTAGGAATTTCTATAACTATTACCGATTTGGGAGCGGCAATGACTCTAAAACTGGAGCAAATATTTCAAAAGCAACTGGCACGAAATTTCTTTCTGCTTCCAAAGGGAAGGGAATATATTGCAAGGACCTCAAGATCTTCCAAGTGCAGGAGAGCAAACTCAGGGCAAATGGAGGGGTTCACCCAAGCAACTTTGGAGGCTTCCTACCCTGAGGGTGTGCAAGGAAGGGTCCTGTTGCATATGTAGATGGCTAGGGAGTCTGATTGGTTTGTTAAACTGTGGCTGAGATAGAGCTTCCTGAAGGTCCCTTCCTTCCAAAGTCAATTTCTTACTCAACTCTTTCTCATTTTAAATGGGAAAAAGATTAGACTTTTGAGTGCTTGGGGAAAAAAATATAAAACTGGCTGGTAGGCAAGCTTTCTCTTTAAAAGAAAAAAAAAGATTCTCTTAGCCTTCTGAACTTGAATATAGATTAATAAAAGCAACCGGAAAAGACTAAATCAAGCGGGGGCAGGGCTAAGAGAAGAGGATAAAAAGGAAACCAAATCTCTCTTTGAATCAGCATTCACTGAATATCAGTGAAAGAAAACGCGTTCAAAGTTTTTGCAGAGATACCATTGAGACAGAGGAACAACTTACAAATACTTCTAAATAGGGTATGGAGTCTTTTAACTTCGAGCCTTCCGAGGATGCAAAAATCTGCCTGGTACCGGAAGCAGCCATACTTCCTACTGCTAATTGGCTTGACTGCTCCCCTGACCACCACATCAGAGACTCCACTAGACACCAGGTGGGAGTCGGGAATGGAAGATGCCAAGGATGACTTCTTCCATCCCTGTAGATGGAACAGACAAAATGGACAGGGCTTGTGCAGGAAAACTTTCCAAGTAATTTATTCACCTTAAAGCTCTGAGTTTACTGGACCAGTACACTTGTTTGGTGAACAATTCCCAGGAATCTGTGTGAAAACATTTAACTGGTCTTGGAGCAAGTTAGCCAGAAAGGCTTTTGGCCCCGAATCAGAATTTTATCATTATTGAGTTAAACAACACATCTGGGACTTGAGTGTTCATCTGAAGGTAGGAAGGTAGGGGATTCTGCATGGAGGAGGCTGGGGATGCCCAGAAAATGAGAAAAAGAAGCAAGTCCTGGCAAGGATAGCCCTTAGGACAAGACACAGATCTGAGACTGGTGAAACGGAAGTGGGCAAGGAGCAGTCCTGGGCAGTCTCTGCAGGTGTATTCAGGGGATTCCATGCTGGGTAAGTGGTCAGCCCAGGGTTCCATCATTCTCAGTCCCTGATGGTGGGTCTCGGGAAGACTATGGCTCTGGTTCAAAGGCTTAACATACTGAGAAGGAACGGGTGCTGGGACCCTGTCAGCTCTGCACACTCCACAGAGCTGAACAAGAAAGATAAGTTCTTTTTGGAGTCCCATGTTGTGTAAGTCCTTGACAGCCAGGGGCCACCCTATGCCAGGCCATGAGATCCAACTGTTGCAACTTCAGGAGCAGCCCAGATTTCAGGATTCCACTCAGGTCTGGCAACTGGTACTTATCAGTCTCCTAGGACTTCAATCCTTCCCTTCCCTTATTCTCTCTACAGGTCTGATTGTTTGTTTGTTTGTTGTGAGAGAGATGATCTCACTGTGTAAAACAGGCTGCATAGAGCTCACAAGAGATCTACCTGCCTCTGCCTCCCGAGTGCTCAACAAGATTTATTTTGTCTTTGTTTTATGTCTGCATAGGTACCCATGAAGGCCAGGAGAGGGAGCTGGAGTCTTGGAGCTGGAGTTACAGGCGGTTGTGAGCTTCTGGATGTGGATGCTGAGGACCCAGGGTGGGCCCTTTGAAAGAACAACAAATGCCCTTACCTCCTGAGCCATCTCCCCAGGCCATTCTGCCTGGTTTTTCCAAAAATACATCTCTCTTTGCTGTAGAAGACTTAGATATTTTTCAAAATCACAGGAGCCTGCATTGAGATGCAATCAGGGCTTGCCATAAACGCCACTATGCCTTTATGTACTGTTGGCCACACAGAACAAAAAATCATAGTTTCTTCCCCAGAGAGTACAGACAGCAGGGTTTCTTATACATGCAAATTGAACCTGGCCCCTTATATTAGGACTTGAGCAGTATCCCTAAGTGTAGAAAGTCATGTTTACAACTCAAAGAAACTTACCAGGCACAATGCTGGCAGCCCATACCTCCCAGGGTTACAACAGAGATTATAGAGCCCTGAAACAGAATTGCCAACAAATATCATTATCCATATCACATGAATATAGATATTTCTGCTCCTCTTTCTTTATTAGAATAGAAAAACATGTCTGCTAAATAAAAAGGCTACATAGATAAATATAATGTACTGAGGTCCTTGCCCAGGGATCTTGAGTCCATAAGCTCCTCCTTACCTATCATATGTTGATCCCCTTTGCCAAAATCTAAAAGTTCAACTCCAGCTGTATTTTCTAAGCTTCTGCTGGTAGGTGCTGGCAGACAGAAAACTTCTGGATGTGTCTGTTTTCTCCGTTAAGGGGCCCAGCAAAGAAAAGGGTTATATTGTTTACCAACATGGCAGCCAGGTGATGGAGGCAGAGACTCCTGCTACCATGCCAGGAAGACCCTGAAGGGCCTTCCCCATGGGCAGAGTTCTAGCTCTCAGTAGAAACAGATAGGTTCTCTTCCCTATATGAACTCTGACGATTCAGAGGATTCTGTACAGCCAGTATGATCAGACACATCCCATATGTCGGACATCCGATTCCCCAACTAGATCTGTGTCCACTGGGCATTTCGTCATGCCTGAAGGTCAGCAAAGTCATGGAGTAGTTTCCAGTCTTTTTCTCCTTTCCCACTGAGAAGGTAAAGATGGCTTTCCATACTGCTGAAGATGCCCACTGGGTTTGCAGTTCATTACAGGCTTTTAGCTTCCCATTGTCCTTCAGCAGGCTTTATGTTAATCAATCACTGTCTTCACAGGCATTATTGTCACCATCTATGACATCAAATCCTGAATCATAGCAATGACACTATCCCCCTCCTCTTTAGAATTTTTCCACTGGAGTCACCACCCTCTGCTAGGAATCCTGTGTGCTCAGACTGTCATTCATAGAGGGTCCTCAATGCCAGATGAGTTTCCTATAAAACTAAAGCCATTGTTATATCAGTGGAGAGTGCAGGATGCTCATGGTAAGACACAGTTGGAGTGTGCAGTGTATTCTGAGAAGGATAAAACATGTAGAAGATGAAGGGACCTCTGGAAGAGCAGCCAGTGTCACTGGGCCATCCCTGCAGCCCCTCAATCCCTTCCTTTTAAAAGCAAGTCAGTTTACCAAATGACTGACTAAATATGAGCTGAACTGGATGACATGAATAAACATGCCATGATGGGGAGAAGCCCATGAAGCCTCAGTCCTACACAAAGAACTATAGGCAATCAAGGAATGCCGGGAGTGGGAAGACCACGTCAATTGATTGTTCAGTGCCAAATTGTGAGTCCTGAAAACATACATACACATAACATTGTATGGACTTAATTCATGCTCAGGACCGTATTTGTATATATGAATACATATATGTATATATGCATATAATTACAAGTAATGTAAAAAGAAAGTGTGGATTTGAAGGAGAGTGGGGAGGGGTATGTGGAGGATTTGGAGGGAACCAAGGCAAGTGAGAACTGTTGTAATTGATATAAAAGGGGGTAAGAGAGTCACTGAAGGCTGAGTGACTACTGATCTAAGGTCACATGACCACCTTAGCAAATCCCATTTTACTAAGTCTGCAGCTTAGGGCCATAGTCTCACGGTAACACCGCATACCCCCTTGAGAGTAAGAGGGAGATTACACAGTGTTTGAATTCACAGAAACTGGAAAAATTAATTTATAAACAATAGCAGTCATCTAATGCTAATTCAGCATTTAATACCAGTAATCCTGGATAATGGAGCTAGTGCCGAAGAGTGACAAACGTGGGCCTCACACTGTAACTTAGCATTGGTTAAGGACAAAAATTAAAAAAAAATAAAATGCAGTTTTGAACCAAGTACAAAAAATTCTAATCCTTATTAATTTTTCTTCTTGTGGCTTGCCTGAAACCTGCCTTCCTTTGTTCAGCTTCCATTCTTTAATATGTATTTGTAAAATCTGGGGTGTTGTAAGAAGAAAGGCACCGTGGAAAATTTGAATTAGCTTTTTCTATCGCTGTTTACTTAATTGTTGCAAATAATTTCAAGAGGACTTTTCTACCTTGATACAACCACTACCTTGTGTTTATTTTATAACAGTTTTTTTTTAAATCATCTTTTTTCTATCCAACAATTAAATTAGAAGTTACATTTTTGAGAGATGGCCGTGTCTATAAGAATGGCCCCGGAAAAGGTGAATTGTGAGTAATAGATTCTCTGTAATCTTTTATTTTCTAGAAAAAGCCTTATGAACTATTTGAGAATTTACATTTCAGGGATGACATATTGATAAATTTTATTAGTTTTACACAGATGTTATATTTTTAAAAATTAGATTTTTTTTCACCTGATAAACTTTGGTGTCGTTTTCCAGATTTTTCTTAAAGCCACATGATCATCAGTCACATGCTCAGCATCACATCATTTGCCTACTGTACCAGCTGTGCACAGCGCAAAAGGCAAAGGAGCCCAGAGAAAACCCTGCTCAACCAGGAGCAAGGAGGAGAAGAATGCATTCCTTCATCCACAACTTGTTTGGCAGCTCTCGGTGCTTTTGCTTTTTAAAATACACTTGATTTCAGGAAAGTTGTCTGTTCATTTTCAGGGCATCCTTTATATTGGTAATAGTACAGTTGTAAGTAGATGTCAATGTGTTTTAAGAACTATTATTGTAAACATCTAGGTACAAATATTAATGGTAAGAAAACAAAGAGATGAAGCGTACCCAGTGGATAAAGCCTGAGAAAATACTGTCCTGTCCTCCACTGTAAAGAAAACCTAGTTGTCTTCTTAACATGTAATACATTCTTTTTAAAATTCCAGAAATATTGAAACCAGCTGCAACAGCACACACCTGATTCCTGCACTTGGGAGGCTGAGGTAGAAGGAGCCTTGAGTTCAAGGTCAATCTGGTTTATGTAATGAGATTGTTTAAGAAGGAAGGGAGGAAAGGAAAAAAGGAAGGATAAAAAGAGTGGAAAGAAGGAATGAAGGAAAGAGGGGTAAAGGAGAGTATTGGGGAGTGACAGAAGGAAGGTGGGAAGGAGTGGTGGAAGGGAAGGAAAGGGAAGGAGGGAGGAAGGAAGAGAGAGAGGGAGAGGGAGAAGGGGAGTGAGACAGGGAGAGAGGGACAGAGGGAGGGAGGGAGGGAGGGAGGAAGAGGGAAGGAAGAGAGAGGGAGATAGGAAGAGAGGAGGGAGGGAGGGAAGAAGAGAGGGAGGGAGAGGGAGGGAGCAGGGGCAAGTAAGAGGGAGGAGAAAGGGAGAGAAGGAGGGAGAGAGGGAGGGAAGGAGGAAGAGAGGGAGGGGAGAGAGGGAGGGAGAGGGAGAGAGGAGGAGAGAGGGAGGCCACTGAAGGGCAACTCAAGTCTCCTGATAAGCCACAAAATACAAAGGTTCTTATTGGGATAGTATTCTGGGTGGCTTTGTGGGAAAAGAGTTGAGGTCTCTGGAAGCTCTCACTTCACTGGTGAAAAATAGAGACCCAATGAGTAAGTGCCTCAAGTCAGCCAAGAGACAGTTGGCAGGAATATCTAGCAGGGAATCCAGCTGCCTTACCAGTGCATTCCACCAGAATTTTTTTTCCAAATAAAATTGAATTTAATGCTTGATTCAGTTAATACCCCAGGATCACCCGTGAGAAACAGTTGCACAGGCAACTTCAACATTGTCTTCTGAGTCTAAAGTTCCATCACAACATGCCTGACTGTAAGTGAAACCCAGCAGGCTAATTCTTTTCTCCTCTCCATGGCTGCACTAGGTAAGTTTGGGTAAAACACAGACAATGTGTTCATATTGTTTAAGATCTGGTTTCCACATCAGCTCATATCATTGTGAAACCCTGGTAACTGTGGCAATAAGTGTTTACATTCACCATCATAACCATTGGGAAAATGTGATAGAAAATGGTATATTTCTACATATTTTAGAATAATTAAAATGAGAGAGACTGAGGAGATCAAGTATCACCAGCTGTGTTCAGCAAGCCTCAGCCACTGCTGGCAGGGCTGTAAAGTGGCGCAACTACGCTGGGAAGCTGCATCGTCTAATAAATCTGAACATATGCATGTCCTGTGGCCCAGCCATTCCTCCATACTGAACCGCCAACAGAACACCGCTCCCCTAACAGACAGGCGTGCAGGAGAATGTTCATAGAATATTCATATGAGTCTCACAGCGCAAAGTCCCCCCCAAAACTATGCACAGAAGAATAATCAAATAAAGGCACATTCGCAATATAATTAGAGGACGGAACATGCACATGTCATGGCTAAATCCCACCAAGCAATCCTCAAGGGAAGTCAGACACAAAGGGGCGTATGAACACGTCAATGCCTAGAAATAGTTCCGAAATAGACAAATTGGCACTGTGCTGGTGGAAGCCAGGAAGTGACTGCTTTTAAGTCACTTATGACTTAAGGGAGAAAGTCTGATGGGAGACTTAAGTCTGATGGGAGGAAGGATGGTCAGGGGCTGTGGGCAAAGTTCTGGCTCTTGACCTGGTGCTGGTTATACAAGATAATTTGTAAAAATTCAGACACATGCTTCCTCAATGGGGGAAAAAAAGATGTGAAATCTCTTTCCTGTCTTAGACGGCGTGCTCTGAGTAAGTATTTGTAAACTCACCTTTGCAGTTGCCTTCCAAGCATCTGTCTGTTCTTTCTAGCAGTGAACCTTCTGGATGAGAGCCATCATTTCTGGATAATAGTGGTTTGTTGTAGTAAGGAAAACATCTGGGGCGCCCCCACTGGTCTTGCCTGGCAGTGAACCACTGATGAAAGAGCACAGGACAAGCCACAGCATTCCCAGTGAGCTGATAATGGTGGCACCTTGCCACAGACACCTAGCTTCTTGATTGTGCTGGCCGCACATCCCTCTGAAAGAGTCGGTCTGGGAGCATTGTGTGAAATCCCCTCCTGTGGACTCTGCCCTCCCCGCCACCCTCACCCTGCATTCTGTTTTCACACCACACCCTGCTAAGGAAAGTAATGTTGAGTTTACTGTAAGTGGCACTTCCTACTATTTAAGCTTCATAGACATGTGTCCTATTGCTTAGGCGTTCATGCTAAGAACAGCACAGTTTTAATATTTAGAACATCAAGGCAGGAAAGCTGATACTTAACTTTCGAGGGTTTTTTTTTTTTTTTTTTTTATTTAATGGAGGTCGGAAGCTGGAGGGAAAGGTCACAATTGTTTCAAAGACTGTATATTCCTGATGAGATTTAAGACTCCAAGTTTTTAAATTCATTTTTCTTGGATAGCTAACAAACATTCACGTTGAGTTTGTGTGAAGTGAAAGAGCTGAACTTGAAAAACATTGTCAGGCTTTTAAGAATACTTAAAATTTCTTAAGTGAATTATATTCTATGAGTTGCATATATTAGTATCTAACTCTAATTCCCACACATTTTTTTGTCCCATTTAAATAAAATGTGATTCTAGGTCTGAAATCCCAGGATTTATTTTCCTATACTGCTTTACATATACAAAATGTCTTTGGGTTGTTGTTATTGTTGTAGTTGTTTGTTTGTTTGCTTGTTTTTGAGACAGAATCTTGCTTTTATCCAGATTGGTCTCCAGCTAAAGTGATGTTCCTTCCTCAGCCTCTGGAGTCAAGTATACAGGGCTGTGGTACAGTTGTGAGCCAACCCACTGGCTACAAACAACCTTCGGAACCCTGCCCCAGAGCAGCATGTCAATTATTTAACACCCACAAGTCCTAAAATGTACCCGGGGCAGAGATGTTTGCACAACAGTCCACAGAGAAGAAACTAAGGGAAGAAAGAAAGACAAAAAAAAATTCAGACACTTGCTTTAAAGGATGTCTTGTTGCTGTTTGGTTGGTTTTGCTATATGACTTTTTTCACTAATTCTTTTATTTATTCACTTCACATCCTGATCACCACAGCCCTCTTCCCTCCTCCCAGCCCCTACTTCCCCATCAGCTACCAACCCTCCCTGGTGTATCAAGTTGCATCACAACTAATCCAGTCCCCTCCTACTGAGGTTATAGAAGGCAGCCCAGCTAGGGGAAAGGGATCCAAAGGCACACAACAGAGATCCACCCCCTACTGAAGACCAAGCTGCACATCTGCTCTGTGGAATACAGCTACTTCCTCCTACCTGGCCTTCCCTCCTTCCACGTGTAGCGTATACACAGTGGAGGACAGTGTTGTCCAGCTCTGCTCATCTTCGGTGGCCAACAGGATGCAGCTCAGCAGGTTGGAGTTCCAGGCACCACAATTTCCTTTATCTTAGAATCTGAAGGACCCCTTTGCTCCTCTCCTAAGCTACCTCTTGTTTCTGAATTGGTGAGAACATTCTGGAACCACGCTTCCTCCCTTTCTCTCATCTTCTTCTTTCTCACCCCACTGTCAGAAACCTTCAGGAAAGTTTTTTTCCAAGCTTTTTTTTTTTTAAAAAAAAAACTAAAATCATCATTGGAGTCAGAATTCCCAAATAAATAGCACCTTCTACTAGACACAAACACTTCTTGGCAGAAAACTCCAATTAAAAGAAGATTAAAGGTTAATGCAAAAATTACAGGTTTTTTTTTTTCAAAAACAACCACTAATTTTTCAGTTTAAATATAGAAGGAAATGAAAGTCTTAGTAAAATAACCAAGGGTTTAAAGTCTCCAGGTAAGTTACCACCAGCACCAGAGTATTGGCAAAATAGAGGAAAGAATGAAGGAGATGGGTGTGGATTAAACACGGTCTTGACCCTCACTGGAACAGTGGAAAAAGCCAGGATTGAGCTTGCCAAACATTAGTGAAGAGAAAGGTTGCACGCAGACCTACGCGACTTAAACAGTAACATCTTCCCATTCCTCTGGGAAGATCGGTCGATAGCACAGAACTCAAACCAACATTTGGACTTTGTCCATGTTGTGTGTTGTGAACACATTTTTGGCATGCGATTTAAAATGCCTCCCTCGGTTTATCATTCAAAAAATACAGTAAGGACGAGCTTCTCCAGCTGTGCCCTGTGACACAAAAGAATGCCTGAGGCAGAGGCTGCATTGCTCTATATACCGAGGTAAGTAATCCCTGTGTCTGGGTGGGATTCGTTTCCGTTTCCCTCCCTCTCTGGTAATATAAGACACAGGTGGAAGAAACCTTTTGTGAAAGCGAAGACATCGTGTAAACGTGCGCAAGTGACTTCTGGAGCTTTCCGGTCTGAAGCGTTGCTCTCTACCTTTATTTGAGGATTGTCCCGATGTCTAGAAGCTACTATAGTGGATAGTGTCAACAACAACAATCACACAAGAGAGGGGGCACTGTCTACTCGCTTATAAAACCACCAGCTTTTAAAATGTTTGTAACCGCTAGGAGTGGGGGGGGGTGTATGTGCCACACGGCAAGCTTCAAATGTCTATAATCTGGTTCTTTATGAGCCTGCCCAGGGTCTACTCTAAATCTCAACTACAATAGAGATGGTTATTCAGGGTAACTGAATAATACAAATGGAATGTTGGCAATATTTAGATTTTCTCTGGGGCTACACAGCATTTCTAAGATTAAAAATTGATTTTATAACCAAATTATAATTTCCTATGAAAGTTCAAAGATACCAAAATATTTATCAAGGAAATGCATTCTGGCACAACTCGTCAGGGCTTTTCTGTAGTGCTGAAGCCCCGCCTGAGACCGCTGGGAGCTTCAGGGTGGCAGCAATGCTTTTGGGGTCTCACTGTGAAGGAACATCCCTCCAGGGACTCGAGCCGCACTGTGCTCTCTGAGTAGTAGTGCTCAGCAGAAGCCTTTGAGAAAAGACAATAGGAGTTGATGCCAGGTCATGCACACCTTTAATCAATCTCAGCACTCAGGAGACAGAGGCAGGTAGATCTCCGAGTTCGAAGCCAGCCTGGTCTACAGATAGCCAGGGATATGCAGAGAAACCCTGTCTTCAAAAATCAAAAACCAGAGAGAGCCAGAAACCCAAAATGAGTGAGAGAGAGAGAGAGAGAGAGAGAGAGAGAGAGAGAGAGAGAGAGAGAGAGGACAATACAGAGAAAGTCACCAGAGCTATTCAAGCTGTGCAAAACAGGTAGCAACCTTTGATAGTCTTCAGTTGAAATTATTTTAGCAAATGTGGGAAATTATTCATAAAAAACTATTTGGACAACAATATGCTTTCATTTTAACAAACTAGTTGTGGACCTTTGATTCAGGCTATATACCCAGGAGAGGTACAGTCTGGGTAACAACACAGTCATTTAAGCAGTTGAATAATGTTTTCCAAAGATTTGAAGACCATTAGCAGGTGGACACAAACTGGTTGGGTGACTGACAGATACCTTCAGTCCAAGTGGTGGAATACTGGCCTGCCATGAAGCAGGAATCTGGTTGTGGGAAAAATTGATTTCTTTTTTTTTTTTTTAATTCTTAACTTAAACGAGGACATGGACGTTATGCACACCAAATTTGCTACAGATAAAATTGGGAGGCTAGAGGCTCCGAGGTAGATTTTCCAAATGAAAACTACCACAATAGATGAGAACTAAGTTTAAAAAAAAAACAGAATAGAAATTGATCCTGTACATCAAGGAACCCCAAACCAGTGTTCTCTCAAATCAGTATGTGTAATCGATTTTGAGCTTAACTGTATTTTTGGCTTCAAAAGACCAGGGATTTAGAGAAGATGATGGTAAGTGCGGAGAGCAGCCAAGGTCCTTATACACCTGACTTTGTACACTTTACTAAGGAGGTTTAAATTTTTTTAAACAAAGGTGAAATTGTGAGGTAGCATTTAAGTTGAGAAGTGGAGTCTGGCCCATAGATTTCTTATTTACTCATCATCAGGTTTTAGCTGTATGTTGAATTAGTTGCTCACACTGAGAAAACCCCAAATGTCCCAACCATATCTGGACTTCCGGATTCCCTTGGTCCATAATGATATATAACATACTGGGCCCTTTCTCTCCGGGCAGCAGGGGCATCTGTTCTAGTAAGTCAAGGCTGTAAGCCGCAGTCACCACAGTTCTTACCATTCCCTACTGTCTCACACATACCCTGCTTACTCTTCAGCATACCCTGCTCCCAGTGTTTGAATGAGTGTGTGACTCAGGTAAGGGAAAGTGATGAAGACTTTGCAAACATGGAATGTGCTTCCAGATGTAGCCAGCTGCCGCAGGAAGTGCTGCAGGAGGAGCTGCCACTACTCCACCATGCCATACTCCACCATGCTATGCAGGAAGCATTGTTGAAAGCTTGCACTGTGGCTCTCTGGGAGGATTCTGCAGCTTTTGATTTGTCTCAACCCTTCTTTTAAAAACGGTTCTTAAATGCTTTAATCTCCCTTCTAGCCCACCATCCACCAGAGGTGGGGATACGGGGCAAGTGGACCTGTTTAGAAATGGCTCTTTGGAGCAAAACCCATCTGCATTGTCAGGAAAACAGCAGTTCAGTTCACAGGTTAGCAGGCAGCGGCAGCTCAATCCACTCACTCACAGTTCATGGATATCCCAGCGGTCCAGATCTGTGGTGTCAGGATAGCAAATACAAATCAGCAGTGGTGGCACGACCTAGCAGAAACAGCCAAGCCTATGCCGAATCGGCATGAATCAGCAGGGATGCCAGGAGTTCTCTCCTCTCTCAAAGATCAGCTCTACCAGCAAGCTCCTCTCACAGTCCGCTGAGTCCTATTTATACTCCTAAACATCACATGTTCTCCTTGGGTCTTGCCTCATCACATGCAGCCGTGAGTCTGTCTTAACAAAACTCCACATTGAGTCTGTCTTAGCTGACATCACTCTGCCAATCAGCAGGAGTCTGCAGAAGCGGCAAGAAGCCGCAGCTTACTACTAGGTTTCTCTCTCTGGAGTCCTGACAAATGGAGCTCAACTGTCACAATGTAAGATAGACCAATACATGCCTGTTGTTAGCGAAGAATCCTTCATCATGTGTCCTTTTAACGTGCTTGCTTTAGTAGAACATTCTTTCACCTGTATCTGATTCAGTGAAATCTTCCTTCATGACTCTGCCTTAGCAAAACATCCTTTCACCTGTGTCTGCTTCAGGAAAGCACTTCTTTGCATGGTTGCCCCAGCAAAACACCATCTGACACAACTGACTTTCCAAAGAACCCTTAAGTTTCCACTTCAGGATTCTTACACAGGGATGGAGAGCAGGCAAGGTTAATGTCTTTCAAATTTCTTTTTATGTAAAAGAAGAGATATGTGGTATCACTTGCTTATATTACTTTGATTTTAACGTGTCTTAATCCTCCATAAATGTAAAATCCAACTTACAATATTATGTTTTAGTTCTGACTCATGCAAATTCCAAATAAAGGTTGGACTTTGAAAACCGTTGCTGCCTAACAGTTCTCTAAAAAAACCTTAAATTATAATTCCACACGCTGAGTGTTTATGATGTGTGGACACAAGCAGCATCTGGGCTCTTTCATCTTCTACATAGTTCGAATGAACATCTTGGCACTGCGCTCAGCTGGCCCTGCACAGTCAGGGATGCGTCTCAACCTCTAAGATTCCTGGGAGGCTAGGTCAGCACACGCAGCACCGAGAGAGAAATGAGTTATGTCAACTCATTCCAGTTAGGGATTCTGAAGAACTGGTCCATATTTGAGATGCAGATGTGCTTGTGTGGATACCATTTGCAAACACAAGGCTCTGATACTTTGCAATGAAGTCTGCGGATGTCCGTGGTGTTTAATGAGTGTCTGCCATCCCTAGAGCTAAAGAGTATTTGTAACAAAAAGATGTTGTTCTAAGGAGCATCCACTCTTCTTAAAGACAAGACACAAACACAAGAAATGAGTAAATAGGTGGGGAATAAGCAAAGAGCACCGATAATCCAAAGGGAGGAGAAGGATGTGTCCAGTAAAGCTACAGTATTGTTCAGAAGCAGGCTCCTCCCATGCAGGAGGCATGCATGGGTTTGGGGGAAGCTTGACCCATCAGTGAAATGCTGCTTAGTGACTGAGCAGAGAGAGAATGGGGTGAGGAAAGAGGGGGGATAGTCAGCTAATAGCAGTGGAGAGGATGCGGGTGGCTTATGGGGATGCAGTCACCAGGACAATAAATACACTGTTTCTAGAGGCAAAGGTGTTGCAATTAACCATTGGTTGGTCTGGTGTGGTAGTGATAGGCTAGGGGAAAATGCCAGATAAAGAGTGAGCTGCACTGAGCATACGGAGTGCTGACAGAGAACTGGATTAGGGAATTCTTATTGGAGACTGTTGGATTCCATTTAAAGTTATTATTACCTTAAAGGATGGACTTAGACCCATAAGGTAACAGACTTATTTTTTTCTTAATAATGAAATAAAAAAGAAAGATTAGATAAAGGTACACTTTTTAGGTGGAAAAGGAGGATATAAGGGAATTTAAGTTGCCATGTCTTAATTTCCTCAGGAAGTGGGCATCCCTGAAAATAAACACAGATTAGAGATAGATTATGGGGAATATAAACAAAGGGGCACGTACCGGCCTTGCCTGGACACTCTAGAGCCTATAGAGGTTGATATTTAAACAGAGAGTGCGTGGCATGAATGTGCACCTTGTGATTATGAGAACTTTGCTCCTGAACCAACCTTAGATAACAATCAAAGTCAAAAAAAGAAGACAGTAGGCAAAAGAGGTACGAGGGTTTGAGGAAATGCTGATTAGATCATCAGTATGGTTGACCACATGAAGGAGTCCAGCACGCAGGGGTTAGGGGTGGGGTAGGGGTAGGGTGGGGCAGGAGGCGGAGATCAGAGCTGTCAGGACAAAGAGGAGAGAAATGAAGGCATTGGAGAACACCGTGGAGACTGGAGGGGATGAAAGAAGGGGAAAGGTTTTGCCCCAAATAATAGTAGCAACAACAAGCTCCTGCTTCAAGTTTAGGAAGTGGGGCCCTAGATGACTGTGTCTCCACAGCTGGACTACTGAGAGGACAATACACTTGAGTGATGGATGGGAAGACGAGGTATAAGGTGGGTCCATTGGCCGGGCGGTGGTGGCGCACGCCTTTAATCCCAGCACTTGGGAGGCAGAGGCAGGCGCACGCCTTTAATCCCAGCACTTGGGAGGCAGAGGCAGGAGGATTTCTGAGTTCGAGGCCAGCCTGGTCTACAAAGTTAGTTCCAGGAGAGCCAGGACTACACAGAGAAACCCTGTCTCGAAAAACAAAAAAAAAACAAAAAACAAAAAAAAAAAAGGTGGGTCCATTGCACAGACACTAAAAATACTGAAGCCATGAAAGTGGTGCTAGAGCGTAGGCTGCGGAGAATGGAGACTCTAGTGCCACCATCCTGTGGAGGTTGGAACAGCATCTGAGGCTGCGCTGGGGTGAGGGAGTGACTTGCCTTAGATGTCATAGGTCCTGGAAGAGGTTTGCTTACTGGGAGTGAGAGAGATGAGCTGGAAGTTGTTGTGATTAAAGAGCAGGGTTCCTATCTGTTTAATAGATCTCTCTTCACGTTCTGGACCCCTGATGACTCCAGGATTGCTGCCCCAACCAGTTTTGCAAAAGTGGAACCTAAGAGCATCTCAACTGAGCTACACAACTAGGCTCTTGCTTTCAGCCCAGCAGCAACCCCACAATGCTTGTGCCACGTGGTCAGAACAGTTGTGATCCCAGCTTATTTGGAGAAATGGTCCTTCTCTCTCCTATCTCTGGGCTGGAGGAAAATAGGGGTTGACAGAAATGAGAACTTGGGATGGAAAAGAGGGTTAAATAGGAATCCTGCACACAAAGTAAACCCCTATGATAAACCGAGACGCCTCAGCTTGCCAGGGGCTGTTTAACAATTCAGCTCTGCATTTGCCTTCATCTTCATTTGTTTGACCCAAGTGAGTACCAGACAGTCTAGCCTTGCTCCGTATCTCAGTTTCTTGCCAACATACTGATGTCATCCTGCATCCAGCTCTTGAAGTCACTTCTATACACATTCATGGTGTCTAATCCACTATAGCTTCACTGACCTTGCTTTCCTTTAATAAAATACACGGTCAAATCATTCTAAAAGTGTCTAGAAAGAAACCACCATGTAGAGTCCTTTAGAGGAGCAATTCAAAAGGTGAATATATGTGTGTGTGTGTGTGTGTGTGTGTGTATACATATATATATGTGTGTATATATATATATTCAGATATATTAATGAAGATTTTTACTGGTAATATCACGTTCATATTTTGCCAGTTTTTGAAATCTTAAAATTTGAATGAGTAAATAATCAAAAACCCTTAGAGTTTTATAAGGTTTTCAGCATTTTTTGATGTTTTGGTTTAAACATTTGGTGATAAGAGGCACTGATAATGAGTTATTCCAAATGGGAAAAAATGATACCTGGGCACTTTTCCGCTTCTCCTGAGCCATGACAACTGGAGCACAGGGCTCCCTCCAAACCAGATCATAGGGAAGGCTTGGAAGAGGGGTCTGTATGATTCACACTCAACTGAGCCTAGGACTGTGCTCAGGAAGATCTTACAAAAGAAACACATTTGATTTGGAATCAAAGGAAACTGGGATCAGCAGAGACCTTTCGAGGGGACTGTCCCCATGTCCTGCCGTTCCTTGACACTGCCATTTCCTTCATGTACTGCCCAGCCTTGCCTTCAGTTGCCTTCCAGAGACTTCTGTAATTATTGCACAGCACAACATAGCTGATAAAGCAGTGGTTATTTGTAAGCATCAGGTGTGGTGTGCCTAAAGCAAGGCAGCGATTTGGCTCTCACTCCCCCCATCATGTCTCACCTGCTCAGGTTTATAACCAAGGGATTCATCTCCTCTCACAGTCCTGCCTTAAACAGGAAATGCCCCTTTATATCTTCTTCATCTGGATTCTTTCAATTATGTCTGGGATTCGTTTCTAATTCCATCTACTTTACTCCTCTTCTCCTATTGGTGTGATTTTAGCAGATTCGTCTCCCCCCCTTAATCAGTTTGCTGCCTTGCCATCATAGTTAGTGATGCCAATTCTATTCAACATAATGGAAAACTAACCATCTAATGGACTTGAATTCACAGAAACCATTTGCTCAGGCACCCCTTCTCCTCTCTTGAACAGCTAAGCTAATAATCAACACTAAAATGCATTTATTAGCAGATTGTAGGAACAAACATATAGCTTCAGTACTATGCCACTAGGAAGTTGAAATGTACGATTATCTATGTGTCCAAGTAGTCAGAGGAAATCTTACCTTTAATAGCATCTTTTAGCACCAAATGTCTAGGGAAGCACATCTGGGTCTATGACCCACATGCTGGTCTTTCCAGAAAGGGTGAGATCATCACTATCATGTCAACAGCTCTTGTGGGGCTTAGAGCTGATCCTGTCCCACATCCTAACCTCTTCTGTGTCACAGTACTCTCTTATACTCTCTTATCTGTAGGGGACACACTGAGCCTGGTATCCTACCACTAGCCGTGGAAATTGACTTGTGGATAGTGGGAATGTGACATGGCTCAGTTTAATATGACATGGTCATGGGAGGTTTACTGAGCAGCATTGAAGGGTAGAGTATCTGGTGGCCAGGTTGCTATCCCTTAGAAAATTCCTGAAGGAAGCAGAGTACCAGTACCAACCAACCAACCAACAAACAAACAATAGCAACAACAACAGCAACACTTCCAAAAGATGAAGAGATATCAAGTATCAAGTATTATGACCTCCTTTGAAAATAGCAGATGGTCCCATGACACTGAAGCCAGGTCTGATCCTGGACTTTCTGGGTCTATGGATCTGGTATCTATTCAGGCTTTGTTTAAATGAATTTAATTTGGGAGTATGTTACTGGTAATTGAAATGTTCCCAGTAATGTATGTAATTTGTCTAATTACAAGTTCCACTAGCACTTTAGATGGGATCTTTTCATTCTAGTGCTTCTCAAAGGGAGAGCTACAAAGTCCTCCCTTCTGGGTGGAGATAACATATAGGTTCTGCTGCAGAACTGAGTCTGAGGCAAACTTCTGCCTTAGAATCTATAAAGATCAGGCTCAGGACCCTCACACTTGACAAGCAACCGTGGGTGATGTCATGCAAATTAAATTAAGAAAAACACTACTGAAGCCGTGACTTTCCATTCTATCAGTTTAGATGAAGCTGCTTTTTAAAGACATCAGATCAGCTTGTGAGTTGTCAAACAGCAACTCCTTTCAAATAATTGATCACTAGATTTTAAATGTCAGCATTGATGCACCTAGAAAACAAAGTGAATTTTTAAGGGCCTATGGGAAAGGACTGGAGTGAGGATCGTCCTGCTTAAACACTGCGGAGGTTCCTCCTAACCTGGGACCTGTATTCCAAAGACCACGAGAACACACACAGTCCTACCAGGTTCAAGATGAAGGAACATGGCAAGGATAGTGGAAAGGGAAAGAACCAGGTTTGCCAGGAAAGATGCAGGCAACAAGGCAGACCGTGGTGGAGGCACAAGGCAATGTGACAGTTGTCATTTTTTGTTCTTTCAGAGGTTGAACTTTCACACTACTATAATATGGGATTCATTCCTCACACTTGAATAGTTCCTCATTTCCAAGGAGCACGAGGACAAGGAAATACTCTTCATCTGTAAGGTCCCCATGGATTCTTCTACTTCTTTGGACCCTTTCTATTTCATTTAAATACAGATGTGCTTAATTAGCTAACTTTTTTGGACCAGACATCTTGCTGCTAAAGGAATTCACTTTCAAACCATTTCAGAGGAGATAAACTGTGGGAAACAATGGTAACATGAGTGAGCTACTTATCAATGGATGGTTATGGAATATATTCAGCAAAGGGGGAGGGGTATTGATGCTCAGGCTGGTCTCAAATTTATAGCATCCTCCTGTGTCTATCTCTCAAGTACTGGAGTTACAAGCATGAAGTACCTTGTTCAAATAATAAGGCTAAATTGAATATTAAGGCTATTATTATATCAAGAGGTTTAGATGATGTGGGAACAGATCTTCCAGACCAGGGGACATAGGACTCAAAATAAGCATCTCTGGAGAGACCTGAGCAGCCTGGGACCTGGAAGCCAAGGTTAACATGAAGTACAGAGGGGATGAAGACATAATATATCTAAGATATCCAAGAGCAGCAGCTCGCTCTACATGGGCTTTGTGGCTTTGGCTTCTATGTAAGAATAAGCCAAGCTAGAGGAGGCTCAGAACTCCACCTCAGTGTGAGTCAGGTGGGAAGAAGGCTTTTAGGATCACTGTTAAGAGCATCATGATACACCAGGAATGGACCAGGAAGGGCTTGCATGAAAGAACGGGAGTAGAACACACAGTAGCATTCAGGGGGCTGGAATATATCCTGTGAAGCTAAGACATGCTGGGAGAGAAAGGGGACAATTTCTAGTCTGTGCTGGCTAGTGGTATGTCAGCTTGTCACAAGCTAGAGTCATCTGGGAAGAGGGAACCTTAATTGACACCCCTCACCCCCACACAACAGACTGACCTGTAGGAAAGCCTATGATGTATTTTCTTGATTGATGGTGGTGTGGGAAGACTCAGCTCTTCTGGGTAGTATCACCTCTGAGCAAGTGGGTTTAGGGATTTATAGGAGAGCAGGCTGATTGAGTCATGGGAAGCAGGCCAGTAAGCGTCATCCCTCAATGGCCTCTGCATCAGCTTCTGCCTCCAGGATCCTGTCCTGCTTGAGATCCTAACCTAACTTCCCTCTATGACAGACAGTGTTGTGAAATTCTAAGTTGAAATAAACCCTTTCCTCCACATTTCTTTGGAAATGGTGTTTTATTACAGCATCAGTAACCCTAAAATGACCTAAAGCAGTGGTTCCCAGCCAGGGAGTCAAATGACCCTTTTACAAGGGTCGTCTAAGACCATGGAAAACATAGATATTTACATTACGAGTCATAACAGTAGGAAAATTACAGTTTATGAAGTAGCAATGAAATAATGTTATGGTTGGGGGGTGGTCACCACAACATGAGGAATTGTATTAAAGCATTAGGAAGATTGAGAACTACTGGTCTTTAGGATTATCTAGAAACTAAGATCCTTTTATTAGCTCCCATTTCCCTTGGAATAGTTCTGAAGATGTCAACAGATTATTTGATTTTGAAGCAATATCCAAACATAAGGATAATGAACGCCCATTGAGTTACAAAGTTATTCTCTGGATTAAAAAAAAAGGTTTGACCGAATCCAAGAACACATCAAAACGACCATTTATCACGATCAAGTAGGCTTTATCCCAGGGATGCTGGGATGGTTCAATATACAGAAATCCATCAATGTAATCCACTACATAAACAAACTCAAAGAAAAAAAACACACATGATCATTTCATTAGATGATGAAAAAGCATTTGACAAAATTCAACATCCCTTCATGATAAAAGTCTTGGAAAGATCAGGAATTCAAGACCAGGCCAATACCTAAACATAGTAAAAACAATATACAGCAAGCCAGTAGCCAACATCAAACTAAAAGGAGAGAAACTTGAAGCAATCCCACTAAAATCAGGAACTAGACAAGGCTGCCATCTCTCTCCTTATCTATTCAATATAATACTTTAAGTTCTAGCTAGAGCAATTAGACAACAAAAGGAGGTCAAAGGGATACAAATTGGAAAGGAAGAAGTCAAAATATCACTATTTGCGGATGATATGATAGTATACTTAAGTGACCCCAAAAATTCCACCAGAGAACTCCTAAAGCTGATAAACAACTTCAGTAAAGTGGCCAGATACAAAACTAACTCAAATCAGTAGCCTTCCTATACTCAAAGGATAAACCAGCTGAGAAAGAAATTAGGGAAACAACACCCTTCACAATAGTTACAAACAATATAAAATATCTTGGTGTGATTCTAACCAAACAAGTGAAAGATTTGCATGACAAGAACTTCAAGTCTCTGAAGAAAGAAATTGAAAAAGATCTCAGAAGATGGAAAGATCACCCACGCTTGTGGATTGGCAGGATTAATATAGTAAAAATGGCCATCTTGCAGAAAGCAATCTACAGATTCAATGCAATCCCTATCAAAATTCCAATTCAATTCTTCATAGAGTTAGAAAGAGCAATTCTCAAATTCATGTGGAATAACAGAAAACCCAGGACAGCGAAAACTATTCTCAACAACAACAAAAAAGAAGAATCAGCAACCCTGACCTCAAGCTGCACTACAGAGCAATTGTAATAAAAACTGCATGGTATTAATACAGCGACAGGCAGGTAGATCAATGGAATAGAACTGAAGATCCAGAAATGAACCCACATACCTATGGTCACTTGATCTTTGACAAAGGAACTAAAACCATCCAGTGGAAAAAAGCATTTTCAACAAATGGTACTGGTTCAACTGGCGGTCAACATGTAGAAGAATGCAAATTGATGCATTCTTATCTCCCTGTACAAAGCTGAAGTCCAAGTGGATCAAGGACCTCCACATAAAACCAGATACACTGAGTCTAATAGAATAAAAAATGGGGAAAAGTCTGGAACACATGGGTACAGGGGAAAAGTTCCTGAACAGAACACCAATGGCTTATTCTCTAAGATCAAGAATTGACAAATGAGACCTCATAAAATTGCAAAGCTTCTGTAAAGCAAATGACACTGTCAATAGGACAAAATGGCAACCAACAGATTGGGAAAAGATCTTTACCAATTTCACATCTGATAGAGGGCTAATATCCATTATATACAATGAACTCAAGAAGTTAGACTCCCAAGAACCAAATAACCCTATTAAAAAAATGAGAAACAGAGCTAAACAGAATTTCTCAACTGAGGAAACTCGAATGGTTGAGAAGCCCTAAAGAAATGTTCAACATCCTTAGTCATCAGGGAAGTGTAGATCAAAACAACACTGAGATTCCACCTCACACCAGTCAGAATGGCTAAGATCAAAAACTCAGGTGGCAGCAGGTGTTGGAGAGGATGTGTAGAAAGAGGAACACTCCTCCATTGCTCATGGGATTGCAAGCTGGTACAACCATTCTGGAAATCAGTCTGGTGGTTCCTCAGAAAATTGGACATAGTACTAACTGAGGACCCAGCTATACCACTCCTGAACATAAACCCAGAAGATGCTCCAACATGTAATAAAGATACATGCTCCACTACATTCATAGCAGCCATATTTATAATAGCCAGAAGCTAGAAACAACCCAGATGTCCCTCAACAGAGGAATGGATACAGAAAATGTGGTACATTTACACAAAAGAATACTACTCAGCTAGTAAAAACAATGACTTCATGAAATTCACAGGCAAATGGATGGAACTTGAAAATATCATCCTGAGTGAGGTAACTCAATCACAAAAGAACACACAAGGTATGTCCTCACTGATAAGTGAATATTAGCCCAAAAGTTCGGAATACCCAAATTCAATTCATAGACCATATGAAGTCTAAGAAGAAGGAAGACCAAATGTGGATACTTCAGTGCTTCTTAGAAGGGCGAACAATGGGCGAACAGGAGGAAATATGGAGACAAAGTATGGAACAGAGACTGAAGGAAAGGCCATCCAGAGACTGCCCCACCTGGGGATCCATCCCATTTACAGCCATCAAACCTGGATGCTATTTGGCATGCCAGGAAGTGCTTACTGATGAAAGTCTTATATGGCTGTTTCCTGAGAGGCTTTGCCAGAGCCTTACAAATACAGAGGCAGATGCTCGCAGCCCACCATTGGACTGAGTGTGGGGGTCCGCGATGGAGGAGTTGGAGAAGGGACTGAAGGAGCTGAGGGGGTAGCAACAGTGTTAACAGGCCAGACCTTCCCCCCACCCCCCGCCCAGAGCGCCCAGGAACTGGACCATCTACCAAGGAGTACACATGAAGGGTGGGGAGGGGGAACCCATGGCGCTGGCCACATATGTGGCAGAGGATGTCCTTGTTGGAAATCAGTGGGAGGAGAAGCCCTTGGGCCTGAGGGTGTTCAATACCCTAGTGTAGGAGAATACCAGGGCAGGAAGATAGGAGTGGGTGGGTAGGTGGGGGAGCACCCTCATAGAGGCAGGGGGAGGGGGGAGGGGATGGGGGTGTTCAAAGGGGAAAAAGGGGAAAGGGGAAAACATTTTAAAAGTAAATTTAAAAAAATATCCAATACAAAGAAAGAAAGAAAGAAAGAAAGAAAGAAAGAAAGAAAGAAAGAAAGAAAGAAAGAAAGAAGAAAAGGAAAGGAAAAAAATCTTTCCAAACAGAAGAGAGAAAGAGAAAAAGTTTTGTAAAAGGAGAGATTGCTTCTGAAAAATAGGATATTTGGCAAATAAACTTAATTACAGTTTCTTTACACCAGAACTTTCCAATAAGAATGGAAGTTTTTTGAAGTTGTTTTCTAAAGTGCTCCCCCATAAATATTCTGCATACCAGCTGTGATAACAAGTGAGAGCTGTTGAATTCTGTCAGTTTTATGAAAATATCATTGTGCCCTATCAGTGGTGTTTTATGGTAGGAGGTGTGATGCCAAGTGGGATAACTTTTTATTTAAACCTCATTTTCTCTTTCATTCATTCGCTGCAATAAAAGCAAATGAAGTTTGACTTTTGAAAAAAAAGGTAGTAACTCATGTAAAAGAAACAATTAGAGGGATTATTAAAAATCCATAAATTTTATTAAATTTATAAAAAGCTCTGAGTGCCAATAAATAAGTCCTGTCTTTATCTAGACACATTCAAACTGGGCATCCATTAAAAAGGGTGAAGGGGACAAGGGAAGGAAAATCCAAGTGGAATGAGGGATCAGTAGATGGATTCCTTCATCCTAAATGTTTTGATTGGTTTTCTTTCCAGGAACTATTTTTCCCTAGTGATGATAGATGCAGAGCCTCATCAATCCAGCTTTTTACCCTTGGTGGATACTTGTCTTTCTACATGCATAATTTTTTTTCTCTTTGGCTCTAGACACAAAACATAGTATGATTGTGATACAGGATTTATTTAAAGAGATTTCATCTGGAAGGAAGTCAAGCAGGGCGCTGGCAGGGGAGCTTTTACAGATTATGACATGTAATCTGGATAATACTCTCAAACACAAAGATCCGTATGTTGGGATAAGGTTACCTCATATGTGGCCATGAGTCTCCCCTCCTGCAGCCCCTCTGAACTCACTCTAGAGTCTGAGAAGAGCCCAGCTTGCACACGCCAGAAGGATAAAGGGGGAGACAACACCACACGGGGGCACGTGTTCTGAATGTAGCCCTAGACAAATCCCCCAACAGGACTCAGGCATTCTACTGTTGCTGCCTGACAAATGGACTGCCTTTTTAGATAGGATCCATAGCCACAGTTATTGATATAGAGAGGGTTTGGGGTTGAGTGCAAGTGAGACCTGATTTCCATTCTGATACTTGAAGTTATATAAAAGTGATTTTTTTTTTAACTTTACCTCTTCATTTGGAGACCAGTAGATTTTAATCTGTCCTCATTTTGGAACTGGCTCCTGAAAGTACATCTTCATAACATCCAAGTTAAGTTGTGACTATGTGAACACAAAGAAGATTCTGGAAGATATTAAATGATTTTTTTTTTCTACTTGCAAGACTCTTTCCTGACTGCCTTCAGATCAAGACTCTCAGCTCCTTCTCCAGCACCATATCTGCCTGGGCTCTGCCATATTTCCTGCCACGATGATAATAGACTGAACCTCTGAACCTGTAAGCCAGCCTCAATTAAATGCTGTCCCTTATAACAATTGCCTTGGTATTGGTGTCTCTTCACAGCAATGGAAACCCAAACTAAGACACATTTCTAAAACTTTTGGAAAAGAAAAACAACACCCAAATTTCGGACAATTGAGTATACTAACTCTCAAGTCTAACCCACTTACAAATGGGCTGCTTCCAGAATTACTTGTTTAGGTTGAGAAACCAAAGCTAGGCAAAGTAAGTGACAAGAATTCCTCAGACACCACTGCCCTGCAGATCATTCTCCCCACTATCCCCACAGACTATTTTTGTCATCGCTTCACATATCAGTTTACTTGAGAAGTCACATTATTGTTCCAAGTGAAGTGATATTTTTAAAAAATTCTTTTATTTTAAATTATGTGTCTGTTTGCAATTCCGTGCATGTGAGTGCAGTACCCATAGAGGCCTGATGTGGGTGCTGGGAACTGAACTCAGGTTTTCTGCAAGAGCAGTGCACACTCTCTCTTAAACTGCTGAGTCATCTCTCTAACCCCTTAAGTGAAAATTGAAACACAAACACTGAGTGGATTGATGTGGCTATATCCAGTGACTGGCCATGCTCAATTCCTATCACACTAGCCATCAATGATTTTTTTTTTTAAAAAAAATTGGTTTTGGGACAGGGGTTTTCCTTTATGTCTTTTGCTTAAAACTAGGCATGCACAAGTAACATAATATCTACTAAGCAGGGTGGATTTATGTGTTTAGGAATAAATAAATACATATACATATGTCTTTAACAACAATTAAAAATAAAAGGTATCATGAGTTTGAAAGAGAATGCCTTGGGGCGGGGATACTTGTGAAGGTTTGGTGGGAGAAAAAGGAAGGGGTAAATGATGTAATTATATTATAACCTTAAAATATTAAAAACTTAAAAAGATATATCAGCTCACAGAGCATGTTAGCCTCAATACTCCAGAGCTCTGTGAGTTCAAGACCACTTTGTACAGTAAGTTCCAGGACACCTGGGCCTGCATAGTGAGGTCCTTTCTCACACCAGAACAAAACAAAACAAAACACACCCTAGGTAAACTCATTCTATTATAGTGTTGTTTAGTATGTAAACTGCATTGCTATACATAAAATATAAAATATAGCCTTCAAATTTAAAAATAAATATGAACATTAAAGAGAAATCCTTGGGTAGATAAGCCAGTAGATACTGACTCTCAGTCCTTTGATTAGTCATTAGAAAGTTCTGATTTTGCCTTCACCATCCCACACAAGTATCCAATAAATATCATTTTACAAACTCCTTGCAGATTTTGAACACATAGATAGATGATAGATAGATAGATAGATAGATAGATAGATAGATAGATAGATAGATATGATAGGTAGGTAGATAGATGATAGATAGATAGATAGATAGATAGATAGATAGATAGATAGATAGATAGATAGATATGATAGGTAGGTAGATAGATGATAGGTAGGTAGGTACATACATACATACATACAATAATATATACATAGATAGGCGGATAGGTGGGTGGATGGATCAATCAATAGATGATAGAAAGAAAAATAGATAACTTAGGTGAATGGGTGAATTGGTGGGTGGGTGGGTGGGTGGGTGGGTGGATGGATGGATGGATGGATGGATGGATGGATGGATGGATGGATGGATGGATAGATAGATAGATAGATAGATAGATAGATAGATAGATAGATAGATAGATAGATAGGTAGATAGAGGCATCCAGCAGGTAAGATACAGATTAGATATACAGGCATCCATAGAATGTTACGACAGCATAGATTCAATTAAAAATTGCTAATCTTAGTCCTTTGATTCCTTCAAATATTTTTGTAGCCATTAAATGGGATGAAAGGAGAGACTGGTTAAAAACGGGATGCCAGTCATCATCATAACGAGTAATGGTGCCAGGGGTCAAGCAGCTGCTTGCCCTTTGTTGTCATAAAGTGTCCCAGGGTTAGAGCAGTAGGGGAGCAGATCTCTGGGGTCTGTGTCCACTGTGTCTCTCATAGCATTAGAAGGGGTGCATTGGTGTAAACAATAGCAAGGTTTAGGTAGTGCAAATGGCTATTGACTCTGATTCTGAAGAGAGAAAAGAGAAATCACACCAGATTTTCTGTTATGCCCAATTTATGGGAAAGTGAGAAACACAGTTAATTCCAGTGAATGCAGACAATGGGATGGTGTGCCCCAGATTCTGAGGCCTCAGGATTGTCACCAGTGGAAATAAAATGACAAAGAGACAGCAAAGGCAAAACAAGCCGTCCCTGTGGGTGTTTGGACGAAGGTGTCTAACCACAGAAAGGGGCTAGCTGAGAGTAGCTGTACAGGGATAACTCTGTGCCCACAAGAACAAAGAGTCTGAATCCTGATTGGAGGGATGGGATGTCTAACACTCAACCTGCAGTGACTCTCTTATGAAGGAGTACTCTCCCCCACCCATTTCTTCACAGTAGTCTTTTAGGGAAGCAGACGACCTGGAGTTTCTTGTTACTGGCCTTGAATTTAGACCACACTTTAGTGTGCAGGCCGTCCCTACCTTCTTTCTGTCAATGTAAATAAAGACCCCCAAATCAGAAGCTTCTCTTTCCAGCTTTTTTATTAGTTAGAAGAGAGACTTTTTTTTTTTACTCAGAGGAAACTCCCCATTGGCTTTTACAATTATTACCAGGCTCCCACGAACATTGTGGCCTCATGAATTTATATTAACAATCTCATTAATTCGGCTATATATTTTTCGGCAGCAGCAACAACAAAATGGTCCTTGTTATAGTCTTATATATGGGAATTCCATCTTCTTAAAAATCACCACATGATTATAAAAACAAATATGTAAGGGAAGAGAATCTTTGGTCACCAGAGGGAATGTAGCCACGGCACACTGATGGACCATAATAAAAGACAAATCAAACTTACAACAGAGAATTGGATGCCTGCGCTTAAGACCTGCACCTATACTCTCTGAGTTTTATGGCCTCCCTAAAGGGAAAGGTATGCGGTCTGTTAAATATCATCATAAAATATCTCCTTGAGGCTTTAAAATGTGAGTGTTAGATGTTTAATCCATCCAGTGTGGGCCACTTGTAAAGCAGAGACGCCAGTCTCCAAATCCAGGACAGTCCTCTTAGTCTACAGACATCAGAGGAAGGAGAGCAACTATAAAATGAGTAGCCATAACAAAATTAGAATAGAAATGCACTTTTGTTGTATATTTGATTAAATGTACTTTAGCATTATATCTATACATTTCCCTTTCTACATGGGATCCAGGAGAACACAAAATTCTCATCTAACTTCTACTGAGAGTGACTTTAGAAGTGCTGTTCAGTTTTCTATATATTACACGATACTTTTACAATGACAATTATAATTATGATAATTATATTAATGTAACAAAAACAAGTCAACAATATATGAGATGGTAGAGATTTTAAAAATTCTGGTCATCTCAGATAATATTGGTGAATATGATCAATCTTATAGCTAAAACAAAAATCATGATATCAAAGGGTCACTTTATAGTTACTACAACATCCCTATAAATTCCTTATTTGATCTTCATTTTTATCTGTCTTTGGCATGTATTTAGAAACAAAAAGTCAGCAATTATCTCTGCCTCAGAAACCAAATTTATTACCCTAGGTAAGCCACTGATTTATTATTAAGAGCTGCTCAAAGCCTGGTGAGGGTGCGCACTGTGAAAAGATCTATCCCAATGGCTTGGGAATGGCTAACTCAAGTTCCAGGTGCAACAGAAAAAACAAGATGGTAGCTTGTAAGGTAGACAGTGAGCAAGCTTAGGATGCTTGAGAAGCTGGATATCCAAGCTCTGACCCCTGCATCCTGATGTGTGCCACCTTCTCACACAGTTGAGACATTCCATGTCTGCAAGAATGGAGATGTATAACCAGAGCTAGCTGGCTTATTTGCAAATATTAAAAAAAAAAAGTAAGCATACAGTAGAAATGCAGTCCTGAGATCCTCAAGGGAGGGAGGGAGGAGGGAGGTTGGAGGGTCCAGAATTTCTCTGCAACTTCACTGATCCCATCACGTATAAAGTATACGCAGCAGATACTGAAGCCACGAAAGTCTCTGAAATAGAGGATTTACAGAGGAGAGACCCTAAAGCAATTGAACAAGGAGAAAAGGACAAGAAAACGATATTTCATAAAGCCAGGCCTAAACTAATACTTTCTGCCCTCCACCCCCACATTCACACTTAACCTAAAAAGATTAAAATATCATAATAATTCTGGGCTTTCTGGCTTTCAAGATTTCCATTATGACACATCAGTAAAGCAAGGCAAGGTGACTGAGGAAGAGCAGCTGGCTTTCATTTCCTGCTCATTTGAAGGTCACTTTTGGAGATAAAGATTATATTTTTTGCAGAACCAGAGGATACACGATCATTTCTAGAAACTTGTAACATCAGATGTTCTGAAGGAGCGAAGGAAAATGAATGATCCTATTAAGATACTTCTACCCATAAATCAGAGGTGTTAAGCTCTGACTGGCTAACTTCTGCTTCCCATTTGACTCATTTGAAAATGGAACTGATGTGAATATAGATTGGGGAAGGATGCCTGGCGCCATTAGAAGAGGTTCATAAGCTACTACTCACGGATCTGCAATTGAAACACAATGTGCCTAGCACTCAGGGACAAATATTTGCATCGTTTCGTTGTTAAGTGACTCTGTACATGTAGCAGAAAAATGGGTGTCATGCTTGTAATACAAAAGAAGAGCTTGCATTGAAAGTCAGCGTCTCTTGGGGAAATGGTGTGAGCAGTTTGCTAATAACTCACTGGGGGAGCCATCCTGTTCCCCAGAACTGACTGGGGGAGCGAACGGTCCTTTTCTCCAGCACCCCTTCTTCTGTCTGCAAGCATCAGCTTCTCTTTACACAGTGCTTGTGTGACTCCTCCCTCCATGCAGTGTTTATAGTGATATTTTTGCTTTATCCTTTGCCTTTGCTGCAACAATCTCCAAGCGTGGGTGGTATGGATACAGTACACTTTCACATTTTCTGCCATTCTCTCCGTGTCGTCAGGTTCCAGTCTCTGGGTATTCTGGTTCCAGAGACTTTCTTCAGGTAGCATGGCAAAGTTCTGTCGTCCACCCAAGGGCAAGTGACTGAGGTCTTCTAAGCCTCAGTTTTCTCATCTGAACAACAGCAATAAAAAAAAAAAAAAACCCCAAACCAAAAACGGAGCTAAACAACTCCGTTTATCATACACAGTAGCAGCTTTGAGGCACAAAATTGGATTTTCAGAGGTGTGCAAAACACTTGGTAACAAATAGCTGCGGAGAAATGACCTCTAAAACCAAAGGGTGACAAAGAAGTAAAGAGAAATTCTTTGACAACAAAAATATACAACATCCAATGAAGTGAACATTGTTTTTTTGTTTTTTTAAATGTTGCTTGCTTTCACTGTTGAAAGCCTTCAGTGCACTTGTGTTCTCTTATTCCCAACTTCACACAGTGTATGGAACTGGTGGCTAATTATATTTGCCTTATACCCATAGCATAAAATGCCCTCTGCCAATGTCCACAGACCGAGTGTTTCCCTGACCCACTTGAAAAAGAAAAAACTAGAACAGTTAAAAGAAAGGTCAGCCAGCCCCTGTGACTGAGCATTCGCGGAGGAGCTTGCTAAACACTCCTGAAACAGGTGGGATCCACACTTGACTGCCAAGACAGCACCTTAGAGATGGCTGTCTGCAGACTGGGTCATTATCGCTTTTCTTCACTGCAAACTGGAAACAAATATACTTTCTGCAACAAAACAAAACAAAGTGGAGACACCAGCCCAAATCTTTAAGAGAAACAAAATGGGTGTTGTATATACTCCTGAACAGATACTTAGAGCATGGCGACTCAGCAGGGCACTGTGAAGGCAGTTCTACAGCCAGTTATATAAGAAAACCTAATATCTAAGTAATGGCTCAATTTATAAATTATGATCTTATCCCCGTATGGGATATCATCCAGTATCTCAAGTTACAAGTTACTGAGAAGAAGGGTTAAATATTTGTGACACTCCAAGTTTGGATTATAAACTGCAGTCCTGTAGTGTTAACACATCTTAAAGAAAAGAAGGGAAAAGGTATTAAAGGAAAATTTCTCTAGTTTTTAAATATAAGATTTTCAACAAGTCTATGAACTTCTAGAAGAAACGCTCCACAGTGGTAAGCGCCACACGGAGCACCTGCAGTGTTCTGCACTGCATTTTTAGTAAATAAACGATTAAACACCATGCTACCAAATTCAACATCCCTGTTCCCAGCATGTGTGGAGATGGCCTTTGCACCTTGGTACAAACATGGCACTTTTCAAAGCTTCGGAAGTTGTTCATTTATCCATCCATCCATCCATCCACACATACATACATACATACATACATGCATACATACATACATATATACATACATACATTCAGAGTATATCTAGATTTTCTTGTCCTTTCTTCATTTAAGTCAGAAATCAAATTAAAATAATTGAAATTTCTAATACCTAAAAAAGCTAAAATTATTCATGACTATATCTTGATGGAGGTGTTAAAATATAAAATATGAAAACGATTAAAATAAATACATTCTGTAAGGTTTCCAAAGTTCATCAAAAAATAGAAGTTAACATTCTTCACGTCTCTATCCCATGTTACACCTGACACCATCATCCAGGAGATGTCCACTGTTTCCTACAGCCATCCGTTCATTTCTTCACTCATGCCCACTCTGTGTATTTTTGTTGTTTCTTCATTTTATCCTAAGTTCTGCATATAATTATAAATAAATTCCACAATGTTCTCTGCTCTCACGTGTTTTAGGATTTGATATGGGGGAGACACATTAAGAATAAAAAGCCCCTCAAAGGAGGAATGGATTCAGAAGATGTGGTATATTTACACAATGGAATACTACTCTGCAATTAAAAACAATGAATTCACGAAATTCCTAGGCAAATGGTCAGAACTTGAAAATATCATCCTTAGTGAGGTAACCCAATCACAAAAGAACACACATGGTATGCAGTCACTGATAAGGGGATATTAACCCAGAATCTCAGAATACCCTAGACACAATTCGCATATCAATAGATTTCCAAGAAGATGGAAGGAGAGACCCCTGGTCCTGGAAAGACTGGATGTAGGGGAATGCCAGGACAGAGAAGCGAGAGGGGGTTGAATGGGGAAAAGAGGGAGGGAGGAAACGGGAAAGGGGAAATGATTTTGAATGTAAATAAAAAAAACTTAGAAAATAAAATAAAATTAAAAAAAAAGAATAGAAAGCCATATGAACTGAAATGTTACATGCCATGTGTTCTTTAAAAAGGTATTGGAGTGAGCACACCCATTGTTTGTTTAGGACCAAATGGTCAGTCCTGAAAACGTACATGCAAGTAATAGTATATGGACCCAGCAGGTTATATTTAGGAATATACATGCATATACAAACATATGCATGCAATAACAATTGATGAAATAAGAGACCATGGGTTTGAAGGAGACTGGGGAGGACTGTATGGGAAGGTTTGTAGAGAAGAAAGGAAAGGGAGAAATGGTGTAATCAAATTAAAATCTAAAAATAAAGAAAAAACTGAGTGCAGTAGAAGCATAACATGGAGACCTGACTTATGCAGTTCAGGGAAGGGTTCTCCGATGAAGAGTTGGACCAAGTTAAAGGGTGGGCAACAGAAAAGGATAGAATGCTGCGTCACCAATCTAGCTTTGAAGAGTTAGGAGAAATCTTCTGGCTTGAAGAAAGTAGGAAAATTCCAGTGTGGCTAGAGACTTTGAATCAATGGTCCCCAGCCCTGATGGCACTTAGAAAGCTTTGGAAATATCCATGGGCCTGAAGCCCATTCCTCAGTTTTAATGACAATTAGAGGATGAAATAAAACTCTGAATTTGTTCTTTCTATGGGGTTGCAAACCCCTTCAGCTCCTTCAGTCCTTTCTCTAGCTCCTCCATTGAGGACCCTGTGCTCAGTCCGATGGTTGGATGCGAGCATCTGCCTCTGTATTTGTAAGGCTCTTGCAGAGCCTCTCAGGAGACAGCTATATCAGGCTCCCTTCAGCAAGCACTTCTTGGCATCCACAATAGAGTCCCGGTTTGGTGACTGTATATGGGATGGATCCCCAGGTGAGGCCGTCTCTGGACGGCCTTTCCTTCAGTCTCTGCTCTACACTTTGTCTCCATATTTGCTCCCATGAGTATTCTGTTCCCCTTTCTACCAACCAGACCTCCCCCCCAGAGTTCCCAGGGACTAAGCCACCAACCAAGGAGTACACAGGGAGGGACTCATGGCTCTAACCACATATGTAGCAGAGGATGGCCTTGTCAGGCATCAAAGGGAGCAGAGGTCCTTGGTCCTGTGAAGACTGGATAGAGCCCCCAGTGTGGGGGAATTTAAGGGCACAGAGGCAGGAATGGGTGGGTGGGTGGGTGGGAATGTAAACTATCACTACCATGGAAAACAAAAGGGAGATTCCAAACCCAAACCCAAAACAAACCAAAAACAAACTAGAGTTACCTTATGATCCCCCAGACACAGGAAGACCAATGCTGTGTGATCTTCCTTATAGGTGGGACCTAAAAGCTACAGAGGAGAGCAGTGTACTGGCTGCCTGCGGCTGAGTTGGGGAAGAGGGCCTGGGAGAGGCTGGTCAAAGACGACAAGGTTTCAGATAGACAAGACAGTACCTTCTGAAGACCTTTAGCCTAACTCAGTGGGTGAGGGAAGTTAATAATGGTGCATTGCTGCTAAGGCACCAGATCCAAATCTCCTCCCCACAGGACAGTGAGCATATGAGCAGCAACGCTAAGGAACTCGATTTAATCATTTCATTATGTTTACCTGGATCAAAAAGTCACATTGTACTGTATACTCTCTATAAACACAATGTACTTGTCAATTATAGCCTAATAAAGTGAGAAGGGGTCTGAATATACAAAAGGGAAAATACAAGTTTCTCATAAATAAACATAAAGACAGTTATTGTGTATTAATAATATTAAAGTATTAGTATTGCTAATAGTTCACATGCTTCCACCAACAGATTATTTGCTTTTCACCAAATCTTTACATCATCCTAAAAGAATAATAGTTTATAAATAAGTTAACAGAAAAATGGAAGATTTCATTCATTTCTACCTGATAAATTAAGGCATTAATAAAATGCTAATGAGATTACAGTTTCTCAGGAATATACCGTGAAGGCATGAAGGATAGCTTCATGAGGTCGTGCATGCCTATGATATTAGTTGATATTAGTGTTTGGAGGATGAGACAGAAGACTCAGAGTTTGAGCTGGCCTGGCTGCATAGTGAGTCTTCCATCCCCAAAGAGGGACAGGGGTAAAGGAAACACACCACAACACACACACACACACACACACACACTTTCTATTTCTAGAACCCATGAAAAAAGCCAGGTGTGCAGGTGTGGTGTTTCACTCTTGGAATCCTAGTGCTTAGGAATGGAGAGAGGAGAATCGCAGTGCTTGCTGGCTAGCAGCCAAGCCTAATTAGTTCAGGTGAGAGATTCTGTCTCAAAAGGACATGGTGGACAGCTCCTGGTTCACAGCAGGTGAGATTGATTCTGGTTTCCACATGCAAGTGCATACATGCATAGGCATGTATGTACGTGTCTGCACACACACACACAAAGTCAAAAGAAACACTTCACCAAAATTATATACAGATGGTAAAAGCAAATGATCACTAGGGAAATTCAAATGAAAGTTACAGCTAGGACAAGTCCCTCAGTACAGCTAATTACCTCAAAGGTTGGCAGGGAGTTGAACCGATTGTTCAAACCAGTAACCGCAGCACTTGGGAAACTGAGGCAGTAGAATCTAGTCAGAGGACAGCCTGGATGCATTAGTCAGGGTTCTTTAGAGTCACAGAACGTATGGGTAGTCTCTATATAGTTAGGGAATTTGTTGATGACATACAGTCTGTAGTCCAACTCCCCAACAATGGTCAGCAGCAGCTGTGGATGGAAGTCCAAGGGTCTAGCAGTTGCTCAGTCCTACAAGGCAAGAAGGCAAGGAAGAGTGAGTGAGTCTTCCTTCTTCCAATGTCCTTATGTAGGTCTCCAGCAGAGGGTGTGGCCCAGATTAAAGGCATGTGCCATCGCACCTTTAATCACAGATGACCTTGATCTGGGAGATCTCCTTGTCTTAATCTTCTGAAATTCATAGCCACTATGCTTCAAGATCTCCATGCCAAGATCCAGGTGAGAAACTTGTATCTCTGAGCCTCCAGATTAGGATCATAGGTGGACCTTCTGGATTGTAGCTCATTCCAGATATAGTCAAGTTGACAACCAGGAGTAGCCACTACACTGGGGTATATAAGAGATGCTACTGCACAAAAGGAAAACCCAAAGTAAACAAAAAGTCTGTCCACATTTAGACAAGGACTTGTCCTCACAGGAGTAGTAAACAATAGTTTGGTATTTTTTTAGAATGCTAAGTAGTCATTTAATATCTCCTCCAGAAGTCCTGTTTTGGGGTTTCTGTCCTAGAGAAACAAAAGCATCTCAAATTAAGTGGCTTTATTTACTCAAAATATTCAATAGAGGTAGATGTCAAAATAGGCTGAGCTGGGGGGAGAGAATCTAAATCTCGTGTGACTCCAGATTTGAGCTCCAGAAAACATAGCACTACTACTCAAAAGTAATCTGGGCCAGGGAAGGGTTGGACACGAACAGCCCCTGAGTGAAGCACTATTCGAACAGCCATCTAAATAAAGTTAAAATGGGTTTATCATACTGTGTATCGATTATAAATACATAAAACGGGTGCGAGCTTAAGCACCACTTACTGTGAGTGTGCCATTTCCTTTCTTGAAAATAAAAGTCCATAAATTTTTGCACAGTCCACTTTATGGCCAAAAGTAACCACAAATCCTCAGAAGAAATTATGTTTGACTTTAGTTCACATTTAATCCTAGATTTTATCCTTTTAATTGTCCCTGTGACTGATTGCATGTCAAAAGAGCCTTTTACATTTGAAAAGAACCCTGATTTTTCTTTGAGGGAATGGAGTGAAAAATGGAGTCCCTGGGCAACGCAGAGATGAGAAATGAAGATTGATTTCACTTAGGGTCCCCACATAGAGAAGCACAAAAGCTCTGTTGTGATCCAAAAAGTGAGATTTCTACTGAGAAAACATTTGAAGATGTATTTCACAAACAAAACAACCGCCTGGATATCAATGAAAAACATCTTCATTCTGAGCATGGGATTCAATGCCTTCTACAACCACTGGTCCTGCCACTTACCAGTGACAGGTTTTCTGTCTAGACTTGGCATTTCTAAGCTGTTTTGGAAGCACAGTATCTTGCTTATACAGACTCTTGGACAGCAAGACAATGACCAGTGGAATGCTCAGCCCTTGCTGACTGGTCCGCAAGTGGTAACTACTCATTTTATGTGCTACTGGTATTATTTATATTATTTTCCTACTGTGTTGTAAGTTAGAAGACTATTATGGTTAATCTAGTATTTTCTCTCTTGTCTACTCAATGGATATATAGTGAGTGTGTTTGAATGTTGAGACAGCAATGGTAAAGAAAATCTGCAGGATGCCAGCCCTCAGGCAGCTTTCAATATAGCAAGGAAGCATCAGCATACAGGGAAAGAACTGAGGAGATGGCTATTAGTGTGAGGGTACGGTTTGTAATCATTGGCTACAAAACTGAGGACAAGAGAGGGGAGGAGCTTGATCGCAGCAAACAGCTAAAGAAAGTACAAGGGTGCAGGGTGTGTGTGTGGGGGGGGGCGGGTTCCGGGAGTCAAGAGCTTGGTTATGTAAAGAGACAGTGGGAGGTTTGGAAAGGGACAGGTCAGGAGACAGCTCTCACAGGCTTCGTGGTCTTGGAGGCTGCTGAGGACCAGATATTTTTCTTGGTAGTGTGGGGAGCACGGAACAGACAGAGGATAGCTAACATACAACTTATAGAGTGAAAAGCCAATGGAACGCGGGAGTGAGTCATGGGTCTGGAACGGAGTATGGTGGTAGAGAGGGACAGGAGTGGAAGCCCCCGCATCTCTTTGTCAATAGCCAGGATCTCTTCCCTTGTCGTTTCTTTCTTCCCACGTGGATATGCTTGTGGTCTCTGTGTCTTTGTGCCCTTTCTCTTTGCTTGAGGTCCCCTTGACTAGTCGCTGTCTGAATTGTTCCCAGGTCTCAAACTGAGTCACCTTTCCAGTAGAATTTCACTGCTTCTGACTAGACATTCTGTCTATTAGAAACTTATGCTAGATAGTCAATTACTCGTATAAAACAAGTTTCCAGATTAATAACTAGATGTGAATATGAAGATATGAATAAATCCACCTTATTTCCAATCTAAGACAATTACAGCTCTGTAAATGTATGTAACTGTGTAAGGGTATGTGCACATGAGTGCAGGTGCTCACGGAATCCAGAAGAGGGCGTCTGGTCCTGGGGAACTTGAGTTACAAACAGTTGTGGGTACTGGGAAACAAGCCCTGGTCCTTTGCAAAGCAGTGCATGCTTTTAACTGCGGAGCCATCTCTTCAGTCCCTCCTTCTATAATTATATCATGGAATTTGGACATTTCAAACTCGGCACCAACACAGTTACTTCTCCCCTTCTCAGTCACTAAGTTCCCTTGTACCCTCTCCATACCTCGCTTCCCTCCAAGCTCAGTACAAAGCAGGCAGCCTTTGCCTCTGCTCTGTCTGTTCCTTCTTATGTTCCTGTTTTCTAGAGTCTGCATTATAATTGGACTAAGGTGTTTTGTCATGGACTAATGGTGGTTCAGTAACATGGATAGTCAAGCTTTTGGGAGTTTTAAAATTTGGACTTAGTCAAATTGACTTTCTGCTTTTAATTAATCTCAGCAAGACTTGAAAACTTCCAAACGAAGATGTTTTTCTTGAATGGTAAGTAATCTTAAAAGGATTTAATAACTGAAAAGAACATACACACTTTTTGTTTGTTGTTTTTAAGTATTGCATATATTTTAGAAGAGACTTTTGATTTTATTTGTTAATCTTTGTCTTACTTAATTGGTTGAAAGTTCTTTAACTGCATTTGTATATAAGCAAAATGAACAGTGTTCATAATCTTATGTTGCAGTGTTAATGGTATAATTACACATATGCATGCATAACACACACACACACACACACACGCATGCACACATGCACACGCTGGTGCTGAGGATGGAACCCAAGGCTTTACATTGGCATAGTATATGTTTTACCACTGACCCATACCCTTAGTTTTAATAAGTATGAATTGCTATTCTGAGTCAATGTGGTTTTGAAGCACAAAATACATTTTGACCCCAAATTCCACCTAATATGCTTGTCTAAAGGTTAGAGGAGTGAGTATTCAAGTATTGATAAGACTTACTGGTTTACATCATCCTATTGCTGATGTTGCTACTGACTAGTTACTCTGGAGAGGTATGTGATCACCCATTGATAATTATTGTCAATTTGTAGGACAGAAGAATGACTTTAAACTAGTCGTTCAGATATTTGGCTGTTCAGAGGCTGACTCAAAGACAAATAGAATATATTTTCCCTAATGTGAATTTCCAAGCTAAAATTTAATGCACTTCTTACATCAGACCAAGCACGGAACTCTGCTTTATAATTAGTGATGTGCTCAGCACTAGCTGCCTTGCCTTCTTTTAAAGGGCTTTCATATTTAAAAATTTCCAAATTCCTTCTCCAAGATACTATTCTATGGGAATAAGAATCCTGTCTTCTTCTGTAAGGCAGCTCTTACTCGAGGGGATACACCTTGAATGGTTGTAGGGTCAGTATGTTTTCTGAATGAATGAATTAATGGGTCTGTGAAGACATCTGACTGTAGCACCAGAGGAAACAATGGACATCAGTGTCTCAATTAATCTTCGGGCTGAGATTTTTTTTTTCTTTCTTTTTTGAGACAGTATCTCTTTTACATAGCCCTGGCTGTCCAGGAACTCAATATACAGACAAGGTTGTCCTTGAACTCAGTTCAACCTGCTTCTGCCTACCTAGTGTTGGGTGGGATCAATGGTGTGCACTACCATACCTGGCCTGAGAATTTAATTTTGTTTTTTATTTTTTTATTTTTACTTTTAAGAAGATGGAAGGAGAGACCCCTGGTCCTGGAAAGACTGGATGTAGGGGAATGCCAGGACAGAGAAGCGAGAGGGGGTTGAATGGGGAAAAGAGGGAGGGAAGGGGGCTTATGGGACTTTTGGGGAGGGAGGAAATGGGAAAGGGGAAATGATTTTGAATGTAAATAAAAAAACAGAAAAATAAAATTAAATTAAAAAAAATAAATGGATGAACATAGTAGGTTGTTTTTGTAATTTTCATTTTCTTTTCCTAGGAGAATCAACAGTATCACCTAAAAGGTTGACATAAAAGGGATGGGACTGTTCTTAATCAGAGCTGATTTCCAGAGACCTGGCTGGAGAGCTGTGGTCCTGTAGTGTGCAGCGTTTTCCCAAGTGTGGGGCAAGTGCCCTCAAATGCTTGGTAAATTGGTGGTTGACCTGAGCTTGGACTCAGATAGATTAAATCAGTAGCTTTGAAAATGAGAAGTACCTGTGAGTAGTCTGGACAAGATTTTCCTAAATCACGCCTCCACCACTGGCACACAGTGTGTGTGTTCTCTTCTCTGTAGGTGAGCCGTGAAGACAGAAGACCGTTGCCCTCTCTGGGCAGTAGAGAGACACAGAAGAGGTGTGGTTACCTTTTCTTGACTTAGAGCTTTAACCAGGTTGTGCTAAAGGTGAGTGGGCCATAGCTTTTTAGCTCTTTCCCTGGAGAACAATGCAGAGCAGTAATTCAGAAAAATAGGGCAAATTTTCAGATTAATTATTGGAACAATATCTGAACCATGAAAAGTTCCATCTCCAGAAGAAGATTTAAGGAGGGCTCACACCACTAATTGTCATAGACTCTTTGTTACGTTTATGGATTTTTTTCATTTTGCAAAGCAGTGATTCATTTCCAAGAGAAATTTGAACAGGGATTCTAGCAAAACGTTAAATTAATACAGACATTAGCCCAGGCTCTCCATGTGTGATGTTGGCAGGCTGTGTGCAGCCTTTGTTCCTGTGGACACTGCCGATGGGAAGACAACCTCTCAGTTTTCTTCTCCTCAAGACGTTTACCAGAATGTGAACCCTGATGTGTCCTTCCCTCGAAATTCATTATGCGGACTTCAAAGGCCTGCTGGCCCTCTAATTAGCCAAGTTTTCTTGCCTGATTTCTTAAGAAAGGGACAAAGCCATCTGAATGCAGCGGCATCTTTTCACAATATGGAGTCTTTATCATTTTCCTTTCTCAATGATTTTACAAATAATGATGTGTAGGGGAGAGGGAAGAAAGGCACTTCAGCATATACGCGCCAATCACCCCGTATTGTTTTCAAAGAATGGACAAGGGTTATCCTACACTTCGGGTCAAAGGAAAAAATTTTAAAACTTTGCTAGGATTGTACGCGTGCCCATGTAGAAAAGTTTCATTTTTAGAGTCAACAAAAATCATAGCATCTCCTCCCAATTGGCTTGTTACATCAAATCACTATAGTCGTAAAGGCCACAGAAGTCCCTTATCCTGCCATCCTTCCCTAGCCACTGCATGCGCCATGTTTGTTGGTTCTATGGACTCCAAGCAACCGGTGGGGCAGCTCGTGATGTCAGAGGGAGAAGGCTAGTCTTTGAAGAGATGTTCTTGCCTTCAGGTGTTGGCCCAGCCTTGTCACTCAGGAAAGTGACCTGACTTCATTTGTGAAATAGATTCACTTACAAAGCCTTGCAAGTGAGCGTCAGCCCACTGTATTAGAGACAGTGCCTGTGTTAGAGACAGCTCACGTGGAATTCCTTTCACATGATGAACAACCACAGCTCCCACAGTTGGCTGCTTATGCCGCGGCACAAAGTCTTGGAGTGGACCTCTCTCCTTCGAGTTCTGCCTTTTAAACTGTCTCATAGTTCATACATCAAACACCTCCTTGCCTTTCCTCATTTACTCATTTTATAAATAAGAACTGTAGATTTATATCTAGGTCATCCTGATCTGAAACTCTCCCTCCTTTTGGAAAACTACATCAAAGTGCCTATTGGTATTTTAAAACTCCAGTATCCTTTACTGGATACACATTGCACACAGGCAAATACATTTTTATAGTAATAGCAATGTAAGTGTCTCTGTTTTAGAGCAGCATTAGTGTTAGCAACCAAGATGCAGATCACTAGATAGCAATACTCTATAATTGGTGCAGCTGAGGGCAACATATCCCAAAAACTTAGTTAGCTTAAGGAACATATTCCTAGTTTAGATCTTCTGCATTGTGGGTTATTTTCTTGACTGTAGAAGGCTATCTATGAGCTGAGGAATCACAGAAATAGGAATGTATGTATATGGCATCTCCTCCACTTTGTATAAGACTGTAAGTTTTCAAACAGTAAAAATACTCAGTTTTTGTGTTCAGTGGAGGACGCAGAAGAGTCAGATTGATAGAAATAGCTAAAAAAAAAGTCCCACTTTACATGTGACGCAGCTTTTTGTGTTCTCTGACTCTCTGAACTTTTGAGTATTAGTAGATTTCTGTAATCACTACTGTTCTGGGAAGTAATTACAGTCTGTGTTTGATTCTCTGGGGAATTTTGAGATGGAGTGAACCTTGATATCCAGGCCCTACAAATAGTATCTGCAAGCTCATTTTAATCCAAAGTTTTAACATTTCCCCCTAGTGGGCTTTCTGCGAGAGCTAATGACAAATAGAAAAATGGAAGACAAATGGTATTGAACAGGAACCCACAGGCCTTTGAACAACTGTGGTAACAGGGAGACTTTCGGGATGTAGGTGATAACTGATGTTTTGGCCACCTCAGGGGACTGAGGTTGCTGCCTTGGGGTCAGTTCTTCATGAAGGTTCGTAGACTACGGGGAAAGCCAGGGATGTCTGCAAGGCCCAGCAATTCCCAGCAGGAGTAATCGCAGCATGCTTTGTGAGGCTAAATTAATGCTCACCCTAGAGAGAGTAATTCAACCTTCTGAATGTTCACATTATATTAACAGTTGCACAGCTAATTCCTATGAAGCGCCTACTATGTTCAAGAGTGCCAGCCTGGCCCTGTGGTCTAGTGTTTCACTTGCCCTTGGCTCCACTTTAAATCTCCTTGCGTGGCTACCAGCAAAATCTTCATGTTCAGAAGAGGAAAAAGCTCCATTTGTCATTTCGGAGCAGAGCTGCGCCCATCAACCTTGAGTCACTGGAAGGGCCTCCTGCACTCAGCTATTGCTTGCATCCGGTCGTCATCATTATTCCAGGCTCCTGAAAGGGAGCGGAGAGCGATTCTCTTAATGCCAACTGTGATTTGCATGTTCATAGAAGGTTTGAAGTTTCAGAAATTAAATGTCGGGGTGTAAAATTTTCTTGAAGGAAGGAAGTATGATTGCATCAAACTTTCAAAGTACAATCAAAGTCTAAAGGAAATATAATTATTATTGTCGGTTTATCACCTCAAACATGTTGTTGTAAATGTCATTATATCAGATGAGTTTGGGAACAGGTTTTCCATTTTGCACTTTATTTGACAAGGTGATTCATTGTTTAGTGCAGTTTAAGATGTCAGTCCTTCTGGAAAGAATTGAGCTGAGCTGATGTGCATAAGAACATCCTTCCATCAAAGTATATGATTAAAGAAGGGTTAGGCTTCTAAATATTGTTTCCAAACTTACTTTGAATAAGAGTGCTTTCTCTGAGATGTAATTTGACACAGCCTTCTACATCTGGGAGAAAATGCGAAGATTGCATGATAACTACTACATTCTGTACAGCTCTAAGCCTGAGCAAGATAACCCTTCCTTGGGTGAATTTGTTTCTACCATGGAAGCCTTTCCAGTTACTATTGTTGTGGTTTTATTTTCTTTTGATCCGTGTCTAGTAGTCTGCTGGGGTGATAGAGTGAGCTCTTTGGCCCAGCACTATTGCATGCAATATATAGGGTTACCAAATATCAGTCAAGCAATATAATACTTTGTAAGGCTCTAGACGGGAACTAGAACCTTCTTTTTACTACTTTGACATTGTTGAAGCTAATTTATCGTGTCAAAATTGTAAAGAACATAGATGTTCATACCAAGAAAGAAAACTACTATATCTTACTAAGGACCAAGATCTAACTGGTGTATTCAAAGCAATCTTATAAATGATATACACCCCATTGCACGACTAAAGGACATGAGGCTGTGAAAAGTGAGGGATTTGTCTAAGGACATATAACAGCAAACGGTAGAGCTTGGATTTCCAAATGAAACACTGATTCCCACACCCAGAGTTCTTCTCCTGTGGTTGGTATGTCTGATGCATATATACCATACATTCAAAAGCCTAGATACCACAGGCTGTAAAATTAAAAATCGCAGAGCCAGGAATAGGTTAGTTGCTTTGGTGCTGTTGGCCAGTGAGGTCCTATAGACCTCCCAAACACAATAGACTATTGCCAGTGCTCTTGATTTCCCTTCTGAACTTGATGGTAAGACCATACCATGGAGGTTACTGAGTACTTGAGTCATAGAACAGGGAGAAATTAAGCTGGCACTGACCTGGGAGCTTCATCCCTACTGGCTAGCTTTCACAGTGTAGAAAAGGCTATACATGCTGCTGGAAAAGAAAAGTAATCATTACTCCTACCCAGTTGTGAACCCTGTGAGTACGGTAATGACTGGCCTGGTGTGGCATGTCCACTTGTGTAATAGAGGCATAAACAACATAGGAATGACCAACCTCTTTCTGATTTGATTTAAGAACCTCTCCACAAGATGAAACCTATATCTGGCCTCATTATCAGGCCAAGAACCTATGGCTAGACAGGTTCTAGGAGAGAACCTACAGTGGTTATTCTGTGTGGTGGTTTAAATGAGAAGATGTGCCCCATAGTCTCTGGCATTTGACTACTTGGTCTCCGGTTGGTACTGTTTGTAGAGAGCAGTGGTTTGAATGATATGGCCCCTATAGGGTCGTATATTTGAATACTTAGTCCTCACTAGGTGAGACTGTTTGAGAAGGATTAGCAGATATGGTCTTGTTGGAGATGTGCCACTGGAGGTAGGATTTGAGGTTTCAAAAGCCCTTGCCATTCTTAGTTAGCTCTTTCTGCTTTACAGCTGTTGTGTCAATATGTGAGTCCTTAGCTTCTGTTCCACTGTCATGCTCTACCTGCTTGCCTGCTGCCATGCTATCCACCATGATGGTCAGGGACTCATCCTTTGGAACTGTAAGTTCAAAATCTTGTTCCTTTATACGTTGCTACGGTCTTGGTGTCTTGACACAGCATTGCAGAATAGAAAAGTAGCTATGCATTCAGCAAAATTGACATAGTATTAAACTTATTCTTAATGATTTTTTGTTATGCCCATAGAAGAACACATCTCTTAATTGTCATCAGAGAAGTTTCTGTTTGCAGTATATGTAGATTGACACAGCGACCTACAACTGGCAGAAATGCAAAGAATGAGAGACTACCAGAAGCTCAGCCCTAAATGGGACATCTGTATCACAGCCTTTCCTCCCAATGCCCAGGGATGGTTGCAGGAGAGGGGATGGAAATGGTGTAAAAGCTATAGATGACTATAGGAAACAGTGTCTTCTAGACATACCAGGGTAGCTTCACATATGAACTCACAACAGTTATGACAACATGTAAAGACCTATACAAGCTCAAGCCAGACCAGGTCACAACATGTTGAGGGAAGTGGGCTTGGAATGTCTCCCAGCTGAGGAGTTTTTATTAGCAAGCAACAGCTGCTGGGTGAGTGAGAGTCAGTTTTCTCAAAGAGGATAGCCCCTGCTAAGTTGAGCAAACCTCAATGGGTGGCCACACACCCATAAATGTATGGGCAGTGCAAATTGGACTTAATTTTTTTTTTTATTTTAACTTTGGTCACTTCTTAGTAAGGGTTTCAGGTTTCTGTTGCCATGATGAAACACCATGACCAAAAGCACTTGAGAAATAAAGGGTTTACTTTATTCATGGTTTATCATCAAAGGCAATAGTAGGGACTCAAGCAGGCTAGGATCTTGGAGACAGGAACTGATGCAGAGGTCATGGAGTAGTACTGAGTACTGGCCTGCTTCTCATGGCTTGTTCAGCCTGCTTTCTTATCAATCCCAACTCAGGGGTACCTCATCCACACGGGCTGGACCCTCCCCAACAATCATTAAGTAAGAAAATGCACCACAGGTTTCTCTGCTTACAGGCTGATCTTAAGGAGACATTTTCACAACTGGGGTTTCCTCAGCTCAGAGGACCAGCTGTGTCAAGTTGACAGAAAACTAGCCAGCACAGACACAGAGTTGGGTGGTTCTGGGAGGAGTCCAAAGGGGACTGAATATGATAAAAAAAAAAAGAAGAAGAAAAATGAATATGATAAAAATGCAAAAAAAAAGAACTAATAATATTTTTTAATGCATGGGGGAAAAAACCCAACATCAAGCTTATCCTTTTTTCTCATTTGTAGCCTGTACCTGCTTGCAATGATGGTACTTTTGTATACACATTTCTCTATGTAGTATTTTTTAAAATGTATTCATTGTATTAGCTTCTAGATTCTGATTTTAGATGCACTTGTGCTTAAATATAAGCTTCAAGAATGATATTCTTTTCTTCCTCTCCCCACACTGAAACCCGTGCTGATATCAACGAAGGTTACAAAGCTCCAGGAAGTTAGATGTAGAAGAACTTTAAATATCTTGCAAATTACATTACTTAACAATAACCAAATAGAGGGTGTCATGTGCCCAAAATTCCTGCTTTATGCTGAATTTGAGAGGACTTTTTTTTTTTTACGAGAGATGCAATGAACAGTGGTTGAGGACATAAAATAATGGTGAGCTATTTATGTAGTTGCCATTAAAAAATGACAGCTATGTCCTAGCTGGATGGTATTCTTTCACCATTGAAGCAGAGGTGGACTTTACACTAACGAAGATTCAAGGCTGACAATGGTCAGGGTCTCAGTTTTCCTTGAATGTGGGAAGTCCAGGGAAATTTGGAAGGATCTCAGTTCCAACTCAGCCCAGTCCCTTAGCATTTGAGTCAAGACACTAGATTTAGCATTCATTTGTAACTTGAAATAGGCCACACTAGGCAAAGGATTCTCGTGGCTCTGTTCGCATTAGCGGCAGCACCAGAAGATCTGTGTGTGCTTGAACATGAGGTTTGAGCTCGTAAGTCACTGCACAGAGCATCTCTTGATAAGTGAGATCAACTTCCTTCTGAGACTTAAAAAGAATAGATCTGTTTGTGTATAGCATCCATCCACACACATTTGCATATATGGTTTTAGATTTATAAAGTTAAAATGCTCACCATGCAGTTCTTTTTTTTTATTTTATTTTCTAAGTTTTTTTTATTTACATTCAAAATCATTTCCCCTTTCCCGTTTCCTCCCTCCCCGAAAGTTCCATAAGCCCCCTTCCCTCCCTCTTTTCCCCATTCAACCCCCTCTCACTTCTCTGTCTTGGCATTCCCCTACATCCAGTCTTTCCAGGACCAGGGGTCTCTCCTTCCATCTTTTTAGAAATCTATTGATCTGCGAATTCTGTCTAGGGTATTCCGAGATTCTGGGTTAATATCCCCTTATCAGTGACTGCATACCATGTGTGTTCTTTTGTGATTGGGTTACCTCACTAAGGATGATATTTTCAAGATCTGACCATTTGCCTAGGAATTTTGTGAATTCATTGTTTTTAATTGCAGAATAATATTCCATTGTGTAGATATACCACATCTTCTGAATCCATTCCTCCGTTGAGGGACATCTGGGTTCTTTCCAGCTTCTGGCTATTATAAATAAGGCTGCTGTGAACATAATGGAGCATGTGTCCTTACTGCATGCAGGTAAAGCCTCTGGGTATATGCCCAGGAGTGGTATAGCCGGATCCTCCGAGAGTGTCATGCCCAGTTTCCTGAGGAACCGCCAGACTGCTTTCCAGAGTGGTTGTACCAGCTTGCAATCCCACCAGCAGTGGAGGAGTGTTCCTCTTTCTCCATATCCTCGCCAACAACTGCTGTCTTCTGTGTTTTTTATCTTAACCATTCTGACTGGTGTGAGATGGAATCTCAGGGTTGTTTTGATTTGCATTTCCCTAATGACTAAGGATGATGAACATCTCTTTAGATGCTTCTCAGCCATTAGATATTCTTCAGGTGAGAACTCTTTGTTTAGCTCTGTACCCCATTTTTTAATAGGGTTACTTGCCTCTCTGGAGTTTAACTTCTTGAGTTCTTTGTATATATTGGATATTAACCCTCTGTCGGATGTAGGGTTGGTAAAGATCATTTCCCAGTTAGTTGGTTGCCGCTTTGTCTTTTTGACAGTGTCTTTTGCCTTGCAAAAACTTTGTAATTTAATGAGGTCCCATTTGTCAATTCTTGATCTTAGAACATAAGCTATTGGAGTTCTATTCAGGAAATTCTCCCCTGTGCCCATATGTTCAAGGTTCTTCCCTAGTTTCCTTTCTATTAGTTTCAGTGTGTCTGGTTTTATGTGGAGGTCCTTGATTCACTTGGAATTGAGCTTAGTGCAAGGAGATAAGAATGGGTCAATTTGCATGGTGCTGGCTCACCATACATTTCTTAAGTGACTCATAGCTCAACAAGTAACAGATTATGTGCTTGGTCTCAGATGCCCAGGTTTAGATTGAAATTTTAACCCCATACTGTTTCTAGTGCCTTGCCCAAGTTATGGATTTTCTCTGTTCCCCAATTTGTCCAGTTTTCAAGTAGTTTTTAAGGCATAGATCGGTATTTAGAAAACACCTTGCCTATAAGAACACTTATACATGTAGCAAGTACTTTGTAGCATTTGCTTAGTAACCTTTTTCTAAAGGCAACATGCTTATACTGAGTGGTAAAAACTACCTACAGAAGCATTTGTCCTTGTTTTGAGAAATGGTCTCACTATGCACTTCAGGCTGGCTTTGAACTCTCTATGTTGTACTCAAACCCATGGCCTTCTTTCCTCACCCACCTAAGCTCTGAGGTCATAGGCCTGAGCTACCACATCTGGTTCTAGAAGCATATTTTTGGAGCATTAACTCTTTTGTTAGTCATTGATAAAATTTGAAGATTAAAGTCTCTCTTTATATTATTCTAGATTTTTATTAATTTTTAAATGTATAATTTCTAGTTACTTATTTTTTTACTAAAAGTACATGACATATTTTATAGGTAACAGTCGTAAAAATTGACTTTTAAAGCAAACAACCAGATTATAGCTTACACTGTACAGTCTGTACTTGGGAGGCTGAGGCAGGAGAATTGCCAGAAAGGCTCATCCAGATTATAGAGATGCTGCTGCCACCAAACTAACAAACAAGTAACAAAATGAAATAAAGCAAACAGGCAACTATTCTAGGATAACTGGAGAAAGGAACAGAACGATGATTTTGTTATTTGAGTACTCTATTCACATTATTTTATTTAATATACATTGAAAATATACATTTATTTAATATACATTAAAAACATATGCAAATTGTATCTGCTGACTATTTATAAAGAAATTGGAAGGAATCAATAACGGACTCTAGTAAGAATCATGGAAACCCAGATACACACATAGAGCAAGGCCAGATTGCACAGCACTGGTTGTCAAATTGTGAGTTCTGTATTAAAAATATGTGGATGTCTGTGTTAAAAATAGCCTATATTGCAAAAATATGTGGATGCAGAACTGCAAGATGTATCAATGGATAATCAATTGGATAATATACCTACTCCAAGCCTGAGGACCTGAGTTCAATCCCAAGGACCTACCTGGTGGAGAGAACCACCCCCTGCAGGTTGTTTTCTGACCTCTATAAATGCACACACATAGTAAACAAATGTAACAAAAAAATATGTGGGCGGGCTGGAGTCTGTGACTGACAGATAGTGCTTGCCTAGCACCCATAAGACCTTAGATTCCTTTCTCAGTACCACATCTTTATTTATTTTTTTAAATTGAGAAATTATAGTGAGTTTAGAGAACTAAAATAAATAAGTAAAATGAAATATTGAACAGACAAAAAAAACCCTAAGAAAAATGATAGAAAATACTTGCCCCATTTACTTGAAAAAACCCAATCAAACAAGCAGTCTCATTTACGGCTCTGGAAGACAGTTATGAGACTTGATTTTTATGGATAAGAGAGAGTGAGTAATGAACTGTAGAATGGAGAGCGAGGTGGGTGACATCAGGGTTTCTGCACATAACCCATGACCCCTCCACAGGATGGTCTCTCAACAAAGTTATCGTATACATAATTCTAGAAATATTTAAGCGTGGCATCACCAAGCACTGTCCTGGATGTTTAAAGTGGTTAAAACTAATCCCGAGGCATGACCAGTGACCCGATGACTCCTTTGCACTGTTGGTTTTGTGTACCGCTGACCAGAGCTTATAACGGACATGAGAGAAGAGAGGGGAAGTTGGCCTGACAGTCCCCAAGGTGGGCTCTTAAAATGGATGATGCCCAGAAGTGATTATAGAGCCACTTCTTCCGAAAGTCGCTGCACGGTATGATGTCATTACTTTGTGTGTGCCAGGATGTGAGACAGAGCTAAGGAGTCACGGACTTTGCTGTGTAATATCCTGAAGGAGGGTCGGCACAGAAGCGTAAGGATCATCAATCATGTCGTTAGAACGCTTTCCGAGGCTCAGTTCCTTGTCAAGCTCCACACGGAAGCCAGACAGCAATGGGAAGCGTGGGAGGCACGGCTTTCATTTTTCAGTCTAGTGAGATGGTCTCTGGGGACTTTTCTCCTAAGGGAAAAGTATCAGAGAATTCCAAGCAGAGTCTTGCAGTGTCTTGTCTCTTTCTCTGTGGAAAGTGCTCTTGGAACCTGTGCATTTACAACAATCACGATCTCAAACCCCAAAGGGGCGTGACTCCAAACCTCTGTGATTGAAGTTCAAAACAGCCTTTTGAGATAAAGGACACATATCATATTCATCTTCTTCTTTGGCTTCCCAACTTCATTTTATGACTCCAGATTATTTGAGTTGAAACTTCACATCTTCAAATTAGAAAAACCAACTCCATTATTTACTCACTCTCTAGTCGTTCATTCTCTTATTTAGTAAATTCTTAGAAGATGCATATACTTATAGAATTACTGTGTAAAGCCTTGGAGTCCCCAATAGAATGGAAAGCTAGTAGATCCTGTAAGACGTTTGTAAAACAGGCATGAGTGTATACAAGCAGAAATAGGGAGGGTAGACTAGGAAAATAAATCTTTGTCAATTGGAAGGGAGCAGGGAAATTAGCATGCAACATGGGTTTGTGAGGAGAAAATGCAGCTTTTCAATCAGAAGCACTTTAAGACTTTTCATGGAACTTACTGATTTATGGGTGGTTATTGAATTCATAAAGAGATCTTAGTTGATGATCTTAGCATAGTTTTGGGGCTTATAATTCTCTCCTTAAGCCATTACTACTGGCTGGTATGTCCCAAATCCACATGATAGGAAAGGTCCCTTTGACTGATGAAATGTATCATAAAGTAGGCATGGATTCCCAAATATCCATTTTTAAATTTTTATAACTGAACAAATTGGTTGCCTTTTGATGACCTAGCCACAGCAAGGTAAGTAGCTTTCATGTATTGATGATGACACACCTTCCTGTATGGTGTCAGAAAATGTTTTGACAAGCAATTCAACTTGTTAGCCAATGTACGTCAAGAGAAGTTATAAATATCATTTCTCCGAAAACCAAATGATGATTTTCAGCAGCTGTATTTTGAAGTCCAGATAGTACGATTCTAGCTAGCCTGCTTGTGTTTCTTTCCTAAGATGGGCATATGTATCTCCTGAGGGGCCATAATTTGTGATTCCTTGGTTACAGCTAGGGATGCAGTAGATTCAAATTATACATTTTATAGGCATGAAAGATTATCTGTGGTCAAGGTAGAACTTTAATACTTCTTGTCCATGAGACCTTTTTAAACATTCCATCTTTTTCATGCCTGACAGTACAAGGTTCTGTTGCTTCCATGAGCCTTTGCCTTTGATCTCTTTGAATGTGCTCATGTGGCTTCCTGATACAGAGGTGAAGCAACTCTGATTTAAAATAAAATGTGTCAGACAAGGGCTGAAGAGGTGGCTCAGTGGTCTAGAGCATGTGTTGCTCTTGTACAGGGCCCAGGTTTGATTCCTAGCACTCCTAGTGGTGCACAACCATCTGTATCTCCAGTTCCAGTGGGTCCATTGGTCTCTTCTAACATCCATGGGCATCAGGCACACACATGGTGCACATGCATGTGTGCAGCCAAAATGTCCATAAATGTAAAATTAAAATTAAAATGTCACACGATCCTTTCTACTTTCACAAGGAAACAGCATCTTTGTCATCTGCACATGACATCATTTTTCAGTTAGCAGTGTGAGTTATCTGTGAGTGCAAATGGGTAGAAATCTCAATTTTAAAGCATCTATTACTCACCTTCTGGGAAAAAAGCCTGTCTGAGACTATCTTAGGTGGCCCCCATTCTTTAAGTCATTTATCTTCAAGATTCTCCAAGGTATAAACATGCTATAACCTTAGTTCGCAGGTAACCTGATCTTAACAATTAAGTGGGTAGACCTCATTTTTGTCTAAAATTTTAAATTATATTATCTGTTTGGACATGAATGGTTCTTAAATGAAGAACAGCAAGACAAATGCTCTTGATGTTCAAGTACAACAAGAAGTTTCTCTTTTTATTAATGAATGCTCCTCTGATCATACTCCCTTCTCGATAACAATTTCTGAGAAGCTCAGAGAGAATTGTTATTCTTAGAATATTTTCCATTGGTCTTGATTTGTCTATAATTATCCCTTTACTTTTATGTCTTGCCTCATATGTCTTTTGTTATATTAATAGTTTCCTACTTACTTGGGATTTTAAAATCTTAATTATTATTATTGTGATTATTATTTCTCTCCTCTCTGTTTCTTTCTCTGTGTCTGTGTCTGTCTCTGTCTGTCTGTCTGTCTGTCTGTCTCTCTCTCTCTCTCTCTCTCTCTCTCTCTCTCTCTCTCTCTCTGTGTGTGTGTGTGTGTGTGTGTGTGTGGTCACATTCCCCTGAAGCAGGAATTATGGGCACTTTGTGAGCTGCCCAATTTTGATGCTGAGAATCAAACTCTGATCCTCTACAAGAACAGAATTTGCTCCTAACCACTGAGCATATCTCCCAACCCTTACTTGAGATTTTAAAAAACTTTTTATTGATTCTTTGTAAGTTTCACATCATGCACCCCAGTCCTGCTCACCCTCCTGTCCCTTTGTATCTGCCCTCTACCCTTAGCTCCCCCCAAATTAAAACATATACACATAAGCAAACAAAAATAATAAATGATACAAAACAAAGCGTGGGAAACATCTTGTTATGGAAGCTGTAGTGTGTTGTGGTGTGTTCCGTTGAATCATTGCAATGAATCATTGGTCTGGTTCTAGGCCTCTGGCTTCTGTCACACCATCAGCCTTGGGAACTCACTGGGACTCCTCCTGGCTATCCCGTTGTTGCCCCGTGTCATGGGGATCCTGCAGCTTTGAATCACTTTCACCTCTCTACCACAGCCAGCCCAACTGTGCTGCCCAGTCAAGGTACAGGATCCACTCTCCCAAGTGCTGCAGCCAGTGATCTCTAGTTCACAGATGATGTAGATTTTGGGGTGGGCCAAATCAAAGCCCTGGATCTTGGCCTTGGTGGTAGTTGAGCTAGTCAGCATAGTGGTTTTCCCTTATCCACATCACCAGGGCGAGCTCTCCAGCACTGCTCCAGCTCTGACACCCAATGCTGCCCACACCTCCGGAGCCAGCTCCATTGTGCTGCCTAGTCAAGGCACAGGGTCCACTCTCCAAAGTGCTGAGCTAGCTCTCCCGCTCTCGTATCCTCTAAGTTAGCTTACCCATGCTTTGGTCATCAGGGCCAGCTCTGTTGTGTTGCTCAGTTGAGGTGCAGGGCCTCACTCTCCTAAATGCTACAGCTAATGAGGGGCAAGGATAGCTCTCCTGCTCTCATGACCTTCTGGCTAGCTCTCCTAACTAAGTAGGTGGATAGGGGTAAGGGAAGGGAAGGCATCAGTCCTGTGCCCATGCCACCTCACAGCAGACAAGTGGTGGGACCAGCTCTCCCATGCTCATGTCCAAGGGCCAGCTTACTTGCACCCTCTCCACCAGGGCTAGCTTCACTGTGCTGCCCAGGCGAGGTACAGGATCCACTCTCCCAAGTGTTGCAGTCAGTGAGAGGTGGGTCAGCTCTCCAGAGTAACAGTGAGGGCAGGGCCAGTTCTGTACAGCTCTTGGACATCTACATGGTCCCAGGTGGCTACTCAGATCAGGGATATCTCTGTGGTCTCTAGGGTAATATGAACCACAGACATGACACTGACCTCTGCTGCTACACAGCCATGGGTCCAGATGTGGCCTTCAGTGGCAGTGTGGACTAGACCTTCACTGTGGCCTTAGGTGGATGGCTGGTTGCTCACAATAATAGGATATTCTGCTCTAGTCTCGTATCTCTAGCTCAAACTATTCCACTTCTCTACCCCATCTGTCTACCACATACTTGCACATTGTAGTGGATCCACTGTAGGCAGGCCAAGTGACTGGAGAGCTTCTGAGTGATTTCCTTTGCTTGTGCTGCATGACAGATCTTCTCCCTCCTGCATGCTTGGTGAGGCAACTTGAAGGACTTGAGTAGGTCTTTGGATGCCTTCCTCCTCCGGAACTGCACTGTGTAGCTGCTGGCAGGGCTCTGTGTGTGTCTACAGTCCCTTACTTGAGATTTGTATTGTAAGCTGCATTATACAGCAGCACACTTCATTTAGAAGTTATCAGTATACAAATACACACATGAAAAATAGCTTCTAATTGGTCGTGGTGACGCATTCAGGAGGTAGAGGCAGGAGGATTTCAACTTGAGGATAGCTTGGAAGACTTAGTGAGTTTCTATCACAATCAAGAAATGATTTTTTTTTTGACCTGTAGCTTAAGGAACAAGTACTGCCTTGATCTAGTCTCAGAAAGCGTGGCTTGTGTTCACTGGCAAAAGGATAACCTGGGACATTTATAATTCAGGCTCTGTTCTGAGATGGTTGAATCAGAATCATGGCAGAGACCAGATACCCTTATTTTTCCAACCTTCTCCAGTGTGTCTTTAAAACTTACAGAGTGAAAGTCACTGAGCTGGGCCAGTCTCCGTTGATCACATGATCCACACGATCAATATGTGGTCCATGGATCAGTTGGTAAGCTGCCTTCAGGAGGAGGGCTTGCCATGTGTTTCATCAGTACATCTATAGCTCTAACAGGACACACCCTTAAAATATCCAGAAAGGACTTGGTTGATTGAAATGTTTGGGGCCAGTTCATGGTAACCATCATGAGTCATGAGTGGCTCCTAAATGTGGGATCAGGAAATTACATTGATGGACTTCCTTATATTGAACCATCCCTGCATCCCTGGAATGAAGCCTACTTGATCGTGGTGAATGATTGTTTTGATGTGTTCTTGGATTCGGATGGCAAGAATTTTATTGAGTATTTTTGCATCAATATTCATAAGAGAAATTGGTCTGAGATTCTCTTTCTTTGTCGGATCTTTGTGTGATTTTGATATCAGCGTAATTGTGGCTTCATAGAACGAGTTGGGTAGTGTTCCTTCTGTTTCTATTTTGTGAACTCCTTAGCCTCTGTAATGCCTCTTGGAAATGTCCCCTGCTGTGGTATAGCTGGTCCCACACTGTCTACTAGGCTCTGTAATGCCTTTGGCAAATTAGGACAATGCCCTTGGTCTGGGCTCACCAATTCCCAGGTGTGTACTGGCATGGCTTGGCCAGGAAGTAATGGGATGCATCGGAACCTTAAATGGGTACCTAGCTGGGGCATTTTGTGCAGTGAGCAGACCCATGAGTTTCTCATGGCACAGATATTTATGTCTATTTCTAGGCCTTGGGAAAGCTGTCGGTCTGACAGAGGGTGCATGGAATTTATTTAAGAAAAAGAAAAGAAGGAAAATTAAAGTGAGATATCAAAAGGTAGGCTCAAAACACAGGTCTTAGACAATAACCAGGACATACCTCTCTTTCTGGCATTAAAGAACCTGCAAGTTATGACTGTGAGTGAGGGTTGCATTAAAACACCTGGAAAGATCTGGGAAACACAGGCAGTGCTCTGCAAAGCATAACAAGCTTTAAAAAGGGGGGAAAAGACACACAGAACATGATATTTTTGTACTATGTAGAAGGGAAAAATGTGAAATTACACATATATGTGCTTATTATTGCAGAAAGAAAGAGACGAAGAAAACGCGAAAGGATAGTGAATTTGTGTGCAGACAAAGCCTGGGAGGAAATGAGATGGAAGGACTGGGGGGAGGAAGTGAGAACATTTTAAGTCCACATTTTTGTAGAGCTTCAACTTGAAAGTCATGTTAATTATTTTACATATTCAAAATTAGGTCAATAATGATGAGAAACAAGAAAAAAATGTCCACGTTGAAAGAAGTCAAAATACAGTAACTTGGTTTTAATTATTTCAAAGGAATAACAACCATATTAAAGGAAAGAAATAGATGAAGAAGAGAAGGAAGAGAGGTAATAACACAAGTAACTTGTGAACTTTGATCATAACACGACTCTAACCCAGGCATCCTAAGTGTCAAGCACGATGAGGTATATTGGGAAGAAGGGTTAACAGAGAAAATCAAATGAACCCGGCCTTCTAAATAGGTTTGCTTATTGTAATGGTTCTAAAGCAATTATTATTACTACTTTAGACATTATTCTATTTTATTCAGCAAATTAATAAATCCATTGATGCAGTTGGTGTCTGCTGCTGTCTGGATAATGCACATAAAGAATTAGGAATACAAACAAAGAATGGATGGAAACTGGAGATAGTAGTGTGAACTTCTAAAATAAGTGTGTTTCATATATGCATGCTTATGTGCATGATAATATGTCATTGAGACTATTTGGCTGTGTGTGTGTGTGTGTGTGTGTATGTGTGCGCGCGTGCGCGCACTGCTATATAGTACTTAGTTCTACTGATTAAAAGCATCAAAAGGAACAATATGCTTGTGGTATTAAACACATTTAGCATTGTGTTATCCACTGCCATTCTCTGTTAAAAAGAGTGAAGCTTCTGTGATGATTTTGTGCCCCCCGTTCTATGTAGGATTGAAGCAGCTACACTTGGGTTTTCCTTCTCCTTAAGCTCCATATGATTTGTGGGTGGTATTGTGGGTATTCTGAGCTTTTGGGCTAATATCCACTTAACATGTGTGTTTTGTGATTGTGCTACCTCATTCAGGATGATATTTTCTAGTTCCATCCATTTGCCTGCGAATTTCATGAAATCATTGTTTTTAATAGCTGAGTAGTACTCCATTATGTAGATATACCACATTTTCTATACCTATTTTTCTGTTGAGGGACATCTGGGTTGTTTCCAGCTTCTGGCTATTATAAATAAGGCTGCTATAAACATAATGGAGCATATGTCATTTTTACATGTTGGAGCATCTTTTGAGTACATGCCAGTAGTGGTATAGCTGGGTCTTCAGGTAGAACTATTTCCAATTTTCTGAGGAATCACCAGATTGATTTGCAAAGTGGATTTACCAATTGGAGGTGGAGGAAGGGAGGGATGATCTGACTTGAATTCAAGATCAAAAACATGGACCAAAGGGGGAAAAAAATCTCCCATGATGACAATTACTGGGGACCCTGACAAAACCAGAAACATAATTAGATAAAAACATTATTTTAGTGGATAATTTTGATGCTAAAAATGAGATTTAACTATGCAAAAGAATATAGTTATTTCTCTATTAAGAAATAAACAACAAAGTAATTAGAGGCAAAAGGCCACGATGAACTCAATTTACCTCCAAATAAAAACCCAATATGTGAGCCTGCTTCTAGAGCACACATACATGGAGGCGGGAATGATATAGGAGGAAATATTAATAAGTCAATCTGGTTAAAGCTGTACTACTTTTATTTATGAAATTCTATATTTTATGGGGTTGAAATTTTTTTTCAAATTAAAAGCTACTAAACCCATTTATCTCTTCTGTTGCATGCCCATGGCAGTGGGCCTACCAGTGGTGGAACCCAGGGGCTCAGAAAATGTCTCTCAAAGATGATGAGAACATTTGAGTTTTTCTGAAAACATAGACCTCAGCTTTTCTTTTCAAGCCAGACTGTGTTTAGGAAAAACATTACCTATATGAAGAAAAACCTTATATAAAGAAAGCAAGGAACCACAACAAAACCCACATTTTAATTTCATTGCCTTAAATTTAATTAATATTTTTGCTTTATGAATTTGTTTCTTTCTATTACTTTTTTCATTCCATGGGTGGAAAATGACATATTGTAAAGTAGTTCTCAAGCAAAACATAATGATAAAAACGTATGTTCCTACTCGAACATTAATCTCGTCCATAATTAACTATTGCTTTTTTCTTTCATCAGACTCTGACCTTTAAGGTGTTCCTGTTGTGTGTGTTTTTAATGCCTAACTTTTCTGGAAAATGTGCAGAGGTCATAATGAGGCATAATTATATACAGTATATAATTTTCTTTGGCCTTTTTCAAGTGCTAATTTAGCTATCATTTCTTCCTAAAGAATTTTTATAAGAAATGTATTTTAAAATGAAAGCCCTTTCTCCAGTTTTGACCTGAATTACTATTCAGTAAGTATTTAATAGAGGTAGGAAATTCAGCAACATATAGAGAGAGATGATAAGGAAATATTCCACAACATATCATCATTTAAGCAGCAAATGAATTTTAAAAATAGTCTTTTGCTCCTCAATACTCCATTTTTAGGAAATACAAATATAATACATATAAAAACTCACCTACCTCTTTAGTCTGCAAATTGCATATTATAAAACATATATGATCGCTAGCACTGCAATTTTTTTTTAAACAAGCAACTAAATATGTGGACCTCATTAATCACAAAGTATTGTGGGGGCTAAACTGCACATGAAAAGTACTTAGCGTGGTGCCTGACACACACAAGCAATAGGCGGTCCTGACCTATCGTGTTATTGTTCCAAAGAAGCAGCATCACCCAGTGTATTTGTTTACCTTCCCTCCCTGTATCTCGCCATCCTACGACACTAAACGTCAACTGGTAATCAGGACAATGTTGAGTGAGCAAAACGTTGTGAAGTTGCTTTAAATTACTTAGGACCTAAATAATCAGTCTTGAGGACTGTAAAGAACTGGGAGCCTCCCAGCATTCACAACCAATCAGAACGTGTTAAGTTTAAAAACCCAAAGCTTTATTTCCCATTGCTTTCTATAGTGAACTAGAAAAAGTGTTTGCATGCAAAGACACCATTGGTAAATTAGAGAAGAATATCGAGAATTTAAAACACAGCGAGAACCATTTGGGAAGTAGCGAGCGTGAACCTGTGGGAAGAGAGTCAGGACTTTCTATAAAGCCTTGCCAGAGCGCATTCTGTCATCGAGATGGCCATGAAGGGAGCACAAATAAGGGACCTCCCATGCTTTCATTCTACTTTAATGACAAGGTACATTGCAGCTATTTGGCTTTTTATTTGGAGATTCTTTAAAATAAATGACATGCATTTGCCAGGAAATACACACAAAAGGAATGATTTGCTTTGAATTTCTGACTTAGTTTAAAGTAACACTATCAACTAGTAGAACCAGACTAATTCCATAACCCCGAATGTTTTTATAAACCAGTGGTTAGGGAATATGGGCTTTACAGAGGATTTTGAGTATTTTTATGTACTTAATGCCTGAATCATTTAAGACCTTGAATAAATCTTGCTGAATAATACTTTACCTCTGTAATACCCCCATTTGTTTATGGAGTTGGGGTTTTGTTTTAAATGGTAGATTGAATACAAAGAAACTTCATAATTTTAACAGTTTATATTAGATTATATTACTCATTCGCATAAAATTGATAATTGTTGCATGTCCTTATGATATGGAAAAATATCCAAATTTATTCCTGAGGCTTCCAGTCAAACTTCCCCAAGCTACAGAAGAGAAGGAAAACAGCTCAGTAGGGAGCTGATGAGCTCAGCAGCTTAGGTGGTGAGATGTGACTCTGGGCACACCTGGGACATCTTTATCATCTTCTGTCTCCAAAGTTCACACTGGGCAAGGTTCCTAAGACCAGATTGCCTGGACTGGCTATTTCCCAGGGTGATGGAGTCCAAGCTTCACAATGCTTCACATCTCTGTTTTTAATGCTTTTTTAAAAAAATTATTTATTTTATTTTATTTTTTTTAATTTACATTCCAAATCATTTCCCCTTTCCCGTTTCCTCCCTCCCCGAAAGTCCCATAAGCCCCCTTCCTTCCCTCTTTTCTCCATTCAACCCCCTCTCGTTTCTCTGTCCTGGCGTTCCCCTACATCCAGTCTTTCCAGGACCAGGGGTCTCTCCTTCCATCTTCTTAGAAATCTATTGATATGCGGATTGTGTCTAGGGTATTCCGAGATTCTGGGTCAATATCCCCTTATCAGTGACTGCATACCATGTGTGTTCTTTTGTGATTGGGTTACCTCACTAAGGATGATATTTTCAAGATCTGACCATTTGCCTAGGAATTTCGTGAATTCATTGTTTTTAATTGCAGAGTAGTATTCCATTGTGTAGATATACCACATCTTCTGAATCCATTCCTCCGTTGAGGGACATCTGGGTTCTTTCCAGCTTCTGGCTATTATAAATAAGGCTGCTATGAACATAGTGGAGCATGTGTCCTTATTGCGTGCAAGTAAAGCCTCTGGGTATATGCCCAGGAGTGGTATAGCTTTTTTTTTTTTTCCTGAAGAGCCTACTCCCACAGCTCAAATTCCTCATGGTTGTGGATTAACTGGGGCTGTTCAAACAGTGTTCTCTTGTGCTTTGGGACATCTCCTACTTAGTCTTAAATAGGATTCTACAAGGTTGCTAATCAATAATAACATACAAAACTTTAGAAATAACTTTTTTTTTTAAAGAACAAATCAGACAGTTCTTAAATTGCCTTTAAAACCATATCATTCCAATCAATTGTGTTGTTCCCTTTCTTGCATGGTGAGAAGAGAGTCGAGTAGCCTCTTCACTGGAAACTGTTTATTGACAATTGCCCCAATGCCTGCAATTGCCTGTGTTGTGTTCTGAATGTCTGTATCCCTAAGTTTCCATGTTCAAACCCAGTCCCCAGTGCAACAGAACTAATAAGAGTCTTTGGAAGGTGACTAAGTTGTGAAGGAGATAACTGCCCATAGAGGGCTGAGGGGGCTTATTCAGCACCCCTCGCTGTGAGGAAGCACAAAGAATACCCATCAATGAAGCGGCATGAAGGATCTCACCAGACACTGAATCTTCTGTTGCCCGATCTTGGTCTTCTCAACTTCCAGATTGTCTAGCTACAAACTTTCTTGTTTAAAAATTTTTCAGAGCAAAGTATTTTGTTATAACAGTCATACTAGACTAAAACAACCTCACATGTGTGGACACCATCCAAGTTTTGCATGCATGCTGCCTGGGAAAGGACATAAGGAGGGTTGCATTGTGCAGGTCCTGATTAATTTCAAAGCACAAGGAGCAATGAACTGCATACTTTCTGCTTTGGTGGGAGCCCATAATGGAGAGTCAGATGGTCTCCAGACATTAGCCAGCATGCTGTTGCTAAAGAAACCTATCATGGACCTGATCTATGGATATCATATCATTTTCCTTTGGACAAGCAAATTGGTGGCAAGTCTCAAATGGAGAAGTAATTGCTGTGTGGAAAGCATGTAGCTGTTTTTAAAGAAGCATCTGTATGGCTGACTTGAACATCCCCTTGTTGTACATGTGACAGAACTGCCTGTATCAAATCAATGGATGAACTATAGGACTAATTTCATTGAACTCTTCTACTCAATGAGAGTGTCTATCCACAACCACAGTAGGGTCTCAATTGAATAGATATTTCCTTGGCATATGAAACTTTTTATATCTGACCAGGGAATGAAAGTGTGTGCGTGTGCGTGTGCGTGTGCGTGTGCGTGTGCGTGTGCGTGTGCGTGCTTTTATGTTACTGTTTGGGTTGAAAAATGAATAATAATCATAATAATGAAATAACATCACTTAACACTACTTTAGAGAAAATGTCTCAGTGTATTGGTACATTGAGATTAGGGTGCACCAATTTTTCTTGTGGTCTTGGTTGCACTAAATATCCAATTTGTAACTGACTAGATTCCAAATCAATCAGTAATATCCAATCTGTAAATGACTAAATTCAAATCCTTAAGTTAATGATGTAGAAAAATCTTTTCGTATATGAAACAAAGTACACTTTATTTTTTATAAAATTACAAGTCAAAAGAAAAGATCTATTTGGTCACTGTCTATAGTTGGCTGGCCTCTGCCTTAGAGAAAAATAGAATACTGTGACTTCAGAATGTCAATGGATCAGTCACTCTTCATGGAACTGAAATTGACAATGTAAAAAAAAAAAAAACTAGAGAAAAACTTGCATGTTCTATGTCCCATTGACTTTGCAGTCTATTGGCCTCTCACAAAATGGTATCAGATGTTTTAATTCTGTAGATCAGAGATCAAAAGGTAGTTTCCAATGGACCATATAAGAAAACACCTCAGACATACCGACTATGCTAAGTAACTGCAGTTATAGTGCAAAATTAACTATATGTAAACAAGTGTGTGGTTGTGTTCCAATAAAACTTTATTTACTGACACAAACGTTTTAATTTCTTGTAACTTTCACTTATCATGAAAACATTCTTTTAATTGTTTTTCAGCCACATAAAAAAGTAAAAGTCAGTTTTAATTCCTAGGACAAATACAAATAGACAGTGGGTTAAATTAGGCCCATGGGACATGATTTGCCAACCTCTGTCTTAGAAAACAGAAGAAAAATGTGAATCAAGAATTTAGGTGATCAACTCCCATGCCATTTGAGATATGAATATGGTATCACCCATAAGCTATAGCTATGGACCCAACTTACCCTGAGATTTACAATGAGAAGATAACAGGACTTATCCAGGTTGTGACTCATTCTATAAAACTGATCTGAGCTCTTCAGAAATGTCAATACAGTGAGGACCAAAATGGGAATAAAAGTATGAAAAACCTATTCAAGATCAAGAAGATACAAAGGTAAAGGCCTATGTGGTCATCTTTTGGGCACTAGATGGAAGGGAAAGGCACACACATACACACAAAAGCATATTTTGGAAGTAGAGAAACTGTAATAAGCATTGCTATGTATTATTGTATGGTATTACAGACTTGTAGAAAATGCCTTTGTTCCTTGTCATATTAGCTCATCTTTATAAATGAAGTATTGTATGCAAAAAATGAATTTTAATGGTACAGTCATATAAGAATGTGGTGTGTTGCACACGTGTGTGTGTGTGTGTGTGTGTGTGTGTGTGTGTGTGTGTGTGTGTGATGTGCCATGGATAGAAAGCGAAATATCAAGTATTAACAGTAAATGTATCTGAGTGAAGTGTGCAGAGACATTGTTCTTACACCACTTGGCTTTTCCATGGGTCTTTAATTACTAAAATAAAAATGGGGAAAGCTATGTGTATCTGAAAAGAGGTATCCCTATAAATTTTGGTGGTCCAAGTTCTACTTCAAATATAAAAGTGCTGATACTTGGGGGTTAGTTATCCTAGGAAACTCTAACGTATTTCAGTTTCATTCACAAGTAAGCACAGTTCTCCCTGTGAGAATCAGCTGGGTCACCTCACTGTTTGACATCTGCATCTACTCTCTTCTCAGCTATTATGGTGAAAAGCTGAGCTGAGTGAACCAAGCAACAAGATAATCAAACCTGGGCTGTCACAGGCCCTAGATTCAGGCTGCTATCTTGTTTGCAGATTTGCTGAATAACTAAAAAATAATAATCTGAAAAACACTTTTCCCTCTTAATTAAAGCTACTTCACTTCTTCTCACAGTTCCATCCAGACCACAGGACATATCAATTTGGTCACCTGATTTTTGATAGTGTAGACAGACTAGATAAGAGTCAAAGTAAGTAGGTCTGGGGAAAATTAATCTGGGGGATATGTCATAATTATTATCTTCAAGGGTATGATCAGAAGGAAATTTCTAAGCACATATGCTTCAGTTGTCTTTGTGTAGGTGAGGCACACTATGCCACACACTAGTGGCTACTCGATGAATGTTTGAATGGTCGAATGAATTAGTGAGTAAACAAATGGAAGAGTAGGTCTGTTCCTCATGGAAATGTTGGGTTTGGATCCAACGCAAGGAAAAGATTGAAAATGAGTCCAACACTAGCCTGGACCATAGAAGGAAGTCATGTATTCTTATTTTATTCACTTGTTTATTTGTTTATTTATTGAAATTTACAATAATAGAATAAACATATATCTTGAATATATTTTTGAGAAAACTTAGCACTTAAATGTCCACACATCTCTCTACATGTATGATGATGACAGTCCCTTGACATCAGGGGTTCTGCCTGTTTAACATTCAGTCAGGTTGAAATGGATCTGAAATCATGACATATGAAGGGCAGTAAGAGAAATTGCCTGGGAAGAGAGTAACTGTCCTCAATTACCTGCAGGGCAGCCATGAGACTGAGGGGCCAGGAATCCTCCGAGGGGCTGCTCTGCCGCACAGGTATAGGACCAATGAGCAAAACTAAAAGGGGAGGGGTACCCTGTGGACTTTATTTAGCAACCTAAGAAAGCACATTCTAACAGAAACACAGGTCCATCAGAGGGACACTTTGCCTTAACAAAAATCATTGTGGGACATGTGTAGAGATTGTTGGTTAAATCAATACAAATCAAATGAGCTGTTTTTTAAATGCAGCTGGGAAGGTAGTGTCTACACAGGATATGAGACTTAGGCTCTTCCCTCTCTTCTGGCTGGAAAAGGCATTAATAAACCCAAGAGTCAGCCTGGTCAGTTTGGTGTTAGTGTTAAGTAGATAACTAATAAATACTTTCAAATTCTAAGTCTTCACGAGTACATAAGAGGCTAATAGTCCAGCATGGCCCATTAATTTTTTTAAATGTCTTTTCAATAGACACAGATTTGACATTAATTACTGACCAAGAGAAATTCAGGTTGTCTCAGTATATAAAATAATGCCATATCGCAACAGAGGTCCAAAAATGTTCAAATACTTTTCAGGGCTCTAGGATCTGTCGTTCTCTGTATCTCAGGCTACAATCCCTGTGCACTCTGTTATTGCCTTGAATCTAGCTAATTCTCCCTACTTTCCCCCTACCACACAGTTATGTCTAACATCTCTCCTTTGCAATCCTTGTGAACACTATAACTAGATGTCTCTCTAAGACTCCTTTGGAAGAAGTCTCTACATACCCAAAAGCCAAGAATGAGCCATCCATTTAAAAATATGTGCAGCGAAGGTGAGAAGGGGCAAAACCCACACACAATTATTAAGGTTGTGAAATTGCAGATACGTGTATTTATGTGTTCTTGGGATGGTGCTAGTAAAGTTCCAATCACTGGGTCTTTATACCTAGTACACTGCACACAAACGCTCCAAGTCAGCTCTATAAACACCTTGCAGTTCTCTCTATTTGGCCTTCTCTCCTATCACACTTATAGTGAAGCCCTGCTACCCTCTGCTTTCTCATAGCCTTTCTCTTTGCCCCGGACTCTCACTGCTGTCTCTCTCATTGTGACTTTCTCTACACTTGCTTTCTTCCTCACCTGTGGAACACTATGGCCTGTTGTCTGTGTGGTTGGTCACTGTGTCTCAAACACAGATAAACCCCCAAAGGCAGTGCATCGTTCATAGCTGCTCTCCCCAAATCTAGAATAGTGACTTGCAGGCAAAAGATGCTAATGAGTGGTCTATTGAATGAATGATTGTCATTTCTGTGGCTACATATGTCTTTGTTTTTTGAAATCCGATTATATACCTTGTGTGATTCACTTTGCACATCTTTTTCTAGTTTCAGTGCAGGAATATATATATATATCCCCACTCAATACTCTAATTCAGAAAACTATGAAATACCTACTGTGTGTCAGGCACTTTAGTAGGAGTTATGATATAAATTAAAAGCTAAATTTTTCAAGTCAAAAAAGACCAAATGGAATATTTCTCTGTCTATTTTTCTTAACAAAATAAATACACCTGAAATCTAGTTTAAATAAAATAATAATCAAATTTTCTATACCATCCACCAAACCCATTCAAATATTTAAAATAAATTAGGACATGTAAGAGAATTCCAAATACAACTTTAAACCATTAACAAGTAGAAATAAAAACATTAATAATAAAACGTTGTTGATGAAAATGGCCTTTAAACCTTTGCTATTTCAGGATGTTTACAGTGAAACAGAAAGATTTTGAACATTATGAAGGCTTCAGGCCTAGTCTGCAGTCTAAGCAACTTAAGCCTTCTGTCTAATATGGATATTTTGGAAGATAATATATGGAGTCTGTTTGTTTTTCTTTTCCAGAACCAGATGCAAGAATTTGGTAAAGAACACAGGTAGAAGAGATAATTAATTTTCCTTTCCCCCAATAAGCTATTTTTATTATGCCAATTTTAATTACCATGCAATCGAACGGGTTTAAGGCTTATATTCTCCACATCACTGGACATCACAAACATGAAAGCATTTTATACTGTCATACATCAGTGTTTGTTCTAGCTTATACATATATACAGAAATTATCCACGCATCTTAACCTTGCTATTTCCTCCTTTCAAACCAATGTAATATTACCACAAAAGCAGCTTTGTAATAAATGGTATAAGAAATACAGCAAGGCACACCGTTTAAAAAAAAACCATTTTTCTCATTACCACCTCAAGAAGCATAGAAACCAAAAACAAACTTAATAGTAGAATGTACCAGTTTATATGATACAACACTGTTATAGCTGTTTCTTGAAGTGCTGCATAGATCATTATTAAACAGAAATAATTAAAATGGCGCTTTCAAACATCACTTAGTTTTATCATAAGGATCAATGTATCTCCTCTATACTACAATCAAATCAAGGGCTGGCTTTTTAGGTAAATCTCTTTCAATAAACATAGGTATAATATCATGAAAAATTTCAGAGCAAAACATAAAATGGTCAAGTACTGATGGGAGGGGTGTCATTCCAGACAGTGGGTTTAGCAGACCATCAATTTGGTGAACTGCAGAGCTTTAAAAGGAGGAGAGAGGGGAGAGGGAAAACAGAAGTCTTGCTGGAGAGAGAGGGTTGCCAGAGGTAGCTTGGGACAGGAATCCGAGGGAGAACAAGCAGCTTCAAGGAACTAAGACGATCACCTAAGAGAAGCAATGCACACATCCAGATCGAAAGGCCCACGTGGACAGACCGCATTCAGAAGGAAGGTTCGTCTTCAGAAAGTCAATGTGACAGGCGGCAGTGATAACAGGGTGGAATCCAAGACCAACCCGGGGTGGATTGGGCTAGCCCTGAGCTTCAGCCAGGTTATCTACAGGAAAGAAAAAGGTGACAGGAAAAGGTGTCAGTAAAGTCTCTGTCATTTGCAGAATGAAGCAGCTTTCTGGAAGCTGCCAGTGGAGGGTTTGGGGGGGGGAGGCGGGGTCATCTACGCTAATGATCTGAAGTGAGAAGTTATGACATGTGACTTTCACTCACTCAAGGCTCAAAGAACACACAGACACATTTTCAGTCCAGTAAGTTATATAAATACTTTAATATGTTCATATGTTCTCAAAAATAAGAAAAACCAAGAATGATGATCTTTTCTCTGGGTCGTCAATTCATCTGTTCTTCTGGGAATGATCTCAGTTTTATCAAATTTTTTTAATCTGTATAAAAATGTCAGGTAGTCAGTACCAAAGGAGGCAACAATATGAACACAGTTCACAGATGGGTGCCTATGCGGCTAACACTTCCTCCACAGGTTTGTGTATGATGTTCTATTATAGAGGGGTGGAACATTCACAACATTTTGATAATCCTGACTGCTTTAGGTTCTTGCTTAGGAAAGGATATAATTAGAATTTACAACTCAACTATTACTGAGTTTCATTTTAGGTCCAGGAAGCATCATGGAAACTGAACTGACTCAATTCTCTCTTTATGTGAGATGATTGGTACAAATTTCTTCCCAGATCTTTCTGTCCTACTTATTTCTAAATGGCTACGGCAACTGGTCAAATCTGAGAAACATCTAAATTCCAGGATACAAAGTAGTTTGGGTTCTCAGTCCAGCTCTGAAATAAAGCAGGTCTCTGCCTGCTTGGGTTTAATCTAAATTCTGAAGTGCTAGATCACTTTTTTATCACCCCCCACTCCCCGACCTCTTAGAAGCAAATATTCTTCAAAAGTTTTCCAACCATAGTTCCACCACAGCCAAACAGGATGTCGAGAAGATACGGAAGTTAACAGGGATGGGGGAGACAGACAGAGGCAGATGGAACCAAATTTGGTACAGTAAAATAATGCAGTAATTCAAGAAAGCTCAGTGCAGCATGGCTCACATGCTGAGGGTGTGACTCATCGGGAATCTGCCGCTGAGCGGGAACCTCCAGTGAAGCCAACCCCATCTTAGTGAAGAGCTGGCATTCGAATTCCCTCCGGGTAATCAATTCTTTCAACTTGGCACACTTGGGAACAAGGCAGGCCAAATGGGCTCAAGCCCAAATCTCTCTCTCTCTCTCTCTCTCTCTCTCTCTCTCTCTCTCTCTCTCTCTCTCTCTCTCTCTCTCTCTCTCTCTGTGTGTGTGTGTGTGTGTGTGTGTGTGTAAGGGAGGGAAGGGAGACAGAGAGAGGCTGACTTTATCCAATAAAATCTTAATATAGCAGATAATTGGAAGCACATCCAGCAGAAGTTTGGTTTAGTAAGGTGGTTTAAAGGTAAATTTTATAGACACGTATAGTGTCTAGTGAAGGAATAATATACAAGCCTCCAGTGTAGTTTCCTAAAGCTGCTTGGCCAGCCTTGGGAAAACAGCGTCAGCCCAGTAAGGGAATGAGACATTGTGTGTGATGAGAAGTGTTGGCTCCAACCATTTTCGCAATTTATAAAAGCTGAGCTGCACTTTAAATTGTGTTAACACGCAACAACATCAATAGTCATCTAAAATCTAAAACTCTGTAGTCACCATTACTCATATAGACTGATAAAGTAGGCGAGACAACGAAACTAAGACCAAAAGAAGTAATAACACACACACACACACACACACACACACACACACCTCATTAAACTTTTAGGTGAACAAGGAGAAAACACAAAACTACACACTGGCTGGATGTAAGGAGTTAACTTTTTACACTGAAGAATTTATCCAGCCTGAAATTTAGGGTTAAACCATGCATCAAAGATCACAGGCTTATGATGAGGAATACAGCAAAAAGATTAGTACAAACTACATTTCTTAGGCAGGTCCTAGGAGGTGTTCCAGACGTGTGCTATGTGCTCCCTCCAAATTAAGCAGGAAGAGCTGGATCTAACCAGTTACCTCCCCTTTGGTGTGATTCCCTATAATTGACCTCTCCATTTTAACACAGATGGATCCAGTGAGAAGCCCAGCAGTGTGCTGGAAACAAGTGCAAACACACACACTGTTAGGCCACAGTAAATCTTCTCAAACGGGTTCAGAGGTCTTTAATTAGAACAGAGTAAATAAAATAATTTTCAAAACTCTTTGAAAAGAATCTGTTCTGGTTGCAGACTATCTGCCTGGTTCTAAGTCGTAAACACGTTCAGATGGAATTATAATCATTTCATCTGATGATCTATTTCTGGGGAAAAGAGCTCCAGCAAATTGACTTTGGTGAATTGTGATGTCCTGGTACAAAGACAATGCCATCTAACAGCCCCAAATGGCTGTTAAAAGGAAGAACTTCTGCAGCTTTTGGACAGTGTAGAAGGAACACTGACAACAAATGGGCTCGTATGGATGTAAAGTCTCGATGTAACTTCAGTACACACCCTGACAAGGAGTGCTTTCAGATCGACTAACTTCTCAGGTGACACCTGACAGGTCATTGCAAATTTACACCCAATGCTTATAACTAAGCAAAAAAATCAGGCACAAAGATGTTTTGTTAAGATGGTACTGAGACATACACACACACACACACACACACACACACACACACATACACACTCACAAACACACACAGGCGTTCACACTGAACATACACATGCACACACATACACGCAAGCACTCACACTTGCACACACACTTATGCTCACACACCCTCAAAGGTGGATAGAAGCAATCTATGGCTGTTCACATAGCTCTAGGGCGATAAACAAGTCACTGGGAGGGGGTGGGGCGCGATGTCAGTTCTACAGAAGTAAAATCTGGAAGCTTCTTCTCTTTGCCCACAGTACAGCCTGGTGTGGGGCACAGCAGAACCCTTCCCCTTCTGACGGGCAGGCAAGCGGCTGATATTTTTACACTGTCTATGCTTGTAAAATGTGACAATTACACAGATCTATCAGCACCTCCACTTCCCTCAAGTCAAAAAATGGAATTGCTCATCATTTACATTTCATTTCAATTCCATTTCTCTATGTGAGGAAGAGAAGAGACTCCCAGAGGATCACACAGGGGGATGTATCCCAGAGCCTTCACCGGGGCCAGCGGCCAGCGTGTCTCTGCTCCAGATCTCAGCAGGACTGGTGACTTGAGGGTCACAGTCAAAGGATGGCATGCTCACAGCGCTGTTGCTTTCAAGCCTTTATCCTTTTTCAGAAAACAAAATTAGCCAGACTTTCCGGGTCCTTCCGCGGATGTGGGCAGAGCCTGTATCCAATCAGTTCTAATACAACCTGTTCTGAAGCGGCTTATGGGATGCCGGTTACTCTACCGGTTACTCTCCCTTAATAGTCAGTTTTACTGCATGCTGATGGAGGGTGTGACTATAGGGTGGCCACGACTCACAGAAAACACATCTCTCTCACTCCCCCTTTTGTTCTCACTTGCAGCCAATTGTAAATAGTGTCTGAAATAGAAAATTAGTGAAGCTACATCAGTAACTAGGATGCCTTTCTTTGGTTTTGCATATTGAGTTTATTTTTAGGGTATATATATGGTATAGATTCCCCCCTCGCTCCCCATTCTAGCAGCTCGACATAGAATCGCACATTTTAATGAGCTCAGGGCACAGGTGTTGCAGGAAAAAAAAATAATGATGTTTGCCATTCATCTTTCAAATTAAATAATGTGTTTTTAAATAGTAACTTTTTTCATAATACATTATGGGAACAACATTTATCTGTCACATTTTAAAAGATGTATTTGTAATAAATGTAAATTACTTTTAGAAAATCAGTAATTAGGCTCATCAAAAAAATAAACAATCTGCCACAAAAAAGATAATCTTTAGCATAGTTAAGTATAATAACTGTTATTTGAATAAGTTAACAAATTAGGGTAGATTGCTTCTGTAATTCATTTCCTATAGCACGAGTTTAGGTTACGGCATTAGGCTTCTGTAGTGGGGGTGGAGGGGCATTATGCACCTCATACTTTGGTAAAATACAACTCTCATATTTGAAAGCTAAATTTCTCTTTAAACTTGATTGAGGAAGTGCATTCATCACTTGGGGCTTAGAAATAGGAAATAACAGAATCTCTGTGTTGCTTTTAGAGCTATATCACCATCTCAGAATTATCAATCAATAGCTGTCTTATTAAATATGAAAAGTGCAATGAATTTCTCAAAAAAAAATACTGATGGCAATCAGCCTGTCACCTTCAGGCAAAATTCAAAAATTCTGTTTTTGTCGAGGCGCCATTAACTTGTCACGGATCCTCCCAGTATCTGCGTTCTGCGCTGGTGCTCAGTCTGTGTGTACAAATAGGGGCCTCTTCTTTTACATCAGCTTTTTGCTCCTGTTTGGATTCTGAGGCCATGATGAGGAGCTATGACAGCACAGCCTTCCACAGAAGAAGTGACTTCAATACTAGTTATGTGAAGCGGAAGCCTGAGGGAAAGGCCGTGTCCGGAAGGAGACAGCCATTAGCCTGACCCTTGCTCATCAACTGGGCAGTTCTAAGTAGGAGCTGCAATGAGGAATGCAGCTACTGAACATGCATTTTGATCTCAAGGAATGCCTGCGACTCACAGGGTATTTTTTTTCCCTCTAGTTGGAGAAATTAAAGCCCTAGATGGGTCAGCTGTTTTCTCAAATATTGCATTGCTCTTGCCAAAATGATGGAATAAATATAATGTCACTTGAAATGTCAAAATTTCACCACTGGTCCCCTGGTGCTTTTCACAGTGGCTATCACTGTTGTGTTTCTACTTAATGTCTTATCCAGATGTGTGTGTGTCACAAATAGTCATGCTGACCAGTCTTCTATAGTGGGTTTATTAATGCAAACTCATATCTACACACACACACACACACACACACACACACACACACACACACACACACCACGGCAGAAGTTCTCATACATACCTTTCAATGAGATGATTTCCATGCTTGGGGGCATTACATTCTACCTATGCATGTTACTATGTCGATCTTCATGAAAGCTTACGAGCTTCTCTTTACAGGTTAAAGTTTGGGGGCTGGGATACAGCGCAGCCTTGCCTTTTGGCTGTTTCGCATTCAAAGAGAAAGCTTGAATTTTCGGTTTGGCCGAAGCAGCATTTTCTTCTGGCATTCCTGATACACCTTGCTTTCTTGAACTCCCCTCTCTACTGGCCTCTCCTGAGGAGGTGTTAGGTTCTGTGCTCTCTGCACAGCCCTGGGAAGTGTGAGACACATCATCTCCTTCCTTTGCATCATCAGCTCCCTTCTGAGGGGAAAGTCCTGAAAGAGGCACCATGTCTGTCTCGCCACTGAACACAGAAGAGCTGGCTGTCATTTGTTCTGACTTAGCAGCTTCATCCAGGACTGCTGATTCATTTGGAAGGGCACCGGGGAGACAAGCTTCCTCATGGACAGGCTCATCCTCAACACAGGCTTCAAAGAAGCAGTCCATGTCTTCTTCCTTGTCGTCTAAGCCAGAGTCTACAGTGTCTGGTGGCAATGGCGTGCTGCTCTTCTCGTCTATGTAATTGGTGACCTCCCCACAATCACTGTCGTGGGATGAAAGAGACAAGTAGGAGTAAAAATCCCCCTTCCGCAGGTGTATGGGCCGATGTGAATGTTCTAACACTTTCTCCTTAATTTGGGTCAACGACGTGGGTGCAGCCACCTCACATTCAGGTTGCGATTTGCTTTTTAGGGCTGTTGATGCCATGTCAATGATTTCCTTAACAAAGTCATGCACTGAACAATCTTCATCATCTTTTTGATGGAAAACATCTGGCTTGCAGTTGCAGCAGGAAGTGCCGTTGCTGATAGAAGCACTTTCCTCTGTCTCATTTTGTTCAAGTAGGCAGCAACCAGCAGACTTTCTAGCCCCACTTGGTGCATCATTAGACAAAGATTTCAGACCATCACTGTCTTGTCTGCTTCCAACGCTGGTTTCTGACAGTAGTCCTGGGCAAGAGTTCTGGGCTGATGTACAGTCGCCACTTTCAGGATGCTGGAGACTGGGACCTATCTGTGGAGGCTGTCTATCATTTGGGGGACCAGATTCCTTTCTGGCAGCGTTTGAATCTTCAGAACCATCCATTAACTCTTTACATTCACTGTGCTTGGACTCAGAAATCTTTTTCACATTTGAAACAATGTTCTCTGACATCTCTGGAACCCCTTGAGGTTTCTCCTTTTCTCTTTCTGGAGTACTTTCAACATTGCCATTTTCCATGTCAGCCACGTGTGGGTCTTTAGTGACTTCGTACATATTTTTCTTATTTTCACCTTTGGTTCCTAAGTCATGAGTTCTGGGTGGATTCTTACCATTCCCATTGTTTTCAGAGAGACATTTTATGGAACCATTTAGAAGGGCCTCGATGTCCAGAGTGTCTGAGGGATTGGCCTTCTCGGTACTTCCCCCATCTTTATTGACCTTTATTTCATCAGTGATGCTGGACCGTTTCTTTTCTCTCGTCAAGGAAAGTTTGGGTCTTATCCAAGTCTGCAGTTCGTTCTTTATGTAGTCCAGTCCAGACATCAGGTTGCTCTCTTCATAAATTTCATCATCTGTTGCAATACTGGAGTCATCCTCATCTTTGAGGCACAGCTCTTCTTCTGTTAATGTGAGAGTGGAGCTGGAGAGGAGGTCACTGTCGTCTTCATCATCAGTGCAAGCCGAGGTGCAGGAGACATTGACAATCATGCTAACATTGACATCGCTCTCATCAGCCACTGAGCGATTCAGGCGCTTCCTGAAGGATGCATTGGATTCTGGGATCTTGTTTTTGTGTAACACAATGTCCTCTGAGCAAAGAGAGAGCTCATCGCTGCTACTCAGTTCTGTAAGAGATGCCGGTGAGTCTTCATTGATAGAGGATGCAACATCCAATGACATCTGGCCACTGAAGGACATTTTTTGGGAACTGCTTTGCAGAGTGATATCAGAAACACTCCGCTTGATCTTTTGCTCTGAGGGGCTCTGTATATTCTCCAGACGATTCAGAAGGTCTAATGTCCTCTTACTCAGCTCACCAACTGAGCCACTGCTCACACTTATGTCCCCAGAGCTGTGACAGCTAAAAAGGTCCTCATTGCTCTTATAGGATGTCAACCAACTTTCCAAAGAAGTGCTTCGCTGGAGGCTGTCACTGCCATTTTTAAAGATTCCCAATCCAAACACATCACCCCCTGGAGAAAGGGACTCTACAGAAGAGCTACGAGATAAAAGGGAGAGCTGTCTGGCATTCTGAATGCCCGCGAGTGTCTTCTCTATGTTGCTACTTTTGTATGAGCTGCGGCCCATCTCGTGGGGTGCACTTGCCAAAATCCTTTCATGGGGAGGCAGCGCATCTGGTTGTAACTCTGGAGCCTGATGTTTAGGTTTGCAGGACTTTTTATCAAAATAAAAACCACAAAGAAGGGGATCCTCCACACGTGCCTTTTCACTCTGTGGCTGTTTCATTATCATTGGTAATTTGAGTTTTGAGCCTTGGAGGTATGAGTAATCATAAAATGTAAACACATCATGTCTTCCTTGTAATTCTTCTTCCAAACAATCAGTGGCGTGTTTGGTAACACTGTTTAAATCCCCAGCTTTTCCATTCACACAGCTCACTGGTGAGATGGATGCCTGAGAGACACTTGAAAGCTTAATGCACTCCTCTTCATCTTTCAATTTTTGCTTCAGCACATTGGCTGCATCTCCCATTTGTGGGTCCAGATGTTGTGTTTCAGGGTTACTTGGGGACCCATCCACCATACTGAACAAGCTCATGTCGGAGTTGGTTGGCATCTCATTGTCTCCTTCGCTGACAATCCCACTCTCACTGCCTGAATTCTGGCTCAAGTCTCCACTGTGACATGAATAAGGCCTCACTGAGCCAGAACCCCCTAAAAGGTCTGGTAACGATTTTGTGGATGAAAATGAAGAATCTTTACTGAGGCTCTTAGTTAAAACAGTGGGCTGGGCTGTGCCTGTGAACTTTGGGCTGTTTTTCAGAAATGGAGTGTGGCTGTCCTCGTGGAACTCGACGTTGTGAAGACTGTACACTTGGTAAATGTGTGGGCTGGAAGGGGCAGTGATATTTGAGGTATACTGAGACCCTCCACAGTCACCTGCCTCCTCTTCATAACCAGAGTCCTTGTGCTGTGTCTCCTCAAGCTTCACGGTGGGCACCATAGACTCTGGGTCTTGATCAAGGTCGTTTGATTCTTCGTGCACACTTATGAGTTTGTTACTTATGTCGGTTTCATCCCATTCCAGGGCATCCTCACTCATCCCATTGAGGTCCATCAAGCCTGGATCAATCACATTCAAAGTCTCCTGTAATAGAAGGGAGGGGGGAGGGAGAGGGAGAGAGAGAAAGAGAGAGAGAGAGAGAGAGAGAGAGAGAGAGAGAGAGAGAGAGAGAGAATTAGAGAACATAATCTGGAAATTGTTATCTATTAGAAACTCTTGGAAGTTAGAACATAAAACCAAAGCACAGATTGGAAGGTACCAGCATCAGGAACTCTGTTCTGCCTTGAGATACTATCCAAACACTGTAGGGATGGGCTGTTATCAACAATGACTGTCACTGAGGCATTAGAGTAGAGTCAAATGTAAAATCAATATATTATTACATGATTCCCTATTGATTTAACCATTTCCTGTTGATTGTGTTATGTTTTCAATCTTAGTTCGGGTGGATTACTGTGGGTTGAATATGAAGTGTGTCCCACAGGCTCATGTTTTGAAAGATCGATCCCTGCCTGATTGCACTATTTTGGGAGCTTCTGGAGATCTTTGCAGGTAAGATTTTGCAGGAAAAAATATGTCACTTGGAGTGGGTCCTTGGGAGGACCTTGTCCATAGCCCTTTTTCTCCTACTTCTTCACAGCAGAGCAAACAAAGCTCCTCCATCACATGTCCCAGGGCATGGGGTCAGATGACCATGAATGGGATCCTCTGAAACTGAGCCAAAAAAAATCCTTTCCCTTAAATTAATCAATATTTTAGTTGTGTTATGTGAAAGTAACTAAAGCAGCTAAAAAATAAAACTGTCTACTAAATGAAGATTAAAAGGTGGAGTCCGTGAAATATCTATTGTAGGGTACGTATATTCTCAGAGTAGTTTACTCCCTGAGTCTCTAGCAGAGAAGAATCTGTTGCTGTGCATCAGATTCTTCTTGCCTCTATTTCTGGGTTAAAGTCCCATTTACCCAGGAACAGTGTATATACCTTCATTTTTCTTTCTTTTCTGGGCGTGGCCATGAGAACGAAGCTTTGCCTCCTGTTGGCCAAGATGAGCAATACTCATATCTTCCTGAGTGTTCCAGGCAGCTCCTTAACCACTGTCTCGTCAATCCCTTTCTTCTTTATCTTTTCTTTGTGAGAGAGAGATCACCTTGACTCTTGTTGACCATTACTATTGGTTTGCCTGTGCTTCTGACAGGTAAAGCCTTCTAGTCCCTAACTGTCTGAAGACTTTCCTGACTCCCACGGATGCAATAGGCTAGGTGCCCGTCTGCTGCTCTCCGCCTGTCTTCATGAGAACTCAACATTTTCTTGGCCTTCTATGGAATATGGCGATTAAACGGCTCCTTCAGCATCCTCACTTCTCATCATCTGGTTCTATTGTGGAGCCAAGGAAGGTGAAAAATGCACTGTGGGCCCTGAGAGGTTCCCCTACAGATAGAAGCATAGAGCATTCTCAGCTCCGTCTATGCTCATGCCAAGGAGGCAGATGGATGACCGTGACCCTAGAACCAGCAGACTAGTTGATGGTCTGGCTGCTCTCACCAGCTTCATTACCTTGTATGAGTTATTTAAGCTTTCTGAGTATCAATATCATCACCTATAAAACAGATACAGCTCTACTGATCTTCAAAATCACTCTTGGATGAAACGTTAAATAATTAAAGTTCCCAGGGAAGCAGTCAATATTTGGTAACTAATTCTTACCATGTGCAGAGTTGCTCATAAGCTCCTTGACTCCTTCTTGGCTATATCTCCTTCTCACCACCCCTTCCAATTTATTCTTAAAAAGAAACCATGATCTGATAGGTAAGGGGAGCAGTGATACCTCTGAAGGCAGAGTTTTCTCATTACATGTCAGATTATCTCAACTGTCTGGTTGAAAAACAGGCCACACAGTTTTAATTCTTTAGTGGAAAGAAGAAAACTTCACCTGGAGCATTTTAGGGCACATTTGTAAAGCCTCAATCCTTCCTAAAATTAATGGTTAAAGAATGCCACACAAACTTATTAAGTGTGCTTTATTATAGTGGATATGGAGGAGAGTCTCTGTGTAGCCCAATTTAGTTAAAAAGACTCTAGTTATAAGGTAAACATTAATTAGGGGATAATTTTTCTTCTAAAAGAGATCTTTCCTGCTGTCAATGTTCTAGCAGTCAATCTAGTACACGGCCAGTTATCACAGTCACTTAGATACCAAGTCCATTCACTGTGATGAATTTTTATTACAATTTCTGTTTATTCTTTGCTAACAGATAAAGGAGAGGACTAATGACTAGTGAATGTTAAAATCTTTAGCTGTAGGGGCAATCAATCAGTCCACTCAAATAGTGTATTAATTTCAAACACCCTTTTGCCTGACATTGTACTGACAGTGCTGATAAATAATTAAACCGGGCATTCAGAGGAGCGCTTTGTTACTCTGATCAACTTTAACAAGTGACAGCAGAGGATTTTCCAACAGGGTCTCAAAACCAGGAACTCGACAATTGTGCCATCTTGTGCCAGGAGCTAAACCTAAAGGATGCTTGCAGCGTAGCCTGCCTCTGGACATGGTCATCATCAGATACTGTAGTATGCATGGATGATTGCATCTTAGCCTGTCTCTGGACATGGTCATCGTCAGATACTGCATTATGGATCTACAGACTCAAGCCTATGAAAGGACAGAACTCAGCGGAACCAAAGGAACAGCTCACAAGTGGTTGGCATAAAATATTTCCATAGGAAAGGACTAAAACTTGTTTATGTTCCCCCCAAGTCTCTTGTCATTTAAAACTTCCTAAAACTTCCTTGTATGATAATTCCAGGGAATAGCTGACTGGATCTACTTGGAAACCATTCACTTTTAATTTTAAAAAAAAATTCCATATTAAGTCTTTACTCAGCCTCAGTCATTTCCTTTTTAGCTGACCTTGGCAGTTACTTTTAACCTTCTCTTCCCTTCCTTGCTCTTGCCCCTGCCCCTGCCCCTGCCCCTGCCCTTGCCCTTGCTCTTGCCCTTGCCCTTGCCCTGCCCTGCCCTTAATCCTCTGTAGGGCTGAGATTGCCTCCCTCTTGCCCAACATTTTGTATTCTGAAGAAATGGTCCACTTGAACAGTAAGGATATTAATTGCTAACCCATTCCTTACATGTACAGGACCCAGAACATCTGAGGCTCTTTGTAATGCTCCCCACTGCTGAGACTTTGGCTTTATGAACATCCATTATAATGTTCTGAAGAAGAAGAAGAAGAAGAAGAAGAAGAAGAAGAAGAAGAAGAAGAAGAAGAGGAGGAGGAGGAGGAGGAGGAGGAGGAGGAGGAGGAGGTGGGAGGGGGAGGGAGGAGGGGGAGGAGGGGAGAGGGGGAGGAGGGGAGAGGGAGGGGGAGGAGAGAGGGAGGGGGAGGAGGAGAGAGGGAGGGGGAGGAGGAGGGGGAGAAAGGGGAGGGAAAGGGGAGGGGGAGGAGGGGAGAGGAGAAGGGGAGGGAAAAGGGAGGGGGGAAGGGGGAGGGGACGAGGGGAAGGGGCAGGAGGGGGAGAATGGGGATGGGGAGAAAGGGGAGGGGGAGAAAGGGGAGAGGGAGGAGGAGGGGAGACTTTGTAGATGACAAAGACCCCTTTCATTATATGATTTTCCTGATCTATTCCTTTCCCTCCCTAGACAAGCATGCAAAACCTAATCGCTGTCATAGAACTTTAAGGAGCTGTGTTCTCCATCTACTTTATTGGCCAACTTTGTATAAGTCAGTTTCACAGAAACTCTTGGCTCTACATTAGCCTTCAGGTAGAGGGCAGCCTGGACCTTCTTGTTCTGTAGTAAATTCTGTTGGCATCTTAAATAAAATCTCCATTTCCTTGGAATTTAATCTAAATCATCCACTAGGGCATTAGGAAGGGATATGAGGATGCTTACATAATTAAACATTTGCCTTCTATGCAACTGTTGGTGTGAGGAATATGGAACCCACATTGATGTAACTGTCAGTTTCTTGGCTGGCACTTCAGCATAGTCAATCATGCTCAAACTAATTAAGAATTTGATTTGTTTTTGTTTATTGTAATTTGTAAAGAAATTGCTTAGCAAAAAAAAAAAAGATGTACATATTCCCATATTTGTCAAACTGGTAAGTCCAAATGGATTAACACCAAAATCTAGAACTTTTGTATAAAGCCAGTGAAGAGCAAATGAAGACCCTATGGAATCCTATCATTGTAGAAGAAATTAATATAAATTAATTCATGTATGGACCTTTCATTAATAAATTTATTCAGTTAGGTTTTAGGGGAAAAAGGAGAGGAGGTTCCAGAGAAGTGAGGTGATGAAAGGACTTGCCCTTCAGGCGGAGGTTTACTAACGTCTGCAGCAACACAGACCCTGAGGTAGGGCCCAGGAAACAAGGTGTCTTCTTTTAAGTTTGAGGGAAAGGAAGGGCTTGCATAGGTGCAAAAGCAGGCTTTGTTAACCCATGACTTACGTTACATGACTTAAGTTATATTTGACTATTGTTGACAATGTTCACATTTCCTGTGGGCCAAGTTAATGTGTGACCCACACTAAACATGTGACTTATGCTGTGTGACAGGAACCATTCTTTCCTTGGGTGGAGGAAGGGGACTGGGTTAATGTTGGAGAGTGAGACATAATAATAGTTCAGGCTGCCGACAGTCCTTGGATGGCAGGGAAGCTGCTTTGTAGGCCCCTGTCAGGCCTTTATTTGGGGGCCTGATTACCTGGAAGATATGTTTCCCTATCAGTATGATAGAACAGTTTCATGACAATAGAAAACTAGAACGTGAATACACATACGCACGCACACACACACACACACATGTACATGCATATTCCTCTATGAATCTGATCAAGAAACAAATGGAATTAGTTGGGGCTAGATTATATTATGATTTCTATTCTCCAGATAAGATTGTTTGCATTAACATAATACATAAAAAGAAAGTAAGAGAGGAGCTTGCAGCAGGGATGGAAATAAAAGAACCAAGATTCCAGTCAAGTGGGCAATATCTGTCTGTAGCCACGCCCTCCATATCACATGGCTTTAATTGAGTTAGGTCTTGAGGAACTGTTCTTCTAGGATTTTCTTAAAATTTTCCTGTATAAAGGTTTAAAATTTTAGGCATGTTCACAAGAAATGAGAAACGTGTTATTACTTAGACAATGGGAATGGAAAACAAAACGGAAACCTGGTAGGAGTCGGAGGTAACTGCCTCTGACTTTCTTTAATTTCCTTTGATAAAACCACTCATCAAGGAAACTTATCTTTGTAATGGAAGAGACACCATCACAGAAAACCCGCAACCAACCAAAATGCAAAGCTGTGGAGCTCACCACAATATAAGGAACTGGATTAAAGGCTTACAGCGTTAGGCAGGTTAAAAGCCACTGATCTAGAATTAACAGTGTGAATGAAAATTGCAAGGTTTTCTGATAGAAATGTTCTGTCTAGTTTCATATTATATCAGTCATCGTCTTAGTATTTTCAAGATCTTTTCTAATGGACCAGTCTTACATCATTTCATTGCTACTTCATAACTGTAATTTTGCTACTGTTACGACTTGTAATGTAAATTCTCATATGCACAATACCTGATATGTGACTCCCAAAAAGGTCACAACCTATAGGTTGAAAACTTTTGCTCTAGATCTAACCTGATAAGCTCAGTGAGCAGAAGAACTACATATAGAAATCTAGGAAGAGAGATTTTTTTATGTAGAAAAATAGATACTATATTAAACCACATTAGTTACTATTCATATTGGCATGATGAAAGGGCTGAGAGAAACAAATCAAATGGAGAAGGATGCTTTTGGGTCAAAGACATTGGTCCTTGACAGAGAAGGCATGGCACAGAGACCAGTCCATGGCAGCAGAAAAAGGTGACAGAGGTGGTACCCATCACAGCAAATGGGAGCAAAGAGCAGGGCAGGAACCAAGGGCCCAACAGCTCCTTCAAATGTTCGACCCTAGTGACCTGCTTCCTTCAGCTGGCCTTCCTTCCTATGTGCTCCACAGCCTCTCCTCATAGGCAGGAGCACCAGAGCAAGAGCCCGTAAGGGGCACCGGAAGACCGTCACTTTAGTGAGCAAGAGAGGACTGGACATTTGCGGGGAATAATAGAGAGAGAGGGGAGAGGATATAGGGATATGGCTGCGAAAATAAATTTCAATCAGGAGAAATAGTGAAAAGTAAGAACTACACTTCTTTATTTGTACAGTATTCTTCTTAACTCCCACTTTTAACCAAAATGCATTAGAAATATAATTATTTTTTAGATTAAATGTAGGTATGAATTACATTTAAAAAATACCAACAAGCCCTTATAAAGCAAAGAAATAGGACGGTTTAGATGGTCTAATTGTAAAAACAACTCTGAGTTTGCATTGCCCTGTCTCATATATATGTGTATGTATGTGTGTGTGTGTGTGTGTGTGTGTGTGTGTGTGAGTGTGTGTGTGTGTGTGTGTGTGTGTGTGTGTGTGTGTGTGTAAGACTAAAAGACAGCTGCTTGCTGTTTTTCAGCTGTATGAAGCCTGGGGTATAAATGAACAGACGTGTTTGTGTCCCCTTCAATTGTGTTAGCTACATGCTCATGTAATTATCTAGTGTTTGCAAGCATCAGTTCCATCACTGTACCTCAGCATATCGAGCCTGCTTCAGAGACTGCTGTGAGCATTTATGGGAATGCCTATAGGCAGACTTATGGGGACCAGGATTGGAAGTTCTCAACATATCTTCATTCCACCACAGTAAGAAGATGAGGATGTGACTTAATGTTGAAGATGTGTCACAAGGTTCACATTACCATAGCTGGTTAGTGGACACACACAGAATTCAATTAAGTAAACACTGACTAGGCCCCTTACTGCATGTTGTAAATGTAGTGATGCTTTCAGTTTTTCTGTGCTACAACGGGGTTCATTCTCTAGGAAAAACCAAATGAAAAAGATGCTTGACCAGACTCAGACAGGCCCATAGTTCAAGGTTTTTCTATTTTTTTGAAAATAATTTTTTTCTTTAAAAGTTGTATCTATTGTCTGTGGAATTCTATCACAGCTGACATATTCCAGCAATCAAATCCTTTCACTATCAGATTGACAAGAATGTTCAAGTAACCTGTTTTTAAAATGCCTGAGAAAATGCTTTGAAAGTCTATCTCATACTAATGATCAAAAAGTGTTCACCTAAATGTTCTTTTTCAATGACATATCTGCTCAGAAGCTCTAAACAGACAAGTGAGGATCCAGCCCTTTCACAAATCTCACTAAAATAAGTGTTGGGACGAACGTATTTCCTATGCTTGCTGTGGTGGTTTGCATGAGGAATATTCACTACAAGACTGTGTATTTGAACACTTGGTCCCCAGTTTGTTGTGTTGGTTAAGGGATGTCACAGAACCATTAGGGAAGAGCCTCTCAGGAGGAAGTCTGTCACTGGGATGGAACAGGCCTGGAAGGTTTATAGCCTTGCTCTGTTTCCTGTTCTCTCTCCATTGCCCCCCCCCCCGACCTCTTTGTATGTGTGGTGTATGCACGTGCATGTGTGTGCTTCTGTGTGCAGATGAAAGCATGTTCCACCATCTTCCTGGCTGTGATGCATTGCTTTCCCTGACAGTCGCTATGCCTTCCCCACTACGGTCAATTCCGTCCCCCGGAACCTGAAGCCAAAACAAAGCCTTTTTTCCATTAAGTTGCTTTCTCTCCGGGTATTTTATCACAGTCAACAGAAAATTAACCAAATACAAACATAAGCCAAAGTTGCTGAAAATCAGAAAACCTATTAGATGCAACTCCAAGGAATTCAACTTCAAGAGGACTGGAATTTAGCCCAGCCCATCTCAGGTAGAGTTCGGCATACAAAACGCTTTATGATATAAAACAGGCTCTCAAAATAACATTGTCCAGTGAACTGCAAGAAGAATGGCTTACTTTCTGTCTTACAGATTGTGGAGGAGACAGAAAAATGTTGTGGGGTTAAAATGTCCTGTGCAAAACCAGCAGGAGAGCTGCTGACTGCTGAAGGCCTGACTGGTGAAGGTGTGGCTCTGCTCAGTCATAAAAGCCAGTAGCCTGAAGAATGTGTGCAGTATAAGGCATGAGACAGAAAAAGCCACGTTCAGTTGTCATGGGATAGCCATGGAGGATTATCTTCCAAGAAGTGCTCCAGAGACCAAAACCTGAGAACGCTTGGCTTCATCCATTGCTGGGGATCAAACCCACAGCCTTGCAATAAGTGTGAGACCCATAATACATATCATTCGAAATACTTTAAATCATCTTCCAATGTCTATTCCTGTGTGGACACACTGTAAGAGGCTGCCACCCTGTACTGTTTAGGGGAAAGTGGCAGACTTCTGTACATAGTTAAGCCAGAGACAGTTTTTCTTCCCCAAATATTTTTATCTATGTCTGGTTGTATCTTTGTGTGTAGGTCAATGACAGGCTATACAGCATATTATTTCATTTATTACCAGAATAGGTAAACAGTTGGAAATAGGTAATTTCAGAAATATTCGGAATAGGCATATTCAGAGACAGAATGAAGATCATTGATATTCAGGAGCTCTTAGCGGAGAAGAAAAGATGCCGTGGGCTTAATAGGTCTGGAGTTTCTTTTGAGTGATGAAAATCTATTAAAAGTAGAGATAGCAGTCATACAATATTGTCAGTATACTAAAAACCATGAAGTGGTTCACTTTAAAATGATCACTTCTGCGTGAATCAAGAAAAATTTACTGAATTAAAGACAGACAAGACAGACAGACAGACAGGCAAAGTCACAGTTAACTTAGAGATACCAGACCCTACAGGCTGGCACATGGAGATACAAGCATTGGGGAGTAACCTGTAGGACACAGGTTCGCAGACAGTCTCACGGTGGGCACAGGCCCACCAGACTGACACTGGACACAGGCCCACCAGGCTGACACTGGGCACAGGCCCACCAGGCTGACACTGGGCACAGGCCCACCAGGCTGACACTGGGCACAGGCCCACCAGGCTGACACTGGACACAGGCCCACCAGGCTGACACTGGGCACAGGCCCACCAGGCTGACACTGGGCACAGGCCCACTAGGCTGTCTGTCTCCTGTCTTGCTCTCTCACACTAGTCTTGGAAACCAAAACTGGAGAAACCACAGCAGTCTCAGACTACATGACCAGCTCTGATTGCCCTAACATTTCTCTCACTACTCCAGACATGGGGTCACATCCCAACTGTGCCTTTATTTAACAATTAAAAACCAAACCAAAACCAACAACCCATTTAATGCTTCAACTTTATTTCATTATTGAAAAACAGATTGCCAAGAACTTTAATGTTCTATAAGCAAAGTAACCTGGAGGCTGTAGGAGGGAATTCTACAAAAGAAAGAAGAACACACACACACACACACACACACACACACACACAGAGAGAGAGAGAGAGAGAGAGAGAGAGAGAGAGCAAGAAAAACAAACAAGCAAAACAAAACAAGAAACTAACCAAACAAAACCTGAACACTTTCTTCTATCCCTTCTACCACTTCAGTTTCACCAAAGGGGCTGCCCCAGAAAAGTACTGTTTCTATTACAAAGCCAAAAATAATACAAATTATATTCTGTCCTTGTCTTAGGTTCAGGCCGTAGATATCGTAGAACCTGAGTGACAACAGTGGTTTTTCCGTTTTCCTGAAGACTCTTCTTGATCAGGCCTGAATGTACACTGATAAGGAATTGAAGAAGGGGCCCTAAATCACCTCAGACTGCAGCCACTCTCCTGAAACTCCAGGAGATAAGTATGAGGCTCAACCTTTCTTCTCTCTAAGGACCACCTGGAAAGGAAGGTGAAACTGAAGATTCAAACTCTGAAACAGTTAAATAATAATCCTGGATGAGTTTCCAGTTACTTGGTATCTGAGGGTACTAGGTACCCAGACAGACACGGAGGTCTTTTTAGGGCCCCTTCTTCAAGATCTTTCACTTGGGTATTCTGGATTGGCATCTGTTTACAATAAACTGGAAGATGTGAGTAAAGAATTTCTCCAAGCTCAAAGGCCATTCTAGAAAATCGGGGAACCCAAAGATGGTTGAGGAGCGCTAATGCCCACCAGGCAGTCAGGAAACAGGAGGGAGCGAGTGTTGATATCTGTATGAGGACAGTGTCAGAACTACATGAACGGGCACCCAGGTGTTATCTAGGAGGTAAAGAACTGTGTGTGGAGAAAAACAAACACCTATAAATACACTATCAGAAGACTTGCATGTAGAGAAACAGTGTTTTTATGGAGAATATGTATATTTGTGCCAATGAATTAAGGACGTTTAGATTATTATATAATTTCTATACAGAGCATAAGTGTCTAACTTCGGTTTGGGTAACACTAAAGCTAGGTGGCAATAAATCAATGCCAGTACCAATCTTCTTTTTCTTAATTCTTGCATAAATAACTTCTCATATTTTGTCTTTTTTTCTTTTTACATGGCCATAGGGTCTCAGGATGTTGGCCACACTGTTCCCAAACTCCAGTATCCTTCTACTTCAGTCTCCCAAGTAGCCCACCCATACGTCTTTCACTGCTACCCTTCACTGCAAGACAGAGTTACTTTCTCATCTGAATAATGCACTAGAAGAATAATGCGCTACAAAATAAGCCATTTCTACCAGCAAATAAACTTTTATCTTACCCATTGCTTTGGATGAAAACAACAGAAAATTTTCATTTTACTCTGCATAGACTCACTAGGAAGGAGATCTATGCTTCTCCTCTCAGTCCTTCTCCAAGTATCCATGGAATTTTCCTCCAGATTTCAAAACTGTACCAAATGTTAAAAGTGTTTAAAATTAATATAGAAATAAACCAAGAGGTTTTAAATTAAAGGAATTGCTTCTTTCCTATTTCTTGCAGATTATGTAGAACTGAAATAATTAAATAACCTCAGTAGACCAGTAGAGGCAGGAGGCAGGAGGAGTTGAAGAGTGGTGCTGCCTTTACCCAATGCATGGAAAGTCTAAGGACAACATGCCAGCTGGATAAAGGAGTGCCCCTCAAGGATAACATCTCACCTCGGTTTTCTGGCTTATTCTTGCTGTTTGTTATTTACATTTTGAGTATGAGGACTTAAAATTCTTAAAATGATAACAAAATTCTTAGAGTGATCCAGAAGTAGGGTAAGATCCAAGGAAATCTTTGCCAACACACAGATATCTGCCTGGGAAGCCAGTCATGACACAACAGATAAGAGCTCACTTTTGTTCAGATCTGCCCTCTGCAGTTTCACTTTCCACAGTTTCAGTAATGCAAGGCCAACTGAGGCCTGAAGGTATCAAATGGGAAGCTCTAGATATAAACAGTTCATAGCATTTTAATTAAACACCGTTCTGAATATAATAGAAATCTCTTTCTTCCCTGCCCCATGCTTCCTTGATATGAACCATCCATTTGTCTAGACATCCACTGTGTATGTGGGACCCACCTGTTGTTAACTCAATAGACACCTTTATCATCTTAGTTTCTTATGTTTGAGTAACTAACTCCTACTTTATTAGCATCTAAGAGCCTCGTGTCACAAGAGTACTTGATGCTGGCGTTTTGAACTTGTCAAAGAGAAATCATACTGTGCTTCATTCAAGTAAAAATGTTAAAGTTCCCCGTGAGGAAAGAGCAGACAAAGCTAAATGTGGAGGTTGGTAAGATGTACTGTAAGACTTTGCAAAGGAAAAGGAAAGGTGTGCTAGTTTTGCCTTCAAAACCTCAACAACAAAAGTTATAGCTACAGCGTGTGATCAGTGAAATAAGAGGAAGACTATTACGTTCATTGAGAGAACTTTATGCCTGCTCTTTTCCATGGAAGAAGTACACAGTGGGAGTCAACACAGCGACCTCACTGTTCTTAACTCCTCCTGGATGACCAGGGTATGGTTTTCTATCTTTCTTCTAAAATTCTAAGATAATGACTGAAACACTTAATTCAGAGGGGAATGTAAGAATGTAAAGTTGGCAGTATATGAGAGTAAATTAACTACAGCTCAAAACAGGGCGTGCCATTTTGTTTCTGCAACATCTTACCTGAACTGGTCAATGAAAACGTCTTTTCTCCCATTTATAATTCAGTTGGCTCAAAGTTGAAGGTTGATTAACAGACAGGTAAGCTGGTGACTCATTTTCTTGATGTCGTTTTGCCCTTGTATCTAATTTTATTACACCTTGCTTGATTTATGTCATTGCTTCCGTATTTAGATGGGAACTGGACTGTTGCAAGGATACCTCTCTTGAACTGATACCACTCACTCCACAAAAACGACTGGAGAGTTTACAAACCGTAACGGCTGTTGCACAGGTTGTTCAAAATTTCAGGATTAATGTTTCTAGCAGGTAACAAATGATTTTGATAAAGGTTTCCATGAGATTTTGTACTTCTGATTTATGATACAGAATCCTTAGGTGTATTAAAAATGTAAATTATGTTTGAGATTTTTAAGGGAAAAACACTAAAGTTTTTGACATTCCCGTATATTTAAAAACTCATCTTGTTTGAAAGAAAAACAGTGGCCCTGGGTCTTGTGGTTTGGATAGAAAAAGGTCCACGTGTTGAAAGCCGATTCCCCAGCTGGTGGCAGGAAAGTAAATGAATCATCACAGGGATCCGAAAGCACTGATAAGGGGATATTAACCTAGAATCTCGGAATACCCAAGACACAATTCGCATATCAATAGATTTCCAAGAAGATGGAAGGAGAGACCCCTGGTCCTGGAAAGACTGGATGTAGGGGAACGCCAGAACAGAGAAGGGAGAGGGGGTTGAATGGGGAAAAGAGGGAAGGAAGGGGGCTTATGGGACTTTTGGGGAGGGAGGAAACGGGAAAGGGGAAATGATTTGGAATGTAAATAAAAAAACTTAGAAAAGAAAAAAAAATAGGTTGACCCACTGGGAATAGCTATTAGGAGGGAGAGCCTCACTGGTGGGAGTGAGTCACTGGGGCATGTTTCTGAAGGCTGCATCTTGTCCCTGGCTCCTCCACTTTTTCTCTCCACCTCCTGCCTTCCATGAAGTAAGCTGCGTTGCTCTACCACAGGCTCTGAGTCAGGATGCTCCAGCTTACCTGGGCCCAAAAACAGTGGAGCCGTTCATATCGGATTGAAACCTACCAAACTGTGAGCCAATGAAACCCTTCCCCTGCAATTTATTTATTCCAGTGTTCTGTTGTAGCAACAAAAGATTGACTATGCAATTCTTGTGGAGGCTCACCGTCAGGATTTATATGTCAGCACTTCAAACCATAACAGAAAGCACAGATTTCTATGTCAAAAAAAAAAAATTAAAAATTTAAAACCAGAGAAAATTAGGTTACTTATAAGTTTATTTTGTAAAAGAAAACTAAAATGCACTCTTTAGGGGTTAGGGTGTATTTATTTTCCCCCTTTTGGCTAAATATAACTAAGTGCTTTAAATCCATCGAATGTGGGTCCTTAGGAGGGCAATGCAGCCTTTGTGACTGGTGTCTCTGTCGTGCTTGCATTCAGTGCGTTGGAGAGCATTTTATGTTATACAAATCCTGGGTTATTTTTTTTAATAATAAATTGGAAGTAATCAGGAACATATAATTCCAGATGATCTCCACATCTTACCAGATCAGCCATATTTTCCAAAGGACTTCTTTGTAAGATGTGCTATTGGGGACCACCAGGGACATCCAGATCAACACAGATTCCTTGTGTTTACCTGAAGATAGCTTCCATATTAAATTGACAGAGCAGTTACTTTTTTCCTCAACATCTAAAGGCCCCTCCTTCACCAAATTAATCATTTTGCTTCGTTATTTAGCAAAGTACCAGATGAGCTGCGACTCCATAAACTTTAGGAACTCATTTATTATGTTGCCTGATCAGAGCTTACATTTATTTACACAGTGTACCCATAAAACCTAGCTTTCCTTAGTGCTGGGAGAAACTGTCCTGCTCTCCTCACTGGAAGGTGAAGCTGGAGAAGATAATTAGCCATGAAACAATAAGGAGGCTTGCTGGGTAAGCCATAGTGTGAAAACAGTTACTCCTCACAAAAGAGGGGAAATTAGCTTGCTGGATAAAAAAGGAAGTGTCAGATTGAAGACTGAAAGGCCTGCCAACAGAAGTAGATAGCTCTATGCATCATTAATGAAATTTTTTAACACTTAAACGCCACAGCTGTCCACATTTAAATGCATGTATATGCCATGTGTTTCCAAAGATTAATATGCATGCTAAAATATTTCTTTCCTCCCTAAACTTCTAGATGGTGTCTCTGTCTGTCTCATTTCACCTATTTTCTTTCCAAGAATCAAAATGCACCAGCTTTCTCAACATTGTGCCCTCGCTTCCAGAGCCCACATACGCCGTGCATCCTGGAGATGGGCAGTGTGCTCATTATATTTTAACAAACACATTATTTTACATTCATAATACCGCTATTTTAGTAAACAGCAAGTTTGTTTTGATTTTTCTGCTTCACAGAGTGAGGACTTATGATGTGCATTTCCTTTCAAAACTTCCTCCTGGAGCACCAGCGCTCCCTGAAGCAGCTCCATTTTGGCAGAAATTCAGTTCTGTGCAGTGCCAAAAGAAATAGAATCAACAAACACTGCTCCATGCAGCTGGCGAGATCATTTACATATTACTGCACACCAAACATGAAGACCTGAATATGGATTAGGGCTCCGGTGATGACACAAATGTCATATAGATAAAGAAAAACAAAATCCAACACATCGTTGTTTATTTTGCCATTGCTACTGTATGAGTGCTGCATTTGGAAAATTGGCCTCCTTTCTGTATTTGAAGTGGGTTCTTTCTAACTAATGTAAGAATAGAAGGAAGCGGAAAGGCATGAGTCAGACCCCTCACATTCTCCTGGTTTGCTTTGTCAGTTAAAACAGTTTTAATGTCATCGGTTTAGATGTGGTGAATTGGTGATCTTACAAGAATCCTTTAAAACATAAAGCTACCTGAATTCCCATCTAGCCCCTTCTCCACCTTGATTATTTCAGACTAAAATTGAGCTCTTTAATTGGGTTGTGGTCCCTGGTAGGGAGTGGTAGGTCCAGTAAAGATGCCCAGGAAACACACCATGAGCAGTGGTAGGATTTGCCTAGCATCCTTAGCTGATGTATTTGGTCCTCATTTCTGCGCATGCAGCTGGTTGCATCCAGTTGACTCTTTAATCTCAGTGAGATAGATGGGTGTCCCAGGGAAGAGGCTATGCAATGCTGCAACTCCTTTCCCCATCCTTGAGGAAAGCAAAAGCTGTGAGAAGAATCAACAAAGGTGACAGTGATAAAGATGATCAAGATGATAGGGAGGGGAGGAGGGACGAAGAGAATATAAGATACGTTGCTCCCTGTCTTATTAAAATCCTTTATGCCGAATTGAACGAAATTGACTTACATGCAAAAATGCTCTCAAAATGAATTATTTTAGTAGCTTCTAGACCTTTAACCTCCAGGATTAATTGGTGTAGCTACTCTTGCTTAAGGCTAAAGTGGGGGGCGGGGGCACAGAGAGAAATCAGGGCCTATGGATTCTTCTAATCAGCTAAATACTGTTAAGGTTTATTGTAGAATGGTCTTTAAAATTTAGGACGAGGGAGTTGGAGATATTACACCAAGTAAAAAAAAATGACTTTCCTTAGAACAATGACAAGTTCTCTATTTCCACAGTTACATGCTCAAGAGATGGAACTACATTGCATCCAGAAAAAGAAAGCAAGACCCTGTTGTAACAATGTGTTGTAGGGCTGGTTCAGATTTGGGTTCAGGAGTGGAGCTCCAGGATGTGACCTCTGACTGATGCTGGTGGCTTCATAGTTCAACAGTTCTTGGGAAGTGACAGACACTTGGGAGATGAGACATAGTTGAAGTGCGGGGTCTTGGACATATGCTGGGGGCTATGCCATGTGCCCGGCTTTCCCCTTGCTCTCTCTATAACTTGGACAGCATGAGGCAAGCAGTTCTACTCATGACTCTCTTCTGCTGTTAGGTTTTGCTTTGCTGCAGGCCCAGAAACAATGAGGTTGACTGACCTTAAAGAAAACCTGTGAAACCATGAGCCAAAATAAATCTTTCTTCCTTTGATCTTCCCAGTCCTTTGTCAGAACCACAAAACACAGCCCGAATAACAAAAATGCACAAGAAAAATCCCATACTTAAAAGGCCATTAAACAGTCTTGTGTGAATTTATGAAAATCCCATCATTAGAATTTAAATGAAACTGGAGACGTCAGAGCATTTACTACAGTCCTGCAGATCGCTTCCAAACCACTCTCCCTAAAATAACTCCTTCACTCATAAAACCAAACCACTCTTATACACACACACACACACACACACACACACACACACACCTTTCAATAGATATTGTCATTCTAAATTACTGAGGTTTTGAAAACCTTCCTTAATCTGGTTACATATAAGGACTGGCATTCTAGCTGTAGCACTTCTGTGATGCTAACATTCACTACAACAATTGCCTCAATAATGGTCCCTGCTCCTTTGGTCCCTGTGGCTCTGCACCATTGTTCTTAGTAGATATTCATTAGCACTTTCAAGTGAATGAATGGGTGGGTGGATGTGGGTTCTATTTTCTTCATCCAAATTTTTAAAAATACAGTTATAGATTCTTCTAAAGAATAATTTCAAAATCACTTAGCCCTCAGAGCTCTCTCTCTCTCTCTCTCTCTCTCACACACACACACACACACACACACACACACACACACACACACACACGTTTGATTCTTATATTAGAGGTAGAGTCCTGTAATTTAGCAGAATCATTGATTCATTTAACAGATATTCATTGAACCCAACACAGTACTGCCCAGACACTGAACATACAGAAAGCATCTCACAGTGTCATAGCTGACTTTGTAACAGATGCTGTCATTTCCATCCCAAACAGTTTGGAGTAATTATCGTCTCATCTACGTCAGTGCTGTCTTGCTGTCAGTATATACATGGATTGAAAGTTCATTGAGAGTGAAGAGAGTTTCCTGCAGGAAAATCCCAGAGTGTCAAGCATGCCCCAGGTACTCACAAGGTATTTCTAGATTATTGGTAGTTTCATTCCCTCCTAACCCATAACCCAGTGGAATCAGCAAAAATCATGCAGGCAAATAGATTAAACATTCAGATTACAATGCACATTGTGAGCCAACAGTAATAAACTGGCAGCGCTGTGGCTATGGAAAGAATATTTTTATCTGCGTTAAAATAGCTTTAGTTTTGATATCTTGAGCCTATGGGCTTATACCTGTAATGTTCTATGTAATTTCTTTTATACACACAAAAAATTGCCTTTTCAGTTTTGATATTTTAATTTCAACTTCCCATGACTTAAGCATAATATCTTTATCTGATATTCAGCAAACTCAGTCATAAGTATGTTTAAAAATTGTAAACATAATCCAAGAGAAACAACAGACCTAAATATTAGACCTGAGTAGAAAAGGAAGTCAGAGTAAGACCAATCTTCCTGTAGCAGGAGGAGGCAATTATTTGACACTACTGGCATTTCCACTTAAATGTTTTCTATCAAATCAGAATTGAATGTGACTTCATGATCAACAGATTGGTACTGAGGCTTAATGCCTACATTTCTAGACCATGCTTTTTGTCCCCTTTTAAGTCATAACAGAGAAAATGCTAACTTGCATGCTGGGATGAAGGGAAGAAGTGGTGACTCACTGCAAAAGGCTACTTACTGTCTGAATCCCTTCCAGGACTCCTGACCTATAAAGACTTAATGGCTCAGCTCATGGCTAAGCAATTCAGAACACAAGGCAGACGTCTCACAAGGAAACAAGAGGTTTCTTTAGCTGGTTGAAACATGAATGCGTCAGAAGGTGAAGAGGTAGTCTTCATAAGAACTAATCGGCAATTAGTAATAGCCTAAGGCAAGTTATGACTAACTTTTCAGACAGCTCCATTCATTTGTGCTGTAAACATACATTGATAAAATATGTTTATATATTCAGCAAATTTATTGAGTACCAGGTACAAAGTAAAAAGAAAAAAAAAAGATATGGTTTGCAGCCAGTGGGTCAGTTATTGTCTCTAATATGATACAGGGAAGAGGATCAGTTTATTCCAAGAGGTCAGGAAAAGCTTTCTTGAGATGTGGGTTTGTAGTCAATGTTTGGAGAATAACAGGAATTTCCCTCCTCTTCTTTGGGAGGGAACTGAGGGCTGAATGGACCCTGAAGGCAGAAGGCACCAGGCTCCAGGTTAGGGAATGCAGAGGGAGTGGTCTGCACAAGAAGGCTTGGTAGAGAGCAGGAGTCTGGCCTCCAGGGAGAGCAGAGATTGGACTGGAAGCAAACAGGGACAAGCAGATATAGAAACAATTAAATTAACACTTTTAACAGATTACACAGGATTCAGGGTGGAGGGAGCACAGGCAACACCAGAAAGGCAGTGGTGTGGCTAAGAGCAAGCCCAACTCTTGTGTACTGAATGCTGGCTTTGTGTACCAGGAATAGTTCAAGTATTCTATGCAAACTAGTCATTGACTAGAGATTCATTCAGCTTGGACTACCAAGTAAACCCATCAGCCGGATGCCCAGGATATAGTGAAGAGTGACTGAGGACCCCTTCTTTGCCTTTACACTACTGAAGAGATGACAGTGTTTTTTCTTGAGATCTATACTGGAGAAGGATCAGTTTGTCAGGAAAGATTAGGGTTTTTCTTTTTGAACAGACAGAGTTTGAAATGCCTCGGGGAGATCTCTAGAGAGTTGTAGTCCTGACTTTGTGTGTCTGGAGTTCCTGAAGCTATGGGTGGGGTGAAATTGCCTAGAGAGAAGAATGAGATAAAAAGAGCAACTGGACTTGAAAGCCGGGCAGAGCAGGATGAATAAAGAAAGGGGAGAGATCATTGTGGACCAGAGTGTTCAGACTGGAACTGGGGAGGGAAGTGTTTGGAGAGCTGGGCAGGACATTTTTAGAAAAACTATTCTCCTATAAAATGATGTATTATAATACAAAAATTCTTTTAAACCTAAACAAATATAAAGAAAATAGTAATATAAAATTTTTGACATAACCCAGTTAGCATTTTACTTAATCCCTGACATATAAAACATATTATATATAAAACATATTAAAATTCAGAATTGCCATTTGCATGCATGGTATGATTAGCATTATACACACACTCTGTCTCTGCACTGTATCAAACTTTCCAGATCATAAAATACTCATGACAAATGTGAGTCTTAACCATTTTAGATATTCTTAAAAGTCTACTGGAAACATATTTTTAGAGCCTCATATTACTTCCACTTTGGGCATGGATTTATAGATAACATGAGGATATTGTCAGAGGATTAGCTCAGATTATCTGCACACAAAGTCTTAAACAGATAAATATTTTGATGATACTGATAGTGTTCCTTTGCATTTCTTTCCTGGCTTGTTAAGTTGGATGCTTGTGTATGGTTTATTTATTACCTTATTTACTGATATTTATTTATTTTTCAACTTGTTTGGTCATATCCTTTGGTAATTTAAAAATATGTATTTAGAACTAGTTAGACGGACTGATGTGAAACATTTCTGCAGTTACAGTGGGGTCCATCAGTGGGGGCTTGGGAGGTTATTGACTTTGATTTCTAAACATGGAATTGCAATATATCTTATATGAGGTGTGATAATCACAGTGCGATCAGCCATTTAAGCCATACACTCTTATGCTGAGTAGAGGGGGTACTTGGAGACAAGCATACTAGGAAAGGAAGCTAGTCTACCATTAGGATTCTTACAGGAGAAAAAAAAGGCTATTTCTCTGCTTTCAGTCCCTTTAGTCTTCCTATCTTAACTAAACATGTAGACAAACTAAGAGATAGTGGGGGTGCTGACAGTACAAAGACAAGCACACTTAGAAACTACAGTCAGTGCTCAAGAATGCATCTTCTCCGTTCTTCCCTAGTTTCCCTTCTATTAGTTTCAGTGTGTCTGGTTTTATGTGGAGATCTTTGATCCACTTAGAATTGAGCTTAGTACAAGGAGATAAGAATGGGTCAATTTGCATTCTTCTGCATGTTGACCTCCAGCTGAGCCAGCACCATTTGTTGAAAAGGCTATCTTTTTTCCACTGGATGGTTTTAGCTCCTTTGTCAAAGATCAAGTGACCATAGGAGTGTGGATTCATTTCTGGGTCTTCAATTCTGTTCCATTGATCTACATGTCTGTTACTGTACCAATACCCTGCGGTTTTTAACACTATTGCTCTGTAGTACAGCTTGAGGTCCGGGATACTGATTTCCCCAGAGGTTCTTTTACTCTTGAGAATAGTTTTAGCTATTCTGGGTTTTCTGTTATTCCAGATGAATTTTTGATTGCTCTTTCTAACTCTATGAAGAATTGAGTTGGGATTTTGATGGGGATTGCCTTGAATCTGTGTATTACTTTTGGTAAGATGGTCATTTTTACTATATTAATCCTGCCAATCCATGAGCATGGCAGATTTTTCCATCTTCTGAGGTCTTCTTCAATTTCTTTCTTCAGAGACTTGAAGTTCTTGTCATACAGATCTTTCACTTGTTTGGTTAGAGTCACGCCAAGATACTTAATATGGTTTGTGACTATCGTGAAGGGTATTATTTCTCTTACTTCTTTCTCAGCCTGCTTATCCTTTGAGTATAGGAAGGCTTCTGACTTGCTTGAGTTGATTTTATATCCGGCCACTTTGCTGAAGTCGTTTATCAGCTGTAGGAGTTCTCTGGTGGAGTTCTTTGGGTCGCTTAAGTATACTATCATATCGTCTGCAAATAGTGATAGTTTGACTTCTTCCTTTCCAATTTGTATCCCTTTGACCTCTTTTTGTTGTCTAATTGCTCTAGCTAGAACTTCAAGTACTATATTGAAAAGATATGGAGAGAGAGGGCAGCCTTGTCTAGTCCCTGATTTTAGTGGGATTGCTTCAAGTTTCTCTCCATTTAGATTGATGCTGGCTACCGGTTTGCTGTAAATTGCTTTTACTATGTTTAGATATGGGCCTTGAATTCCTGATCTTTCCAAGACCTTTAGCATGAAAGGATGCTGAATTTTGTCAAATGCTTTCTCAGCATCTAATGAGATGACCATGTGGTGTTTTTCTTTGAGATTGTTTATGTAGTGGATTACATTGATGGATTTCCTTATATTGAACCATCCCTGCATCCCTGGGATGAAACCTACTTGATCGTGGTGAATGAACATATGGGCACAGGGGAGAATTTCCTGAACAGAACTCCAATAGCTTATGCTCTAAGATCAAGAATAGACAAATGGGACCTCATTAAATTACAAAGTTTTTGCAAGGCAAAAGACACTGTCAAAAAGACAAAGCGGCAACCAACTAACTGGGAAATGATCTTTACCAACCTTACATCCGACAGAGGGCTAATATCCAATATATACAAAGAACTCAAGAAGTTAAACTCCAGAGAGGCAAGTAACCCTATTAAAAAATGGGGTACAGAGCTAAACAAAGAGTTCTCACCTGAAGAATATCTAATGGCTGAGAAGCACCTAAAGAGATGTTCATCATCCTTAGTCATTAGGGAAATGCAAATCAAAACAACCCTGAGATTCCATCTCACACCAGTCAGGATGGCTAAGATCAAAAACACAGGAGACAGCAGTTGTTGGTGAGGATGTGGAGAAAGAGGAACACTCCTCCACTGCTGGTGGAATTGCAAGCTGGTACAACCACTCTGGAAAGCAGTCTGGCGGTTCCTCAGAAAACTGGGCATGACACTCCCGGAGGATCCGGCTATACCACTCCTGGGCATATACCCAGAGGCTTTACCTGCATGCAATAAGGACACATGCTCCACTATGTTCATAGCAGCCTTATTTATAATAGCCAGAAGCTGGAAAGAACCCAGATGTCCCTCAACGGAGGAATGGATTCAGAAGATGTGGTATATCTACACAATGGAATACTACTCTGCAATTAAAAACAATGAATTCACGAAATTCCTAGGCAAATGGTCAGATCTTGAAAATATCATCCTTAGTGAGGTAACCCAATCACAAAAGAACACACATGGTATGCAGTCACTGATAAGGGGATATTGACCCAGAATCTCGGAATACCCTAGACACAATCCGCATATCAATAGATTTCTAAGAAGATGGAAGGAGAGACCCCTGGTCCTGGAAAGACTGGATGTAGGGGAACGCCAGGACAGAGAAACGAGAGGGGGTTGAATGGAGAAAAGAGGGAGGGAAGGGGGCTTATGGGACTTTCGGGGAGGGAGGAAACGGGAAAGGGGAAATGATTTGGAATGTAAATTAAAAAAAATAAATAAAATAAATAAAAAAAAATAAAAGCACATTGGAGAAAAAAAAATGCATCTTCTCCCTCACCCTTTGTCAAGTCCCTCAACAGGGCTCCAGTAGAACAGTGGGTTAGAGCTGGAAGTGATAAAGGACGTTTGATGACCACTCTTAGGAAATCCTGGAGATAAGAGCAATGATAAGAGGAGACAAAAGCAAGAACAGTAAGGAGTTTAGAGTTCTGCACAAAAGGCCATAGCTCAACTCCTAGCCAGATTAGTATAAAATTCACATGAAGTGCCCATTTAACTTAGTTTTTATTGCTTGTCACACAGTGCCCATCTTTAAAAGACAACACAAACCACATAAGAAATGTTAAAAGGCCAGAAAGAGTCTAATGAGATAGGCCTCAAAAATAACCTCGATTTGACACAGAGTTTAGAATTACCAGAAAATGCTAAGTAACTATGATTAATGTACTAAAACCTCCAATGGAGAAATCAATAACACGCATACAAGAAAACACGTAACAAGAAGAGAAAGAACCCGTAAAACAAGAAGAGAAAGAACCACTAGTAAGCAAAACTAAATGCTACTAATAAAAACTTACAACTGTAAGATAAATCAAGAAAAAATTTTAAAGGACTAGACTAGAGACAATCAAAGGATCAATGAGATTAGATAACAATAATTTTTAAATCTCTAACAGAAGTGCCTCGAGAAAGTGATCAAGAGGATAAAGAAACTGTGTAAAACATAGACAATAGGAAATATTAGTTCATAAAGAATGAAGTAGTGTCATTTGAAGAAAAGTGGCATGATCTAGAGATCAATATGTTTTTTTAAAAAAATGAGCTATACTCAAAGACAAATGTCACATGATTTCTCTCATGTATGGGATGTAGGCCTTATAAAGCTCAGCTCTGAACATAAGGGAGAGTGTTAAGAGCAAAGGGAAGGGCAGGAGGAGGCAGGGGAACAAGAGAAGGTGATGGGGGATGAGTGCGATCAAGCTGTGTCATATGCACTTATGAACATAGTACAATCAAACTCACTATGTTGTGCATTGGTATATGCCAATAAAAGAAAAAATAAAAAAGATTTTAAAATAAAACCACTAAGCAGAAACCAAAAGAAAAGATTTCCCTCTTTGCTCACTGTCATTTGTTGCCATGCCTATTAAGCACATATATATTAACTGGGTGAGAACAGTCAGTGTGGCACCAACAGACAACAAGTAAGGCTTGCGAATGCTCATTGGCTTACTCCTGTCTGCCCACTGATGTGTCAGGGGAAGCACTGCTGAAGGTTCTCATCTCCCTGCCTTCAAGTCTACAGCAGTCTCAGACCTCAGCAGCTCAAATAGCTTGTCAATGATCGACTGAGTTTCAAAACATCCGACGAGTCTAAGGAGCATTTTGAGCAATGGGGACCGCTCCTCACCAACTGTGCGGTGATGAGACATCCAAACACCAAATGCTCCAGGGGCTTTGGATTTGTCACATGTATACCACTGTGGAGGAGCTGGATGAAGCTATCAGTGCAAAGCCACACAAGGTGACTGTTAGAGTTGTGGAGCCAAAGAGAAGATTCTCAAAATCCAGGTGCCCATGTAACTGAAAAAGATCTCTGTTGCTGGCATCAAGGAAGACACCGAACAACACCTGTGAGATTATTCTGACCATTTTAGGGGAAATCGAAGTGATTGACCTCATGATTGACAGAGACAGTAGAAAGCAGAGGGGCTCTGCTTTTGTGACCCTTGATGGCCATGACTCCATGGATAAGGTTGTCATCAGGAAATACCACACTGTGAGTGGCCACACTGTGAAGGAAGAAAAGCGCAGTGGAAACAGGAGATCACTAGAGCTTCATTGAGCCAGAGAGGTGGAGTACTCCAGAATGTTTGGTGGTGATTATGAAGGTGGCTTTGGTGGCGATGACAATTTGGATCATAGAAGAAACTTTAGTGGTCATGGTGGCTTTGGTGGCAGCTGTGTCAGTCGTGAGAGTTTGGGTGGCTTTAATGGTGCTAGTGATGACGTAAGCAATTTTGGAGGTGGTGGGAGGTATTATTATTTGGTCAATTACAATATTTGGTTTCTAAATTTTGGGCCTACAAAGAGGGAACATTGGTGGTAGAGGTTCTGGACCTTTTGGTGCTGGAGGTCAATATTTACTAAATCACAAAATTTAACATTCCTATGGTGAGTCCATAAGCTATGGGTTTTAATTATTACCAGGAAAAACTTAACATAAAAGGAGTGACAGGGAAGCTACAGGTTACATACAACATGTGTGCATACATACAACATCCATAAAACAGATCTGTGAAATCAGCTAAGGCACATAGTGGCAGGGTCCAGCTACTACAAAGAGATGTGTTTTTAGACAATACTCAAGTGTGGGCAAAACACCTCCAGGACCATTCTTGAGACTAATTGTATAACAGGTTATTTTAGTTTCTGTTCAGCAGAAAGTGGAAAGCATTCCAACAAAGATTTTCAGTATAGACAGCTTTCATCTATGATGTTGACTGTCATAGGCAACAGTCAGTCAAGACACTGAATAAGTATGCCAACTTTGAAAGTTAAGACTTGCTTAGAGCAATGTGATAAATGCCAACAGCAAATACCATTTACTGGCTATGTGCTCACAACTGTTGGAAACACCTTCCACACCGATTCATTTAACCTCACATAACTGAGAGGCAAACAGTACAGTCCTTTCCGTCTTCCAGATGAAGACATGGAGATGTACAAAGAAAGGGGGTTGCCACAGTAACACAACTAGTGGCCAAACTCTTCATCACTGTATTCATTTGTAATGCTCATAGAAGTAATCCATTTCCCTTGAGAAATTCACTCTGGCTATGGAAAGTTCTTCAGCTTAACATCATGTATACTTAACATTCAATTACAATTTAAAATCATTGCTTCCTTTTTTCATTCCTTCTCCTACTCTTGCTTCTCTTCCTCCATCCTCCTCTTCCTACTCTTCTCTCCCTTTCTCTTCCCCTCTCCTATTCCTCTCTGACCATAAGTAGAAATAAGAGAGAGGGCATGTAGCTTTTCATATCTTTAGAGAAAATAATGAGAGATTTATGGAATATGATTATTTATAGGGAACTGCTAGTGAAAGCTTTTTGATATTGGGAGCCTGGGTAGAAATATTCTAAAGAAGGAAGCTGTTTTTGACATGTATAAAGATTTTTTTTAACAACCATCTCTCTTGTAAGCAATTAAGTACAAGTAATTACATAATTACTTGATTATGTAGCAGCAGTAAAATTTTACAGGAGGTTTCTCACTTAAACTCTAGCCTTATAAAAATAATTGCCACAAGTCAAATTTATTTTCTAAATGCAGTAATTCTTTCTGCATTTAATTTTTGTTCATGGGGGATGGGGAGTGGAATCTAAGTCTATTTTTGTTTAGTGACCAAAGTCAGAGAAATGTGAACTTTATTAGTATGTTACTACTTAAGATGGCTCGTCAGGTTACAGTGTGAAAGATACCTAGAGAAAGTAAAATTATAAGCTGAGGTTGTATTATAAGGAATTTCTTTACTAATAACATTGTAAAATTATTAGTTAGATCAGGGCGAGGACACTATTACCTAAATAAAGCAAAATAGTATTTAAAAGTTCTTATTTTTAAAACGTATCACCAGTAATAATAAAGAGCAAATGGGAAAGTGTTCAGAGAAAAAGAAAGAAAAAGGAGAGAGAGAGAGAGAAAGAGAGAGAGAGAGAGAGAGAGAGAGAGAGAGAGAGAGAGAGAAGGGAAGATGACTTTCTATAACCTCCCCTTGTAAGGAGCATGTGCAGTGCAATGTGTCAGGTTCCTCTCCTATTATTTCATTCTTTCTCTTCTTTTAAAAAGTGAGCGGGCTCATCATTGCAATTTTCCTCAAGTTCTTAGAACTCTAATTAAAATGTGGTAATTGGTTATGTTACCTCAATTACCATGATGCATGGACGTTGATGCCAAGTGACACCGATTGAATCCCTTGGGTGTTTTACCCTGGGGCCATCCCATTTATCATGGCCTTATTATTTTCAATTATCCAGCTAGATGTGTTGTATACTTTCAAGGCCATTAGATGTGTGAGGTGTTGCTGGATGCAAAGTTCTCTTCTCTTTAGAGTTTTGGAAGAGCGGAAGGAAGAAATCTGTGTGTGTGAAGATAAAACCCCAGCCCTCGACACGCTAAGAACCTGAAGGTGCACTTCATACAGCAAGGTAGTTCAAAGGATCCTAGATTATTTCTGCTTAAACATTTGTTTGAAAAGCAAGAATGGTTTATTTACTATTGGTGATGACTTTGCCTAAGGAAATAGTGACAGACCCATCCACAGATCTCAGGAGAAATTAAAACTGACAGGAAAACAGATACTAAAGAAAAATTTCTTCTGCCTTCCATTCCGTTCATGTTTTTGTTTTGTTTCCAGACAAGTTCTCATCAAGTAGCACAGGCTAGACTGGAATGCACTATATAGCTCAGGCTGGCTTCTAACTCTCCATTTTCCTGTCTTTGCATCTGGAGAGCTAGGATTATAACTCATGCCACCATGCCTGGCAAGACAAGTCCTCCTCCTCTTCTTCTTCCTTCCCTTCCTCCTCCTATTTTCCTCCCCTCCTTCCTCCTCTTCTTCTTTTAAATATTTACCTGATTTTAATTTCTTAGAGTTCATGACACGAATACACTATATTTATATCATTTCCTACCATTCTTCACCCTCTTCCCATTCCTCCAGTGCCTTCGCCCCTCCTGAATTCATAACCTCTTCTATAGATAAAAGATTTGTTGCACTGTAGAAAAAGCCTTGCATCTCTTAGCAAGGCTAAGCAAAGCTATAGTAAATGTCTTTCAGAGGCATATTATAAGACATCTGTGCTCAGAATGAATATGAAAATAAGGATAGTCTAAATCTTGGCAGAATGAAGTTTTTCCCAGGGGGAATACTACTGACATTTGTAGGAAGATTTGTATAGGACCGTTTATTCATTCTGTGTTGTTTCATTCAAGGCCAGCTTCCTCAGTGGTCACAATCAACTCCCAAACATTGTCCTCCAAAATCGTGGAGCCAACCAGGAAGTGGCCATAGTCACAATGATGTAGCATTCTGTCAGGTCATTCTGAAATGATACCTGGATCTACTCCAGCTTCTCTCTTCTGAAATTACATCCTCAAACAGCTCCAAGTTGTAGAAAATTCTGGCTTTGTTTCTATCATGATTTGGTCTGTCATCTCCAAACAGCTGTACCATTGAATTGAAAACCAGGAAAGGGATTGTCCACAAAGATCTTCCAAGCATGGAACAAGGATATGGTAGAAACTTTAAGTATGTTACTTTATATTTATTTGAAAAAATACAAGTATATTTCTAAACTAATCCTGTGATAGATAAGGAACACACTTTGTGTTAAGTGAGCATGGCAACACTAATCTACCATGTCTTGGTTATGCCTGTGTAATATAAATTCTTTTAAAAATTGGTTTGTGATTCAGAAGAGTTTTGATACATTCTATATACATTTAAAAATAATGTCTACTCTGCAATTAAAAACAATGAATTCATGAAATTCTTAGGCAAATGGTCAGAACTGGAAAATATCATCTTTAGTGAGATAACCCAATCACAAAAGAACACACATGGTATGCAGTCACTGATAAGGGGATATTAACTCAGAAGCTTGGAATACCCAAGACATAATTCACATATCAATTGATTACCAAGAAGAAGGAAGGAAAGACCCCTGGTCCTGGAAAGTCTGGATGTAGCAGTGTAGGAGAATACTAGGACAGAGAAGCGGGAGGGGGTTGACTTGGGAACAAGGGGAGGGAAGAGGGCTTATGGGACTTTTGGGGAGGGGGGAAGCAGGAAAGGGGAAATCATTGGGAATGTAAATAAAAAATATAGAAAAAATAATGCCATCTTGTTATTAGATGACATGCTTACCAATTACATGTGTGTATATTTTAACCATGTTTTGATATGCAGACATACAGTGAAGTAAGTGAATATTATAGTCAATAAAATTTGCGTGCCCATAATTTCAGAGTTTCTTTTGTATACATGTTTGGTAAGAATGCCTAAAACTTACTCTCTTACCACAAGAGAGTATGCAAGGCAATATTATTAACTACCTATCTTTTCATATGTTACATCTCTAGATTATTCATTCTACCATAATTGAAATTGTATTCTTTGATTTCCCATGTTTCCTGTGTCCTGCTCTGGCAACCACCATTTTCCTCTGTTCCTACATTAAGATTCTACATACAAATCAGATTGTCTAGTATTTTTCCTTGGTGTCCACTTATTAAATGTCATATGGTGCTGTATAGGTGTAGTGACTATTCCTGGTTGTCAACTTAACTATATCTGGAATGAACTACAATCCAGAAGTGAAAGACTCATCTGTGATCCTGATCTTGGGGCTGGGAGATCCAAGTTTCTGACCTGGACCTTGGCAATGGAGACCTTGAGGCCTAGTGGCTATGAATCCCAGGAGACTAATGTAAGGAGATCTCTGAGTCCAAGGTCATCTGGGACAAAGCAAGTCCCAGATCCAGGCATGGCGGTACACACCTTTAATCTGGGCCACACCTTCTGCTGGAGACCTACATAAGTATGTTAGAAGAAGGAAAACTCTCTTCTTTGCCTGCTTGCCTTGTGGGACTGGGTGACTGCTAGATCCTTGGACTTCCATTTACAGCTGCTGCTGACCATTGTTGGGAAGTTGGACAATAGACTGTAAGTCTTCAACAAATTCCCTTACTATATAGAGACTACTCATAAGTTCTGTGACTCTAAAGAATTCTGACTAATACACTAGGGTTTTCTATATTGTTGTAAATGTCAGAATCTTGATGTAAATGATAAATATAAACATCACTATTTTTTTTCAATTCATTTACCAGTGATCACCTCAGATTCCTTACCATATAGATTTCATATTTCTATGGTGGATAATGTTGTGAAGAACATGGGTATATAGGCTCCTTAATGAGGGGGTGGCACATGGGCTCAAACAGTAACTCTATTTTCAAACACTTCAAGGACTTCCATATCATATTCACAAGTGCAGCAATTAAGCTTCCCACCAGTGGTGAGCGGAGCCAGCTTCTTTCTATACCATCTTACCTTTTACATAAGACTTGGAGTACTCAGCTAGATCATGCCGTCTCAAGCTATCACTCATGCCTTCTTATGTTCATACTAATTTTCTGCTCTATCTGTTATTGAGACAAACTGTTGGACACCCTGTTTGATGTTCTGGGTTTTTTTCTTGTCTCTTCACAGTACTGTAGGTTTTCTGTGCGGTGTATTTGTAAGCTGTCCTAGACACTTAGAAATGTCTTGTGCTCATGGTAAATTGGAACTCCAATGATGAAGACATACCCTTTTTTATACATTATGAGTTCATTGCTCTGAAATCTACTTTGTTTAATATTAATATACTCACTCTACCACTCCTGGGTAGGCAATGTGTGGTTGAGTTTACCCAATTTAACAATTGCTTTCTTTTAAGTAGTTTTCAGTGTTTCATTCACTGGGACTATTGATGCAGCCACTTTAAATCTTCATCTTGTCTCTAAAAAAAAAACCCTTATTACATCTGTTTCTTATTTTCTTTCTCTTCTTTAAATGGTGATTTTAAAAAATGATCCTGCTTCATTTCCTTTTGTGCCTTACACTAGCTTTTTGTTTTGCTCTATTTTTAAGGTGTAACAGCCACATACACATTTGATCTTATCACGGCCTCCCTTTAAAGGATGTTCTAGTACCTCACATAAAATAAAAACGGTACAAAGCACCCTGGCAGTCCTGCTTCCCAGCCTTTGTGATACTGTTGTTGTACATTTTATCCTCTGTGCTATAAATCGTACCATGCACTGCTATTATCTTGATTTAAACAGTCTATTAACACTTAAAGAGATTGAAATAATAGGGAAAGTGCTTCTCATTTACTCAGTTATCATTTCCATGTTCTTTATTCCTCTGTGTGCATCCAGGTTTCTATTGGATGTAAGTTTTGCTTGGCTGATGGTTTTCCCTTAACATTTCTAGTAGTACAAGTACACTGGCGATGACTCCTTTCCCCATGGATATTTAGGACCCATACTTCTCTTCCTTTTTGGATGTCACTTGCTCTGTTAGGAAAGTCTAGGTTATTTACTTACGTTGCTGCTTCACCTCCATCTCTACCTTTTCTATCTCCTGACGTTCATTGCTTCTGATAGAAGGCTGGCAGTCACTCTTCTTAAACCCACCTCTCACCCCTCCTCTAGCTCCCTGAAGATGCTGTCCCAGCACTGGTTCTTATCAACCTGATCATGTCTGCATGTAGCCAGGAAGAAATGTTTCGTGGTTAGAGAGTTCAGCTTGAGATAGCAGGGGAGTCATGGCAGCTTGAGATGGAAGATCCCATTGTGTCCAAAGCCAAGAAGCAGAGAACAACGCTAGTGGTCAGCTCACTTTATCCCAGCCTAGGGAATGGTTCCACCCACAGTGGGTAGGTCTTCCCACCTCAGTTAACTTAATCATGATCACTTTTTATATGTATGCCCAGAAGCCCAGTGGTGGTGGTGGGGCATGCCTTTAATCCCAGCACTTGGGAGGTAGAAGCAGGCGGATCTCTGGGTTAAAAGCCAGCCTGTACTACAGAGTAAGTTCCAGTATAGCAGGACTACTACACACAGAAACCCTGTCTTGGAAAACAAAAGTATGTCCAGAGGCCCATCTCCCAGGTGACTTTAGATCCCAACCAATTCACAACTGAGATGGCACATCACACTCTGATAGTGACATTTTCTAATGCGACTGAACAAAAAAGAAAACTACTTCTAGATTCATAGACATGCCACAAATTGTTCTCTTCAAATTTTCCTTACTTTTCTCCTGCTGGAGACCTCGGAAGATACTTTTGTTAGCTTTGGAGCTTCCTGACTCTGGAGCCCTCTGCTTTCTGGCACCCTGAAGACTTACAGTGAATTGCCCATATTGGCCTCCTCAGATTTCATGCAGAGGCTGAAAGTTTCCTTGAACTGAGAAAATAGACCAAGGAGTCTGAGAAAGCCTTATTAGATAAGAAAAGAAGATTAAAAGTTAGCTTATGAAGATAAAATCATCTTACAGAAATAAAATGATTCCCAAAACATGACTCTGAGACATATACTGACTTTTTTTTGTAAAAGATGAAAACTTAGAATTAGAATGGGTATATAGTATATAACAATGCCTGAATGGGAGAAATTTACTAAACAAAGTCACGTCTTCACTTATCTAGCAAATATTCACCCAGGACCTATATGTGCAAAATATATGGCAGGTTTTAGAAATATAGCAGTAGAAATCAGGAAATGGAGGGGAGTGGAGGTGTATGATGGACAGGTAAACAGGTCACTTGCAGACCTTTGACCTTTGGCAAAGGTCACCTTTTGTATTGTTGAAATACTTGTATGATCATAAAAGCAAGTTCTACTCCCCCCTCAACTGCAGGGCCTAGAAGCAAAGAAACACTCCCAGTATAACAATCCCCTGAGTTGTTAACCCCAGGACAGTAGTCACCTTTCCACTCCTTTCCTGGGAATGACTTTCAACTTATTTTATTGTAAACATTCTCATTTACTACCCTCATCATTCCAAATCATCTGATTAGAAGAGACTCTTCTCTGCAATTTATATAACCTCCTTCTAGCAGCTTAAGTTTCCAAGAAGCAACCTGCCTTTACAATAGATGTAGGCAAAATAATGCAGAGGATTGGGAGATGCCTCAGCAGGTAAGATGTTTTCTGTACAAGCAACAGGACCAGAGTTCAGATCCCCACCACACATGTAACAGTGGGGTATGCCTACAATTCTAGTACTGTGAGGAGCGGAAAGAAAAGGATGCATCACTGGGCTTGCTGATAGCCAGCTTAGCTACAGATTCTGTGAGACTCTGTATCAAGGGAATAAGAGACTGACATGTCTTTCTCTGGCCTTCCCAGGGGAGCATGCTCACTGGCACACACACATGCACATGCACAAACCCTCATATATCACACTCAACGGCACTTGTGGCTACCCCCCAAAACACACACACACACACACACACACACACACACACACACACACACACACACCAAGCAAATACCCATTCCCTCTATCTAGTGTGCATAGTCCAATCCAGCTATCCTAATCATATGACTCAAATAAATCCTGAAAGAGAATTACTTGTCTTTGCTCAACCAGTTGAATACTCCAAAATGCCACTAGTGCTTAATTAAGTCACATTATCATCATTGCAAAGTAGAGGAAAGAATAACAACCTCTTTTGCCTTTACAAACATCTTCAAGAAGAAGAGAGAGGGATGGAGGGAGGGAGGGAAAGAGGGAGGAAGGAAGGAAGGGAAGAGGCAGGGGGCAAAGAAAAGATGTTAGCTAAACAGCTTCAGAACAAAAATGTTGTTTCAAGAAAAATACAACCCATTATATTGACTCTGGTTACTGATAGGAATTCGGAGGACTCAAGAAATTTAACTTCAGCTAAAATCAATTGAACAGAACTGTTAAGAAAAATTACCTCCTAGACTCAGCATAGCCACAAAGGCAAAAGGGGAGGGCCGGTAGGTAGAATGATTCGCTGTCTTCCTGCCCCAAGTCCTCAACATAAAACACACCAGAAAGTAAATCCTATGGCTTTGTTAAGAATAGAATTTGTATGTGAAAATATTTTCAATGACAAGATTTTTATATTGTTTACCCTTCTTTTCATTCTGAACTTTCCATGTCAAGCTGAAATACACACACACACACACACACACACACACACACACACATATATACACCACTCTATATATGTGTTTCATTTATGTAAGTCAAATGTGAAAATTGGCCCTACAACTAATAAACACCGATGTCAAGGTCATTTCAGGAATATATTCGTTTCAATGACTATTTCTCCTCCGAAGAATATGAAGACTTTCAGAGAAAATGTATATTCTATATTATAATAAAACAACTCCTACTTTTACATGTTTCTTTCTCCTAGTAACTGCTTAAATCTGCACTCTCAAATCTGGCAAATTGTTAATGGGAATGACTACCCACTGTTATGAATACTGCATTAAACTCTAGGAAGAAACTTGACAGCTCTCAGTAATCCATCAGAAGACACTCGAAGCAGGACCAGTGGGGACAGGTGTACAGATGGTGTCATCTCCTCATTAAAGGGACAGATAAACAACAGATATTCAGCAGTGACGCTGCACACAGAACGTGCACACTGCCCCACACACTAAGAGCATTAAGAAACCTCCTACCAAAATACATCCTTGGAGTATTGCGTGCTTTGTGAATATGTTTGAAGGAATAAATAAAAGAATTACTAGCCTTAGTGGTAATATTAGCCAGAATATGCGTGTGACTTTTTTTCAAAAGACAATGAGATATGCTAAAATACGTGTCAGTAAAGCAAATAACTGTCTGTGTTACAATGAATAGAGCTTTTGGTTAGTGCATAGCCATGCCTCTGGTTTGCAAGGAAGTGTATATGATGAATGTATTGCCCAAACCCTAGGGGTATGTGTTTGTCAAAAAGAGAGCTGATTCCGCTGGGAGAAGACACTCACGGATTCTTTCCCCATCTTCTTTCGTAACCGTGTTTGCCACTGGACAGCTTGCATAACGATGGCTTCCCACCTCCTTTCGAGGTTTACAATGATCAGCTGCATGGGCTGGTGATCTGCGTTCAGATTGCAGGTGTCCCGGTCGTCCAGAAGGTGCTGGCACAACCTCAGGATAGAGGCCACTCCTCGACGCCGCTGCTTGATCTCATGACACAGCGACTGCAAAGCAGAGAAAGAAAGTTCGTGTGTGTTTGTAGGACTGACCTTCTGGCACCATGAGGTGAGCATTTCCACCATAATTTCACATCGTAGGGATATGCTCAGCTTCTAACACTAGGACAAGGAAAGGGACCCACAGTTTCCTTGAGATTGGTGACCTACAATACATAGCTGATGAGTGCTAGAGATTTTAGGACCTTCTGCACCCTCTTCCCCTTTGCAAACTAGAAGATCGTGTCTTGACACCTTGGTATTAATAGTTTTTCATGTGGTAAAAAAAAAATCATTTAGGTTCTATGAATTCTAGTCGAACAAACTGAAGGGCGTTCTTTCAAGGTCAAAGGAAACACAACATCAAGAAGAAAATCCTCCCCCAAATGCAATCATTCTTCTACATTTATCCCTAGATTCTTTGGAGGGAAAAAGTTCAGTATTTCATTGGTAAAACTAAATAATATTGCAAAGAATCTTCATATGCAAACTCCATTATCTAAAACACAAAAAAACACTGGGCAATATTTCTCCTCTAATGCTTGATTAACAAAGCAATAATGTTCTTAAAACAGAAATCAAGATACTACATTATTACTGCACAGTTTGCTGTTTTCTCTGCTTCTTTTAATAGACATTCACACTATTTAAAAGGATATGCATGCATCAAAATAGCATTTTGTTCCCCCATCCCCGCCAGAAGCATTTGTATTGCTGCACTGACCCTAAGCTGAACAATTGAAGTAAAATAGTGGGTACACATGTCTAAAATTATTATATCCTTTCCTTGCCTACAGATAGTGTGTAAGTGATATTCCAATTCAAAGCCTTCAGGAGAAATGATGATTATACCCACAAACATCACTGAATTACTAATCTCCCTCTACCGCCACAATTGGACGGCTCTAACAGTTAACAGATTGCTTATTAATCAACAAGGGTAAACAAGACAATGCAATTTCATTTAGTGTGAGGGTTTTAATGCCTGAAAGTATTTGTGCTTAAAATGTTAATCTAGATAAGGCTTCATTAGAAGAAGTCTTAAAATGATTAAGTGCTGTTCACTGAATTGTGTGCAGAGTAGAGTAGTCGATCAGCAGGTGGACATTTGATACAGATGTTCCACTTACGGATATAACGCATGCTATATCCATTTAAATGACCCTAACTCGGTAATAGCTGGAATTCTATTATTTCTGTAATGAGAGAACCTGTACCTTTAATATTTCTGAATTTTAAATAAGGCGAATGACAAATTCCCAAACCTCTATTTATGACAAAATATGACTAGGAATTTTATTATTCACATCTTACCAGTGCAGCTGTTTCAGTTGGGTTTCTCGAACTAATCCTTATTTATTTTTCTAGGGTACATTACTATTTTCCTATATAACTCCTGAAACCACCCTGGGTCTGACAAATTCCTTTACGGGTGCTATTCACCAGTTCAGTGCTGAGGAAAGGAAACCCCTTGACAAGCAAAGGTAAACTCTGAACCTAGGAAAGCAATAATGCTGTTTCCCTCTCCTATAGCAGTTCTCCCAACTACCTCCTCAAGCCCCAGACCTGACCCACCATGAAACATGCACACACGTACACACGTATACACACACAAATATCCATGCACATGCATGTGTACACACTTATTTCAACTTACTGTCATAATATACAACTGTTAAGTCATCCACATGATGAAGTCCACTTAATGCCTACCAAATTTTGGCTCAATATTGAATAATGAAAGAAAGTAGCATGGTTATAGCCAATTGAAATTGCTTCAAATGAGACTTACAGATGTGAATATTAATGACTTGGGGTTTTGATCTGTGAATGTTAAAAGAAAAGGACTAAGAAAAATAAGGAAATGTTTTTATGAAATTGGATTCTGCAAACCTCTCCTAAAAGTTAAGTAGAATAATATAAATATCATAACATAAATGAAATAACATAAATAAATATAATAAACTGCATATCTATAAGCCAACAAAAAGTCTCAAAGCTTTTAGCTGACAGAATAAAATAACAATGAACAGCAGTGAAGGTGCACAGCATTAGCTCAAGTCATGTGTGCAAAGCAGCTAGATGGGTTTCATGTACCTCACAAGGTCCTCACATATGGTAATGTAGTAAATTTTCGTGAAGATTATTGACCCCAATGTTCTAAACGTGACCAGAATGTATTGAATATCTACAAATCCAGTGAATCTGCATCTACATCTTAATGCAAACAAGTTAAGATAAACACATTTCCTTCAAAACTACAAAAGCAAGGTGAGGAGATGGGTCAGAGCTCTTACTTTGCAAGATCAAAATCCTGAGTTCAAATCCCTACCACAGTTAAAGGTCAGACACCTGATGTCCTCTTCTGGTCTCCATGTGCAAGCACACGAGTGCACACACCCTCATGATGACATACACTCACAATACACACACACACCATGGCCTACATACAAATGATGTTCTAAAACTTTAAACTAAAAACTCAGGTAGTATTAACATTTACAATCTGTTTTTTTTTTCGCCTTTACAAATTTGTAGTTTTCACTTTAAATATCTAAAGGGTTTAGTGTACATTCTAGATTAAATTTTTTTATGTGTGAACTGTTCAAAAGAGAAGGAAAATAGAGACTTTTTATACCTAACATTTTTTCAATATTCCTTTAGACCTAGAAACAGTTGATAACATTCTCCTACATAAATGTGTTACCCTGACAACCATCAAAATGTATTTATTTATAAATCACACATACTAAATAAAATCAGTAGTTTGTTGGCAACATTTTTTAGAATCCGTATTCCACATTATTTTTTATAACAAACTGAGATACACATTCTCCATATGTACTGAGAAATGTTAAATATAACTAATGGGAACAAATGATTATTATTATCTTTTGCCTTGGTTTTTAGAGAAATATACTTTGAAAACTATAGCTAAGTAATTAAGGCACAGAATAAGACAAACCTTCTTCTAAGACCTCCTCAAATCTGTAATGTATATTCTACTTTCTGAGCCTCCTAATGGAGGACTGCCCATTGGCCAAGTCACTGCTCCTGTCAAGGAGTTGAGAGTCTAGTGAGATGAAGTACAATACCATTGTGTGTCTGTCTCTGTGTGCATGTGTCTGTATCTGTCTCTCTCTCTCTCTCTCTCTCTCTCTCTCTCTCTCTCTCTCTCTCTCTCTCTCTGTGTGTGTGTGTGTGTGTGAGAGAGAGAGAGAGAGAGACAGACAGACAGACAGACAGACAGAGAGAGAGAGAGACAGACAGACAGAGAGAGAGAGAGACAAAGACAGACACAGACACAGACAAAGACAGAGACAGAGACAGACAAAGACAGAGGTAGAGAGGGAGAGAGACACACACACGGGGGTGGGGGCAGACAAACAGAGAGACAGAAATGAAATGAAGTGTGTGAAAGCAGGTTGCTACTGGGAGTTCATGCATTCTTAAGGAAATGGTGGGAACCTGGTGATCCAAGAGGAGTGATAAGAGTTACAGGGTAGAGAGCCCCAAGACATGTTATGGTAGAACCCAAGCGAGCAGCATTATTTGGTAATGAGTGCTTACTGTCTTAGGGGAGACAGAGTGATGATGTAACTGGGAATGGAGAGAGGACCCAGAGCCTTATGGAGTGCTTGTCAGTGCAGCAATTCCATCGCCTCTGAAGCATGTTCTAATGAGGCCGTACTGGTGTGAATGCACAGGCGCAGTGACTTTGTGAAAAACTGAGTAAGAAGAGGCTGGGAAAGCAGTTTTTAAACGTGATTTTCAATATGTCCAACAAAGGGATTCCAAATGCTTTACTACTGCACCAGCCCATCTTCATCAGTACCTGACTGTCACCCCTCTGCTGGACTGTCAGGATACAGACCCGAATGCTACTCTTAAATCCCTATCTCTCTTATTTATTTTTGTACCGTTTTTACCAAGTTTTGTCATGTTTCTAAAAAGGCAGATTTGTAATGAACACGAAAAGATAATAACAGTGATGATGATGATGATGATGATGATGATAAACTTTCATGATTTAAGATTGAGAAGTGACCCCCCTTTCCTTAAAATGGCCAGATGAATGTATTTGTTTTGGGTCACATTATAAGAAAGTTATAAATAAGTGAATGGAAGCTTTTCTCTTATTCATCAACTGCCAATCTGATTTTCAATTCACCAATGGCAGTACACAAGATTTTTGGAGGAAATGCTTTGTTTTGTATATCTTCTGACTTAATCAACCTTTTCATGTCTAAATCACTCATATTAGTGAGCCAAAGAATGATTTGTTTTAAAAGGTAGACTTTTCTTTTCCTTTTGTGGTGCTGGGAATTGAGGCCAGAGTCTCACAAATGGTAAGCAGTGTACTACCATCCACCAAGCCCACTCCAACATTCTTCATTGGCACTAGACTCTTGGCAGCATTGGAGGAGGGAGGACACTCAACGCCACCACTCCATTCTCACTGTGTTAAACATTTGCTTAAAAGAGAACATATCACAAGAAAAGAAACATGTACTTGAAGATACACCTTCGTGGTGTCAAAGAAGTGTTCTCTACCTCACAAAATGAAAATGAATGAAACAAATGCACACTAAAAGAACAAGTATTATCACAAGGAACTATTGTATTAAAATATATGCTAACTAAGGAAATGAGAGAAAGGGGAAGATAAAGAGTCTAAAAATACCCCAAACTGAGAATATTGAACACAGAGAAGCAGATGCAACTGGGGGAACTCTGAAGCATGTCATCTCCAGTATCTCTCACGCAATTTTTTGTTCAGCATGTTAACTCTGCTGGTTAGGTCAACATGAGGTATGTATGGGGATGCTGGATCATGTGTTAAAACAAAGAGCTATGAAGCATTCAGTGCTGGTTATATAGGCGAACATCACTTCGCCTTCCATACTGATCAACAGTTTAATAAAACGTGGTATCTTCTGTAAGGACAAGCTCAGGAATGAGGGAATGACCTGCATATATGACATGTGGCTGCCTTTAACCCAGTGTGAATGAAGCAACAGAATGGGAAAATGACAGCCACACACAGGTTAAATGTCTAGGTTAAATGACACCAGGACAGAAGATCTCCTTTCGACATATTTCTATACTTCTGCCTATGTTATTATGTTTTTTTTTATTTTTTTGGATACTTTAGTTTTTACCATTTTGACTTCGGGGGGTGGTAATTTTCTTCCTATTTGTTATATGTAGTATTGTTTTCTAGAACAGAAGTCTTCAGAGTCCCCAGGTCCAGGAGTACTTGCATCTTCTAGGAACTTAGAACGGCAAACTCTTCCCTGCATATAATCCCAGATAATCAGGAGGCTGAGGCAAGGGGATATTAAGTTTAGGGTCAGTCTGACTAAATAATAAATTGCAGTGCAGCTGGGGCTACGTGGCTAGGTAGCATCTCAAGGAAGGAAATGAAACAAAGCCAGCTTGCAGATTCTTTGGCAGTGTTCACATGTTCATGAACCAGGGATTCTCTGTGAGCTTCAGCCTAACAAAGCCTGACAACTGATTGCAGCCTAAAGTTTGAAAACACGATTAAATACAAAGCAGACTAAACTTTACAAATTAGAGAGGCCACTTGAGTAGATTATTTTTAGAAACATAAAAATACAAATCCTAAATTCCTATTTAAACCTAGAGCGGGGATCTCTGCTGCAGAAGAGGCTTTTGGCTGCTTGATTCTAGATCAATATCAGGGAGCAAAGTTTGGCAAAGGCCATATGAATGATACTATTACAGCAGAAAGCACTTGATTGGTATCAGTTATGTGCCAAACATTGTACTGTCCATTACAGGATTAACATTGGAGGATGCCAGGTGTGTAACAAGATGTAGTACCTCCTAGGAGCTTATAATGTGGCTGATTCTTCAGAGGAAGGGATATAAACACAAGGCAAAGGTTGCTGATAATGCCTAACTCATGGAGAAGCTGTTAAGACTTGTGAGGCCATGGCTCCCGTGTCCTGCATAATCACTCAGTGCTGGCACTTTGCCTGTGGAACAAGAAAGGGCACCACTGGCTGGAAGAGACCGAGTAGGAGTCACAGGACTAGAATGTGTCTTCTGAATGTTGGAAGGTATAGGAAAGGATTGGCATTATAGAAGAAAAGCTGAAAACCACGAATGTGACCACCGTTTCTACAATCTAGGAGTTAATGAAGGGTATGATGATAATAATTACTAAGTTTTCCATCCACCCACCCACCAATGAAATTCTGGAGTGCCTCCTGTGTGCCAAGCGCCTTTGCCAGTGATAAATACAGCAGTATACAAGGCGCACACTTTTTGCTTTCATATAATTTACGTTCTAATTTTCTGTGTGTGAGGCTGGAAATAAATGCAAACACAAAATTATCATGTAGCAAGAACTGTAGAATAAAATAGGCAATAGTTTAGACCAGATCAGTGAAGCCTCTCTGAGGAGAAGACACCTTGTAATAAGTTCAGATATAAAAGCAAAGTGTAATTTAATGTTCTGATGCTGTAAGTCTTGAGATAATGTCTAAGTCAAGAATATTTTTGTGCCATAAAAGACCTATTTGGTGGCTGGTAAGATGGCTTAGCAGCCCAAAGCACCTCCAGTACAAGCCTGATGATCTGTATTAAACTCTGGAACCCTTGGGGAAAATAGAGAACCCAGTCCCAAAGCTATCCTCCGACATTCACATCCATGCCTTGGCATGAGCCTACTACTCACTTCAAACACACTACACGCACACACTCACACACATGTACACATTCACACACACACATACACACATACTACACACACACACAAACTCACACTCACACACATACTCATACACACACAGTCACATACACACTATACACACACACACAATCTCACACACACACTGCAAACTCACACACACAAACACACACATACTCACACTCACACACACTCGCACACACATCACAAACAATACACTATCATACACTACCAATAAATAAAAATATTAAAAAACTTGTTTTTATGATTAAGTAGAGAGTTTAAAGCTTGGAAACGTATATTTTACAACCCTGGGTAAGTGAAGGACCAATACACTCCTAAGTGCAAAATCAGGAACACTTTATATTTCTAAGGTAATAGCTAAAATGTCTACTGGCATGGAATTACTGACACAGACCTATAGACGTCATTCAACAGATCAAACATTTTCTCTAGGGGAAAAATGTAATGCAGTCTGACTTTAATCAAGGCCTCCTACTTCTAGAAATACTGTAACATATCAAGAGAAAAAAAAATACAGAGAAGCCTGAATCTGAAAGAAGAGCATGGACAAATGTGGAAAATGAAGACTATTGGTTGAATATAATTGTTGCAGGGAGGCCCTTCCTATGTGTCCTATGAAATTGTCACCAACAACTCTGATGCATCGGAACAAAAGCGGAAGACCTGGTATACAGAGGATGATAATCCCATCCTGCACCGAAGATAACCCTGCTGACCATACGTATCAGGATAAACACAAAATAAACACAGTACCCTATGCTCCTCAACTGTTTTATCCATACTCATTTGAACATAAATTAATAATCATTAGCATTGCTCATCAATTGTTCATGTACATTCTTTACAGTATCTTATAGTTTTTTTTCCCTAATCCCATACAGCACTGACTAATTCATTGTGTGCATTTTAAATATCCTACACACTGTCTGTCTGTCTGTCTGTCTGTCTGTCTGTCTGTCTGTCTGTCTGTCTATTCTCTCTCTCTCTCTATGTGTGTGTGTGTGTTAGTGTTAGTACGTGTGTGTGTGTACCATTGTTTGTATGTGGAGGTCTAAGAACAACTTGCAGGAGTCAGTTTTTCCTTTTGCCACATCTGTTAAGGGGATTGGACTCAGATCACCAGGTTTGACAAGAAGCACTTAAACTCAGCTAGGAGGAATTGGAATTGAAAACAGATTCAGGAAAAACACTGACATTTCAGAATAAAGCCTGATTGTTTGTAAGATCATTACATTAACTTGTAAGATCTCTATATTTCCAAACTGTCCTGCCCTAGGCTTTTAACTAGACATGGCTCTACAAGCATAATGCTAGTGTTAAGAGAGCCAACAACCTCAACCCTTTAGAAGTTCAATCTTTTACTTATTTGGAAGCCTTAAAACATATAAAAATGTGTAAAATATACTATATTTGGTTTTGATAGCATAGATGGAAAAATACACATTATTAATTAAACAAATATGCATGAAATGTTTATTATAATGGAAATTGTTTTAAGTGTCTGAGATTCACCAGTGAACTAAGCAAACAAATCTTTCTTTCTCTTGAACTTCATATTCCATTTCATAGTGAAAGTATTTCCTTTTCTGAGGAAGATGTATATTATACAAATGATAAAGAAGAGACTAAACAAAGATAGAAAATGTCCTTTAGATAAGTGATTGTCAGCATTCACAAAGGGTCAATAGTTCCTTGAGTCCTGACAGCTCCATCCTGGCCAAATGTCTGCAAATGAGAATTTACATCCTAGAAGTATAAATAGTTATTCAAAGTCATTATTCAAAGTAGGCAAAATTTAAAGCATTGCAAATGACATGTGACTGATGATTTACATATTTTAAATGAAGTAAAATAAATGATGTCTGGGTATTTTAACTGATTCCAAATTTCTAAAACAGTGTTAACCAATATGGAGAGTCAAGCTCAGTTTGAAAACTCTGGGACTCAATCTATACTGAAGCTAAATATTCTATAAGCATGCAGTGGAGTGCAAAAAATAGCAATTGAAAAATGACATGATTAAATGGCACGACATGCAATCATTTGCTCTCAATTATATCAATGTATCTTCTTCACTTCTAGGAGGCAGGCAGAAATATTGTTTTTTAAATGCCTCTATTAAATTGGTCACCAATAATAAAATAGATGAGAGTCCTAATAAGCTCATTTACATAATATACATCACACACCACAAAACTCTTCTCACCAAACAGTTCTCCTCATAGATTTGTCTTCTGCTTGTCACAAGTCTTTGCTACATTAGCAGATTTTAAAAGCATAATACTGCCTTCAGGACCATTTGTAGAAAAATGTTTATGAAACTTTTCTAGTTAACCCTTGGCAGGATCCTTATTGCTAATTATGGGAAAGGTATTGATATAATATCTTGGCTGTCACATTCAATTATGGTGATGGAAGAAGCAGAGTCTTGGTCTGACATTTTGGAAATATCATCTAATTGCAAGTCAGAAACAGAGAATGACAGTTTTAAGTAGATTATAACTCCTTTCAAAATAGCAAAGTGGTTTGTTTAATATAAAAGCTAGGTTTTAAAAATAGTATTAAAGTCTCCCAAATTAGCTCACCAAGCACATCTCTACCAGCTCCTTGGAGAGGAGCTGGGTGGCTTGCCCAAGGAGTGTTGAAATTATGTACGATAATTTAAGATTCAGATACTGATCTGCGTCTTAAAACCATATGAAATAAAAGTATTTCCAGTAACTACTTTTATTTTTAAGAAAATTCATCTCCCTTCTGTTCTTTCACCTGCCCAGTAGAAAAGCCAGGGGTAGCCTTCTATCCAGGGCCTGACTTTTCAACCTGAAAATGATCTCAGGAGGCCTTGCTATCTAGCATGTTTACTAGTCAGTCTGAATCACTAAGGGTTACCAGGGGTATTATTACTGCTGTAACTTCCTGGAGACCCTTAGATGGATGGTGTTACTAAGTCTTAAACAAATATGCATAGTTATATTTAATAAATCATATTTTCATTTGTCATAAAATATATTAATTTTAGTTAGAAGGGACCATCTTTGTTCCTCTTAATGTTTTAGTTATAGATCAAAATAATTCAAGCGTTCCATAAAATGCTAACCCTCACTGTGTTATACCACAAATGCTGCTGTTGTTTTTCCTATGTGGATTTCTTTAATTTCTTTGTTACTTTCTTTACACTAGGTTAAGTACTTTTTAAATATGTTTGTTTTTAGAATAAAATTCAGTAGTTGTGTATTTAGTTCATATTCACATGTAATTAGTAATATGTTACAAACCTCCTTTTCTAAATTAAAAACACTATTAAAATTCTAGACGTATAAAACAATATGAAGATTAAGTTACTCTAAAGGAAACTGTAATAGCTTACAGATTGCCTGTATCATTACTAAAAATGCTAGTATCTATTACAGAGTCTCCCTGGAATAAAGAATGCACTTTTGGCAATAATCTTTTAAAAACATGTCCATTATTGTTAAGATGCTAAACTATTCTGCAATTATAGAAAGGAAACTTTTAGCAATCAGGGGGGAGAGTGCAGGGTGTAGATGAAACTTAGCCATTAGAACACCAGACACACTCCCACAGCCGTTCTTTTGTAAGCAAAGAGGGAGTAATTATAATAGATTTTTACATAATTGTATTTTGAAATTTATTTACAATGCCCACTGAGGCTCCCTGTCATATTGATTCCATGGGAAACATTTTAGGCAGTTCTGGATAGATGGAGGTGGATTTCTTCTCTCATTCTCTTTTGGTCCCAGCTAGATGAAATCATCTCTTCTTTTTAACAGATATTTAGATCAAAGGATACCCAAGGCAGTCTAGAGGGGAAGGAGGAAAGAATGCTATATGGCAAGTGACCTGACAATAATACACCTATTTAGCAAACTCTGAGACAGAGAGGGTCATCATAGAGGCCATATCTGAAGAATGACATAGTATCAAGGAGGAAAGCTGGCAAAGAGTGGGCCCTGAGAGCCAAGAGACATTCTCAGGGAAAACATGGAACACACTGGCAACCGGACTCAGGAGAGACATATTGGACTGTTTCCTTTTGTATCTTGCTTAGCCCCAAGGCACAGTACTTTCCTTCTTACTCCTTACTCTTCCATCCACATGATATTTGACTATTCACTACCCCTTCCCTGTGTCAAGCCCTACATTTTAGATTTTAATGTTGCTTCTCATGAAGACACCTCTGGTCTCACCATAGACTTGATATTACTTGAAATACAGCATCTAGGAATTAATGTTTTAGAAAAGCAGTCTTATTATTCCAGACTGGTGGGGAATGAAGGAATTTAAGAACTTGAACGGTAAAACGACAAAGAAAGAAGAGTAGAGCTTGGGGAAAAACCAACAAAGGGAAAGTTATGCAGTGGAGAAAAATTCCACAATAGAAAAGCTCCTTCTTTACCCTCTATTCCTCTTCGGCCTACAGACATAGAGGTAGAGACAACATTAAACTCCAGACCCCTCCCCCCATTTATTCTTAGCACATCTAAATTAAAGAGGATTTCCATGTGTTTGGACTAATTCTAATTTGCTTCTTAGTTTTTTGCTTTGTATCTGAGGTAGAACCCCAGTGTATTTAAAAAAAAATTTAATGGTTTTAATCCAGTTTCCAGTATGCTCAGAAACTTAGAAATATCAACTGCATTCTTGGAATCATTTAGAAATATTTAACTTATAAGTAAAACCTTTATTATATATAATATATAGAAACTATATTATATATATAAGATATCTATATATAATAAAGGCTCCCTTTATTATATATAAGATGGCAGAGAGATAGTAAGTTTTAGATAACCTGTAAATTACTATGATTTATTACTTTAAAACATCTCAGTACCTTGTGAAAAGAAAATTGTAAGAACTGCATTATTTACCTTAACAGCTAAAAGAAAATAAAGTCTGAAAGTCCAGAAACCTCTGTTAAATAAAATTAAGCTTTCTTTTAAAGGAATCTACTTTCTTGTCTTCTGGAAGAGGTACCACATATCTTTTCTGCATGCTCCTCCAAGGAGAACCAAATATACAGGGTATATTCTCCAAATAGAGTGACAGATATTATTCCATTTTGACATATTGGCAGCAAGAAAGAGCATAAGTTGCCTAACCACAAAGGAGGGATTAGTTTAACATTTGAAAAACCATTTGAAATGAGGAAGAAACCATATCTTGGGATAGCTTCCTGATTCAACAAAAACCAGTTTTGTCACCTTAAGTAAATAACAAAATATACCCAGTTGATAGTCTTCTTCTGAAAGGAAACTATCTTTTACCTTCTAACATAATCTGGCACCAGATATTATATAAGTTTATACTTAGGAAATATATACTATGGTGACCTCTTTCAAAATATTATAAAATAAACTTTGAATATCTATTAAATAAGTTACAAGGTAGCTGTCATCTTTCATGAGGAATCATAGAGGTATTATTACTGCTTTAACTTCCTGGAGACCCTTAGATGGATGGTATTACTAAGTCTTAAACAAATATGCATAGTTATATTTAATAAATCATATTTTCATTTGTCATAAAATATATTAATTTTAGTTTGAAGGGACCATCTTTGTTCCTCTTAATGTTTTAGTTATAGATCAAAATAATTCAAGTGTTCCATAAAATGCTAATCCTCACTGTGTTATACCACAAATACTGCTGTTGTTTTCCTATGTGGAATTCTTTAATTTCTTTGTTACTTTCTTTACACTAGGTTAAGTACTTTTTAAATATGTTTGTTTTTAGAATAAAATTCAGTAGTTGTGTATTTAGTTCATATTCACCAGGACAAACTCTAAATCCTATAGTTCCATGTCTGATGTCAAAGCACATAGATGGTTCTGCTTTCTCGGCTTTGCTGACTGAAACATACTTCTCTCTCTTGGGATGGTTTCACTCTCTGTCAGCAGCTTGGATTGACATATTTCTCTTATCTCTGGCATCTCCAATATCTTGGGGTCTCCAGTGCAATACAGCATTCATTTCTATAGCTCCAATAGTAGCTACTCCAGGTCTCCAAGCAAGGACGCTCCTGCTACACAGCTGGCCCAAGAGGAAGCTTCCACAACCCCTTTACACCTGTATCATTCATGACCCTAAAGCCAGAACCTCGGGGCTGATGCTTCCAAGTTCAGCACTCTGCTCAGAGTAGAACCTGGCCTCCTACATTTGCCCATGCTTCTCTTGTTGCATAAGTTTTCCTTTCTATAAGTCATAAGCTTAGCCAGGTAGGGTCTTACCCCCCAGGGCACCAGGCCCTTTATCATTTACAATCAGGTTTTTCTTTATCTCATTTAGCATAAGCTTTGGTACCGGCGTTAAACTTCCCCTGACTTTTTTTCTTCTCAAACTGCACATTTTGTATTTCTTTCTGCTTCATTTGCTCCTTTTCACCATACCTCTGTATAAGAGCAATTACTAATAAATACAGGACAGAGTCAACATTAGGCTGTCTTGAAACTCTGTCAATGAAACTAGTTTAAAAACTTTCAATTTAGCTTCAGACAGATTTTTAGGACAAGAGCAGAAAACAGATTCTTTGACAAAATGTCACGAGAATGGTCTCTAACACAGTGATGGTATTCTTCCCTCTGGAACTTTAGCTGGGCCTGTGTAGTCCACATTGCTCTCTTCCAAGCTCCCACTATGATGGCTCATTAGGCCCTGCTTACAGCATTAAACAACCTTCCTATTCCAAAGTTCCAAAGTCTTCCACATCTTTCTAAAGAAACAGTACAGCAAAGTCAAGCCCATCACAGCAATAGCCTACTTCCTGATACCAAGTCTCCAACAGTTACCAAGTAAGAAAAGTCTTAGTTACTTTTCTATTGTCACGATGAAACACCATGGCCAAGGCAATTTATAGAAGGAATAATTTATTGGGGGCTTACAGATTCGGAGGGTTTAAGTTCGTGATCATCATGGCAGGGAGCATGGCAGCAGGCCAGCAGGCAAGGTGCTAGAACAGTAGCTGAGAGCTTACGTCTTGATTCACAAGCAGAAGGCAGAGAGGGAATGGTGCTATTTCTGAAATCTCAAAACCTGCCTCCAGTGCAATGCCTTCTCCAGCAATGCCATACTTCCCAAACAGTTCTATCAACTAGGGACCAAGTATTCAAACATACAGACCTGTGGAGGCCATTCTCACCCAGACAGCACACCTCCCTAAGTTGCTGTTGGTCATGGTATTATATCATAGCAATAGAAATCCTAAGACATGCACATTGCAGTCATCTCTAGAAAGCCATGCCTTGATACCTTCAGATCCTATATATTATGATGATATTCTAGCATCTTCAAAGTCTAACTCTAAATAACTTCACAATGAAAGCCATTTGCCTAAGTAATACAATGAAAAGTGAAAAGCTTTAACTTGTATTGTTTAGATGATAAAGCTTTGAAGTTTGTTGCACTGGTATTTTATTGGGAATTAGGGTAACATGGTTGAATGAATACTCATTGGCTTACTTGGTGTTCTCAGCTGATAGAGCACTGAATGGATCATGAAGTATCCCTCCAATTCCTCAAAATCATGCTTCCTAGTCATGAATGGAGGACAATAAAGGACGTTTTAGAAAAGAAGTACAAACAGAGCTCAAAAGCCAAGCCACTTCCTAATCTATGATTCTCAGAGGAGATTTCAACACGAGACCTATCATTCTATTTTTATACTAGCCTCATGAAATCAAATTCTAAGAAGAAAGAAAAATATTATTGGAGAAGAGAATGTGGTATTCTTCATGTACAGTGTATAATTCAGGATTAACCAACAATTTAGAGTATCAGTAAAATGAAAAAAATGTTAAGATTTTTTTTCAGATAGAATAGTGATTTATGCCGCAGCTGTATCTTAGAGAGGTTTCAGGAGGATTAATGAGCTAATGTCTCTAAAGCTCTTTAAGCACCTCATACGGAGCTGCAACACAAACACAAGGTGAAAAATGACAGCACACTCTATGCCAGTGTGGGCTCCTGAGAGTACAACCCCTGAAAAGTAGAAGCTGTTGAGGGTCATGATGGTAAATCTCTGAGTTCCGATGTCAGGGGAACCTTGGTGTGTGTCATATGTTTACTTCTGTTTAAAGTAGCACTCAGTAGCTGTAATAAGCATTTCTAAATCCCCCATTAATCATTATGTCCTTTGTGAAGATCATTTTATTTCTATTTGTCAAATCAGATAGGATTCTTATTCATATTTTACAAAAAATAAAGCAATTTGAATATTGCAGAAACATATGCAATGATCTACAAAAAGTCACATTACTAGATTGGGGCCTGAGTTGGAATTAAGGAGACGCAGGCTCCAGTATGGCTCTGGTTGTTGCTTCCTGAGAGAGTCACTGACAATATCAGAGGCTTGGCTTCTCTCTTTGGAATATGGCATAGAGAGAGGTGTTCTCAGGTCTCATCTAAATGTGAAGTGCTATAGTTCATTCTGCCCTTGTTGAAGATTTACTAACTCCAAGGTATTGACTTCATTGTCGTAAAACAAAATCAAGGTTGTTCTTCTCGATAGCACATACAATAGTGTCCTTTTAATTCAGAGTTTAGTAAAAAGTAAGTGCACAGAACACCTAGGAATTTTCTTCTTGTTTTTATTTCTAGAATTCTACACATGCATATGGCATTCTGTTCTTCAGACCTTGCTTTGCAATGATAGACATATAAATATGTCATTAAGATTCCCATTATATGGTGTACTTACTAAAAACTTAATTTTAAAAAAGAAGTATCTGTGGGGAAATGGGAAGCAATGTGGAAGGTATTAGGGGGAGGGGGAGAGTAAATGGAAAATATTGTGGTCTTCTGAATAACAGTGACCCCCATAGGTTTATACATTTGAATGCTTAGTCATCAGGGAGTGGCACTATTTGGAAAGGATTAGAAGGTGTGACTTTTTTGGAGGAAGTGTGTCACTGGAGTAGGCTTTGAGGTTCAAAAGCCTATTCCAGGTCCAGTTTCTGTCTGTGTCTGTCTGTCTGTCTGTCTGTCTGTCTGTCTCTGTCTCTGTCTCTGTCTCTGCATCTCTCTGTCTGTTTCCCTTCCTCCCCACCCCCTTTTGCTGTTGCCTACAGATCTGGATATAGATCTCTCAGCTACCTTTCTAGCACAATGTCTGCCTGTGCACCACCATGCTTTCTGACATGCTGATAATAGACTAAACCTCTAAAACTGTAGGCAAGCCCCAATTAATGATTTTCTTTTATAAGAGTTGCCATGGTCATGATGTCTCTTCAAAATAATAGAACAGTGACTAGGAAAAATACATTGCATGAAATTCTCAAAGAATGAATAAAAAATATTTTAAAGGAAATATCTAAAATTAGGGGGAAAAATAGTCACTTACACTATGCAATCCTTGTTTCCCTTCATGAGAACAGTTACCTCTCCTATGTACATATGTGTACCATTTAATGTCTATCAAATCATGTGGTAGATCTTATCTGCCTGCTTACTCATCTGTATCCCACTCTAGACCATGTATTATATGTTCTAAGAGAAGTATGGATTGTTTGCTGTTTGCCTTGGATCCAAGATAGTACTTGACACATGCATTTGCTTAAGAAAAAGGCATTCAATAAATGAAAAAAAAAATCTCCATTCACACTTTCAGAATAATCTTGAACTAATTCGTATTTCCAAATACAAGAATCCCTTCATTCTGAAACACATTCTGTCATTTTCAAAAACTGAATTTTGGTGAAGAATATGTTTATTATTAAAAGGAATATGAACATAAGGCTAAGAAAAAGTGGTAAGAGTTTATAGCACTTGTATTATACACACACACACACACACAGACACACACACACAGGGAGTGAGGACAGTTTCTTATGGACAGTATCATTCTTCCCCTTAACCTAATCAATATGTCATAGAGAAACACTGTGTGCTAGGAGGAAGGAGAGTGAAGTTAACCTTCAGATTTACCAAGGACTCTAAGCACCACAGCTTCTGACATTGGTTTGTTCCTAGAGGCCCAGCCATAAGTCAGCACCAGATGCTATTGCTCTAGTCTCAGAGAGGTATCTGAGGACATAGATTTCATGTCTACCTAGGCCTAGACAGCTCTTTTAGCATAGGTTCCAAGTTAGCACCATGGTCTCACATATGCTGACCCAGAGTCTAGATAAGCACTTGTAGACATATGTCCTATGCTGACACCCAAAGCGTTATAGGTTCCTACAGACTCAGGATCCAGGCTTACTCTAGCCCATTCCGGGTCTTATTCTACCTGGTCTACTCCAGCATTCTAGCTCCAGTTTGACCTCTGTGAACCCACCTTACACGACTGCTCTAGGATTGGGTGGACCCAATGGACTCTGGCTCTGGATATTTCCATGGTCCTGGGCTCATCACAGCTTAGGCTAACTTCCACACAGTCACAAGGCAGCAGAACTCATCTCAGAGCACTCAGGTCCAGGTTTAGCCTGATCTTAGGGACTTAGATTCTAGAAACAAAAGCCTAGGAGTTTAACACCAGTATAGTTACCCTACTTGGATGCTACAGGGGGTTCTTCAAGTTAAAATTAAAAGGTGGCAGCAATGCTAAATCATTTGACAGCATAAAGTCTGCTGTAAAGTTCAGAATATACTGAAATTAGGAATATCTAACTACTTTGGTAACTCATTTCTAATTCTAATATAAAATTATAAGACAAAAGCTAAAAATTACTATAGCTACAATGATTTGGTTGGTAACTGGTAATTATGTAAAAGATATAAATTGTGACATTTTAAGAAACATTAAATATTAGTCTTTTCTGTCAAACACTATAAAACTTTTGCTTAAGGCAAGGAATTTAAATCTTACTGTTTCTCACTCACTTTGTAAAGCTTTTATGAAAATGATTTAATGCCCCAACCCTATAAAGCCCTTTTCCCCTGCTGTATTCTCTGATTACTGATGTGGCCAGCTCCTCCCCACTTTCCTTCATTTCCTTTGAACTGATTCTTTAGAGACTAGCCAATCACAAAAAAAGCTGTGAGGTTGGACCCCAGCCAATGAGGAAAAGATACAGTCACCATCTGCCAAATCCCTGTCCCTGAGAGCTCACACTTCCCTCCTGTGTGTAGGGCACCCTTTTGATCAGAGATAATTTTGTCTTGTTGAGACACTGTAATTGGAGTGGTAGTCCCTTTCTTTGCAATCATGAACTTATTTCTAACTACGTCAACAACACAAAATGTGGGAGAAACTAAAATGTATAATTATTTTTTGTATGGGAACAAAGTTATCTTTTAAAAGTAGACCACTGCAACTGAAATGTTTTGTTTGAGTTTTATGCCAATAACAAAGAAAAACCTGTAGCAGACATAAAAGATAAAGAAAAGAGAATCCATGTAAACCATTACAAAAGGCATGCCACAGAGGAAGACGACAAGAAAGAATGAGTCAAAGGAACTTCAAAACAATTGAAAACAAAACAAGCAAACAACTAGAAAAGAGGAGCAGTGAGATGTTACCTATATCAATAATTAGTTTAAATGTAAATTATCTAGCCAAAAGGCAAGGTGGACAAACATTAAGGAAAACAAAATTCAACAGTTTGCTACCTACAGAAGACTCACTGTAGCTTTAAACACACAAAAGGAAGGAAGTGAAGAGATGGAAGAAACCAGCCTCAGAAACATTGATGGAAGAGGACCAAGAATGTCTCCACGGACTTCATGCAAAACAGACCTTAAGTCAGAAACTGCAACAAGTGACCCAGAGTCACTTTATAACAACAGTTAATTGCCCAGAAGGATGTAACAATTATAAATAGCTAAATATACAGGAAAATGTAGCGTAAATGAAATGTGAAATATTGATGCATCAACAATTATGGACTTTAATACCCCCATTTTCAACAGTGGAAAGATCTAGGCAGAAAATCAGTAAGAGTAGAGTGGATTTAAGTTCCATGAAAGGCCACAGTGATGTGCAACAAAGCATGCACTCAAATACCCAGAAACATTGTCCCTCAGAGCATTCACTAGACCAGAAAACAACTCTCAGCCAATTTAAGGACTCTGAAATTGGACAAATGTCTTTGTATTAACTTCTAGGGTGTGACATAAGAAATAAGAAATAGGAAAAAAAAAACCCGCATACATAGAAATTAAGCAACACACTCCTAAAATTAATCAAAGACAACAAATTAGTCCAAGAGAAAACAGTGTATGTTTATATGTTTACTAAAGCCTTGTATCAGTGTGGGGTGGAGGAAAGAAAGGATTGTGGCGGATTGCTGTCCACCAGCCTAGCATCAGGTTCAGGGAAAGGCCCAATCTCAAGGGAATGATATGAGCGTGATAGAGCAGGACATGGAGCACACAGAAGCACAGCTGCACACATGAATTTGCAGTGGCTGGGACTTCAGGCACAAGATTTGCTGAGGATCAAGCTAGTCAAAGTCCCAGCATGAATAGGAGGATAGCTCATAAAGTCCCACTCCTTTCCAAAGAGCTATGGCTTCAGAGATGCAGACTCTGAGAAGATACCCATGTTCCAATAGATAGTTCCACATCCATGGACACTCAGATATCACTAAATAGATTCAGTAGGTATTGAGAGAAAGACAGACACAAACAAACATACACACATACATACATACATACATACATACATACATACATACACATACAAATGATGGGTAGATAGATATATGATATGATATGATATGATATGATATGATATGATATGATATACCCAATGAGGTTGGGAGAAAAAATGGTTGGAAGGATAAGAGAGGACTTGAAGGGGAGGAGATGGGGAGGAGATTTGATCAAAGTACTTTATATGCATATTTTTTAAAAGCACTGAAAGTGAGGTATTTCAGAAATCGAAAAGAAGCTTGAAAATTCTACCAGAAGTCCTAGATAAGTAAATTAAGGCAAAAATAGACTTGAAATTTTTCTATATAGAAGTAAGAAAGATGACTCAGCTGCTGAGAGCACTTGTTCTTTTTCCAGAGGACCTGAGCTCAATTTCTAGCACTCAATGACAAATCACAACCTTGTCTGGCACTAGTTCCAAGGGATCTAATGCCCTCTTCTGGCCTCCACAGGCACCAAACAAGCAAGTGGTACATATACATACATGCAGGCAAAACACGCACACAAATACATTTTTAAAAAACTAAAAGAAAAATAATTTAAATGTTTCGTTACAGTGTGTACTCTGTGTGTGTGTGTGTGTGTGTGTGTGTGTGTGTGTGTGTGTGTGTGTGTGTAAGCATGCCATGGTGCTTGTATGTAGGTAAAAGGGCAAAATATGAAAATCAGTCTTCTCCTTCTACCATGTGCATCCTAAGGACACAGCTGAGACCAGGCTTACCAGTAAGTGTTCGACAGGCTGAGCCAGCTGATTGGGCCCTACTTTTAAAATTATTATAAAATGCAATATGGTACTAAGAAGGAATTCTTGAACATATGAAAAAAGATCTAATTGTGTTACAAGAATAAAAATTGTAGCTAACAATCAAATCTTAGATATGTCAACAACAGTGGAAACTGAGGCTTATATGGAAACAAAGCTCAATGCTTTTGCTTTAATATCAGTATCTCTTAGTTCATTCATAACCCTGTAAGTAAAGCAAAGAGTTTAACAGGCCTTCCCATTCACTAAGGTATCTACGAACAAACAACACTCTACACTCCAACATGTTTAAACATGACAACACTGTAAGCTTCATGTTTTGCAAACACACATCCTAGTCCTTGCTACATGGTAGGTGTTTGATGACTATATATATTGAACGAGGATACGAAGGAATGGGATGCAAGGGGTGATCACCGACCCTAATCAAGAAAGTGTGAAGAACAGACTTAGTTTGCTTGTTGGAAGATATGCACCAAAATTTGTTAAGAATGCAATGTATAATAAACTTATTTAAAATAACAAAGTGGGTAACAAGGACAGACATGGATATCCTAAACCATATGTGTGTATGTATGTGTTTGTGTGCATGTGTGCTTGCATGAATGCAAGCTTGAGTGTGTGCCTGTGTGTTGGGGGAGAGGGGTGAGGGACTTGAAATCACTTAAGAAGTGCCGGAATAGCAGGCTGGATTTATTTATCAGCTGGCCATCAGTTTTAATCCAGAGTTTTCCATCTCTGATTTTTTTATAGACCTATTCAATGTTTTAGTTACTGCACTAGCAGTTTGAAGGTGGGACTCTTGGTACTTTAGAAATGACTCAAACAAGATCATGATGATTTATAAAACCCATAAAATATAGTCATGTTATCAGCACAGATATCTAGGCTAGAATTCGTAACTAGAAAGACTGCTTCCCCCTTGACTTTCAGAATTAGTATACAGATTTTAAAGATAGAGTTTGGAAAGATTGTGAATCCAAGGAGTAAGTTTACCACCATGACAGAGGCAATAGCCTTGCATCTTTGGTACAAAAAGATGCCTTTCCTTCTTCATGGATCACCTCAATGAAGGATGCAACAGAATCCTCTGCAGCACTGACTACATCAAATGGAAGTCTGTGCCAAGCTAGAAGTGATGTGTAGAGGACTTACATGGCATTATCTATAATTAAATAAATTTACCAGTGGAAAAATATTACAGAGATGTAGAATGCAAAAATTGGAGAGAATCATTTAATACTAGAAATCAAAAATTTAAACAAAGAATGTCAGGTGAAGAGAAATTACACACTGGAGATTAGACAACCACAGGTTTGAGATCTTAATGTTAACAACTAAGAGAACCTATTTGTGGTACTTAATACTATAAACTGGTCAATTATGAAGGTATGATGTAAGAGTGAAGTAATGGAAGACAACAGACAATTCAATATGAATGTTTAAAATTAAATTCAACCAGAGTACCTGAAACTCCAAAGGACTTGCTTTATCTATCACGTCTTCAATGTTTCACACATAAATGTTCTAAAATATACATGTTTACAGCATAATCCCTAACTATATTCTAAATATTTGCCCTCATACCCAACAGAGAAGTATAGTCTTCAATCCCTCATTAAGAAAACTTCTCTTTGTAATAGATGGATACAATTGTAGAAAACCATGACCAATCCAAATGCAGAGTTATGGAGCCCAGGCCCATTGGATACATCTACAAAAAAAAAAAACCCTTCACCTAAGGCTCAGAGAACATTGCAAATAAATAAATAAATAAATAAATAAATAAATAAATAAATAAATAAATAAATAAATGAGTGCAGAAAAGTTGTAATATCCAGAAGATCAGAGAATTTTCTGTGAGACCGTATCTCCTAGGAATGTCAAAAGCTACACCCCAAAATTCTCAAGAACATGACTGCCTAAATATTAGCTGAACCATGACAATAGCAACAGACCTGTCAAAAGACTGGGAGAAAGACTACAAGGCTTCAACACTACACAAAGAACTATAGGTAACTGAGAGGTGCTGAGAACTAGTCAAGAAGAAATAGTCTCACCCAGGGAAAAACACACCAACTGGCTACTGAAAACATCACACAGGTAATATACAAACTTAGCACGCTGTATTAATGAATTTAGGAATATATATTTATATACATGTATGTTATGAATAACCATTAATAAAAAAAGAAGCAATGAATTTGAAAGGCATCAAGGAGGTTAGTATGAGTGTTTGAAGGGAGTAAAAGGAAATGATATAATTGTATTATAATCTCAAAAACTAAAAGAAATGATTAAAAGATAAAAATTAAAAGGTAAAAAAAATAAAGGTAGTTTCTCAGTACTTATAATGCAGATAGTTAAAACATTGAGCTCTTACTATGCATATCTTTTTTATTGGTTGATTGATTGATTGATTGATTGATTGATTGATTGTATGGATATTTTGCCTGAATATGTACATATCTATGTATCACATGAATGCCTGGTACCTGAGGAGGCCAGAAGAGGGTGTCTGGTCCCTTGTGACTGGAGTCACAGAGAGTTGTGAGCTGCCATGTGGGTGTTGGGAACCAAATTCATGTCTCCAGAAAGAGAAGCCAGTACTCTTAACCACTGACCTGTTTTAAACATAGACATGCTATCTCATTTAACTCATTAATCTCTTTACCTCAGAAAAATCCTTGAACTCTCAAATAGATAATTACCTAAAGGTAAGGCACATGGTGTGTGATGGTTTATATATGCTTGGCCCAGGGAGTGGCACTATTAGGAGGTGTGGTCTTGTTGAAGTAGGTGTGACCTTACTGGAGGAAGTGTGTCACTGTGGGCATAGGCTTTAAGACCCTCGTCCTAGCTGCTTGGAAGCCAGTCTTCTCCTAGCAGCCTTCAGATGAAGATATAGAATTCTCTACTCCTGCATCATCCCTGCCTGGACACTGCCATGCTCCTACCTTGATGATAATGGACTGAACCTCTGAACCTGTAAGCCAGCCCCAATTAAATGTCCTTTAGTAGAGTTACCTTGGTCATGGTGTCAGTTCACAGCAGTAAAACCCTAACTAAGATATGATGTAATAACGTTATTACCTGGGGAGGCTATAGAATTAGAGCTAGTGACAGGCTTCAGGATATATACCTCTGAGGGATGTTCTTGGTTACGTTAGTTGAAGTGGGAATACTGGGTAATACTATTCCCTGGGTTTGGTTCTTAAAGTGAAGGTAATCATTATTCTCTGCTTCCTAACTGTCGATGCAATGACAGATGTCCCCAGCTCCTGCCGCTAGGATGTTTTGTCATAGACTCTACCCTCTAACCGAGTCAAAGTAAGTTTTTCTCTTTTCAGTTGCCTTTGTCATGGTATTTTTTTTATCAGAGCAACAAGTAAAAATCAGCATAGATCCCATGCTTATCTTTTGCACTACAGTTCCACACTTATTCAGGTGTTGTGGCAATGTTAACGAGAATGATAACGGCCTCTATAAATTCATATAGTTGAATACTTGGTCCCTAGTTGATGGAACTGTTTGGGAGGGATTAGGGGGTGTGGATTTGTTGGAGATGTGTTACTGGAGAATGGACTTTTGAGATTTCAAAAGCCCTGCCATTCCCAGTGTCTCTGTCTCTGTCGCTCTGCTTCCCCCTATACCTTCTTTCCTGGTGGTTGTTGTCTCAAGATATGAGCTCTTAGCTACTGCTTCAGCATCATGCCTGCCTGACTTCTGCCATGCACCCCACCATGGAGGTCATGAACTCTAAACCCCTGGAGCTGTAAGCTCCCAATAAACTCTTCCTTTCATAAGATGCTTTGAACATGGTGGAAAAGGACCCCAAGATAGTTACAGAATACACAATATAGATACAGGGTACAGAAACACCTTTGAAATTCTATTCTCCAGGTTTCTTTCTTTGGGTTTACAAACAAATAAAACTACATTAAAATGATAGGAGAGATATGAAGCATAGAAACCTCCATAACTGTGATTTCAGAATGGAGTTTGGCTGGATGTTTGAGCTGAGCTTCGTCTTCAGCTTCCGTGGATCTGGGTTACCTGGGAGCAGAGGTAAAGGTGACTACACAGCTAGGCTGCCTCCTCAGCTCAGCCGGTCTCCCCAGGTCATGGGGGTACCTACGGTTTTCTCTCTCATGGAGAACATAATTAGAGAAGAGTGTCTTTGATGTTTCTTAATTGTTTTTATTACTGACATATATTCATTGTACATAGTGATTTTGAAGACATTTTAAATCAAGGGTGTGTTATACTTTGGCCATATCCATCCTCCATACTCCTCTTTTCTTCTCAATTCTTGTATCTGTTTTCAATCCTCACACACACACACACACACACACACACACACACACACACACACACACACACCCATACATACAGTGATTTTTGTAATGATAGAAAATCTAGGATCCACAAATGAGAGAAAATGTGTGTTTTTCCTCTTTTCTGAATCTGGTTTATCATGCTTAATATGGTGATCTCCTGCTGCATCAATTTACTTTAGAAAAGTATGCTAAAACTACATGTAAAGTTTTCTTTGGCTGAGGTAAACATGGTGGAACACATATATAACCCCAACTGTTAGCAGGCGTGGGCAGGAGGATCAGAAGTTTAAGATCACTCTTGGTTACATAACAAGTGAGGCTTGCTGGGCAGTGGTGGCACACTCCTTTAATCCCAGCACGTGGGAGGCAGAGGCAGGCGGATTTCTGAGTTCGAGGCCAGTCTGGTTTACAGAGTTCCAGGACAGTCAGAGCTACACAGAGAAACTCTCTCTTGAAAAAAACCAAAAAACAAACAAATAAACAAACAAGTGAGGCTAACTTGAACTATCTTGACTGTGCCTAAAAAGATTACTATTATGAACAGGATTTACTTAAATTCTATCATTGGATTTCAACTTTAGTCAGTCAGTTCTTTTCACAAGTCCTTTTTAGATTGTATCCAACTACTTAAAATATTTTATGGTATTAAGTAGCAGGAGATTTTAATATGTGCTAGAAAAATTTGATACATTTTGATGAGTATATATTGTTTCCTTTTGACTAGCACATGCGGCTAATGTTATGCCTCTAAAATATATCTAAGCCCCTTGAAAGAATCAAACCTGTACTGTGGCAGTTGGTTTGAAATGTTGGCTTTGGCTCTTATTGAACCCAGATGCTCACAGAGTTGTACGTAGTATCATTAGAGGAGTGAGCATTAGGATGACCCAGGCCATTGTTGGGATGACCCCAGCGAGCATCTGGATGACCAGGCAGCAGTAAGAACCATGGACAGCTCTCCCATGTACTGAAACTTGCAAATATTCTCTCCTGTGTCTTAACCTTGATGTTTGAGGCTCACAGGAAATGAGATTACTCACAGTGCCATTTAGGATACTTACAGTAGCTATGGAGAATTTTCCCCAAATGTCTCAATTATGTTGGTCTTTTTATTCCCAAGGTCTGTTTAGTGATATTTATTTCCTGTGTTAATGTTTATTAATTGTAAAAATATATTTTCATACATGAGTAAATGTACCTTGATTGCAATCATCTTCCCTAGCCTCCTTTATTCTCATTCTCATTCATTAGTTCTCCACTCTCATTCTCCCTTCTGTTTCATTCCTTTTCTATTATCATGTCTTTATAAAGTCTAGATTCTGCATATGAGCAAAAATATGTGGTGCTTGTCTTTGATAATTGTGTAGTTCACTCAACAGGATCTCCAATTGCATCCATTTCCCTTAAATGGCATTATTTTGCTCTTCCTTGTGACTGAAAGAATTCTTTGCTGTCTTTATCCATTCACCTATTGATGGTACCTAGGCTGATTCCATGGTTTAGCTCTTAGGAATAAGTGTGACAACACAGACATGCAATCTTCAAATACTATTGCATGCTGACTTTAATCCCATGATTCTAGAGCAGGAGTGGTATAATTTTATTATATTATCTTTCTTGATTTAGTTTTTTGTTTTTCTATGGAATCTGCATACTGACTTCTATAGTGGTTTATTAATTTACAGTGAATTTTTTTAGGATTGGAAGTTGGAGAGTACTCTTTGACAGAGCACAATTGGTCTGAACCACTTTAGGTAGTTCAACTTCTTCTAGGGAGCTTGGTTTGTCCAATAGCATCTCTTCACAGTTCTTACTACTTACTTGAAAATGCTTGGGGAGTGAGGATCTTGGAGAAGCCAGTCAATTTTAGGGATTTCCTGAAGCCTTTGGTTTGTTTGCTTCTTATGCTTAATCAAGTTCCCCAAATGATGGAATGCCTTGTCTTCTTTTGGAATATCCTGCATCTTAATTAACTTTACTACAAGATGGAGGGCTTTATCAAGGAGGAAACTGCTATGCAACAGTAGTATTTCTGGTTTTGGTCTGTCTCTTCATTTGTTTGATTCTTTGGTGTTGTTTTGTTTGGAAATTTTAAGACAGGGTCTCTCAGTGTTGCCCAGGTTGACCTCAAATTTGTGAACTTCCTGACTCACTCTCTTGAGTACTGAGATTACAGGCATATGCTATCACATCCAGAAAGGGTGACACTTATTTTCAAAGTGACCACTTGTTACTGCTGCACAGTTCATAGTTAACCTTAAATCCTTTTAGAAGCTCTCCTCCACAACTTTTCATTCTCATGACATAAAACATTGACACCGATTTCCTTTAGTTATGTGTATGAACTACTTTTCTCATTTCTGTGAATAAACACTGGATAGGAAGAAGTGTTTATTACTAAAATCTATTGAAGCTTCCATCTATCTTGGCAGTGAAAGCATGCTGGTGGGAGCTGTCTGAGGCTATGACTGTAGTACCATGAGTGTGCTTGCTCCCGTGTGGAAGGATGGAGAAGCAGGAACAAAATACAAAGCTGGGCTAGGCTGTTCCCCTCAGTGCTGCCCTGGCTGACACCCTCTTGGAGCTAAAGCCCATCTCCTAAAGACTCTGCTGCCTCTTAAAACAAAACCACCAGGTGTTTCTGGACCTTTCACATCCAAAACACCATAGCTGGTCATGGAGTATTTAGAAACAGGACATGGAATGAAGAGTAATAGATCCCATCTAAATATTATCTTCTATAAGTAGGGAATAATAAACCCTATTACCTGTCTTAGGTGGTTGATGAGGATTAAGTAAGCAACTTCAGACACTTAGAAATGGCAACATGAGTAAAAACATTCAACAAGTATTAGTTGTGGTTATAGTATAATGCTATGGCCATATTTTCTCTCTCTCTCTCTCTCTCTCTCTCTCTCTCTCTCTCTCTCTCTCTCTCTCTCTCTCTCTCTCTCTCTCTTGCTCTCTCCCTGTCTCTGTCTCTCTCTATCTCTCTGTCTCTCTGTCTCTCTCTGTCTGCCTCTCTCTCTCTCTCTCTCTCTCTCTCTCTCTCTCTCTCTCTCTCTCTCTCTCTCTCTGAGAGTGTGTGTGTGTGTGTGTGTAGAAGGTATATGTGTGCATGTGTGGAAGCCAGAGGAATACATCACTGTGCTCCTCTATGACTGTCAGCCTTATTCCCTTAAGGCAGAGTCTCTCAGTGAACCTAAGTTTGCCTTTCTCAATGGGATTAGAGCCCCAGCAAGCCTATGTAGTCTCTGTTCCCATCCTTATCTCTGGGATTGCTGATGTAAAGCTACAATGAACCTTTCATAAAGGTGCTGGCGATTTGAACTCAGGTTCTTACATCCATGGTTGTCTCTCCATCCTGGTTTCTATTTCTTAGGCATATTGAAGCAGCCGTTTCTACATTGGTAGTAGTTAAAGTCTAACACACAGTCAGATAAATATGGCCTTTGGGCCAAATCTAATTTACTGCTTGCTTTTATAAAGAATGTTAAAATTAATCCACCACAGCCAACATCTATTATTTAATATATTGTGTGTGTCTGCTTTTGCACCATAGCATCGGATGTGTAACTGACAGACTATATTACTTAGTTTTTTGTGGAAAAAGAGATTTGGGAAGAAAACAAAGTTTCCACAGTTCTCCAAAAGAGCAATGAGTGACACAGTGAGTAACAACTGGAGTGTGCACAGAGCATTGCTTTTGCCCTCTCTGTTGCTGTCCGTGTGTGCACTCATACAAGTCACATCTATTTCCCACAACTCAGGTTCTTCATTCATAGAAATAAATAAGTGCACATATTAGAAGTGGGTAATTAGTAACAAACATGAAAGTGCTTGGTCAGACTTAAATTGCTATGCAAATCTACAGCATTAAATGCTGAGGTCTATTTCTTTTATATCCCTTTCTAGGTGACAGCCTTGTAGCAGGCCTTCTCATTCCCCTTCCCAAGCTGGTTCTGGGCTTAGGCCAGTGCTGTGGGTTTCTTTAGCTGGTAATAGACAATTTGTTCCTAATTTAGCGTCTTTAGAATAAATGAATATGGTTTTGGGATACAAGGAACATATGATTAAGTAATTACATTCCTTTCTCTCTGAAGGGTCGTGGTTAAAAGGCAGTGCCTTCTAGTCAATGGCACTGAAGTTCCACTCTCTGAGTGGTAAGGGCCCTTTGCCAGTTGGCCTCATTAAGTCCTCGACATGTGCTCCCATGCTTTCTTGTAAAACTGTGTTTAGTCCTCAATAATTTTATATTTCTAGCCCAGGGCTTTAGGTTCTTCTCTTCATGACACCCCTCTGCTGGGCTTAGACTCTTCATTGTACAGAATTTCTCTTGTGTCTAATCCTTCATCTACCACAATTATTGCCTGTCTTAGTTAGGGTTTCATTGCTGTGAAGAGAAACCATGACCAAGGCAACTCTTAATAAGGAAAACATTTAATTGGGGCTGCCTTACAGTTGCAGAGGTTCAGTCTATTATCGTGGCAGAAAGCATGGCAGTGTGCAGGCAGACATAGTGCTAGAGAAGGAGCTGAGAGTTCTGCATCTTGAACTGAAGGCAGCCAAGGCAAGACTGTCTTCCGGAGGTATCAGGAGGGTGTCTCTCAACGGGCATTGCTTGAGCACTGCAGCCCTCCAAAGCCTACCTACACAGTGAAGCACTTCCTCCAACAAGGCCGCACCTACTCCATCAAGGCCATACTTTCCAATAGTGCCACTTCCATGGGCCAAGCATATTCAAACCACCCCACTGCCTTACAGAAAAATAATCTAGAATTGCTTTTTCCCTTTTTTTCTGATGAAACATTAAAATCCTGATCTCTTTTCTTATCTCATATCAAACTGAGTAGGAAACAGTTCTATCTACAAAAGGATGAACTTTATCTTTCAAATATAGCACCTTTCTGTCTTCTGGATCATGTGTTGGGGGATCAGTAAAGCCTTGTGGTTTCAGAGAATGATGAGTCATAGGGATAAGGCCTGGAGGTAAAGGTGTCTTCTGTGCAGCCAGTGATGATAGAAGACACGGGGTGGGGGGTGGGGGGCTGCAGAAAGGCGGTGCACGCTCCTTCACACGTACTGCATGCTCCTGTGCATAAGGAGTCTTCAACCCTTCCTGACCTGAATTGTTTTAATGTATGTTTTCTTTAGACTTCTTGTAAGCAAAAGCTTTTATTCTGTGTGTGCTTATTAAAATTATGATTTTTTGAGACATCATACACACTATTACATTTTTATACTAAATTACAAACATTTGATTCTGTTCTTCCAATGAATCTGGTAAGCCACAAAACACTTGATTAATTATACAAGAAGTACTGAGAAAAACTTGCAAATAGCTTATAAATATTAAAATCTTGGCTATGAAATATATTTATTCCAACAGATACGTATAAATTTTTCTTCAAAAGAAAACAACAACAAAAAGAGTGTTCTGCCAGTTCCTTAACTTGTCTGCTCAGACTCCTGATGGCCAACTTTAGGGCTGGGAACTCAGCTTAGCTGTAGAACAGCTAGCTGTCGAGCACGCACAAGAACGGTGCTCTATCCTGGCATCATAAAGAGAGAAAAGCCAGCTTTCAAGTCTTAAAGGAAACACACTGGGGCTCCATGATTTCCAGAGGTTTGAAGAGTTTCAGCTTAAAAGATGGCACAAAGCAAAGGACACTGATAGGGAAACATCAACAACAACAACGACAAAACAGCCTTGACATCCACACATCCTATGTACAATAGCTAAAGCTATGGCTTTTGGGTAAAAACTGAAGAGCGTGCCAAGGCTACAATAAAGAAACGAAATGTATTTCTGTCCTGTCCTTCCCTTTGAATCACCTGATATGGAAGAATACTTAGGAATTATCAGTTAAGATCAATTTTACACAGTAATTCATCCAAAGATCATTAGAACCAGACAGAACTGCATTTCAATATAATGCTACATTGCTCATTAAAGATGACCTTGGACACACAAAACTTAACTTCCCTGTGCCTCTGATTCCTATAACCTAAATCAAGATCCTCATAGCTAATTCATAGTTCTGCTGTTAGGATTAAATGAGATATATTTACATATTCAAAATGGAGAAGTGGAGTTTTCAAAGGAAGCACATTATTACCGCAGCAACACTGTGAATGATCTTTGCATTATAATAGTGAATGAAGAAGGAAGTCCTAAAGGGTAGCTTACAGCATGAATATCTTTATAATAAAATGAAACGCAACTAACATTAATGAATTCAATTTACCTATAGGAAGCATCCTAGAATGACGATTGGACTTGGGAGCCTGATTGCCTTAGTGGAGGAAGGCAGGAACAGGATGTGGATAGGAGACACAGAGTCAGGTTTACATTACTGGTTAAAGTTTTTACGTTTTCTTTAGGATAGGTGATTCTCTGCAGTTATTATAGGATTTAAAAATATCTTTAAAAAAGAGAGAGAGAGAGACTGGGGTGTGAACACAGGTAACAGATAGTGACACTTAAAAACACTGCAAAGACACATCACTGAAGAACAGAAATAAAGTGGGGAAAAGCCTGTGGCAGCCCCTGCTGTGCTGGAGCGGCACCTCTGTGACTCTGGGGTACTAAGTAAACACTGAGCTAGGTTAGTGACCTAGTGACCTACAAGGACTAGGATACTGGGTATCACCCAGTGATCTGAAGTCCAAAGTCCACTTCCTGGTGTTTCCCTTTCCCTCCTTTGTCCCCTCCTCTTCTCCTTCCTTCTCTCTCCTTTTCTCCTTCTTTCTTCCCCAACCTCTTCTTCCCTCTATTTCCCTCTCACACTTTTAAAATGTGTTACTAAATGTGTTACTTCTCACTTCCATCTGTAATGACAGCACATGTTCTCTTAAAAACACTTTATTTCAAATACCTATATTCATCCATGTATAAGATATGGGAATACGTATGTATGCTGATCAATATTTGTGATAATAAAGTTGCTGTTTTCTCCACTTCGGGGCTTACAATGTTAAGAGATTTCTGTGCTGCATCAATGAACTCACTACATAAAGTAAAAATAGTAACTCATATATGTAATTGCAAAATAAATACCATCAGAAGGCCATTTTACAGAGAAAGTGATCAAGCAATCATGGGATCGTGCAAAAAATATGACCATCTGTCAAACAACCAATGGAACTCAAATGTGACCTAATTCCTAAGCTGGGGACACTGTTAAGTTCACTAAAACTGCAATGAAGATACAAAGGAAGTATAAACTTACTTTTCAGCATCTACCCTGTAGTTGCTCAGCTAATCTGTACATGCATGCTACACTCAAGTGACGTAGAGGTGCATGCCTGACTATGCTTTCTTCCTGTACTGGGGCTTGAACATCTGAACATTTCAGTGCAATGGCAGAAGATGAACTATTTGACTAAACCAATTACTATGGGTGTGATTCAGGCAGTTTACTGGCAACTGTCTTTGAGGGTGCCCTGTTTTTATTACAGCAGTGAGCAAGATAAATAAGAATGCATGGCAGATAGAAGGTGACTGCATTTTCTGATAGATTGCTAGATGGCATCAAGTGAATAAAACCTGCTTCTAGACTTTGAGAAGAAATGTTTGCTCCAGAAAGTTCTTTCTTTCTTAGTTGGTCTCTTCTTCCTTTTCAAGAGCCTCCATGCTATAAGGCATCTTGCTACTAATTCATTCCATAACCCCAAAGCCTCAAGCTGATCAGACAGAGACCAAATAATAATTATTATTATTTTTTTTTTTGGTTTTTGGAGATAGCATAAATGTTAAATTGCATTCTATGGATCAGCAAGATAGTTTAGTGGGTAAAGGCACTTGCCACAAGTCCGAAGACCAAGTACAATCCTTGGAATGTATATGACAGAAGAACCAATTGCCAGATGCTATCCTTTTGACCACCACATGCATGCTGTGGTGTAGGAGGGTTCATGCAAGTGTGCATGCACATACACACACACACAAACACAAATAAATATTTTAAAAAGCCTTTTAAACCTCAACCAATTGACACTACATAAAGAACAGAAACAAACTGGAGGAATGCTTCTCCATGGACACAATGGAATACACTTGTAATGCAAGATCTCTTTTATTTCTTTTCTCTGTGAACAGTTGACTTTTTCATATGTAAGATTACATTTTCTTTTGTTAGCATTACGGATATCAATTAAACCATGTGGTTCTTCCCACATCAATTTATGGAAGTACATTTTGTTATGCTATTTATGGAACACTTAGATCTTTTAGAGTCCTCAGTTATCTTCTGTGTTTGCTGATTTGCTTTTAATTCATCAAAGTTCTCTCTTAACAGACATTGCACAAACACACGACTAGCACAGACTTCCTCTACATACAGTGTGTATTTGATATGCTTGGTGTTCCTCTTTGACATACATAGAGGTTAGTCTAAGTGTGGATAATGTCTGTAAATTCAAGGAAGCATTTAAGGGTCCAGCCATACACAGGTGCAAGAGCACAACACTTTAAGTACTTGATAAATATTTCATCTCTCCCATAAAGAAAGCTTTTCATCAACTTTGATTGCTTTGGGGTTTTTATTATTATTATTATTATTACCTTAAAGTATTGGAGTTGTTTCTCAGCGCTCGTTCCTTCCTTCTCTTGTCTCAGACAGGAATTGAAGATGAAAAGCTCCGTATCTCTTAGCCACCTTTTCAGCTCTTTGATCCTGACCTCCAGCTGCCTTACCAGGCTTCCGCTTTCAGGAGAGAGCAGGTCACGTGAGCCGGACCCACTGTGGCCTGCCATTGTGTCCTGTATCTTCTCTCTTAGGGTTTTCTAATGCATCAGATTAAAAAGGAAGAAGAAAAACAAAAACAAAACAAAAATAGATTAGCCGATTAACCCAAAAGCCATCACGGGAAATCCGAGGAAGTGCATGTACCTCAGAACTGACATGCAGTTCTGATTGGCTTGATTATGTCTTTGGGGTTTGATTATTTAGTGTGCATTATTCCCAGATAATACCAGAGGATACACGTGCAAACTTCATTCCTTAGACATTGTTTTAACTGGAAAGAGGTTTGGTCCAAGTTCACCATGATCATGAACAAAAATTCATTTGAATACTCTTGGCAAAAAAAAATTTACAGTAAGGAATTGTCTATATAAAGTGTTCAAGAGATAGAGGCCTGAATTTAATCAGAAGCCAAGAGTGCATATAAATACACACACATACACACACACACACACACACACACACACACACACACACACACACACACACATTGGTTCTGCGAAGTACAATTCTCCAAATGATATGACAGAGGTCCTAGGTTCAGCTGTTGATTTCACCTGACTTGGAACTCTTCAGCCCCAAGGTTCTTTCTGCTTTTCCTTTTGGATGTGAATTATTTAATATGTATGTTAAGCTAATCCTCAATTCTCTGTATTAGAAGCCTATGTAGACTGAGCACTATGGTATAGAGGTGCTTTTTGAGCTGGTTTTCTTTTCTCCCTCTTTGGTAGAAGCACTCTCTTTACAGAATCAATAGGATTTAATCTATAATGATAAATTAAACCTAGAAAAATACGCTTTAAAACACAAATAAAATTAAGTCAACAAACATTCATCTGCTCCACAGTGCTCTGTAAATAGTGTCTTTAGGAGATCATGACAGAAAAATAGCCTGTTTGGCAACACCCTTGCATTTTCATGGGGCAAATATTGATAATTTGAAGACCCTCCGTGGAATCCAGATTTAGCTATTGTTTCTATGCTGTAACAAAAGGAGCAGCAGGAGGTGAAATCAATGCCCTTGGAGGCTAGGGTCACAAAAAGGAATTTATTGCCACTTTTTTTGTTCTGGAACAGTTTGCAATCATAAATTCTTTATAAACAGAATACTTCAGAGAATGGTCCGTCTTCATAAATATACGACAGAGGACATCAATTTCATTTAATTCACAATTTGTGTCAGCGCAGCAGATGCCAATGGCTGCCTTGATAGGGTTGTTTAATATGCAATCGAGACAGAGTCATATGCAGCACAGGGGACAGAATTTCACAGATTAGACTGTACGCACCACTGACATTTCATTCTAATGTATTTCCATTCTACACTGTTCACCTTAGATGAAAGAAATATTAAAAACCATATCCCTCTATTTTACTATTGTTAGAAGTTAAAGTCCTTGTCTGTAATTTTTTTCCATGCCAATTAAAATGTAATCATGCCAATTAAAGCAGTATGCCTCCTGGGGTCAGTGTGGCTCAGCTATACTGAACTCTTCTCCCCAGCCTACTCTCACAAAGTGACTCTAAAAACTAGATGGGATTGGAGTGATATGTTGTCAAAATGGCAAGTGTTTGAGTGGCATCTGACTCATAGAGACTAACTAAATACTGTGTCTTCAGTGTAATAATTTAAATTTTTTGGTGAGGAATTGATAATCATGACACACTTTAAACAGTTTTGTAAGTGAGTACTGTTATTTATCAAATTAGGAAAGATACCTTCAAATGTCAACAGGCTATCACTTTATCTATGAGGCCAACAAAGTTGCCATTTTTCTCTGTTTTGAAAACAATCTTCAAGAATATCATACAGTAATTTCTTCTGAGATCAACGAACACCGTAGAATTTAGTAGGTCCTAATTTAAACCACCATGCAAGACCATAATAACTAGGAATCAGAATTTTTAACATTTGAAGTTACTTTGAACAACTACACAGTGTAGAGAATTTAGATGAGAAACAAGGGCTTAAATGTGCAGGTTCTTAATCACTTAGATTAAGCATGGCATAAACGGAACACTGGCATGTCTCCAAGTCATCACTGTACTTGGAGAGCTCCTAATTCAAAATATTTCTAGAGTATTTCTTTAAAAAAAATTAAAGAGGCAGAAAAATAGAGGGCTTGAAAAATTATGCTCTGTAACTGACACCACCCATAGTAGCTATTATAATTAATCATTTAGGTAATTGGCAAATTTAGCTTACCCTTGATTTGAAGTGAAGGCAATTTAGAAGAGAAACTGATGATCAACTATAGGCTAACTTCTCTCTCTGCTGTCTTCCAACAACAGGACAGTGCAGACTCCTGCATGAGACCCCTCCCCCCAGTCCCCCCCTCCCAGGTCTCTGGTAACAGGATGTCTAGATTGTCTTTTTGTCAGATTCTTGTATTTCTTTGGCTGAGACCCAGGCCATCATTGCAAGAAATGAGCTATGCAAAACTTTTTTTTTCTTTTGTTAAAAGTGCCCAGGAAATTGAGTCACAAAAAAAAAAAAAAAAAAAAAAGATTCAATTTTGCAATTGAGACTTGGGTCAGATTTGCATATTTGATTTGTCTGACTTTTGTAGGATCTGAAAGCTGCAGCAGCAGCAACTGTGCTCCATCTTAAGGCTACACTGAACAGTTAAACAGTGGATGTCTCTAACATGTACCTTCAGAACAAATTCTATTAACATTCATCCAAGCATGACAGGCAGTGTATATCAGATATACTGTATTAGAGTTGACTTGGTGCATACCCGTAATACATGGCATATTTTACTTACTTTTTTATGTATTAAAGAACCAAAATTATTAAAATCTGAGAGGAGATAGCTCAGAATAAATTTAAAAAAAAAAAGAAAGAAAGAAGAGGAAAAGCAATGTTTTCCCCGTAATAACATGAGTAGCTTGCTTGAAATGTAAGGAGTGAATTGAAAGAGAGAGAGATTTGTGCCTCAAATTAGAAATCAGACAGATAGAGTACTTCACCACACACACAAAATTGTACACAGAACCTACAAACAGTAATAAAAATGCAAATACCCCAAGCAGCTCCCATTTTTCATTAATTGAATCCACTTTTTCCAGGATATCATTTGGTAGTGAAAGGCCACCTTTCTTCAAAGCTTCAACCTTGCTAAGTAGCTCTGTCTTTTTCAGGTGCCTGATGGACATTTCCACACTGTACCGCTGAAATGGCAAGAGAAGGACGATTCGTTAGGGCACAGAGCTGTTCTTAGAAAAATCTTTAAGCAGAATGTATACTGTTTATGGAACTAGAAGGTTTTGTTTACAGTACAATTTCCTGGGAGGCGAAGCCTGATTACCTTGAGTGATCCAGTAATGTTTCCGGGAACACATCCCTTACCACACGGGCCTGCATAGTACTTCTTGCATTGTGTTGGTTTCAGTGATTTTTTTTTTTTTGCCTTTAAAAACTAAGTTTGCACACACAATTTATGTTTTTTAAATTTAAAATATAACAAATGAGAAGGTGCCTGGCCTGGAAGGACTTATCATTCCAGTTAGCTTGGGTAACCATTTGGTTATAGAGTCCTCACTCTCAGCAGATCTGTCTTGCAAGAGTTCAAAGTATTTTGTCTCTCTCTTTTTTTATCCCATGACACATATGTCTCAACCACTCTCCTGGGAGGTGAACCTTTCTTCTTTAAGGAGAAGCACTTTCCAAATTAAGGAAATTGGTAGAGGAAAATCTTTATGCCACAAACAACCCACACATTGGACTGTGAGTTACAAAAGTTAAAACAATGTTGGTTAGTTTCTAATGTATTTGGACTCTATTGACAAACAAACTAACAAAATTATATTGGAAAGAAAAACAACATTATTCATAAGGATTATATGGATTATTTCTTTTAAGTTCCCTATTAATTAAAGACTCAGTTAATATTTTGTTTTTCTTTTTCTTTTACTTAAAAACTCTTTGAGAGCAAAAAAGAAAGCGCACACATAAAGAGGAAGAATGCTCACTAGTTCCTTGGGTTAGTTACAAACCTACAATTGCTTATTGATTACCATAAACTACACTGAACTTCTCAGCTAAGTCCTGAGCCCTCCTGACCCAACTAATACACACAATGTTCTAACAAACTGCCAAGTAAGTCTCTTAAAAGACATTTCTTGGAGACAATGCAATAGCTCCTCGGTAAAAAGTGTTTTGTGGTAATATTCTTCACATACCTGTATTTGGGAAAGTTCACAGTCAGAAAGTCTTATGAACAACTGTAAATGACTACCATGCATATGGGAAGGTGTGCATCAAAATATCCTTGAGTATAAAATTTAGGTTGTGGGTAAAATATTAAATATGCATATTGCCAAAATATATTTCTTTGAAACAATGAAGTCAAGTTCTGAGTTCTATGGTACCATTGCTACTTCGCTCTCTGCCCTAAGGTAAACACTACCATCAGATTTAACCAGGAAAGCTCTTGTGGGGGAAGAGTGTTGCTGATCTACAGGTTCATAATATTCCTAAACACTTGGATGATTTTAGTCCCATCAAAAACACTTTTTATAAAATTCTAAACAAAGCTAGAATTGGAATTAGCTTGAAAGAAGAAAAAGGTGTACACCTCTGCTTCAGTTAATAGACCTCCAGCATTTGTGTGCATATGTTTGCATACTTTCCATTTCATATTTTAATCTTCATTTACACTAAACATGCACATCATTTGTATTATGTAAACTTCTCCAAATGTTAGGCATTTGTGAATTGCAGAACAAAATGTTTTAAATTAGGTGATTTAAAGCATTTTATATTATTAATGCATGTTGATCAGGGTGTCGAAGTATCCAAAATTACATGAATATGCATACTGAAGAAAATCAAGGGTTGTTTTAGAGCGCTCTCAGAATTTGGACTGTGAAATACTGGAAATTCTGATTGCATTTCTAACTGCAGACAATTATCAGGACTATGGTTCTCCAGTGCAGAAAACACTGTCCACTTAAGGTTTTTCAACTCAATACTCAACAAGTATTCTAGAAACCCAGACAGTGTGTGATTTGTCAATGTGATGACTGGAGGAGAGGCAATCTGCTTTATGTAATCAGATTCCTATGTAAGATTTACATAACTAATTAGGTAAGACTGACATGATGTTGGGGGGGGTGGTATTTCAGCCAGGCAGAGGACTATTATTCAAATCTTTCCCCTATGTCACATGTATTAATCAACAGAGAGAATCCTTCAGTTGTACCTTCTCAGAGTGGCTTCAACTGGTTATTGGACTTTTTTGTGGCAAACTCATCTTTTCTCTTTGCCAACTTTAAATATCTCCTCCATCACATGTTCGTAAAACAGGAGGACAGTTTAGATTGTTTCTTGAAAATGAGAGCCTTGCAATCATGAAAATACAAAAAGCAATTAATCTGATTTTAGACATTATGAAATTTTTTCCCTATGGAATGTGGTATGAATAGTTATGGCATTAGCTACTAAGATGCTTATTAGACTAAAAAGTCCTTGTCATTATGTATGCCCTCGTTGTCACCGTATATGCCTACTGCATAAACAGCCCGACGAAAGAAGTGATTGATAGTCAATGCCTTCAAACGATAAAAGCTACGAGAACCTAGTTAATTGGTAGATATATTGATATGTGAGTGGAGAGCACTAGCATGTTGTGTAATTTAAGGTGAAGGTATTTGAGGTTTGAGACATTGTGAAGGTAGACTCCAATAAGGCTTAGGGCCTGAAGGCTGTGTATGCAATGCCAGGAGGGCCTCATTTTTGTTGACTACTGTACATGTGCGATTCTGTCTCTAGCTTCTTTCCGGAAGCATTAGATGGGTAGAATCAGCCATCAGCTCGATCTGTTCTCCCTCCCCCTAGCAAGGGGCTGCTCTATCCTGTGGTGAGAAGATAATTTCATCTTCATATTCATTTCATCCACAGCAGTAAGTGAGCAGAAGCTGCCCCATTATGTTCCATAGAATGGGGAGGTTATGATGCAAACCAGTTTTCAATAGTCAAAAAATGAGATTAGCCAAGTTAAAGTCTGCTGGCTTTCTTGAGTGCTAAGGTAAATAAGCATCCCGTATTTAACTTTCCACAGAACCTGCTGTGGGCCGTGCTGTCTGGTCAAAAATAAAATCTACTCTATTCAGAGAGCATATTTACATTATTAAGTGTATTTGCTTGGCCAATTCAATTTGGTCTAATGAATACTCTTAATAGATTTGTGAATGATCTAAATTAAAGATGCAGGCTACTAGTGTCCTAAAAGCTATTTCTTTGGGTATAAAGAAAAGTTAAAGGAAATACAGAGTTAATAGGAGTTTACTGTTTTAACTAAGAATTAAAATTGAAATTCTTACTTATAATTTACATTTTAAGTGCACAAATACTAAAACTGAATTATCAAAGCAATAAAAAAACATGGATTTATGAAAATAAATGAATTTAATAGTAAATACAGGCTTGATTGAGATAACTTTTTTGACACTTTTGCCAGACATTCCTCCTTCCCTTAAAACCTTTCCCCCTTTCCCTTTCTTCTTCCTCTCTCTCTCTCTCTCCTCTCTCTCTCTCTCTCTCTCTCTCTCTCTCTCTCTCTCTCTCTCTCTCTCTTTTTGTTAAAAATCACACCGAAAATTCTGCCCAAATGGAGAGTGGAACAATGCCTTGAAACACTGTTAATTGTCACCATGGAAACCAGAAGAATAAGCCATTTTGAAACTGGTATAGAAGGCACACATTGAGAAACTCAAGCATTTTTCTGCCTCCCTCAATGTTAAAGAACAAGATGCCTTGTCACAGTGAGGTCAGCGAAAGAAAGCATCATGAAAGGGTTGTAGCTATTCACTCTCTAGTAAATAAAAAAATAAAAATAAAAAATAAACCATATCCAGCTAACGCTGCAAAAGACTCTACCCAGTGAATCCTTTTTTGAAATAGAAAGATTGCCAAAAGATGGCCAGGCCTGGGGGATGTCTCCCACCTAGCAAAACTTCAGGGCTATATTATGTGAACCTTGCCCCCAAAGCTCCCTGGGAATTCTGCTGTTGTAATAAAACATCAGAAGAGGGGAGAAAAAAAAGGCAGCATGATGGAATTCAAAATAATTCTCTAAGAGCACACAGAGAGATTAAGACGTCCATTGTAAGACTTTTGTATGGTTCTTCTGGTGGTCATGCTGAAAAGAGAGCAGACATTACTAAACAGAGAACGAAGCTTCGGCTACGAGGAACACACAAATTAAAGCAAACAATTTTCCTGATTAAAGAATATGGCTGTCCAATTCTGAGTCATCAAGGTTTGAGTATTTCTATCCTGCAAATGTTGTTTTTAACCGGGCATCAGGTGACTTTATATTTAGAAGAGTTAAGACAAGGAAAATTATCTAGTTATAATAATGACACATTTGAATCTTTCCTTGTGCAAATTAGTATCTCAAACACCTGTATATTTGTCGTGATTATCCCCCCTGCTCCACAACAGGCAGGAAAAGAAAATACACTGTGAAGGCAAAATATATCTTAGTGTATCATTAAGAAAGTATATTCAGGGAACACACACTACTGGAAACCCAAACTACCACAAAATAACATGTAAAAATATGTATCTTGCTCACAAATGCAAGGCTATGTCTGTGACTCTCACACTGTATTCTCGAGCTAGTGTTTGCCCTCCTCTTTTGAGGCTTCATGGTGGCCCCTCAGCTAGCCCATGCCTAATGCTATTCAGTGGTGAACAAAGAATCTTTTTATAGGAAAGTCCAGGTCCACAGCTCAGCTGAACTGGTAGAGGCTAGAGCTGCCTCTGCAGCGGCTCTTGTGCTGCCCTCTCTAAGACAGCCAATGTCCAGCACCTCACAAAAGCCTGGGATGCTTCACAAGGAGTCAGTATCACTAACACTTGGAGAGGATGTTCAAGATTCAAGAAGGTTCAAGCACAAGACAAGTAATAGTGGTTATTTCTTGCAAACTATTTGTATTTTACCATTGGAATTTATGGTGAATAATTGCACAAAGAAATTATAAAGACTCCTACAATTGTCCTTGTAAATTAATAATAGGCTTTCTTGATTGGGATAAATTTGCTGCTGAGCCTTTGGAAAAATTAAAAAGTGCAATGTCATTTAAAATTGCCAGAACTCGCACAGCAAATTACATCTGAGGTTAAGAATTGAGTTTCCCCCCTCTTCTAGCTTATTCCATTTGCATGATCTGGAAATCACATTACATTGGCCATGTATTGTTAATTGAACATAGATTGCATTATCTTTAATATAAATCAAACTACAAATATTAAAATGAATTGCAAATTCCCTAATAGGAGATCATAAAACAATCTTTTTAAAAGTATCTCCCATTAATAATTTAATTCCAATTATATCACTCAGGAAACTTAAGGAGGAGACGAGGTGACTTATTTCCCCAATCATTTTTTTCTTTTATATAAAAGGATATCTATGTGTTTTAAAACAAACGCAGTCAGGACAGGATTTATTGTTACTGAGTTAAATAGAAGTTAAATAGAAGCACCGACAAACTGAAAACTTTTCCTGTCAACCTCTTACAAAACACTACATAAGAATATGAAGTCTCCCAGTTCCCCTCTCCCTAACCCAGGTCAAGGGTGGGGAAAAAAAAGTAGGAAAGAGTCACTAAGTCTAAGAAATATTGTAATTACATCTTCTGGAATTATAAAATTGATAATTACTATTCTGTTTATTTTTTTCAAAAGGGTTCCCTGTCCCTCTTGATATTTCTATAAATGTGGCATCTTTCTCAAGCCTTTGCATGGCCTTTAATGAGTTTATATTAAATATTTAACACTGTTTAGGGCATATCCACTCCTACCAAAAACAGTTATATTCCCAGCAGTCCCACTGTTTCAGGCAGAGAACTTGATTGATCCTCCTAGCCTGAATTGAGTAGAATGAAAAGAAGCGGTTGGAAAATAGCTGCAATCATTTAATGCAGATGACCTCTGACAGCCTCGCAGCTCTTCTATCTGAACAGAAATTTGCATGGGGTCTCTGTGCAGAGGAACAATGTAACCTAAATGGTAGACAATCTTTATTCTAATGAAGTGGGTGTCAAGGTCAATGTAAAACTGCAATGATAAACGGTGCACCACTAGGCAAGAGAAGTTGCATGGGCATTGTAGTGCTTTCCCATTAATTGAAGGCTGAGACGCACCGCGTGAAAAGCACAAGCCCCTCTTTTCACCATAACGTGTTAATGCGCCAGTGCTGCAGTGATTTCTGCAAGATGTTTGCCTGCTGACGTGTAGCTCTTGCAGAAATAACGGCATTATGACAGAAGTGGACATTTTCAGAATTGAGTGTTTTCCCAGACCAAAATTATAAAAAATTACATAAAATGTCCCCAAATAGCATGGTGACACCTAATGCAATTCCTTTGATCTCTTTTTCTCTTTTCTTACTTAGACCTGTCTTTAATTAGTTTCAACTAGGCAACCTTTTATGGGACCTTCATTGGGTACTTTCCTGCTGAGAATCATTTAAATATTATTTCCCCCTCTTCCCTGTAAGTGTTCAGCTTAGTCCAAAGCTAAAAACCTTCCGGTGGTTTTTGTCTGTCCGGTGTGAAAATGTAATGAAATGTGTATATGACTTATTTTTTAAAAACAACTCTGTTCCACCATGACATTGCCAAGATAACTGCAGCCATAATCGCACCATCTCTTCAGTCGATTTAGCAGGTTTGTGGCAGTCAATATTTTTCAACTCATAAAAACATGGGCAATATGCTGATTTTCAAAATTTATGATCTCCTTCAGTGGTAAAGGAGACTGCTGACAAACTTGTTACAGGCAAGCCCCTTAAGTTCATCAATTAAACAGGAAAGGGAGGTGGACCATCAGTTACACAATTTGCTAAAATACTGGTAAAGGCATATTAGTAAGTATTTGAGAGACGTTTTAGGTTCAACTCGTAACAGGATATAAACTGGATATATTTTTTTTATTTTCTGATCCCAAGGAAATCTGTAATATCCCAACACTAACCTTCTCACTACAAGTAGGTTTTAATAACACAATTCCAGTCTTGATAGTTAAGAGCCTGTCTGTATGTCTGCCGTCTTGTGACCAGAAGACTATCAGCACACTGTAATAAACGACACTACTAGTTGACAGCTCTCATGTAGAAGCAAACTGTCTCAAATAGAAACCCTCAATTCCTGAAACGGTAATTCAAAGGGAAAAAGAATCTTACTACGAAGGATGGTGAAAAAGGAAAAAAAAAAGTTACTGATCAAACTGTTTAAAAAACTGTACAGCTTCATCTGTGTGTGATTTGTCAGGTCTGAAGCTTTGACGTGCCCAAGGGGCAGACCCCAGCGGGGTGTAGGCTGCCGAGCTAAATAGCTGTGAAAGAAGTCTTAATGTAGGATGGAATTCAAACTAACCTTGACATGACCTCCGGAAAAATATGCAAAAAGTAAAATGAATGCTCTCTGCAAGATACATCCTAATTTTGTGGTGGAGCTGGTTAGTTTTACAAACATAACTGAGACATTAAAAGAAAAATAGAAAGCTAGTAAGAGGGGGAAAGTTTAGAATTCAGGCAAAGCGGGGGAAACCATAAGCAGCACGATGTGTTACTGTGAAGGCATGTGAGCCGTTTGGAAAGAATCCAAATAAAAACCCACACCGAACAATATTGTTGTCAGCCTGTCTATTCAGGAAAAAAAAAATTTTAGGTTGAATATAAATGACACAAAGCCAAGATTACATCATTGCATTACAAAGTCTGTTGTGGCTTTTAGCTAAACAAGCCCCGTGGTGGATCTATTGGTTTAGGACAGTAATTCAGTCAGGAGGTTTTAATGTGTTATTTTTTTCTCCAGTGCCAATAAAAAAAATTAAAAAAGGAATTTAAGGAAGAAATATCCAAAGTGCTTTCCACTTCATGCTTTGGATCTGGGTTTGATAAGCTAAACTCCAGTTTCGGCTGATGTATTTAGTCTTGATTTGACTCTATTATAATTTTGTCTGTTTGAAGTGCTCAGAAAGGCTTTGGCTTTGGTTCCCCTACAGGAACTGGCTAACTCTGCATCTATGGAAATTGGGAATTGTCAATGTGGGTAGAAATTCAGCCCTTTCACTTTCTCAATGCAGTTTTGTAGCAAGAACAGGCAGTTCTTCACTACACTGCCAGTCAGATTTTAAACATGATTAAATTTCCAGCAACAAACACCCGGAATCTAATGACTTTAAGTCCCTACAGCAAGGAGGTGAATCAGCGCTTTAGATGGATGCACTTCCAGTAGGTTTTCCTCAGGGCGAAGTGAGCAGATGGATACAGGCACTCAGAAGCACAATGTGCAGGGAGCTCGGATGAGAACTTGTGGATTACAGACTGTAAAGATCAGGATGGGTATCCAGCCTCCTCTTGTTCTGTCCAGTCTTCTTCAATGTTTTAACAACATAAACAAGGAAAACATGCATAAGAACAGATTGATCAGATTGCCGGATTATACTGATCTTACTACTTGACAAAATTGTAAACAATTTAGCTCAGAGATCATAAGGTCAAATACTTACAGGTATTATATGCTAATTAACTGGTCCTTAAGTAGAAAAACAAAAGTGCTGATTTACAGTGTTTGCTGATTTCTCTAGTATAAATACCCAGATCTAGGGTAGATTCTGAGCTGCCAATGGTTGTTACTGTTGGCAAAATTCATGAATTTCTATCTAGCTATCACAAACTTGCAATAGCTGACTCACATACCCAACTGCCTGGGAGGTGATGTCAAAGACTAATGTAAGGTCAGAATATATCCTCTTCTCTCATTCACATTAAATGACTGCTAGTATTGTGATAAAAGACGGCCATTTCTCAAATGAAAGGAAAAAAAACCCACAAGTGTAATTATTACTAGAATCTGACCCCAGTGACAGAAGAAGGGAAATGGTAGTGTGGTCTGCGGCGGATGCACAAACATCTGTCCTATCCTAAGCCAACTATCCTCGCATAGAAATGTGGCTTCAATATGGCTTCAGTATCATTCATACATTGTTTTAAGTGAAGCCAGGAATACATATGTTTATGTAAAAATCTCATAATTTTTATGTTATGTTAAAACTTTTAGTATACAAACCAAACAATGCCTGTGTCTTGGATCTGAATCCACTGGGGACCACTTCATGCTGTCTGTTTTGGATGAGAATATTAGACTCTAAAAGAAGCAAAGATGCTAGCATAATGAATTAAATCTGAGGAGAAATGACAAATGTCAGGCATGACAGAGTTATTAGCCACCCTTCTTCCCAGCCTAGCCTCACCAAAAGATAGAAACTAAACTGCATACAGAACGGAAGCCACAAGAGTTCCACTTGCCTTTTGGTTCAATTTGAGTCAGCAAACACAAAAAGAGAGATGCTAAAGAGACAAACAAACAAATAACCATTTGTTGGACTGAGAGAAAGAAGACTGGGACACCATATTGAATACCAAAGGAAACTTCTAAAGGAATTGAGAAGATTTGACCCTTCCAGAGTGGAAAGCCACTGAAGGATGGGTATTTAGTCATGAGGGGAACGAGAGTTCAGGGCAGAAAAAAAGGACTTGTTGCAGACTGGGTGTCAGAGAACTTTACACAGAAAATAACTGGTTTCACCTGCTCTATGAAGGTTGTACTGGAGCTCCAAGTCCAAAGCCTAAATCCGTATGGCGTAGAAGGCAGAGAACACCTTCCAAGTCACCAGAAGTCCAGGCAGAGAGCTCAGTCTAGTTGACTGAGAAATTCTGTGGGGTTGAGTGAATGTTGGCCTGAAAATGGAATCTAAGCTTTCTTTGTTTTAGAACTTTGAATTTCTTTTCACCAGCATTCATGAAGCTCACCATAATAACCATGCTATTCTGTGCAGAAGAAAAGCCAAGACCCAAACTACCACCGAAGAGACTGTCACTTGTTGGAATAGGATTAAAATAGCAGCTTGTAGTTCAAGTCAACCCGGGAATGCAGGGGAGAAGATACACAATCACATAAAAGCAAGTTCTACAAAGTAAGCTGGACAAAACACAGAGGCTCAGAAGACAGCAAAGAAGTCAAAACTTCCACATCCATCTTCAACTCACACTAATGAAGGCAGTTCATTCGTGAACCACTGAATGAAACCTGTCAGGCCCTTTTACTCCATAAATATCTTTCCTCCAGAACTTGTATAGCTAGCCCTTATTTCAGCAAGACACTTTATGTTGATCACATTTGTACACACACACACACACACACACACACACACACACACACACAACAGGGTGAAATGGCAATATGTCCTAGGCTATGAAACAATGGTTATGCTATATTATTCTGAAAATTTACACACCTCCCTAGGATTTCTCCACCTTTCTGTACACCTCAGTGAGGATGAGGGTCATAACTGTTCTAATTAAGGTTTGCGGTACCACATAGGAAATGGTAGAATGTCATGTCAGCATGTAGCAACAACAGTTGTGCAAATATGCAATATCTGTCAGAATGCAGTGTAGGATGGGAAATGTGAGGAGCAGAAATTAGCAGAACAAACCCAGCTTCTCTTTTCCAGACATTTCTATTTTAGAGTATAGTTTCTTTTGTTTTCTACCCCCTTACCAAAAGACACCTCTAAACACATTTATTTTCATGTAATTGAGTACAATGCTATTGCATTTTCTTAAGTCAAAAAAAAAAAGAAGAAGAATTGAGAAGGAAATTTACAGACTTTAGCTGTCTTTTATATGTAGTAAAAGAACAAATTTACCCTTTACTACAACAAATATATAGGATACACCTTACTTTAGACTTAACTAAAGTCAAACACACCACATTCCTACATGGTCTGCACTGACCTCTCATGTATATATATCCTCTCCCCTAAATCTTGATTTACCAATCAGATTCTACTACATATGGTGTGACAGTAGATACAATAATCATTTTCTTAGTTACTCCCCTATATTCTCACCATAAATACTTACTTTACTTGAGTGTCAAAATATCCTCAAAATAATCAGCAGAAGCTGGTTATTGATTATTGGTTATTGGTGGAGAAAAGAATCCCCAAAGGATGATGGCTATCATGTCTTCTTTGGGTAATGAGAAAGTATTTTCAATAATTGGGGCCTTTAGAAAGTCAATGAATAGTTTCTCAAGCTAAGTGATAGATGAACCGCTGTTTGTTGTTTTCATGTACAACAACAGGAGAATTTATGTCAAAGCTTACCCCATATCTTTATAGCACAATTACAGGCCTGCTCAGTACAAGCTATTTATCATGGAAATGCTGATGAGGCCTAAACTATGGATATGTGTGGCTGTGCAGCAGCAGTCAGTTGAAATATAGATATATTTTTAGCATTAGGAGGCACCAAGTTTGTTTAAATCGCAGGATTTTTTTTTCTACAATTGCAAGTAATGTTAATAGCACACTGTAAATGTTAAGGCTAAGTGTGCAATGTCAAAATAGATCGGATCTCTCTGAAAATTGGAAATTCAGGCTTTTCAAACATAATCCAGATGTTTGGCTTTTATTCAGATTTTAAGAACGAGGGAACTAATATGATATAAAATTCATACATGCATATCTCATTAGTGCTTTTGTATCGATGAATTAAACATTCTGAAACGTGCTTTTCTAAAATCACATAGTTTCAAACCAAAGCAATTGCCAAGATGCTATACACCTCAAAAATAATGCCAAAAAAGCCAAATTAATTTCATAAGGAAAAAATATGCACTTCTTAGGTTAACCTTGTTGATAAAGTTTCCCCCAAAAGGGAATATCTTGCGTCCTCTTTGGAAAAAAAAAAGGGTGGGGGGAGAAAGAATGTGAAGTCTGTAGCTATATTCATCAGAAAGGTATTGGTACAAAACATGGTGGCTTTTGAAGTCTCTAGAATCAGTGACCCTATTTTCATCACCCCAAAACCTGGTGTAGTGCTGCAAACCTTAATTCTAAAACTAAGAAGGCTGAGGCAGCAGGATTTTAAGTTCTAGGTCACCTGAGTTACACAATGAGACACTGTCTTAAATAACACACATGAATATTGACATGATAAAAACAATAACCACAAAACTTCATTTCCTCAGGATTAGTGTGCTAGGCTTTCCCTAAGGACTAACGACTCCTACACAGAGAAGCCACACCCAGATTTTATCATAGACCTAACACATGACAAATCTGTTTTCAGGGTCATGTCTCCACAAAACAAAATGGAAATGCCATCCAATGGGTATGTCCTTATATTGTGAATTTTAATGTTAAATTTTTACGTTTTCATATCTAATGCCCATTGGTGCAATAGTGGCCTGAATGTGATGGAGATAACCAACAGGTTCCTGATTCAATTTAAAGACTGCTCCAAAGGAAGAACTTCATATCCGGTACTGTAAACTTGGTCAATAACTCACAGCTAGGGAGGTCATATGCTCTAGAAAAGAATCAAATGTGGTTATTCTGCTAAATGGACATAGTATCATACTGTCTTTAAAATATTTACCCTTCTAGCCTTGGATTAGTGCAGTGTTTGCATCCATTGGAGATGCTTTTATTACAGGGATAGATGCTAACCCAGAGACTCACTACTAATTAAAGAGCAAAGATGGAGTAACAATGGGACGCTCAGCCTCAAAAAGGACTTCTATATGAAGTTTTCCCCGAAGTCTCAGGGAACATCACTGAAGAGGAGGCAGACAGACTGTAAGAACCAGAGCATAGTGACAAGTTCTGTGAAATAGTGTCTTCTGAACATGACGGCCATTCGCACATGAAATCACAGGACTTGTGGCCGCCTACACAAAATGTATACATGATCAAGTCTATCAACATTTCAGCTTAGGTGGTAAAGGGCCCTGATCCTGAGAACTAGTGGGATTTGTTGGCTGATGGGGTGGGTTCAGCTCTTCTCAGTGGTGTGGTCTTTCTTTGACTGTCCAGATTTCAGTAGATGACCCCATTCCCAGGTACATATTTGCAGCAATAATGGGATATTCAATGAGCCATAAAGAAAAGAAAATGAAGAGAATATGAAGTTGGAAGGGGTAAATACAGTGAGGTCCTGAGAAGTAAAGTGGGTTGGAGATGCTCAGAAGACATTGCACACATGCTTTAGATACATGTATTAAGTTCTCAAAGAATAGATACATAAAATATTTTTTTTCCCGCAAGGTGTCACTATGTAGCCCTGAGTGACCTAGTATTCACCATGTAAATCAGTCTGGGCTTGAAGCTCACAAAGATCTGTCGGCCTCTGACTCCAGAATGCTGGGCGTAAAAGCACCACCACACCTAACTTAAAAAAATTTAGCTGGGTGGTAGTGACACACACTTTTAATTCCAGCACTCAGGTGGCAGAGGCAGAGGCAGGCTCATTGAGTTTGAGGCAAGCCTGATCTACAGAGCTAGGTCCAAGATAGCCACGGTTTTACACACACACACATACACACACACACACACCTTTTTTATAAAGACAGGAGAATTTTCATATTTATAATCTTGTATATGTAAGTTCATGTGTGCAAAGATGCACATGTATTTGCAGATGCCTTTGTGTGTGAGTGTGTGTGTGTGCGTGTGTGCATGCGTGTGTGTAAATTTGAAGGTCACAAAAACTTTGAATGGCATTCCTTAAGCACCACCCACTGTTTTCTTTTTTGTTTGTTTAATTTGTCTTTTGTCTATTTGTAATTGTTTTTGAGAGTTTCTCTCATTGCCCTGAAACTTGCCAAGAAGGCTAGGCTGAGTGGCCAGTGAGCCTTGGGGAATGGCCTGTCTCTGAAGCTCCATTTCTGGGATTACAAGCTTGGACCAACTGTCTTCGATTTTTTTTTAATTTGGGTTCTGTGATCAAATATATATATTACTCCTTTGTACTGCAATCACTTCATCAACTGGCCATGCCTATAATCTTAATAGATCTATAATGGGTTAAGAGTGTTCTTGGACCAATCCTTGAATGGTAAAATGTCTGATACCTTAGGGCCACATTTCGAAAAGTACCTATGATCCCTTTTTCAGATGAGGATAAATGTGGTTTACGAATTAGATCATAGATTCGGCAACAAATGGACAAGAACCATATATTATTTACCCTTTATCCACTGTAATGATTGACATTATGGTTTAGATGGAAGAAGTTGGAAACTATTTATTCATTTGAATGTCTCCCAAAAGAGAGATCAGACAGACCTAAGTCAGTTGTGGAAATCCATGTTAAGCAAAGTCAGTGCGCAGAAACGACTGCCTTGTTTATCTTTGAACTTCCCTCTGTGGGAGTTTTACTTGGTAAAACATCCAATTTAGAAATATTTTCAGTTTTCAGATAGACATGAAGTTAATTGCTTCCCATAGCCAGGAACGGTTAGCATCTATGAAACATGTAGGAAAAGAGGAAGATCAAGACATCTCTTGTAAACACTTAAGTGCACCCCTTTCGAGGCAGCGTTTTCAGGAGAACATTTATCAGCACACAAGAGGCTAATTCTAATTCCCAGTTCCAAAATTCTTCTCTTCAAATCCTTCTGTCATTCCCACTCTTGTTTCTTTTGGAGGAGAAGGGGGTAGTTTCTCATGTTTATCAAGTGCATAGATTTTAGGGTTTCCAACCTAAAGCTGGTTTGCTGTTCTAGCCTCAGAAAGCTTGATTAGCCTCACAGTCCATTGTTATTACTGTTGTGCCTCTAAGGAAAGTCCCCAAGAAACAGTAGGAATGTTACTGTTTTAAGAAAGTCAATGCTAAGCTGCTCACCAGGTAGTGCTGGAGCCCAGAAACAGAGAACATTGTGGCTTAGCATGCAAGGCTGGATTACTGCTCTCCAAAAATGTTTCTTTAGACTCAGCCCAAAAGTCTGAAGAAAATGGTGGGCCCTAGGAGTTAAATGTAAACAAGGTCAAGAATGCCATTCAAAGTGACTTTGAAGTAGCTAAAATACATTAAAGACCCCACCCTGTGGCCCTTGATGGCGCTCTCATTTCCCATGTTGCTTGTCCTCCAAACATCATATATTTTAAATAGTGTGAGGTGGAGGCTAAAAGGTCAGATAGAAGAGTTCTCAGTGATAGCCATGCCTGCCACTCAGGAGAATGACAGCTCCAAGTTTAAAGATGCTCTGGGCTACAGTAGACATTTCTTGGCATAAACTAAGACTCAAAGTTGAAAATTTCTGTCATGGTAACTGGTAAATGTTTTGATGTACACACCAAATCCCACTACTAGAGAGGAATCTGCCATAAGTGGCCAATGAAGTTTATTAAAACTGTTATACTGGAGAGGGAGAGAGAGACGGGGAGGGAGAGGGAGAGGGAGACAGAGACAGGCAGAGAGACAGAGACTGAGATAGATGGACAGAGAGACAGAGACAGAGAGAGAAACAGAGGCAGACAGACAAGAGAGATAGAGACAGAGAGGGGGGAGGGGCACGTGTACAAGCAGTTATATGTGTGTGTCTCAACTACAAGAGGTGGAGTAATAAAATAAGGAGAAAGTGTTAAAGGTTCAGAGAACAAAATAAAAAAAGACAGGAAGGGAAAGTAACAAGTAGGAAAGGTTCTAAGGGAGAGTATCGCTAGGGAAGTCTTCAGTGAATAATATCCCAGAAACAGTCACACAGCAGAAGAGAGTATGTTGGTGGAGAAAGGGTAAGCACTCGTTGAGAGGAGACAAGAAGTCTAAGAAAGGGACGTAAGGGATGTAGACATTTTAAGCAGGATGCTGCACAACAATGGCCGAGTTTAAAGAAGAAATGGGGACTAAAGCTGTGCTGCGGAGGACTGTCTCTGTGCACCACTGAGAGTTAGCACATGTTGCTGAGGGCCATCTGCCCTGAGACCGTCTTGCTGCCTTCGTCCTGTGGATGATGCCGTGTTGTGGAGTCCAAGAGAAGTCATTTCATTTTTTCCTGGCTTCACAAAACAAAGATGACAGGCTTGCCCTTTTTAACCACTTGCATTTGGAAATGTAATAAGACCATGTTCATAAGAATTCCACATTCTATATAAACTACATCATTCAAAGAGTTTCTGCAATTTTTAACACAATGAATTTTCTAATAAGTTTTTTTTTTGGTTTTGGTCTGTTATATATTTACATGCAAGACTGCAAATCCCCACTTTTTTCTGTCTGAGAAATAATATATTGTAATTGTTCTCTGGCCTCATTAGACAATAAATAAGGCACATCAAAGAAGAAACATTGAGTCTACTGCCAAATCACCCTGAATGCACTCGATCTCATCTGGCCTGCTTATTACTTGGATGGGACTACCAGGTGCTGTAGGCTTTAAGAAGAAGAAGAAGAAGAAGAAGAAGAAGAAGAAGAAGAAGAAGAAGAAGAAGAAGAAGAAGAAGAAGAAGAAGAAGAATTGAAAAAGTAAATATTACATACACATTGGATTCCCTTCTTGCAGAATAAACAAGGCAAAGTAAAAGTATTTTTCTCTCTTCTTAGGAAGGGAAGAGGGAACATGTTGACATTAGCCAGTGCTAGGAACTTCACAAACCCTATAAACAAATAATCAGTTTAGCGCTTCCTTGGGTCTTCATTCTTTGCTCAAGAATATTGTTAATACTTCATAAAGTCGCTATGGAGTTGGATAAACTAACATGTAAGATCTAAGGCCTGCTATGTAATAAGCTCTATCCAAGTGTTTGCTCAAACTTGATCCAAATGTTGCATGCCAGTATGGCAGAACCTCGTGCACTGTTCTCATCTATTTAAATGTTCCTAGTGATGGTTTACATATTTGTATACATGACTTCTCTTCCCAAAATAGAACATTGCATTATCAGTAGAAAGAAAAAAAGACATTGTCTGTTAGTAACTTCCATTAAACACATTAGATAAACCTACTGCGAGTCATCATGGCTTTCTACTCCTCTCTAGGGTGATTTCCTGATTTGGGTAAAGTTCTAGAAGAATGTCAAGAGAATTTTCAGATCTGAGGGTTTGTTGCTGTTGTCTTTCTCACGTTGCATTTTTCTGCCAACGATCTACATCTGCTCCCTTATTTAATTTTTCACCAGTTCACCCATTACTTCTTACATAAACTATGGGAAAGCTAACGTGCATTCTGCATGCACACAGACTGGCTGTCTGCTGGTATATCACACCATTTGCTTTTACTTTTCTAAATATAAATTATAAATTGCCTAAAGGAAAGCATGGCCTTGGCAGGATTAAAAATTGCACTTGCTTATTTGTGAGCACACGTGCACCAAGGCTTGCACTTGGAAGTCAGAGGACAGCTTGCAGGGGTCACTTCTCTACTTCCATCATTTAGGTCCCAGGCTGGTAGCAACTGCCTTTACCCACTCACTAGCTCAGGTTAGCCTTTAAATGTATTTCTTCATCTGTAGCATATCACAATGTTTTAGATTCTTTTTATTTTATCTCTGTGTACCATGTATACATGGTCTGCGTGTGTACATGTGTCCGTGCATGCCTCTGTGTGTGTGTATGTGTGTGCATGTGTGTTTCCATGCTTATATATGTGAATATGGGTGTTTGCCATAGTGTATGTATTAGACATCAAGGATAACCTAAAGTATGGGTCCTTCCCATCGTTTGTAAGGCAAAATCTCTTGTTGTTTGTCACTGAATATGCCAGACTAGCTGGTCCCCAGATCCAGGGACACTCTTTTCTCCAGCTCCTAGCTCCCAGCTCCCTCTAGGAGTGTTGGGATTACAGATTCATATTGAGTTAGCTTCACATTGGTTCAGGATAGTCAAACTCAGACCCTTACTGAGCCAGCTTACTACTTCCAGTTAATTCTTAATATATGTGTTAGGACCTAAGATAACTTTCAAAACATATGATTAAAAAGTAAGAACTAAGATAGTATGTATCTTTGTGTTTTGGCAAACAGAAAGTGATGGAAATTTCCTAAATTATTAACCAGGTTTGATATTAGTTAAAGCATTTTGCAAATTACAAAGTTGTAATCAGCTTTTTCTCAAGCAAATAAGCATCTGTGTCCAGTCACTAAGTCTGTCTGCCTTCAGTCACACAATCCTTCAGAGAAGACACTCCAGTTGGGAATTTGGGGGTAGAATGATTGCCTGTCACTAGGTCACCCGAAGTGCTTTTATTCAATTATAACCTGCTTTTATTCAGTTTTATCGAGATATAATTGATATCTAATACAATTTAACACTGAAGGTGCACAGCAAGGCAGTTTTTACTTTGTACACAGAGTTGTGTGGGCATCACTATATAAATTCAGAACTCGCTCCAACCACTAGTAGTGACACCCCAGCTCTCTCCCTGTACCTTACATACTTCTGTCTTTATACATTAGCATATTCTGAGCATTTAAAAAGCATTACTTCTGCCTAAGTGTAGCTCTACACCTTTTCCCATAATACCCCATTACTCTCCCCCTTTAGCTAGCTTAATCTCAACAAATCACTGTTGAATGAAATCAATGTTTTTGATCCCATATCTGAGCTAGATCTTTACCCAATAAACTAAGGGCCCTGGAGGTCCTTCCCTCAAAGTGACAGCTAATCTTGTCTGTCAGTTAGACTCATCTAGGAAAGGGAACCCTTATTAAGGGACTGCCTCCATCAGACAGGTCTATGGGCATGTTTGTAGGGCATTTTCTTCAGTGCTATGAATTTAGAGTCACCTGGCCCACTGTGGTTGGTGCCTTCCCTAGGCAAGTGGGCCTGGCCTGTGAAAGAAAGTCCACTCAGGGAGCCAGTAAGCTGAGTTCTTTATGGCTTCTGCTTCTAGCTCCTGCCTTAACTTCCTTCAGTGATGGACCAACCTGTAAGCTGAAATTGAGGCTCCTCCCCATGTTCCTTTTGGTCATGGTTTTGTTACAACAACAAAAAGTAAACTTGGACAGTCATAAACACCTAAATGTTTTTAGCTGTCCTGTTCTGAGAGCCAATGTAATAATTCAGATATAAACCAATAATACAATGCTAACAGAAGGGAAAACAAGTTGCTCAAATGATGACATTTTTCAAAGGTTTAGTGACTATATTTTTAGATGTTGTAAAACACAGAGGAATGGTTAGTAGGTATTCCTAAAGAGAAAAAGCAAGAAGATTAAGGTGAAAAGTAAGACGCCACAGAACTGACCAAAGCCAAGTGTTGAAACACTCGCTTGTAGTTCTCCACCAGAGAGAATGGTAAAGCTGGAACCCACATTAGAGCAACTCAGTCCAAGACCTCCTCACTTCACAATGAGGAAAATGAGGCCTGAGAAGAGTGAGTCAGGAGAGGAAGCACCATGGCTGACCCTGATGACCTGTCAAATATATTGACCTCTGAGCCTCATGGCATGCATGTGCCTACACACACACACACACACACACACAAATACATACATACATACATACATACATGCATGCATACACACATACACACATTACACATATATACATACATACATACATACATACATACATACATACATACACACACATACAAACAAATGAAATAACAATAATAACAAAAATAGGTTGGTGCATAACCGCTTCTGATTTACTTTTTCAGGACTTGATCATGTGATTTCTTTACAATGTCTTTAGTGATACTTACCAAAGACTCACAAGTGTCTGTCTCTATAAGATTGAGACCTAAACTAGAGCCCGAAGATGAGGCATATAGATTCTCTTCAAAAGAGAGTTACACCTGGAGATCTGAGTGTGGTAAGATAATTAAAAGAAAACAGGCACTAGAACTCCCTAGTTTTCTCTCTCTCTCTTTCTCTCTCTCTCTCTCTCTCTCTCTCTCTCTCTCTCTCTCTCTCTCTCTCTCTCTCTCTCTCACACACACACACACACACACACACACACACACACTCCAATCTTTTTTATTTACTGTCTGAACTATTTCCATCTCTGAACTAGAATTAGTTTCCTAAGGCAGTCGGTATGATTTTACTTGTGTTCTTGGGCCAAACATGGAATGCAGGAGTCACAGAGCAGCCAAGCCGCCTGGGAAGTACTAGAGACAATGACTAAAGTTCAAAGAACTGAAGGAGCCATTTTCTCACTCTCTTTGGGTCCTACAGAACAACAGAGCAGAGGAGGCCACCTGGCGGTGAAACGAGCCAACTCACTGTTTAGTGATGCCGGAAAAGCAAGAAAATGGGAAATTTGGGTTGTTTCTAAAAAGATGATTGGAACCTTAAACACTGACTGAAGGTAAAGAGGTGACTTTCAGTATAAGAGACCGAAAACTGAACTGAGAAATTATTCGAACCCGAGGAACACTATACATTCATAAAGCACAGTCGTAATTATTATTGTTTACAATAGGAATTAACACTGTTCCCATGACGTTAAATTATAATGGTTTAGGAACGTCAACTGTGATCGATGCTCAACTACTGAGCTCTGCTCTTTTGCTGTAAAAACAGCCATACCTACACAAATGAAGCATGAGGTTGTGTCCCAATAAAGCTTTATTTTAAAATGAGATTTGACCTGCAAGGCCAAATCTGTTTGCAGATTTCTATTCCAGACAATACAGTATTTGATTGAACTTTAACAAGAACCATTCAAGGTGAGTATCATCATTCCTAGTGCCTACGCCTAAAATCTGGTGCTTCCAATGTTTTAAAATCTTGGTGGAAAATATAATAAGCTCTTTCTAACTTGGAAATGATTTACATAGTCTCACCTTTTCCTTGGAGACAGAATGGAGCACACTTGCTTTGACCCCTTTCCCATTTCTGTTCCAGACTCTGGTTTTTTTTCTTAGTGGGCGAAAACAAAGCACTCCTGTCTTTCCACTTCATGTTCCCTTGAAATACTGCCTCTTGCCATTTCTTCTTTCATAGCTTCTTTTATATTTAAAAACTTTATATCAGTAGTTTTTAGAATACTAGACATAACCAAGCTTGAGAAAGAGACAGAAACAATGTATTAAAAATAGCCACATATATTACAATAAGCCAAAGAAACTGACATATTATATAGGTTCTAGGTGGAAACTGGGGCCAAACCATGATGCCTCATGATTATACATCAGCTGCAAGAAGACGTGGCTCTGGCCCCATGTGAAAGAGAATTGCTTGAGGGTCTATTTTTATGTTGCTTTCATTTTATTTTTAAATTCATTTTCAGGCTCTTCCCCACTTTCTCTTCTATTAGATTCAGTGTATCTGGTTTTATGTGGAGGTCCTTAATCCACTTGGACTTGAGCTTTGCACAGGGAGATAAGAATGGATCAATTTGCATTCTTCTGCATGTTGACTGCCAGTTGACCAGCACCATTTGTTGAAAATGCTGTCTTTTTTCCACTGGATGGTTTTGGCTCCTTTGTCAAAGATCAAGTGACCATAGGTGTGTGGGTTCATTTCTGGGTCTTCAATTCTATTCCACTGATCTACCTGCCTGTCATTGTACCAATACCATGCAGTTTTTATCACTATTGCTCTGTGTATAGCTTGAGGTCAGGGATGGTGAATCCGCCAGGGGTTCTTTTGTTGTTGAGAATAGGTGAATGCTATTATGTAAAACCATCCCAGGCAAGGCATATCCTGCTCCTAAACCATCCACAAAACCCTTGAATAGCTTCCAATAAGAGAGCTGAAAAATCTGATTGAGGAATCCATGGAGCTTGATAAGTTCCTCACATACATGAATATGCCAGTAGTCTCTCAGTGTTGACGTGCTTTCTCTTAGAAAAGAGTATGGGAATAGTCTTAGTTGGGTGGAGTGTAGACGAAACTGAAAAAAATGATCTAAAACTATGGTTTTATTAACTTGAAAAGAAAACTGCAAAAACTTGGAAAAATGTGACTACATAGGAGAGAGAGAAGATATTTAATTATAGAGCATAGGTTGTGGTGGATTTGATTTAACAATTAAACCTAACAACAGAAGGCTTTTACACTGGCTATAAGAAGACTTCAAGGGTAGAGAAAGTTGTTAAACATTTTAATGGGAGTTTGTATAATTCCTTCTGGAAAGATCTTTAACAGAGGATAATTTTTCTCTTATCTGAAATGAATTTTTTAAAATCCTTGAAGGGAGGAAATGAAATAAAGATGCCTTTGAGGTCTCTTTTAGTTCATAAAGTTCTACTAAAATCCTCACCCTTCACAGAACTAAATAGCTGTACAAACCCTGTAAGAGTTAACTCTGGAATATTTAGGAAGAAACAGCGATTGCATGGTGCTTCAAGTGAAAGAGTGTTGCTGAGCGAACTTTCTCAACCTTGGGAATGCCCACCCTTGTAGGACGCAGATCTGAGCAGCAGTGTGAGCAGAGGGTAAAGAATAAAATGATTGTTTTCCGTTAAAGTGTTTCAAAGACTAAACTCAGTGCTTTAGTTGACCGATTCCTGGTATTTGTGGCACTGGTCCTGGCAGCCTTTTGTTGTTGTTGTTGTTTGGGTTTTTTGTTTGTTTGTTTGTTTTTTGAGACAGGGTTTCTCTGTATAGCTCTGGCTGACCTGGAACTCACCCTGTAGACCAGGCTGGCCTCGAACTCAGAAATCCGCCTGCCTCTGCCTCCCAAGTGCTGGGATTGAAGGCGTGCACCACCACCGCCCGGCTCTGGCAGCCCTATTTTTGTTGCTATTTTTAAACAGAAAAGGTTCCCAGTGGTGGTTTTGTATTTTAATTCTTTTTCTAATACAAACTTGGATGAATGGAAACTTGTGAAAGTATCATCAAAACATGGATGATGAGATGCTAGCTAAATTGGAGTTCTTCTGTATTTCCATGTTGTAGAAAAGACACCAATTAGCTCAATCATGGAGATTTATTTGTGCCACAGGTTCAATGAATATAAAGATTATCCCCCTGTTGTTCGTAAGACAACCAACAACTCACAGAACAGGTCTTAGGTACCCATCGGGCAGATAAGAGTGAAGAAGGGAGGGGGAGGAAAAGGAAGAGAAGGGGAAGAAGAGGAAGAGGAAGAAGAGGAGGAGGAGGAAGAGGAGGAGGAAAAGCAGGAAGTGGAGAAGGAGGAAGAAGAGGAGAAGGGGAAGAGAGGAGGAAGAGGAGGTAAAGGAGAAAGCAAATCATAAGTTTTCAAGTCTCAGTGTGTCTCAGCTCAGGAGCAGGAAGTAAGAACGCAGTGAGAGGATAGTAAATCCTAATGGATCTCAAGGTGGACATAAATAAGAGTAAAATACAAGTTCATTACAAGTATCAACCAAATTCTAATTCTAAATGGTGTATAGTTTAGCCTTTTCATAACTGCATAAGCTCAAATTGATACCTCTACAACACAACTAATAATAATTATTCATTCTACCTTGGTCACAATTTTGTGTTTACATATTTTTATTCTTTGATGACATCAATATTATATGCAATCTATTCCAATTAAGAAAATGACAAGCCGGGCGGTGGTGGTGCACGCCTTTAATCCCAGCACTTGGGAGGCAGAGGCAGGAGGATTTCTGAGTTCAAGGCCAGCCTGGTCTACAAAGTGAGTTCCAGCTAAGGCTACACAGAGACACCCTGTCTCGAAAAACCAAAAAAAAAGAAAATGACAAAATTAAATCACTCAATCATAAGCTTTTTCTGTAGTCTTTCATACTTGTAAATAAAGAAGAAAGCCCCAAACTTCAAATGGAAAACATTTTAACACTAACATTTCTATTTTGCTTTGGGATGAACATTTTCTTTGATATGAATTTCAACATACTAAACTTTTAATTGATAAATAAATATCATTAGTGTTAATAAAGAGAAAGAACAAGTACTTGGGAAGAAAGCAAGAGTCCGTTGGGAACAGAAACATGGCTACTCTAGCTCTACCTCAGTGTTTCTACAAGAGTCACAGATGCGACTTTCTTGTGTTTTGAAACTATCATCTTTTAAAGGTACCAAGGAATATAATTGAGGCCATGAGGTTTCCTTAGGGCACTTCAATAAAATTAAATACTTCCATTCTTCAAAAAAAAAGTTCACAATTAATTGCTTGGTGAAATATATAAAATGTCACATATGATAATAACTGGCATTTTATAAATTATGAGTAGCATAAATGTTGTTTAAAATGAAAATATTGGAGAAACCCTAAAATAAAACCCATGTGTCAGCCTCTAGAATGATGGAAGAGAAATGTAATAGTCGTTTACCTAGAAGTAGCTTCTAAAACAGGAGCCTTCTTTGTACCCTCAACACCACAGGATTAAAGAGTAGACTAAGTCCATTCACATCCTTCATTCTTTGTCTTACCTTCTTATTAACCACAACCTTTGAAAATACTCAACTATCTCAAGTCAAGTCAAATTCCCTTTTTCTTTTTTTCTAGATTTATTTATTTATAGATGGGCATGTGTGTGTGGCATGATGCATATGTGGAGCACAGAGGGGCAACCCAGAGGAGTTGGTCCTCCTTCTTCCACGGTGTTGATTCTGGGCCTCAAATTTAGATCATCATTCTCTACTAAGCCCTCTCTCTAGCCTGCAAGTCTAATTTTCTATGATGTGTGCTATGTAAATAACACTCCTAGATCGTACAGGGGTGGCAATTGATGACAATGGGGAGGGGCTTAATATGAACAAAGTACAAAATGATTTATATATTTGAAAATGTCATAATAAAATCCATTCATTTTTACACTAAAAAAATAATTAAGAAAACGAAAATGGACAAACCCTTACGTTACCATAGTTCCAAGAGCAAAACTTGCTGATGTATGTGCCAACCCTCTCTAATTGCTAACCATGTTCTCACCTGCATATGCTGTTTGACTTTTACACTCAAATTTGCACAGTGAATGTCATTCTCATATATATACATACATATATATATATGCATATATATAAAATCAGGTTTAGTACAAAGTGACTTTCCCCATTAATCCACCTCTCTATCCTCTACTGTTCAATCTTAAATTTGGGCTACCAAGTCTAAATCTATTGTCATCATTTAAAAATATTCCTTTAATCTAAATAATGAATATTATACCAGAATGCTACTGGTTGAGAGATTAGAGATTGCCCACACATTTATGTTGATCAGTTTTACATTGTGGTGCTATTTATGATTCAGTCATGACTATGTCTTTTCCGTCCTTCTCTCTCTCTTTACTTCTTTTCTCCTGAAAGCAATCTGGTCAAATGACAGCACAGCAATTATTATTAGTAAGAACTGTCTTTCCTGGTTTTAGTTTTCAAAGATAAACCATGAAATTTTATACTCAATGAATTACTTGATAAAGTCATGAAATAATAGCATACTTCTAATTAGCAGAGTTTAACAATTGAATAAACTTTGCTGGAAATAATTTTGAAGTATAATTATTGTTTCAATAATGCCCCAGACATTTTGCCATATACTGGAGACAAGCCATAAATACAATAGACACAAAGTCTGCCCTTTTTGCACATAAAATTTTAACAAAAATTGTAATCATTAATTCTTTTAGAAGTTTTATTACAGTATATTATGGATATGCAAAAATGCATGTGCTAAAGTGTGTATGAGAGTGTAGATCAGTTTTCTACTTCTACCATATAGGTCCTAGGAATCAAACTTAGGTGTTCAGGCTTGACAAACAGGGACCATCACCCCCCACAACCTGTGGGCACCTCACCTGCCATGAAATTGTTCATTCTTAGTCAACCAAGCCTAAATCTATCAACATCGCTTAGAGTATGTATTTAATTAATAACCAAGGACTCTGTGTGCTATTTGGAAGGAAGGTTTTTTGGAATGCAGTTTTGAGTATTAAAAGGCATTGTGATGTTGTCAAAAAGGCAGTGAAATTCAATATGCTAAGATTTATAACACAGAAATGTCCTCCTGACTGAAAACTTGGCATATATGAAGGAATTTCGTGTTCTTATTCATATATGCATGCTTTAAATGTCTTGAGTCCAAGGACTCTGGTTTCATCTAAATTCAATTCTGATGAAAGACTTTTTTAATTAAACAAATTAATACTTCATACACGTGTGTGCCCATATGTAAATGTGTGTGCATAAATGCATTTCTGTGCATACTTCTGCCACAAGCGTCTCAGTTTTTAATGGATAACATGACAAGAGGAATATCACAATCATAAATTTTTTATGCAAATATCTACAGACATATGGAATCAACTAGGGAAAGCAGCTGAATAGTATGTTCAGATGAGTCTCAGGATATAGAGATCCTCATCCAGAGAAATGTCCTATCTCTGTATAAGGACATTTAGTAATAAAACTGAAATAAACCTGAAAGCAATAGGGTATAAAGTTGGTGGGTGTTTCCTTCAGAAAAAAATATGTACATAGACATGTATGTAGCTGTGTGTGTCTACGTGGTTTGTGTCTTGAACAAACCAACTAAATCATCAGCAGAACTGGTGCTCTTTCTACCCCAGTGTACCTCTTTGGGGATAGAGTGTCACAGACGTGCCTACACATTTAAGAATGCTTGAGCTTTGAAAATGCCCACATTATTAAAAAAAGAAAAAGATGGCGAGAAATGCCCCTGTTTCTGAGAACTGAAACTGCTTTCTTGACAGCACTAAAAAGTGGTTTTTCCACAAATGGTGTTCCTATGGGGTATTAGGGAACTTTCTTCCATGAAAACAGGGTTCACAAGGTGGAATCTTCTTGCCCTTCAGTGTATCTCCCAAACAGATAAATATTTTCAGATTTAACTTTTTGGAATATGACAAAATATAGGACTTTGCTGGAGTGCAAAGATGCCTTAGAAAATGTAAGGCTTCTGAGCCATCATGTTTTCTTTGAAGATTGCTATGATATGGATGTGAATGGCCCCTCACAGGCTCACGGATCCTCAGATGGTACTCCTAGTCATGGTATATGAACATACTCAAACACGAATGCATACCTGTGAACACAGTCCCTTTTTATCATGTGATAAAGTAGAAATCTGCACTTGACCCATCCTCCTGATATCTTCTGTTGACATTCAATATTCACTTCAAGGCCTTCCCAATGAAAGAACATTTTATTTTTGAGACAGAGCCCCATGTAGCCCAGGGGCATGGCCTTAATCTCACTGTGTAGCCTAGGATGACCTTGAACTTTTGACCTCTTGTCTCTATTCTGTAAAGATTGGGATTACTATGCCTGGTTAGCTGGAGCTTCATGCATACTAGACACTCTATCAACAGAGCTACAACTACACAGTCCCCACTTAAACTGGATTTTAAGATCAGCATTTAATTCAATATTATACCCCCCCCCCAAATATCAGCGTATCTATCAGAGTTCATTCTTTAAGTTCCAAAGACATGGGTCTATGGGCTAAGATGGAAGGAACATGGGGACTTGGGAATGGAGTCTTACAGCAGGAGCACTCCTAGTGTTCCAAGACGATGTGTCTTGCATATCAGAACCCACAAACTTTCTTTCTTGTACAGTTAGACGTGGTTGTGAAACAAGGACAAAATGGAACCAGGGTAGCAAGTTCATGACTGACAACTCTGAGATTCAGACAGTTCCCTAGGGCTGACCACGTATTCTGAACAAATTCTCCAACTTCTTTTGAAATAACTAAAATACTCCCCCTATAGATTTGGTCCCTACCTTACAGTTCATAGAATCATAATAAAGAAAAGTGTTTGTATTCAAAGGAATCTATGTCTAATGCAGTACTTTTTATTAAGGTTATAGACAATCCCTTCCTGATATAATTACATGGAGCATTAAACCTAATTCTTATCATTTGCTGATCACTATTTCTTTGTCAATGAGAATACTTGGTTTTCATACTTAAGCTTTGGTACTGTTCTAATTTTTAACAAAATAGCAAGCCCAAACACATACTATAGTGGTCTATAAAGTTTAATCATACATCACATAATTTTCTAGCTCTAAACCAGATTAGTCAAAATATGAATGAATATAAGCTATAAAGATATAAGTAATTTAAAACTAGAAGATGCTAAAAAAATTGGTAGATGATATTTCCATTAAATAATTTATCTAAAATTCATATGTTTCATTGAGTATTGGGACACAAAGAAGTCAGTGAAAGTGGTGCCCTTTCTTGTTAGGACTTTTATAGAAATTGGAAGGAAATCTACAAACATCCGGGCATAGAGCCAAAGCTCTCAGCTTAACATAGAAGCAGATAATACATTCCTATTTAATTAAGTAAAAGTTTTCAAAAAGTTAGAGATTAAATTTTGTTTTATTTTGTTTTTTGGTTTTTTTTTTTACAATTAAATCGAACTTTTATTAGCAAACTCTCCTGGTTATCCTGATTGCAATTAACGCCACCTCTCTAACGGGTCAGCTCATTTAGGTACAATCTGGGATCATTTGGATTTAACATGATGGTTATTACTTATTACCCTGAAACCAAGCAGCACAATGAGATATTGATTACTTTTAACCTTTACATCCAAGGATTCAAGAAAGGTCAGAGGAGGGGAGCACTCTACTCTCAGCTGGCAAGCAGCCTTTAGGAGAATTCAAATGATTCCCTTTGGCTAAGTAGACTCAAGATAAGTCCATTCTGAGCTGACAAGAAATGATGATTCTTTTAAAAATACCAGTCAACCCATATTTGGCATTACATTTATATAGTCTATAGCCTCAAATGTGCTTCACATCAGAGGCTGACTCAGGCTGTTAACCCTTTAGTAAGTCTTTTTCCAGGAAGCATCTCTATTGGAAAGAGATATTTAAGAGGGTGATTAAAGTGTGTGATTTCCTGTAGCAGCCCTCACTGGAATACACTCATCTCCTCAAACTAAGATCTCTTGGTAGGTTCCCAAGGCTGAACACAACCGTTGGCCAGTGATGTTGGACACTGAGATTTCTTTGGTTTCCTTTTTCCATGACAGCATTTAGAAACACTTTTCACCCTTGAGCCTCTGAAAAGCGGAGGTCTAGGCGGGGTCCAGCAGAACCACAGACAAGAGAAATATAAACTCGATGTGTGAGATTAATTTGCTGAACACTTGGCAGTATTATTGCCAAGTCGTCAAATTGTTCCAAGTTGTTCCGGAAGGTTGTTATTAATAGTATGTTTTCTGAGGAAAGTTCTGTCTACTTTTGGAACGGCATTTCTGTTGCCAAGGAAACTCCTTTAAGCACAGTTTTCTAGGCGCACACTGCTGCTTTTGTTTGCTGTGTCTAGTCATACCATGGAGGCAGTACTTTACACAGCTCCCGCCGCCGGCCCGAATGTCGAAGGTTTAGCCCAGTTAAGTTGCTTTTTCAAACACAGCTAACGTCTGCTAGGATTTCCTCTTCTTTTTCCTCCACTTCTCTCTCTTCCTCACATGCAAAGACTCCCTCTCCTGCCCTGATCCTTTTCTCTCTCCAATGTGCCCAGCTCTCACCATTCAAGATTTAAAAAAAAAAAAAGAATAAAAGCAGATAGTTTTCACAAGTTTTTGATAAATTTACTTTGATTTGAATAGTAACTCCATAGATTCTAGCATTAGAGCATCAGGCCTTCAAGTGTTAATTATCTTTTTCGCTATAAAATTAATGTAGTCATTTCCTACCGACTCCTCTATCCCATTTATTGAAGTGCGGAGGAAAACATGTCAGAGCCTCTAGCCAGCCCTGTTGTTGTGATTAAGCGTGGTCACATGGCCCATCTCTGCCAAAAGGAGGGCCCTGAGAAAAGGTGACAAAGACAGTGATTTCCTGTCAGCAAAGAGTACGACAGGGCTGTCTAGAAGTGATGCAAATGAGGGAAACTTTCCCGCACAGCTTGTTTGATCCACTCTAGGCCAGAGCTGGCCAGCCAGAGAGAGAAGAGCGCCACAATGCCCCAGAGTCAGCGCACCTTCCGGACAGCAGCCCCACTGGAGACAGAGACTCCTGGCTACATGGACCTCTGCACAGAGCCAACAATTTCTTGGCATCCTGTTCTCTAAAAATCTTTCTTCTTTCCCTCCCCCCTTTTAAAAAAAAGGTGAATCAAATGGGACTTACAGGCTCCAGCAGGAACCACGTTTCACAGGTTCTTTGGGGACACGTCCATCTGCCTTTCCCTTAAACATTTCATGAAGAGTTTTGCCCTCTCTCAAATTAAAAGGAGAAAAATATATATTTGAGTATCCATATCAAACAGTGATTCATCAATGCTCAAATTAATGTGAAGTTAATCTAAGGGCTTTTTGAACTTTAATAAGTTCATTTCTAGATAGCAGTGGAGACAGGGTGGGTTTTATTCAGATCTGGTAGCTTTAAAACTGACCAGATAATGTTATTTGAAATATTATAATGATTTTAAGCCTATTTTTCTTATCTTAATGAAGTTTTAATGTAACATACAATTAGGCTATCCAATTAATCAACTAGGAATGAGGTAAAAAAATTATCAAGAAGTGTGTGTGTGTGTGTGTGTGTGTGTGTCTGCATGCGCGCGCGCGCAAGAGGGTCATTTTTTCCCTAACTGAATGATTGCTGATTTGTTTCCTTTGGTAAAATCAATATTGAAATGTAAAATTTGGTACTGATTCACATTTCTGTTCTACAAACCAACATATAAAAAATATATATAGTGGATATTCTCTAATCCTAAACCTGGGTGACACAGCCTGAACCAGAAAGCAGATATGCAGTCCAGTTGTAGGAACTCAAGTTTAGCCATGAGAGTATCAAGAAACATCTGAAATTATTTACAACAGCTCCATCCAGAGCAAAATGAAAGGAATCTATTCCAGAGGGTTGATATTTGTGAGTTTATAAAATATAGGCATAGCGTGATTAATCTGCTTTCTATGATCAGTTCATAGCAATGACAACATCGCTTTGGCATCAGCTGTCGTAAGATAACAAGCCAAGTATGCCCCATTTATCTTCTTTTATTCTGCATTTCTTATTCCTTGGAATATATAATCGTACTTCACACACATTTAAAGTTGCAAAACCTTTGAAACACATGTTCAAATTCTCACCAGTGACGTTTTCCTGAACTCCTCCAAGTGCCCCCCTCAGTATTGCTTCCAAGCCAGCTCTTCCACTGCCTCCAATCCTGCTTGGGTTTTTACTTAGCATTTTTGTCCATGTTTATTTGTCTATTACTTTAGTTCACCCCTGTTGCCTCCGTTTGCTTGGTTAACTTCCATCAACAGGAGTCTCTTGGTGAGGTCTGTACTCTAAGTCTCTAACATTTACCTAGCGACTAAGTCACCGAACTGTAAATTTGTTCAGAAGATACAAATACTATGTTTGTAATTGTACTTTAAAAAAAAACTACAAATATTCTTAAGAGATGATATATATGTGTCCGATGACATTAGCTTCTTCAAAGGCACTATTACAGCTTTTTCATACAAAATACGTACTGTATAAGTGAACATATTTCCTTTTTTGCTTTTGCTACCAGGAAACTCAAACTTCTATTTCTTAGCTGTAAGGGGTGTTACGGGCTATACAGCTCTTGTCAGCCATACCTACTCTTCTCACAGAAGCAGCCGCTAGTCTATATATATTTTCCCTAGTTCTGGTTTGTATTTTTACTTTAAAACATTCTTTTGAAATGAAGTGTTGCTATGCTGCCCCGTCTGAACAATAAAGTCAAACTGATTCTTCCCTCATAGTACTCTGTGTAGCTGCTACTGCATCTGGTGTTTTTTTTTAAATATTTTGAGTATTTTCATGAAGATTCTTAACAATCCAAAAATTCATAAACGTAAACATTAACCAATACATTCAGTAATACATTTGCCTACTATTAGGCAAAACAAATTGTTTTAACAAACAGGATATTAGGATCAGACACTAATGGAGAAAGATACAGAAAAATTGTATTGTGTTCATAAAATGTGCAACTGTACAGTAAATATATAAATAATAAATAAAATAACAAAAATTAAATATAAAAAAAATTCACTGTAAATTTTCTGGTATTAAAGTCCTGGTGGGTAGCTATTTGAGATTGTTTTCAAGCTGGGAGAGTTACTTTTAGCCCCTTGGAAATCCTATGATCTAATATTGTTGTGGCACAGCTAAGGGACTCACTCAAGATATACACCTATTCATGTCATCTGAAAGTAACTTATTGTTTGATTATAACAGTAGTCACCAGACTCCGACCTCTGAACCTGAGTGCTGAGATTAGCATTTCCTTTGGTTAATACATCAACACAGGATTGCTATGAGCTCAGCGATTGCACTTTGTAGGTAGTATAAAACTGGAGGAAGTCAGGTGGTCCGGAGAGGGTGCACCTTTAAAGCATCCTGAAGTCAGCGGTGACTGCTGGGAGCGGTGCCTCGGCAGAGCTCAGCTCTCCCACCCATGATAGATTTCCAGATCACTCAGTCTATAAAATGTGTAGGATGGGAGGAAGTGACAGAGCTTCCTTGAGCTCAAGAATAATGTCACCTTTGATCTGCAGAAATGAAAAAAATGGAGCTTTTCCTTTGCAAGTGGGTTTTTAAATATTTCTCCATTAATAGTTAATGCAGAAGCCGACCAGCAGAATGACAGCTCCCCGTGTTATGAATTCTGGCTCCGTAACTCTAGTCCAAATAGGAGCTGAACTTTCAAAATCACGGTGGTTACTTTTGACAAATTAAATTGTCCTACTTAGGAGAGTAGAAAGAACGGAGAGAAAGAACCTGAGAGGGTGGGAGCAATTTCTCCTTGGAGGCAATTCTCAGACTGAGGAAGAAAAAACAAGAAGGCTGATGTTTGTATTTTCTAGGCTGAAGACGCTGCCAGTGTTTATTAGAAAACAGACACAGAGGACTCCTATTCAGAGATTGGGCAAGAAAGAGAAGGGGGTAGGGGAAACACTAGTGGTACCATCTCAAAACAGGAAAGAAAAATATAATCTAGTGAATAGTTAATTTTTAGTAAGAATTGTTCTCAAAATGATGTAGTGCAAAATTAATTAGAAAGAGAGCATCTCAAATGTCTAACAATCTGAAAACAGGAAATGGCTTAAACAGAAAATGTGCTTTATATTTCATGGCTGTACTGAGGTCTATAAACTCCATCATCTCGTGTCAATGTATGCTTTGCCAATCCTAGCCTCTTCTGTCCCTGTATACATTCCTTTGTGTTTGGCTGGTTCAGGGTAAACAGCATATAACAAGAAGCATCCCCCTCAGGAGGTGTGCAGAATGAATCCTGCCACAACATCTAGAAGTTGAGGGTAGCTGACTTTCTAGTAGAGACCAGAGTATAAAAGCAGATGGGAAGGCAGCAGCTCCAATGGAAAGTGCTAAGTAAGCTTTGCTTTCCGAGTGCTGGAAAGGCTAGGTTCTCTCTAACCTGACATTCCCAAGTGTGGATGCTGGGCTCACCTAGGACTATACCAACGCATAAATCCAGACACAGCCATCTGTGCCAGGGAAGGAGTGGGTGGTGGAATACAGAGAACGACCCAGGGACAGAAGAACAAAGGCTTCAAATGCAACGGAGGCAGGATGAACAGTGGCCTTTGCCTGAGCTTGCTTTAGTCCTCACCTTCACTCAACTCGAGAGTTACTTTAGATATTTCACCGTTATCCTTCTCAATAACGCCACACAGGATGAGCTTCATTTCCAGTTTTCAGAGTTGTTTAGGGTTTGAACCCAGGGCTTCACACATGCCACCAAGCGTGCTCCCATAAAGTTATTCTCCTAGCTGGGATTATAGACAAGCGCTAGACACATACCATCTTGCTTGGCTTGTGTGTGTGTGTGTGTGTGTGTGTGTGTGTGTGTGTGTGTGTGTGTGTGTGATAAGTGAAGGCATTTCTTTTGATATTAACATGCACACCCCTTTTTTGAGACAGGGTTTCAAAACTGTCCTAACACTCTCTGCAGACCAAACTGGTCCTCAAACTCACAGAAATCCATTTGCCTCTGCCTTCCAAGTACTGGGATTAAAGGTGTGTACGACTACCACCTGGCTAGATGGTAACACTTTCAGTAAATGCAAAAGCAAGATAGCTCAGCAGACGGATGTTTGGTGCCAAGCTTGAATTCATGAGTTTGGTTCCTGGCTTCCCATTGGCAGAAGGTGAGAACTAAACTCTCATAAATTGACTTTTGACCTCCATGTGTTCAAAGTGGTACACACACACACACACACACACACACACACACACACACACACACACACTCACGACTATAAAAGATGCAGAAGGAAATGAAGATAGGTTAAGTATTATAGGTTAGAAATTAATCCTCTGAAGTAGGTTCAGATCATCTGATGGCTCAGGAGTAAGAACAGTAAGCACTCTGTGCTGGGAGACAGTCCCCAAATCTCAAAACACCCATGGTCCTTTTAATAAAAAGCGTGATAAAGCATTGATTGGCAGGGAGGTAGAAGCCAATTGAAACACTGACAATGTTGACTTGACCCTGGAAGCCCACGGAATTCTTGAGCAAGACCTCAAACCAATTCTCCTTATTAAGTGTTTTCTAATCTAAAAGCCACATTTCTACAGGATTCCTATATCCCCAGGATTGCCTTGGAAGTTTCTAGATCTCTGCAGTTCTCTGGTGCTCACGTCAAGACCCTTGCAGACCTATAGCACTTTCCCTTGATTTCTTGGTTATATATATGTATATATATACATATATATATACATATACATATATATACATACACATATATATATATATATTTACAAATGCAAAGAGAATATCTGTCTATGCTGAACATCTAAAAGCAGAGGTGCAGTGACAGGTTGAGTCACTGATGACAGCGACACCGTATGGAAAATGTCTGGAGAAATACTTTAACCCAGACGTCCTGAGTGGGTGGAATAACCGCTCAGTGCTTGAAGGACAGGAATTCTCAGGCGAAGCACTTACAAGGAAACCACAAGAAAACAGACAAACTGCTTTTTTCATCCAATGATTTCCTATTAATTGTGATGTAAATTATATGGCTGTGATTTTGACAAAGAACAGCACTGTTTCAGAAAAATAGTGGCTTATAGGCAAAATACAAAATGCTTCAAGAAGAAAAGAAATGCTATTTGGCAACGTGACTCCAATAAGTTCTGAGATGATGCTTTAGAAATAAAATATTTTTCTAGCACTGAATTAATATAGGTTTCTAAGCATTTTTCATTTGTAATTTCCGGTCCTGACACAAGATTTGAAATAGCCTGGCTTTAGTTACATGAGTTGGAAAGTGTTATTATGTTGGAAAACATTTTGGGTAGTGTGGACAGCTATCCATACAGGAAACAGAACAGTCTCTAAACGACATCAATGCTATACAGAACTCTTCAGAGAGTAAAATGTCCCCAGTTGCTGAGTCCATAGGGAACCTATATCTTTTCTTAACTAAGATGATTCTCAAGGGACAATAATTAATGTCAATCAGACTCTGTTAAAGTATATGTCTCTCTCATGAGAGGAGAAAAAAGTTAAAATACTTTATTAAAGAAAGATTACCTAAAATGGTAAAATTGAAGAGAATAACTTTTATTTGACCTTGAATATACTTCTTATTCTATAAGAATTTTTAAAAAGCTAGAGGGTAGTTGTTTCTTGTCATTATACTGTTGCTGATTCTGTGGTTAGTTATTAATTTTATTTTTTATGATTCACAATCTGCTCTTTGAAATATGCCATATGCTCAAAGCAATTCAAGGATGACAACTGTCAGAATTACTCCAATAAAAATTGCTTAAATGAGGAAGATTTACTGCAGCCTGATATTTCAGTAGAACGTCCCTCTTCCTTCCCCCACAGCCTTTTCAGGGACTTACAGCCATTTTTCCCCCAGTAAAAATCACATGGTTGTTTTGTAAGGACTTCTAAGGCTATTTAAGTAGAATTGGTAAAACACTCTAGGTTAAGGGGGATCTGGCAGACATGGAAGCAATATAGATAGTTATCAGACGGATTGTCTGAAATCAATATGAATTCCAAACAAGAATTCTTAAACCACCTGAAATGCACAGATTTAGTGAAAGAGCCTGCTATATGCATCACTAACATACCTTAAATCGCAGGAGCCCTGTACTTTGGTAAGAACAAGTCAAAATGAAGGCAAATTTCTTTCTTCTCTGAGATGCTCTGAGAGGTGGACTGGATCTACCTGAGTGCTCCAATCAAAACACATCCTGTTAAATATTACCAGCCCATTCATGCTTCGCTTTGTTTCAGTCTTTTTAGTAATGCAGTTTCATTTATTGCTATTGGTCTTGAAGATAAAGCTTTGTCCTTCTTTAGAATTACACCAAACAGGATGTGATAAAGGGAACTTTCTTGGAATTATGATGTTGGTGCAGCCTGTCAGCACACCAGGGAGGGAAATGAGTTTGAGGCCAGAGGAGGGAATTCTAATAGACACCATGATACATACAGTGAACACAAAGCTATCCTGAGAGAGACACTTGTCAGGCTAATCAGATCTTCCACAGCCAAGTAAAAGCAGGAAGGGTAGCTCTAACCTTGTAAAGATGCTGCTGCTGCTCCTCTGACATCATCAGGTCGTGGCTGTCCATCACAAGGGACTCCATGTCAATCAGCCAATCCCAGAGCTCCTGATATTCTGAATCAAAGTCCAGAAGCCTGAAGATAAGGCACAAAAATGTATTATGCATAAATACAGTGTAGTTGTTAAAATCTCATATTAGAATAATATATTCTTGAGAACCCAGGATGTTCCTAGGTGAATACCTGTAAAAGGAGAAGGAAAATCCTCTGTGTGTTTTCAGAGAGGACAAAGCAGGAACTCGAGCCTGTAACAGAGCCACTTCCTAGGTTTTGAAAGCACAACATGTAATTCCTATACTCCCCCCTGAGCTACATCATGGTGATTACCATCTACTACCCCTTTCTAAACAAAGAAACCATGACTATGTCCTTGAAAAGAAGTACGCCAGAGCACACCATCCCTTTACAAACTGAGAAGTGGAGGGCCAGTGATTTGCCTAAGTTTCATAATCCCATATCGGGGTAGAGATGGCACTTTCAAAACCCAAATTGCTTTCTCATTTAAATTTCCTAGATGTGGCACCTCAGTGTTTATTACTAAATTATTTTCCAGATTTTCAACAATGATAACATATGCTAACAAGTCCAAAACATTATTTTCACTGGAAAATGACTCAATCATTCATCCGTCCCTCTGCTGTCTACCTGCCTATCTCTGCAAACATATCTCCTACATTTATTGTCATGGATGAGTAGCTAGCATTTCAACTTAACACTCAGAGATAGGCTTGAGTGACTCTGGTAAGCCAGTGAGAACCAGTGGCAGATCCAGTATTAGACAGGTGTTCCCTACAGACATTCAGGAGACAAAGGTAAGGACAGGAAGTCAAAACAATGCATCTTTGAATAGCCAGCGATCATTAAAATTCAAAGGAGTACCACTATGGTTTTCAACAAAATAAATCATTAGAATAAGGAGCTTAAAAGGATTAATGTGATTCTCTATTGAAAGCCTGGTGAATAAGTAAAACCCAGATTCTTCTAAAACACTGTGATCAGAAAAATGAAAGTGCAGGATGAAAACTATGACTTTGTCCTCCCACCTCCAAACCACCCCTAAGAGAAATGCTACAGTTTTGTCGAAGTCAGTGAGCGCAGATTGCAGATTCCTTGTTAGTGCTCATGGAGTAGTGACCCCAGCTGCGAATGTGGATTAGTCAGTGGGGTATTTCATTACCACTGTGTTCTTGTCTCTCTGTGTCAGATTGCTTTTCAAGAAAAAATGCATACTATATACTTAATCTTAATAAACATGTCAAGCAAGTTTAAGGTGGATCTGGGAGAGGGAAAACTAGATCTGGAGCTGTCTATTTTGCTTTAATTGTTTTAGCATAATTGTAAAGATCCTTGACTGTGGAACTGATTAGTAAGTGTTCACTAGATGCCAGAGGCATGGGTAGCTGAGGCACACATGAACTTCAGCGGGTCTATGGTGGTCTGGGACAATGCTTTCAAACTCAATGGAGATATGGACACAGTTGAAGATTGTAGGAAAATGAAGGTACTAATTCATACTTGGGGAGGAGGATGCAATTCTGCATTTCTAGCAAGTGCTGTTGATGCTTGGATCACACTCTGAGTAGCAAGGTATTTCCAGTATATTTGTGAAATATGAATTAATATTCCTATTCAACTACAAGTCAACCATCATAGAAAGACAAACCATCAGGATTTCAACGTTAAGTCTGTGAATAATAAAGAATAACTACAAAGTCTCTGGCCACTTAGAAATGTATTCTAAATTATGGCTACCATTTCCTTCCCCTAACACCTTCCAATATTTTACCAATAAAATCAAGTAAAGGTAAAAAATTACCCACAAAATTTGCAGAGTAGGATCCAGAGGACTATTAAAAGCAAGGGGAGGAAAAAGTGAATGGTCAGCCTGTCATTTAAGTGGGCTTTGAGAACATGAACCAAGGAAAGACAGAAGGGGTGGATACTCTGATGTATTTCCCCTTCTCTTTTGTCCCAAGTCCTTGAGAGCAGGCACGTAAGGCCGGCTGAGGAGGAAGCAGAAAGCACAGAATCCTCAGCTCCATCTCCCGCTAGGAACCATGGGAGGAGATTGTCTTACAAGGTGCACCTGCACTAAGCAGGAGTGTGCAGATGGAAGGAGATGACTAAGGTCCCTTTGACACCCTGTTACCTAATCTCCTCCAAGAGAAGACTCCAAGATTTCTGAAAGTTTAAAGGCTAAACTGGGCAGAGGTGTTTCCATGGCAACAAAGACATGGTGAACCTAAGGACAAGGAGGTGGGGATCCAACATGTGATGCCAGGCTTCTTAGAAAACTGGTAGGATCCATGAGGGCAGAGATGGGGCTTGGTCAGCAATAATTCCTCTATGGCCTGATCAAGCCAACAGAAGACAAGTAAAACAGCCACAACTGTCCACAGGGAGCAGCTTGCCTGAGAATCCAGCTAGCCTGCTCCCAAAGCCTGCGTTTAGCCACTGCATTCAAGAATCACAAGGTCATGTAAACCTTCATTTGCTCAGCTGTCATTTTGGAGAAAAGGATGGAAGAGAACAGGGGATCTGAAGACCTGAGCATCCACTAAGACATTACTCCCTAAGGAGAATGAATTAAGGAGGCTATCATACATTCAAAGCTTCAATGCTGATCTTAAAATTCGTCCTTTTCTTCCTCTCCCAGCTGTTCTAGTTTGGTTTTGGTTGTCATGATAAACACGATGACCAAAGCAGCTTGCCAGGGTGCCAGGGTGTTTATTTCAGATTTCAAATTACAGTCCTTCATGAAGGGAAGCCAGGACAGGAGCCCAGGATGGAAACCTTGGAGCAAGAACTGAAACAGAGGCCAGGGAGGAGTTTTCTTATTCTTAGCCATTTAGATTGAGGTAAAATGAAATCTCACAGTAATTTTAATTTGCACATTGCAGGGAGTTACGGAGTTAAGTTTTATCTCCCCTTCAATGTATTTTAAGGATACATTTGTTTATTTAAACCATTGCATATAATTAATACTCAATTGATTAGACACCTTCTTATTCCTTTCATCCATTTTCCTACACAAAAGTTAAAGAAAATTTATGAATGAGGGAATTATTAATGAATGGCCTTGAAATAAATGTAGACTATATACAAGATCATAAAAGGCTTTGAAACACGGGAAGTTATCCACTGGCTTGTACTAGGCCTGCCAAACTCCTTCTTCCTTAGTCTCCCTATCAAGGGCCTTAGAACAAACTATCACTGTTGAACACAGCTTTGAGCTGGTAGTCCACACCTGAGCATGAGGAACAAGGCTCACAAAGAGACTCTGCACATCCTCAAGACACACTCTTCTTTGCAGTTAAGTATATTTAGGTTTGATACTGCATTTGTGAAATCTATTTCTCAAGTAATTTCGTAAATGCCTTGGTAATACTATGGTTCTTTGGCGTAGAGTTAGCACAAATGTTTTAAAAAAATATCACAAAGTCCTAATACAGAAAACAAGAAAGGTTTTTAAAAAGGCATGTATGCCTGATAATATTCGCCATGTGTTAATTTGTAGATTTATGGGAAAACTTTAGATTTTTTTCCGAATTTAGTAAAATCAAATAAATAACTTTGTAGCAAATAAGAAATTGCTGAATTTCTTTGTTGATTCTTGGGAAACATTCAGAAATGTCTACAATTTTATGTGAGCACTATCACAGGAAACCTTATAGGCATGGAAGTCATTAAAACTTTCTTATCTTTACATTATTTTCAGAGATATGTGTTTTCAACGGATTTGATTAATTTTAAGAGGTAATATATTTTAAGTAGCATGTCAGCTACAGTGGAGTATATGGAAAGGTCTCATTTAGTGACTTTCTCCCAGTGGCACCACAGACCCAGTTAGGAACTCTCTATCCCCTTGAAACACATGCCAATTTGATCAGCTGAATTTACAACTAGCTGCTTTTGTTGACTTTCTAGCAAAATCACCCAGGTTTCTCCTTTTAAAGAGGAAGGGGTAACTGATGGTGAGGTTAAGTGGCAGAAATTTTTATAAGGAATTACATTCCTATGAGTACATGAATACTCTTTTAGAGAGACTTTTTTCACAAAACTTTATTGGTAATTATCAACGTTATTATATCAACCTATTATTCGTCTCGACTATATACTGTATGATGGGAACAATGCGCATGTCTTTTAGGGTGCGCATGCGTGTGAGGACAAATGCGCAGGTACAAGTGCTCAGTCTCATTGATGGCAGTGCTCCGCTTTGTTTTTTTGACTCTTCTTACTATTTTGATTTTTTTTTAACTTTGGAAAATAGTTATTTTTCATTAAAGATGTCTATTGACACTGAGATGAAATACACAGTTTGAATTTAACAACAAATGCATTTTAAATGTCTCTACTTTATAAAGTGGCAAATATCAATATATGAAATCTACAAGAGCAAATGCTCTTTTTAGAATCTCTTTTACATTTTTAATTATTTATTTTAATTTTAAGACTATAATATAATCGCAACATTTCCCCTTCTTTCTCCTCCCTCTAAACCCTCACTGCCCTGAGGTTCTCTAAGTCAGTTGGGCTGTCTGGCCCAAAAGTCCCAAGGGTCCTCCTATGACTGCCTCCCTAGTGCTAGGGTTACAAGCAAACTAACCCACACTGCCTTTTTATATGGTATATGGGGACTGAGTCTGGCTGCACATTCTTAGGCAGGTACAAACTCTTCCCCAAGCTCACCTCCTAGATTTCTAAACAATCTTAAAACATACCTGCCTTCTGTTCTAAGACTATGTTACATGCTCTGCAAAAATGTTATAAAACATTGGTAGTCACATATGATATATGAAAGTACAACAAAATGATTATATCACCTAAGTATTCCTTGACATACTTTCTTTAAATTGTCATATACCAATATTAAATTGGTTCACAATAAAAAAGAAAATTGTTTTGTTTGTTTTGCAGTGCTAGGGATCTAACTGGATGTGTGGTCATGTATACTAAGCAAAGGTTCCTCCATTGTCTCATCCCTAGGTCTTAAGAGTTGGGCATTCTGTTCTAAATATAATATTTCCATTTTAAGAGGCTTAAATGTTTAATCATGGGAATAAACAGTCTTATAACTTAAAGTCAGTTTTTGCTAGACAAATGTAGAATAAGGAATGTGATTGGGTTACCTCACTAAGGATGATATTTTCAAGTTCTGACCATTTGCCTAGGAATTTCGTGAATTCATTGTTTTTAATTGCTGAGTAGTATTCCATTGTGTAGATATACCACATCTTCTGAATCCATTCCTCCGTTGAGGGACATCTGGGTTCTTTCCAGCTTCTAGCTATTATAAATAAGGCTGCTATGAACATAGCAGAGCATGTGTCCTTATTGCATGCAGGGAAGCCTCTGGGTATATGCCCAGGAGTGGTATAGCCAGATCCTCCGGGAGTGTCATGCCCAGTTTTCTGAAGAACCGCCAGACTGCTTTCCAGAGTGGTTGTACCAGCCTGCAATTCCACCAGCAGTGGAGGAGTGCTCCTCTTTCTCCACATCCTCGCCAACAACTGCTGTCTCCTGTGTTTTTGATCTTAGCCATTCTGACTGGTGTGAGATGGAATCTCAGGGTTGTTTTGATTTGCATTTCCCTAATGACTAAGGATGATGAACATCTCTTTAGGTGCTTCTCAGCCATTAGATATTCTTCAGGTGAGAACTCTTTGTTTAGCTCTGTACCCCATTTTTAGTTATATGGTGGTTTGAATAAGAATGGCCTCCAAGGGCTCATATATTTGAATGCTTAGTCCCCAGGGAGTGGCACTATTTGAAAGGATTAGGGGGTGTGGTCCATGTTAGAGGAAGTGTATCACTGGGAGTAGGCTTTGAGGTTTCAAACGCCCATGCCAAGTTCAGGGAAGCTCCCTCTCTCTCTCTGCCTGCAGATCAGGACAAACCTCTCAGTTATCTCTCCAGCATCATACTTTGCCATGCCTGCTGCCCTGCTTCCTGCCATGACAATAATGAACTAAACCTCCAAAACTGTAAGCTGGCCCCAATTAAATGCTTTCTTTTATTCCATTTGCCTTAGTCATGGTGTCTCTTCACAGCAATAGAACAGTGACTAGGACCTTTGGAGAACCTAACACAAACAGATAAACAGAGAGAAGAGGCAAGACCTTGAGGAATGTACAAATGTTTCTTCAGTGTTTATTCCTGTTTGGGTTTAATAATTACAGCTGATTGCCAAAATGATTTTTGAATGCATTCGACTATGCCCATGTTACTGTTAAAAGAGATTCCATGTCTTTTTTATCCAAAAAAAAAGGAAGAAAGAAAGAAAGAAAGAAAGAAAGAAAGAAAGAAAGAAAGAAAGAAAGAAAGAAAGAAAGAAAGAAAGGCAGACAGACAATCAAATGGAATTGGTGGATTCGGCACGGTCCGAAGATAGAATGGCGTATATATTTGTGAGGCTAGCATAGTTTCAGAAATACTGTTTTCTTGAACCCCTGATGGGAATTCTGTTTGACTGGCTAAGTGTTTAATACACAAATGTATTCAGCCTTTGGTATTTAAAGTGGGCATCATTAACTCAACATTTAAAACTTAAACTTTGCTTTAACAATACAGTTTCACCCAAGTGAAATCAATGGGAGGTGTGTGTGAATATATGAGGCCTTAACTTGGCCCACTTTGGAATTTTGATTAAAACAGAGAACCAAATTAAGAAATCATCATATTAGAATGATTATAAGTTGAAGAAAAGATAATACTAAAATATCTGTTGCTTTTCTACCTTAATTCTATGTTCATATATATGTATTTTATACATATACATACACATATCTTTTTATATTTAATGGTTAATTTGTACTAACAAATGTCTAAAAACACCCACCCGTCTATACTAAAAGTTTTATTAAATGATCCAAGTTTCCTACCATCTTCAGCATATTGATTCTTTCCCCAGATATTCACTAAGTATTCATTGTTCACATTATTTGAGCAGAGACGTTTACCCCTGGTTTTTAAAACAGACATAAAAGGAAGTGGTAAGAAAATCTTACAAAAATATAATATAAGTGATATACTGAAGGAAAATACTATTATTAGTATTATTATAATACTATTATAATATAATACTAATAATAGCTCAGGATCTCCCACAAGTCTCTGCTCAATACTGAAGAAAAATGGAAGTAGGCTATAACAGTGGCATCTACCCCAATCATAATTATCATTACAGAATCAAATTTAGCTTTCCAAGTATGGAACCTAATAGGCACAGTTGAATATAGAATCCTTTCCCACTCTAAAAATATTAAAGTGTGGACAGTAACTTACTATTTTGAATGAAAATTCCTGAGCAACTTCCTCAGGAGACAAGAAGTCTAATTTTGCCATTGATAAAAAAAAAAAAAGAATATGGAGTATTTTCCTGCAGCAATTCTCTCTCTCTCTCTCTCTCTCTCTCTCTCTCTCTCTCTCTCTCTCTCTCTCTCTCTGTCTCTCTCTCTCTCTCTCTGTCTCTCTCTCTCTCTCACACACACACACATGTGTGTCTGTGCGTGTATACATATATATATGTATGTATGTCAGTTTAAATAATATAACACAAATATACATATGTACATGTATACATGAAAATATCTAAGAAAAGTAAATTCAAAACTAGAAACTTGTTAATAATTGGTCTTCCTTCCTCATAGATCACCTGTTCACAAACATCTATCACTGAAATAACAGATATAATTCATATACTTAGAAATGCTCACATATATTTCTCTGAGTGTTTTTTCTGTCCTTTTCAAATTCTGTAGGGCTGAGAGGAAGTCAAACTCTTGATCAAATTTTCAGATAAGTCACCAAACTAAAAGACTTCCTGAAGAATTTTAGAATAAATTTGGGGGAAAAAGGAAGAACCTATATTTCTGAAGACAAACCAAGAGACAGCAGACTGTTTTTTTAGATATGAGCTTTCCATTATTGTGTGCACTGATGGGGCTCAGAATCTAGGCCAACTGTATGCATGCTGGTTGTGGCTTTAGGAGCTCACCTCTTAGTCAAAATGTCCACCCTTCCTTAGGTATCACTAATTATCAAATGTTAAATAGGAAATATTTACCTTTGAGTTATGACATGAGTAAAACAATCTGCTGCCAAATCCTGATAGCAAATGCTCTTTTAAGAGGACTTTGTCTCCATGGAGGCTGACCCTGATCAAAGAGTACCGTACTCAGGGTCTCAGTTACTTATACCAACACTCTTATATCTTAGGCATTATTGTGCAGTTTACATCCTAAAATTTAGTTACTACCCTAAGATTTAGTTCTCTTATAGAGATGTAACACAGAGGCCTTGTTTTCACTTAAGGAACAATAGGTGTTCTCAATGATAGAACATTTCTGTAGTATGTGCAAGAACTTGGGTTTGATACCTGTGCTGTAAACAACAGAATAGCCTATAGGAAAGTTTGTTAGATACTTTCTCATTGCTGTTACTTAAGAGAGGAAGGATTCATTTTCACCCAATAGTTTAGGGAATTTCACTCTGTCCTGGCAAGAGAAAGCATGGAAAAATGAGTTCATGGCAGTAGGGACATGGAGTGGAATTCCTCACATGGGCACTGGTCTAGGTCTCAATGTTTCCTCAATTTCCTAAAACAGTGACACCAACTTGACACCAAGTGTTCAAAAACATGTCAAAGACATTTCACATTCAAATAACAAAGAGAAATTTATATCAAATCTTAGTAAGAGATTGCTGCAAACTGATATAAATTATTTATATGACTATGCATTGATAATGAAATGAAATTTTATTTTTTTCTTTGGAAGATAGAATTCTTAGTGCCAAATCATAGCCATTGTTGAAGGTGTGCATAAAATATTCACTTCTAATTTTTCTTATAACTATTTTATTTTGCCTAAGTTATTTTAATGAAGTTTTTTGTCTTATTATCAATAATTTTATAACGTGACTCAAATCCTTTGAGGAAGAAGATGGAAGAATGATCGAAGACAGTAACCTTAAAACATTTCTGTTCTGCGCACTGCAGTGTGTTAGATTAGGTTTATCCAAGTTGTCTTCTCAAGGTCTGTTAGCATTTTACCCTTCCCAGCACTCATCAATATGCCTGCTCTGTAGACAGAAGCAATATACATAAATCTTTATTAGTTGACTTTACTGTTAACTAAAACTTTGAAGTCATACCTCCCTACAAAATAGAGTTCCAACGTTCTCTGATTTGCAGTTCATTGGCCATTGGTATGGATGGGGTTAGAACATTACAAGAAAATTACCTAAGTCTCTATGTTTAATGAATTTACATATTCAAAGAATATAGACTTGTGATACCAAGTGAATATATTCCTCTTGGCTAGTGTTTTCTGTCAGTTTAGCACCCAAAGCCCTGTTTTTATAATCTGCAGGGCTCCAGTGATCTTCTTGCTTTAGTCTTCTGGGTAGCTGGGTACACAGGCACACAACACTGAGCCTGGCTAGTTTTGCTTCTCTGACTACATTTTGCATTTTAACAATACTTTTAATCACTCTTGGGGAAGCCAAAAGGATCTGAATCAAACACTGGTCAGCTACTTATTATATTGGGATAGAGTAAGATTCGGAAGGAGGCGAAATACAGGAAAGATTGATGGTTTATTGAGAATGTCTAGTGATTTAACTCCTTTGTAAGGAGAAATTTCAATATCAGCACATGTAAGACAGAATACTTCATTCCAGGACTAGTGGATCACTGGTGGAAAACCCATAGAAAATATTTTATATAAGCATGTTCCAAAAATACTCATCAAGAAGAAATTTAAAATGTTCTTTATGTGTGTTTCGGAGGGGAGGGTGTTGAATGGAGCACAACTGCATTCAACTGGATAGAGATGTGTGGCCTGTTGCTCAGTACAAACCCAGGAAGATCCTCAGGGCACTGAAATCCAGGCGCTTATGTCTCTTCTCAGGTGTTTAAAGCCACTTAGCGCATCTTATTGCTTAATTAATTTAGAGAAACAAATCTGGTCTTTAATCAAGCAATATTTTAAATAATGATTTATTTCTTTTTACTTGTCAATACCAGTTCTCTCTGGAGATGTTGTATGTGCATTTTGTATGTGTTTTTGCACTAACCAGGAGGCCTGCCTTTTGCTCATCTTTTCTTTCACACTTTTAGCCCTTTGCCATTTCATTCAGGCCAATGTGCAGGAATAACTTATATATGGCTAAATATAAATTTCTTAAAATAAAAATAAAATAAAATTTTTTTTCTTAAAATTTTAATTTTTTTCTTAAAATAAAAAAGATTCTTAAAAATAAGAAATTTTATGCTAAAATCTAGTATGAAGAGAGAATGACATGTCTATTTTCTTCAGTATAAGATACAACCCTTAACCACACACCCCTCACCCCTGTACCCCAGTTTCCAACAAGCATTGTTCAATATCCCCCAGATGTAGGGAAGCTGTGATGCATGGATAATGAGCTATCTTGTAAAACCTCCCTTGGGAATCCTTCCTGACCAAGCAAGCGGAGTTGGGAACCTTCTCTGTGTGCTTGTTCAGCATGAAATGTGTGCACCCTCTGCACACTTACTGTCTAATAGTTGCAGCCCCCTGCTCATCACTCTCCCATTTACTACAATGTATACATCTTTTCATGTAACCCAAACATTCCTTTCTCTCCTACGTCTTCCTTACCCTTCCAAGTCAGGCTGCATTAGTCAGACTCAATAATCCTGTAATGCTGGATAACTGGAATTGTGTCTGGTAATTTTTTAATGTTTTAACGTCAATGACTCTCTTTTCTTCTTTGTTTCTCTGTTGCTCCATCCAGACTTTCGAGATGAAGTCTTTTGTATGTTTTTGCATTTCTAGTATCTCACACTACTCCCACAAATGCAATATTTGCATAATAAATATTTCATTAACTGATTTTTCACATATATTTTTGTATTTTCTTATAAATTGTCATATTTTCTTGCTGCAAAAATTTGCCTGAATGATGCATTATGATAATGATTCCCACTTTATATACCAATAATGAATTGTGGAGAGGTTAAAAGTCTTAATCAAGGTTGTGTAGCCATAAAGGAGCATGGGGTCACTGAAATTCTAGTCTTTGTAACCTGGTACATGTTCTCATTGAACTTAGATTAGAGAGAACACACGGTTTTCTCTAGAGATAGATATTTTTGTGTAGTTAGAAGTATTCTGAGTATATCTAATATCATGGGTAAGAAGCTACAGATTTTTAAATATTCTTTAGAAATTCTAGGTATACAAAGTATCATCATTCTCTACCTTATTGCCACCGACAGCGTATCTCACTGAACAGGAAATTCACTCTTCTGGCTAGTTGAGCTAGCCTGTGACTTCCCAGAGATCCATTTGTCTCTGACATCACACCCCACACAGTGCTGGGGTTTTAGGGTTGCAAGGCCATGCCCAGTTTTTATGTGGGGGCTGTGGATTCAAACTCAAGTCCTCGAGCTTGCCAATCAGGTACTTTATCCTACTGAGTCATCTCCGCAGCCTCTAGAATACTGTCACTTCTCGTCATGATGAGCTTCCTTGACTGTTCTAGCTGTTTTCAGATGCTATCTCACTTGGGGAAGCATACTTTTTGATGTTGCTGATATTTCCAAGCCTGTATGATCCTCCACTGAGTTATATTTGCCTACCAAAAGTTCTTGTATGTCATTGACTTCAGGTCCCCAATGTCTTGCATGACCTCTGTTTAAGAGGTTTTCAATACGTATTAAGTCTTTAGTAACACCAACATCATTTGAGCACCTGGGGCATCAGAGTGCCTCTCCCTCTCTCATTCCCTGTATCCCACAGTCCTCCAAAGACTGTCTATTTATTATATCTTCAGTCTTTCATCTTTTTAGCATACTTTATATTAATTCCTAACCTGAAAAAAAAATCTTCATTGTCCAAAGTAGCGCTTCCCAAACTTCCAGAAATCATTATTGGAAGCTTGTTCAGTTAGGATGTCTGTACTGTCTCTTCCCAAATTCTCCAAATTTATAGGTGTAATTGAAATCCAGATAGGGCATTTTAGCAACTTCATAAGAGGCATTGATGTTGCTGTCTCAGAGAACACACTTTAAAAACCACTGAAACAGGCTCTTAGTAAGTAATGAGTTTTAGGCCTACTCACTATTCCACCACCCACCCCCACTCCAAACCACACATAGAATGAAAACTTTAAGCACTTAGGGCAAGCAGTAGAGGAAGGTGATGCTTTTGGCTTTAAGGTTCCATTGGTGACCATAGCTAAGACGACACATAATGATTAAATCCAGGAGCTGGAGTTAACCTCCTTCTTAAACTTGTTTCTCCATTCCTTCAGCATTCTATCCTGCTTTCCAGAGTAAGAGACCATGGGCAATCTAGTGACTGACCCTCTAGGCCTTTGCTCCCTTGACTGGCTTCACGTCAGTTTCGGCCACTTATTCATATGGGCACCTAGCACGCACCAGGCAGAATGCCAGATTCAACGAGAAGAGCACTGGATGCAGGGACATGGCTGTGCCTCCTGCATGCGTCTCATCAGTTTTGAGAACCCCATTTCCCCTCTCCTACTGCACAGCTAAATACGGAGCTATGATCTGACTTTGTAAATGTTCAGCAAGCACTTTTCAGATGACACTGAGAAATTCTCTCATCTCCTGGGCCCTCTCTGTTGCCATCTCAGATCTGTTCCTGTTCTCAACACAGTCCAAATTGAGTTCTGCTGTCCACGAGCTCGTCTCTAACCCTCCGATGTTTCTAACTCGATATTTCACCACTTTGGTTATAGATCTGCCTGTTCCTAAAACTAAACTGTGTGTTTTCAAGAATAAAGCTCACCCCACTTTCTCCCAGCCAATCTCCCCTTCACGCTGAGCTTGAAAGCACTTAAAAATGTTGGTCAAATTAATGAGTGAATATGAGTTTTCTGAGGGTTTTGTTCCACCTTTTGGACACATTGTCTCACTACTCTTGAAGTCTTTGGCTCTAGTGAGCTTCCTGACACAGCAGTCTCAAGTAGCTGAACTCACAGGCATGCGCCAGACACACCGTTTTGCAGGGCTTTGCCTAAAATCTCCTTCAGGCTACTACATTTTCCATGGTAAGTTTTATATAGTATGGAATTTGTACGATGCAGGGTTTATGATAAAAAGCTTGTCCAGGGTACGGATCAAAACCTTGGAGAGGAGATAATATGACTTTTAGACAGTCTACGCTTTTGTTTTGTTGTTCTTTGCTATTGTAGTTTTCCAGACGGATCTTCCCATTTCACAGAACACCCTCAGACCCAATCTGTCTCTTTCTCCCACTGAGACAACAGGCAGACAGCCGCACCCAGCAGCCATTATGTTCATGACCCAACTTCTGAGCTGTAATTTTTTGTTTTTTTTTTTTAGCTCCATCTTAAGTCTTCTATCCTGGGCCAGAGAATCATTCAGCTGTTGGGTGTTTTAATTCCCTGATTTATATGTTGACCAAAAGGCGTGACTGAAAATCGACTAAGTTTTCTCAGTAAGTACATAGCTCTTTAATACATTAGACTACAGCTTTAAATTTTACTTGAAAATGCAATCACACAACCTTATAGGAACACACCTTTCTTATAGGAAGAAACACCTGAAAAAAAGAGATGGCTCCTGTTTATGAAGCATACAGAGTACGAGCTGTTGATGAGTTACATTTAGAACATCAAACGTATGCACATAGTAGGTCCTCAGTTAAGACTTGCTTAATGAAAGAAACAAAACAATCAATATTGATTCTCACTTTAAACAAAAAAGTAATGGTGTTTATTCCCCTGAAGAGTCACAGAGACCTATATATTGCAGTCTGTCCAGGAGTCATGGTTCCATGGTAGGACACATAAATCCATCATGTATACATATATATCTCCCACAGGTGCGCATGTGCTCTCACCAGAACACGGTCCTTTGCAGTCAGGAAAATCCTCTTACCACATCCACCCAGGACTGCCAACCACGAAATTGATAGTTGGGTATTAACTTTGATATGCCACCCAAATAAACATCTTCTCACCAAGCCAGAGAGATTACAAGTTCATTTCAAAAGGAATTTTTTTTATGTAAAACTTGTAGAATTTTTAAGAGCACCATTCATTGTGACAATTGGGTTTTCTCTGAAGTATTCTTGTACAACTATTTCAGTACACACCATCTAGGCATGTAGATAAGAATGGGGAGGAAATGAAAATATAGGAGTTGGGTTACTGACTGAATGTCCTCTTTAGCCTATTGGATGTGTGCATTTGCAATATAGACTCTGCAAAGCCCATGCTATTCCCACGTTTGCTTATCAGAAACAATAATGGTTAATGAAGTTTATCTATCGTTGGAATGAATAACTTTACAAGGCTGTGTTTTTAAGGCTTCTGAATTACAGATTTGACTGTGGGAGCAGAGTCTTGGGGGCAAGACACCTCAGATAACCTCGCCCACAGGGATTTCTCAAACAGTGCTTTTCTGTATGTCAACAGGGGCCACAAGGCCGTATAGGTTTCTGTTCTTGCGATTAAATAGCTGGCTCTCCTTCAGTGTGCTCTTAAATTTCTGCACAATGAACAGCCTTCAGCACCCTAAGGAGCATAAACAAAGGCTATCAGGAAAGTTCACCTACTCCCACATCCCTGAACAATGCTTGTTGCTAACTAAGCAGTTCCCAGGGTAGATTTATGATGCACAGAGCCCGGAGTGTGCACACAGGTTGAGTCCTTGGAATCTGAGGTCAGAAGCACGTGGTGTGCTCAATCGGAGGCTTTTAGAAAACACAACGGCGTAACCTAAAGTCTGAGCTTGCGTGCACACCGGAGGCTGCTCAGGCACTTCAGGAACTTACAGCAGTAATGAGCTTTAAGGCCTCAAAGCAGCCGATTGTTCCTACTCTGAGATTTAACCTTTTCCCTTCTCGACTGCTGCTGTTCTTACCCTCTAGTGAATAGAAAAATTCTGACTCTATTAAGTCAAGTAGCGCAAGTCAACTAAAATATATAACAGGTCTTGTGTGTAGAAAACATCATATGGATTATTTGTTCTCATCTCTAAACAAAATTATGTCTCTAATATGTATTTTATATTCTTATACCCTGAATTTTTTTTATAATAGGACACGATGTCTAATCTATGGGCTAATGTAACCCTCAACATTGTATGAGGGTTGTAAATCCATTACAAAGTACTTTAAAAAATTAAATGCAAGCCAGTTGTGGTGGTGCACACCTTTAATTCCAGCACTTGGGAGGCAGAGGCTAGTGGATCTCTGTGAGTTCAAGGCCAGCCTGGTCTATGTAGTGAGTTCCAAGACAGAGGTACCTAGTGAAACCCTGTCTCAAAAAGGAAAAAAAAAAAGGCTCTTTTCTGCTGCAGAATATTTTGGGGAATATTCTGGATAGTGTTATTTGCACAGGTTTGTATCATACTACAAACATGTAATGCAACTACAGAGAATAATGTCTATCTCTTGTTGCCTAGCCTAAGTATAAAAGTGAAAAATATGAATGTTTATTAAAATATGAAATAATTTAATTTCATCTTTACTTTTGCTCTTTAATGATCATCTATTCAATATTAGAATTGAGTTAGAAAACAGAGAAATATAAATGCACTGGACAATATCTGTATAGCTTTACAGACGTTCAGAAATATCTAAATACATGACCAACTATTGAAGACTATGGGTAGTTAATCGTATCTAAGTGGAACCATGTATCTCGGGCTGAATAAAATTGTTCACAGATCACAGGTGCTGTTACCTCCTTTCCCACAACATCAGCGTCACAGGGGCTAGTCCTTCCAGGCACAGTAGCATGTCACCTCAGCACTCAGGCTCTAGAGGTGGGAGAATCAGGAGTTCAGGGATAGCTAATGCTATTCACTGAGCTCAAGTCCAGCCTGAATCACATGAGAACCTGTCTCAAATATTAAAAATAAAGTCAAGAACTAGCCTATAATCCCAGCTGACTTGGTGTGAAAGTAGGTGGCTAAACTACAGTCTCTGAACAATTTCTAGATCTTAATCTTATGTACTTCCAAGTTCTGATGAAGTTCTGATACTCAGAATTTCCATAAACAGGTTTTAACATAAACCGTGATGTTAAGAGGGAGGGGGAATATAAATTTTGAAAATAAACTATGAAGAAGAAAGATCAATATTGTGGATAAAAACACAGTCTTAAAAGCACTCCTAAATTACAAGGCTGTCTTTTACAGACAGTAACAAAAGTCAGAAGTTTTGGCTTAGATGGTAGAAGCTGATAAAACCCACAGTTCTCAGTTCCAACACTTGACTGAGCTTTTCCTTATCCGCTAACTGGGAAGGAAAACCTGCCTAGAACTGCATAGAAATGTCGCTGAGAAACTAGCTTAGTGAGCCTAAAACGACAAAAAGAATAGTCCCCTACCCATTGCTTCCCACCGAATGTGCTTTCGACATGTCAGCAAACTCTTCTTTCCTCTTGCTACCACTGGTATACTGCTCGCTGTACAGCTTGAGGGACATCTGCTCGACAGCATCTCTCTGCGCTTCCAGGTAGCAGAGTTGAACCTCAGCCTGGAGAGAGAAGCAAAGAAGAATCACTGTTTTAATCCAGAAGGAGTGCATTTCAAGTGAGGTGTAACAACTTAAAGAAAGGGAATTGTTCACATCATTATACTGCATGTGCAGGGTTGGATTTAATGGGATCAGCTGGGCATATCACAGAATTACATTATAGATCTGAATCTTAGAAGTTCTTTCTTAAAATATGACCTGAATAAATGAATTCTCAGAAGACTCAGTAAATATCACAAACTATCCCCGAGATCATAACAGAGCACAATAAAACTTTACATAAAAATTCCATGAAATTCTTTAATAATAGTCTTCCTCGTGTTGGCATGCGTAGTCTTTTAAAAGAAGTCTCCTTCCAATTCATAACACTGGGATATTTCACGCATGTATATTTATTTCTTTTCTGAATGCTTTTTTATTTTCTTCACTGGGGAGAAGTAAAAGGCCTACCATTAATTCTACTACATATTTAATAATGGTAATATACTTCATTCATTGCATTTTTTTAGTTTGTACTATTATCTTAATAACTTTAAATCATGAGTATAGTGGCTTTTTTTTACATGTAGACTTGAATAAACACTTGGGGGCTCACAACAAAAGAAACTAAGTAATTTCACTAAAGAAAAATGATGCTTCATTTATTGCTCCTATCACAATCCCTATGGCTTTGGGTTCCCTAGAACACAGCTGAGACTGGAAATGAACTCTCTTCAAGGGCATGCTTCTCTGTGATGGAGGGAGAAGGCAGGGCTGACTTCTCATGTGCTGATGACCACGGTACTCTTGGATTTCTTTTAGTATGCTTCACAAAATCAAACACATCCATTAACAGTTCTGATCAACCTTAAAATTATTTCCTAATTCCACTGTGTATGTATTTTCCTAGAAAAACAGTTATGCTCAGCTATTGAGTAGTCACCAGAACTCATTAACATGTAAGAGAACTTAAGCCAGATACAACCTCCTATTCTTAGCCTCCAGAGCCAATGAAGGCCTTTTGCCTGGGCTTTTGTTTTTAAGACTCAACGATGGAGAAAAAAGGAGTCTCATAAAGCAGTGACTATGTAGAGGGCCTGAACCATTAGAAATCCTATGTTGTTGCCTTTCACAATTAGATAGTTGTGAATGCTCTAAATTTCCATGGAGAATTTGAGGAGATAATGTTCAAATTACTGTAGTTAGGTGTCAAAGTTTCAGAAAGTTCAATGCCAGTTTTTATATGTCCATCTAGATTTTTTTTTTTGCTCAAACCAACTAATTTGAATAAGAAGAGATTTAATCAGATTAAGAATTATGGACATATATATCATATATGTGCATATATATTCTTAAATATAGCCTGCTCAGTCTATGTAATGTTGCATGTATGATTTCAGGGCTTACCATTGGTACTGGATAACTAACTGGTGTGCTCTTCCCTGAGGAAGACTATTTCTCCCACTCTCAGCATTCCTTAGTTGCCTGCAGGTCTTTGTGTAGGACTGCGGTCTCTTGGGCTCTCCCCGCCCACTTGGGCAGATCTAGTGCTGTCCTTGTTCAGCTCATGTCTAAGCATTTGTGCTGGTGGGACTTTATGGGTGTAATGTATGGGAAGGTTTGGAAGAAGGGGCAGGAATGGAGCAATATTGTAATTACTTTGTAATCTCAAAAATTAAGGGAAAAAGTTGTGTTAGGGACTAAGGATGTAGCCCTTACCCCGCATGGTGAAGCCTTGAATTCTATTTTAAGCACCACAAATTTGAAAAACAAAATAAACTACATATAATATATTAAGTTGCCCAGGACCTCTAGAAGAGTAGACAGTGCTCTTAACCACTGAGCCATCGCTCCAGACCCCTAAAAATATATTTTAAAGAAAAAAGCTAATCAATGATTTGAAAATTTTGTAAAGAGCCTATCAGGACTATAAAATGGCTGAATGATGAAGAACACCTGTTTTACAATTGTCAAGGTTAGAGTTTGGATCCAAGACCCACAGAACAAGCCCAGAATACCACAAACGTTTGACTCCGGCTCTGAGGGATCTAACACTCTCTTCTGGACTTTTCACACACACACACACACACACACTCTCATATAAACATACATTCACACATACACACACATACACACATACACACCCATACATGCATACATTCAAACACACATACATAAATAAATCTTTTTTAAAAGCTTATGTCAAATTTTTCTGAGACGAATAAGATGACAGAGGCAGTAAACAACAGTCAAAGAATTTAAGAACAATCTCCGAATGCTGCAATCTCCCCTCCAGCAGTAGCCAAGGGGCATAATGAGGAAGCTGACCTGGACTGGGTACTCTGGGTATCCCATTAGAATAACACTTCTGGGCCATTAGGAACACACTTGTGGAGGCTTCTGACAACTTAAATAAAGTACTGGGCCATGGTTCACTCTGGGCAGTGATCTCACCAGTGTGTGCCACTGTTCACAAAACAACTCATAAAGAAGACAGAACAGGGACTTATCACCACTCAGAAAAATAGTCAGCCTTCATCCCTTAGTGGTCCACAGCCACTTCTGTGTACAGATGAAACATCCTAACAACAGTAGTGTGTGAAAGAGTCCAGAAAACAATTTGGAATATAACTAGTCTCTTAAGTTCTTTCTCACATAGAAAATTCCCTTCACTACGAGCAGAAGACCAGACAACCCAGGCCCTTCCTGCCTGTCTCTGCTTCTGTTTTTAATTCATTCAGGATGTGCTGATGAAAGTAGAACTACGTAGGGGGGTTTGTTCATTTGTTTGTTTGTTTTGCTAAGATTGAGTGGCATTGTCATTCTAAATTCCTTTACAGATTTGTAGACTCTCTTAGTTTTTTCCCTACTATACCTTTTTTTCAAGCATAACCTTGAAGGAGACGGTTTTGAAGAAAATATCATTTAAAATCAGTGTCACTATTTCTCTGAATAAAAGAGTTTTAATTGTCATCTAGGATAACTGTAGGTACTTTTAAAACTTCCCTGTATTTTACATACAGAAGCTTAGCCTGATAGATATTAAAGATAAGTTAGAAATGAAATTGGAACTTTTTTCTTAAGTAGAAAGAACAAGACTTCAGTGGTGGGTGTGGTTCTTCATTTCCAGGTTGCAGAGATGTTGAGCAGATACAGCAAGTGAGCTGGGCTAGAGAGATCCTGCTGGGACAGTCAGAGGAAGATCTCTGATCTTGTAGGAATAGTGGGGTTTAAATACTAACCCAAAGGCAAGAGTTGAAACTGGAATGGAATGCGAATCCCCTGGCACAGAGGACAACATGAGAAGAGGAAACAGCTCCTCCTCCCTCCAGCTGGGTGTTAGTACAGCTGGACACTCAGCCCAGTGCAGTGAATCCTCTGGTGTTCTACCTCACTTCTCCAACATCCTGCACTTGCTGTATATACTGTTCCCAGCTGATCGAGTTGTGTCACAGCTAAGATCACTGGTGTGCAGAGCTTGGGCTGGGCTCTTTTCTTCATAGTTTTAAGTATTGCTTTAAGTGTCATCTAGATAGCAATACCTTCAGCCACCCCACCCCCACCCCCACTCCCCGAGCTTTACACCATCACCTGACTTAGAATGCTTTAGGTCCCACTGTTTAAAACATAACTGCATTCTCAAATTCTCCGATTCTTTCCATATGTGATCCTTCCTTGTTAAACAAACAGCTAAAGCTAAAAGGTCATCTTGACTTCTTGTCTTCAGTTCCCATGAGTCAACCCTTATGATAGGAATTCATCCTCCACATCGTATCGCCTGTCTCTCTGAGCTGGCATTACTATGGTCTCCTTCAAGTCTTCATTGCATCTTACTTATGTTATAACAGTCATTAGCCAGCGTGTATTTCCTGTCAATCACTTCTATCCCTCCAACTGTTTGCACTGACATTGTCAAGAGTGGTCCTTATAAAACATGAACTGACTCCCTCTGAGCTCACTCAGACCCAAGAAATAAGCTTCCACTGCAGGCTAAGCAATTCCTTCCCCCTAAGCTAGACCTTTGACAGTCTCCCTCCTAGTGGCCATATTCTTGCCTTCTTTAATTATATTTGCCTTCTTTAATTCTTTAAACATTCCAAATTTGGGAGATTTGTTGTCTTGTGGTTTTCCATGTATTATTCCCTTTCTCTAGAACACTCATTTGATAATGTTTTACCTTTCAGCTTGCACCTGACATGCTACTTCTCATAGAGTCTTTTCTCAATGGCACTGTTGGAACAGTGCCTTCTTTATTTCAAGACCAGGTTATTGACCTACACAACACATGCATATGTAAACATCTTACTTTGGTGTTTGGTATAGTTTCGGATTGTCTTTGAATTTCAAATATTAGAAGTAGCTGTGTCTGCACCCTTGAAATTTTACATTCTGAGCACCTTGCTAGTGTCTGGGCCAAGACTAGCATTAGACAAGTAATTGTTGACGACGTGTGTTGTCCACCCACCCATTTATCACTTGGGCATTTGCCGAGAGTTTATTATAGCTGAGGAACTACAGCTGCTGTGGGTAGAGGAAGATAAAACACATTCTCTTCCTCTAAGGGAGTACAGCATAGAAGGTAAAGGCCTATGCCAATAAATAAATAAAGCAGCCACCTGAAGGCAGAGGAGAGGCAGCCGGCAGAGCTGGTGTCTGAGCCAGAACTGAGGTGATAAGTATGACTTTGGTAGATGAAGCCGTCTCCAGGGGCAGAATAATTGATTTCTTTAAGGGCCCAATGCCATGAAAGGACACAGTACACTCAGGATGGTGACTGGAGCTTTAGGGCATTTGAATAAAGAACTTAGAGTTTAGGGCGCTTACTGGAGGATGCAGGCTAGGGAACTCAAACACTATTCTGAGCATAACTAAGAGCCAATGAAGCAGCATGTGATGGCCGAGGTCTTCTCCAGCCCCTCCTTCCACCAGGCTGGGACTGTTACCTCATGGGGAGCCCACCCCTGTCGCACAGCTCCTGCCACTTGGAGAGCAGCTCAGTGTGATGGCTGTGCTTGGTTGTCAACTTCAGTATACCTAAAACAAACCCCAAAGAGAGGGCATACTTCTCAGGACTTTCTTTTGCTGAATTTGAAGTAGGAAGATCCAGTTCTAATCCAGATCTTGAGGTGGGAAGACATGGGCCTTTAATCTGAGTGGGTTTTGAGGTGGCAAGACACACTCCTAATCTGGGCCACACCTTCAACTGGAAGCCATATGGAAGGACAGGGAAGAAGGAAGCTTTTGTCCTTCACTGGCATTAGAGTCGATTTCTTAGGGATTCCAGCATAGGCTGAAGGTCAGAGGAGACAGCGAGCCTTGTGGACCAAGCAACTCCTGGATTCTTGGACTTGTAATTCACAGCATATAAGTCATTCTAATAATCTCTCTCTCTCTCTCTCTCTCTCTCTCTCTCTCTCTCTCTCTCTCTCTCTCTCTCTCTCTCTCCCTCCCTCCCTCCCTCCCTCCCTCCCTCCCTCCTTCTCTCTTCCCTCTCTCTCTTTCAGCATCTTTTGATGGGTTAAGCTTCTTGAGAACATTAACATTAATCTTGACAACTCTCCTAGAGAAGCCCATAGCCATGTTATCTGGTGTGTCTTACTTCTAAATGTTTCTCTCTTAACCTGCATCCTTAAATATATATGAAAATATCTTTATTAAGCAAACTCTGCTTCATACTGGCTAGTCTTGAAATTCTCTTCTGCATCAAAGCCAGGACTCCTAGTTGGTTCTGAGTTGAGGTTACCTAAAATTTTGTTTTGAGACTAAGTCTCACTATGTAGCCCTGGCTGGCCTGGAACTCACTATGTAAACCGGGCTGACTTCAAACTCATGGAGATCTGCCTCTGCCTCCTCAGTGCTGAGATTAACTGTATGTGCCATCGAGTTTGATGAGGTCCCTAACGGTTTAGGAAAACTACTTAGGCTGCTGAGAGGGACGCTGAGGACTGTACCTCTTTCCTATCCCTCATTGATAACTTCTTTCAGGGCATGTCTGGGATTTCTCTAAAGCATTGTTGAAGATCCTTTATGACAAAAACAGTTTCTTTTTTTTTTTTTTTTGTTTTTTGTTTTTCGAGACAGGGTTTCTCTGTGTAGCCCTGGCTGTCCTGGAACTCACTTTGTAGACCAGGCTGACCTTGAACTCAGAAATCCTCCTGCCTCTGCCTCCCAAGTGCTGGGATTAAAGGCGTGCGCCACCACCGCCCGGCAGACAAAAACAGTTTCTAAGTGACAGCTATAATAGGATTCTATTCTCTACAAATTGGTTCATTAAAATTTCTTGATTTAAAAAATGTTTCCCAATTGTTAACATATTTTGCATGTGTTTTCAATATTTTACTTAAAATGAAATGTTTTCTAAAAATCTTAAGGAACTAAATCACATAAGAACCTTGAAATAGAAAAAAGATAGAGTAAATGTTTGATTTAAAAATGAAAAAAACAAAGTTTCTCATCTTAAGAAGATGAAAATATATTAAAAAGTTTTTTTGTAAGGAAAATGATAATTCTGAACTAAAACAAAAGAGATTAGGACAAAGCCAAAGTTAAAATATGTTACAACATTTTTTTATGAAAGTTAAAAATTAAAGATAGTATAGGTTTATGGAAGCATGCTTAACAAATAGACTTTATATTCTAATGAAGTAATTACAGTTTCTACTGAATTTCTCATCAGAGAACTAAAACTTAACAAAGTGGAAGATTATTAGAAGTCCTTGTCAGGCTTCAAGTATTATAACACAGATAAATTTAACTACAAGGCAACCTTCAGTCTACAAAGAGATGGGTAAGCATAGAGAACACTGTCTTCAATGCTTCGAAGGGAAGATGGTACAAGTAAAATAAAAGTAAAAGAGCAACAGGGCTTCTCCCTAAAGAGCCTTAGCTAACCTTAGTGGTCCAAAGAAAAAAAATGGCTAATTTTTGGCTACATGCATGGCCTCAAAAACTCAGCATGAAAGTATAGCCAAGTGATGATGATGATGATGATGATGATGATGACATAATTGGTAATAATACAGAAAGGGGACTTGTACAGACTTTTTAAAAGGACATACCATGATTCTGTTCTTAGAGGCCTCCCCAATAGAGTTTAAGTATGAGCCAGTGTCATGCCAAGAAGGACGAATCACAGACCTTCTAATAACCATACAAAGCTACGTTAAGCTTATTAGCGGCTAGCACCTCAGCTGTGGTTAGATTTAATTCACTGTTTTCTTTCAGACACTGTTTGCCTCACACATGCTCAGTAATGATAACCTCGTGCTGATTTCCTTTAAATTTATTCCCTTTTTCAAATTATTCTTTAATGTTTTGCCGTAGCATTAGTATTAACTATCAACATACTCTTTTTATAGTACATGAGATGTCACTCCTAAACTCAAAAGTTAAGTTGATAAGAAAAAGTTGCTGTACCTAAGACCTGGTGGCGCTAAATGGTCAGACTAAAGGAACTTGTTCCATTACAAGCAGGCTGTAGTAGATATACCTGACAGTGGGACAATGTATCCCGACTCTCTAAAATTTACATACCCAAATTAAATCTTTGTCAGATTCTACCTTAAGTTTTAACAATTTACTGACATCATGGGTCATCATCAGACACTTCGTGATAGAGAGACACTACTAGTTTGGGTGCTAATCTTGGTGAGAATAATCTATTACAGACTTGATTCCTTACACAAGCTTTGATGTCTTGAGTAATGACTTCATCTCTTCCAGGTTTCTCTCAAATGTTGACCCTCCAATCTGCAAGCTCAGACCCTCTCATGTTACCCGAGACCAGAGAGGCTGAAGATCTTGATCCATCAGTAAGTAGGGTCTTTGACCTCACACTGCATAGAAGCGACTACAGATGGTTTTCAGCCCTCTGTAACCCTTCCAAAGTCTCAGGGGGGAAACTGAGACACACTATGACGGGCATGGACATTTTTTAAGATTTTATTTTTATTTATTTTATCTGTATGAGTACGCTGTTGCTGTCTTCAGACATACCCGAAGAGGCATCTGATCCCATTACAGATGGTTGTGAGCCACCATGTGGTTGTTGGGAATTGAACTCAGGACCTAAGGAAGGGCAGTCAGTGAGTCTGGTTACAGCTCCTGGCCAATTGAGAAGTAAGATTCTAGCACAATAAGCATTTGTTGTTAGCATCTGTTGCCAACAGAGCTAGAATTCTTATTATGTATAGATATTTTATATTAGAATAACAATGAACCAAGCATAGAGCCTGAGACAGTTAGCAATGTTAACAGTAAAGGCAGCTCCTGTATGTCTGTGATCTAGAGTTTTACTTTATCAATTATAATTTTATTAGGTGGGTCATGCTGGTTAGATTTAAACCAACTTGGTGTGTACTAGAGGCATTTGGAAAGAGGGAACCTTATGGAGAAACTGCTCCCATCCTATTGGCTTGTGGGCAAGCCTGTAGTGCATCTTCTTGGCTGGAGATTTACAGTAGTCATCACTGCTCCCTGTGGGTGGACCACCTACTATGCTGGTAGTTCTGGGCGCTTCAGGAAGGCAGACTGAGCAGACTATGAAAAGCAAACAATAAGCAATGTTCCTCTCTATGGCTTCTACTTCAGTTCCTGCCTCTAGATTCCAGCTTGGATGAGTTCCTGTTCTGATTGCCCAGAGATAGACTGTTGTCTGGAAGTATAAGATAAGATAGGCTCCTTCCTTCCAGAGCTGTTTTAGGTCATGGAGCAATAGAAACTCAAAGACATGTCTCTCAGGAGCCACCCTATGATCTCACTTCTATTCCTTAGGGACCCTTTGATGCCATGTGACTATTGTAAGAGACACCCTGACTCTCAGTTAAAGAAGCCCACGCCTTACACACAGGCTTTTGGGTGTGTCATGCTTTCTTCTGAGTGTCTCTCTTAATTCTTGTGTTTAGCATAGATTAGAAGATTTTTAGTGACTTCCCCAAACAAAATAAATTTTATTTTTTCTCAATTCATACTATACTAGACTTTGTTAAGCAAATTCCTACCAATCCACCTCCAGCTTTCAGGTAGGTCCAGTTCTCTGAGGCCCCCCTCCTGTTTCAGGGTTCTCCCTGTCTCTATCTGAAGTCAATTCCTCCATTTATATGCTAGAATTCTCTTAACTGACCAGAGATGGTTGTCCATGAAAAGTACCTTTTCTCCTGCACTACATTTTTCTATCCTCTGTGTTATTTACACTAGTATATTAGCTCCCCAGTGTTGTGCTTCTCTCAGGGTTAAATAATGCCAAAATGGTAGTTAGTATTTTGCATCAGTCTGGCTCTAGCCCCATTTTGTCTTTCTTCACTAGGGAGAAGAACCACAGTTATATTTATTATCTATATCTGCTGCCTCCATTTTCTTTCCTTTGTCTTGAATACCCAGGTCAGCAATCTTAAGCCTCCCCTCTACTCCAGCACAGTAAGGAGCATGTTCTCAGGACCTCTGCTCTAGATGGTGGAGCAGCTCAGTCCCCTCTCCCTTCCTCTGCTCTTCACTGAAGAGTTGTCTGCCACCCAGGCCTTCCTGTCCATGTTTGTGTGGCCGAGTTTCCAACTGTCATTTTAAGGGTTGGATTTCTTCTTTTATTTTATTCATGTATATTGGGTTCCCCCCCCCTTTTTTTCCTTTTTGTTTTTATTCACATAGTTAATTGTTTAAGATTTCTTACATAATTAACTTTGGGAATTCAAAGTACATTTTGTGTACAGAAATGGGCTCTGTCTAGACACTGACCCCCATGCCCATGATCAGGTACATTCTGACTGCACAGAAATAACACAGTGCTGTTACAATACAAGTAAACCTATATTACTGTTCCCAGCAACACATATGCCTGAGCAAGATAGCAAAGCGCCCTTCACTGAGTAAGAGGAGGATCACAGGGTTAAACATTTCTTTGGAACAATGTTGATTGATGGCCTTCGACAATTCCTTCAACAAATGTGTCTTGAATGTCTTTTATATATAATACATTGTACAAAATACAAATGTAGGTTTGACACTGTGTGTACCCTCAGGGAATATATAATCTACAACTAGAAAAATTATGGTTCATAAGAAACACTCAAATATTCATTCAAGGATCAGACTAATAAAATCCTTCAAAAATGTGCCAAGGTAACAATTAGTACATTTTTCAGCATGTCCTTTTTATCATTGGATAAAAAATTTAAAACTTCACACACACACACACACACACACACACACACACACACACACACAAACACACGACCAAGAGGGTCAGATAGCTCTTGGATAAAAGCACTTGCCCAAGTCTGATGCCTGGAGTTCAGAGCTAGGAACCACATAATGGAAGGAGAGAATAAAATCTTAAAAGCTGTTATCTGAGCATTGTACACATAGACACAGGACTACAAAAGAAATGAAATGTGAAAAACACTAAGTGAAAGTTTAAAATGTTCAACTATTTGAATAGTATTTTTCAGTAAACATCATTGCATATCCTGACAGTATACAACAGTTTATATTGTCACTCCAGAAAACCTAGCCTTAGGAAGGGTTAGTGATAGTTCTTGTATCTTTATGTAAAAGACAGAGAAACAATATTTTAGATCTTTAGGTGATCATTTCTATTCTTATTGACTTGTTTACAAGTCATTAAAAATGTTCAGTATAATATTTAGAAAATTTAATTTTAAAGCTGTACTTTCAAGGAGACTTGTTAAATGGTAGCATTCAAACAAAGTGGGGAAATTAACATTAACACTATTTTCATGATTTCTTTTGCATTTATGTATAAAGAAAAATGTCTTTCCCCTCTGTTTTAATGGCATATTGGATATTTATTAATCCAACAAAGAACACCTCCACCTCACAGACAAAAACCAACGTGACACACGATTGCATCCATAGGCCCTTCACCCACTGTTCAAGCTTTCCTTTTTGTAATGCAAGTGGCTAAACTCATTAAAAATTCAGCATTTTATGTCATGAGCTATGGTGGGGGAAGTGTGATTACAAGGTGTGGACTGGAGGGGATGATTAGAATTTTCGATGTTTCTCCATTACTGTTCCCTTAGCAGATCTCTGTGCTGTGACAGATGCGCCAAGTCTGTGTTTACATTCTGCAGCAGGAGCCTAATCCCTGCCTTCCACACCAACCTACAGAAAAGTCTTTATTCCCCTCCAGAAACTAAAAGTTAAAAATGTACATTGTGAAGATCCAGTTAGGACTCCCACAGTCTGCAGGGCTAGCAGCTCCTCCCTCAGTACTGCTATGCTGGCACATGCTACTACTAAGTCTGTGGCTACTACTCGGTACTTCAGTTCCACTGAATTTCTATAGAATAGTTGGCTTTACTTCAGTTCAATTGAATGTCTGTAGAATAGTTGTCTTTAAATGGAGACAGGGGGTGGGGGTGGGGGGAGGCAGGAGCAACAAGAATTATTTTACATACTAATAATAACAATTTAGTTATCAAAACAGAACCAAACAAGAGTGTCTTTATACTTTCTTCTGAAAACTCAGCCTCCTAGGGCTCCCATAATCAGGGTCTATAGTTCAGGAATGCATGGTAGCACTCAGCTCAGAGCCTATATCCTCATTTCAAAGAGAATCATTCAAGCCGACATCCACCCTGTCAAGAATCTCCACTTTGAGCTGCTAATGTAGAATAAAAATCAATATAAATTTTGATCATTTGATGAATATTTACTTCTTTCTTCAGTGTTTGGGGATTTAGAATTGAAAAGTGCTGAATCAAGTCATTTTAGTTTTTTGTGTTTGTGCCAACACCAATTTACTACCCTCCAGAAAATTCCCGAACAAGATGTCTCAGGTGGCAGGCATGTTGGTTTTTCCTGTCAATCATAACAGTGTGTCACTGGGGGACCATGACCATTTCCCTTTCATATGCCTGGTGTTCCAAAAGGGAGTCTTTTGATTATTTCCCGGGAAAAAGGTAAGCTTTCTCATTATGCACATATCGTAAACCTAGGTGTCTGTTGTTACTGCAGTCAACTAAGTCGAAATTGATATAATCTAGTAAAAGTTAAACACTTAATTTTAGGCTTCAAGGGTCATATACAATAAATAGAATTTACAAATGGGTTTTCTCCTATGTAACTGTCAGCACCCTGCCTATGACAAAGAGCTTTTGTAGAACTTCACTTTTCTCTATGCAAGAAAGCAAGTGACAAAGCATCAATTGATTGCTGTAACCAGTAGAAAGGCTTCACAGTAGAAGACGTTATTTACACTTTCGTTATAAGTGAAAACACACAAATAACATTAAGAAGTCTAGCAATTAAAATGCGTCTCTAGTACAAGATTAGTTACACAACTGGAACATCATGATGCCCCTTTATTATGATGTATTGCTAGATATGTACACACAATATTTATAGGGCACACACATATATATGTAATGTTATATGTAGAATGTTTCCACCCTGACACTAAGACAGTAGCTAATAATCTTTCCTGATTTGAATGAGACTAAATTAGTTGTAAACACCCAAAAGGTAAGTTATTCTCATTTATGAAAATACCTTGCATGTAATAAAACAGCAGAGGACCAATATTTAGGAGACATTTTTGTTGGTTCCCTATAAATTAAATAAAAAATAGCAGCAGCTGTGTTTCCTGTGGATGGTGTAGCTTTAGACAATTGCTAGACATTGTATAGACAGATGTTTTAAATAAAATAAGGTATTCAGTTTGCTAGATACCTTGCTAGATATGAAGGCAATTATAGGATATCTTTGTTAAATTACATTTTTCATTTTTGTGAGGAGAAAAAAAAAAGAATTGTCCTGGAAACAGTACCAACAGGAAATGATCCTATATCTAAACCAGCTGGATACTGTAACTAATATAAATTTACTTGAAAATAAAAATGCTTTGTGCCTCTGGAGACATGCAGTAACATGCCATAAAAACAGATGAGAATATCAAAGTATTTAAAAGGAGAAAATACATTTTATCTAGAAATTATGTTGTGATATAGTCTGCTGATTAATGAGAAATATATGGAGATGAAAAAATAGGGACAAAAGAAAAGCTACTTTTAAATTCACAATAGATATTTTATTTAAAGCTATATTTGTAGGAAATATCGATTTTTTTTTAGAAAACACCATTGCTCTTTATTATATTGACTATTAATCATAATAACCCAAAGTCATATACTTATGTATAATTGGGAGATTCTAATGGAAGCAGAGAATGCTTACTGAGTGAATTGAACATACATGCAGGATAAACTTCTTGTAGAAGTTCACAAAGCCATATGTAATAGCTTCAACATGGAAACTCCCCACTACCCCATTTACTCCCTTATCCTAATTCTTGTTAGCTATTTACTGGGAAGAAAAAAAATCATCTAATATGCTGACTCATAGCACAAAGGAATAGGCATTAACATATTAACATGGAGTTAGCACCAGTTTCATATATTTTAATTTCCTTCAGTTAATGATAAAACACACTAGCCCACAAGAATTTTTTTTAAAGTATGGGTAGGAATCTATTTGCAGGGTCACCAAGGCAGCACAGTAGGTACAGGTAAAAGCTCTGAGCCTGACAAGTTGAGGTCCCTCCCCAGACACTCATGGTAGGAGAAGAGAACCGATGTCTATGCACAAGCTCCTCTCTGCAAATAAATAAGAAACTGAAATTTAAAAAAATATCAAAAAAAAAATCTACTTGCACAAAAGTTGTGAAAAAGTCTTGGGTGTTCACTCTTCTCCATCTAACACTTATTGGGGTCCAGCTCCTTAGAGGTCAGGGTCTCAGACAGGAAGAGACTGTGAAAAGCCGAGATTTCCCATGGGCTCCAAAGTCAAAAAAGATCACAGCGCTTCAGGAACGGGCTCCTGGATGTCAACGAACCCAAGAGCAGGAAAGGGGTGCAGGACATAAATGGATCCAGGGTCAGCAAGCAAATGCCATGGGAGCAAAGAGCAGTTAGCAAGATGTTTTAGAATAAAACTCAAAAAATTAAAGTAAACCTAAAAAAAAAGAGAGAGATAAAAAGCACAATAGTCTTCTTTGAACAAGTTCTCCAAATACTAAAAAGAAAAAATAATTACTATTTCCTGGGAGATCTGTGTCTACTAATTCCCCCACCCCCAACACACACACTTCTTATGTGATTCTCGTGTGGTGTGTGTGTGTGTGTGTGTGTGTGTGTGTGTGTGTGTGTGTGTTTGTTGTCTATGAAAACACAGGTTGACCAGTAGGGATGCTTATGTTTTGTAGAGCTGGACATGCTGCTTAGATTTTCCTGAAAATTCTCCCTAGGTCTCTGAGTTACCACCTTCATACAAGACTAACAAAAAGAAACAAGCATATCTCTTTTTCTCTTCTTTGACATCTCTTTTCTTATCTATTGGACATTCTAATATTCTAAGTAAGGGACAGGTTGAACAAAATTATGTCCTCCATTTTTTGCTGCCTTTATTTTAGGGGCATTGTGAACAGACAAGCTAACGACAGGAATTAAATGCTATGCTCTAAATCTGTTTTGGCAAGAATGAGCATTTCTCATAAATGATTTGGTTGACATCTTAACTTCTTACATTGGCTACCAGCATGCTTTAGACACACTTCTCCAGAATCTTCGGGGCCTGGCAGCGTTTGGAGTGACATCATTCCTTCCTGTCAAGCAGCTTGGCCGTCTGGTCACTGGACACATCTTCTTTTAGTTTCACTCCTGAAATGACCCTGTTTCCCTTGTGCTGTGGACATGTACTTCCCTCTGCCTGGAATTTTCTGCCTTTCCTTTTCACATCACTAGTTAAGTTACATCTTCAAAATCTGTTAAATGGCATTTCCTTTCTCAATTATTTTCCTTCTCTTTTGTTCTTCTCCCTACCACTCTATCTTTGATTTCCCTAAAATTTATGACTGTATTTGACTCATTTTTGTTTTATAGTTATATTTTACCTATTTTTTGGAATATGTATTTTTAATTTATATCCTACTTGAAGGTAACTTTCACAATGGAAGAGACCATGCCCCCACTATCTTAAATTAAATTTTTGGAGAATTCTGTACATGATTCTACTTGTTTCTTATTCACAATTGCATCTCCAGGGTCCAGAAAATTGTGTGCAGCATGAATGAGTGAGTTGTTTATGGAAATTTGTGAGATATCCTAGTAATATTCATGCTAGAAGAAGCTGTGTAGTTTTAAAAAGTAGATTCCTGCTTGCCTGGTTTCAATCAATATCTAAAACTGCCAGTCTAACTAATGCCAATCTAAGATGTGAATTATAGCATTAAAAAGAAAGAGTCATTCTGATCACAATCGCCTAAAATTCTTTGCATTTTAAAAATGTATTGGGATTCTCTGAAATTTGCAAACATGAAAACCCTTGGACATTAGTAAACCCCTATGTTAAAGATTTAAATTTAAAGTGATATTTAGTTTTAGCAGGTCTCTGTAAAATAAGATAAAAGATTCAATAAACTCTGACATGAAAAAAATGTTATCCCCTTTCAGACAATGGTAGAAAATAGAATTCTCACAGTCATAGTAGAAAATAATGCTTGATCATCACAATCAGGATGGGAAAAGTCCAATTCCTAATGGAGCCGAAGGAAAGAGTAGATGCTTACTAACTGGTCAACCTCCCTAATGGATCACTCTCAGACTCTAAAATATACCCAGTTTGGCTGCCAGTTTTCAAGGGAAAGGGATAGAATAATTTACCTATTGAAATACCAACTTTTTTTCAGATTTTATGATATATGTCACAATCCTATATAGAATCTGTTCTATGTATGACTTTCAAAATCTAAACACCAAGTATCATTGAGATTGCTTTTCTTCACAAAGAATCTTTAATGTCTTTAAAATTATTTTAATATTCCAGTTTCATACTTAATATTCTGTTCTCTGCACCTAGGAGAGAACATTTACTGTTTAGGTCCTAATAGTTTGTTTTATCATATATATATATGTATATATGTTTGTATATGCACATATATCTTAGTTACTTTTCTATTGCTCTGAAACACCACCATAACAAAGGTAGCTCATAAGAGAAACTGTTTACTGGGGGCCTGCTTATAGTTTCAGTTTTCATCATGGTGGGAAGTATGACAGCAGTAGGCAGGCAAACACGGTGTAAATAAGTAGCTCAGAGCTTACATCTTGATCAAGACATGAGACATAGAGAAAGAGAGCTAACGGGGAATGGTGTGGGCTTTGGGAAGCTCAAAACCCACTCCCAGTGACACAACTTCTCTAACAAGACCACACCCTCTAACCCTTCCCAAATAGGTCCACCAACTGGGCACCAGGCATTCAAACATATGAACCTATGGGACCATTCTCAATCAAGTCACAATTAAGATGAGAAACTAGATAACTAAATTTCCAATCAGTGTTCAACAACCCAAAAATAACTTCACAAGGAACACATGGTGTGTCATTACTGTATGATTTTACAGTCTTTGTATCTTCAGGGGCATTTTGGTTATTTAGGTCTTTGCTTTTCTGCTGTACCTTAAATAGCTAAAACTCAGTGTACAAATAGTACTCCAAGGCATAAATATAAATATGTTAGAATTTGAATTGCAACCCAGGAAAAATGACTTTCATGCTTGGGAAACAGTTATCTGGGAGGCATTGGAATTTCTCATGGCTGGGGACAGTTGAAGCAACCCTGATTATTAAGTGGCACTGAAAGTTTCTTATGATCTGTTGGTGTATGAGACACAGATCACAGGACTACTTAGCATCCTGGTGTATCATTTGCTCCAGGATAAAGCTAAACATTTTGCCATCAGTTTTCCATAACTCCTATGACTGGACCTTCCCATGTGTTCCCTATGAGTTCCTTGATGATAAATGGAAAAATCTACCTGTCCTCTCATCAGACTAACCTGTGCCCACTCATGAATAAGGCTTTTGCATCTCTGCTTCTCATTGCATCAACTGCTCCATTTCTGCAGTTCCTATGCCCCCTATTCCTCTAGGATAAAGAATTTCCTCCCTTACCTGAATTCCCTGGATTGGACAATCTGTCCCCCTTGTATAAGGATATCTCTTTCTACCATGTACGTGTTCGTGACTACTCTATATGATTAGGTTTTAAGTATGCCCAGGGGATGTGTACCAAATTTGCTTTGATATCAACCTAGGGATTCTGATACAAGAAGACACTCAAAAGTACTGACTCCTAGTCAGGGAAGACTGAGAGGGTTGGTATAGCTTGCTTTCATCCAAGAAGAGTTGAAAATACTAGTTTAGTAATTAATGTAAAAGTTTATAGAAGACAAAAATATATAAGCCTGGAATATCATCTTGCACAGAGAAAAAAGAAGCAGTGATTGGCTAAAATACAAAAGGACACAGTTATATCATGAGGAGACCCTTTGGGCAAAAGGGCCAAATATATGCTCCAAATAGAATCTCTTCAAGTGATGGTTTCATACTGAACAATTTGTATATAACTGGATTCAAACCAGAAAATAAGAAAACAATGCCGTTGAAGAAGGTGCATTTACACTAACACATTATTCCAAATACTGGGAAGCAAAGGATATTTGTACATTATGAGAGAATCTGTACCTTATCAGAGTTGGTAAAAGAGTACTTTATAGAGATTTTTAGCCAGCTAAAAATACACAAGAAACATTACGATTAGTAGACCATTTTGTAACTTCCAAAGAAATAATTGATTGTAGCACACATGACCAATGGATATGTCAACAGGGAATTGAATCCCCACAGGATGCACAGGCTCCAGTGACTATCTGCAGGTTATAAGGGGAATCACAACTGTATGAAGGTCCCCACCACCACAACCTTTGACACCACAAATAGTAGAAATTCTGGCATAACCAGATGCCACCAGAACCACCATGTCACATATGGTAAGCCTCGATCTAAGAAAGCTTCTTGACCAAAATTTCAGTTTATGAGAAACAAAGGCTAGGGGAAGAAATTAGAGTAGAAGAAAAAACTTATGAGATATCCAGAGGATGAATCTAGCATATGAAATTACACACACACAAATTTACCTGGCATATTCCAACTGGTAAAGACTGGTGGGACCGTAGTTTGAATCGAATATTGAGACAGAAATAAAAAGACCAGGATCAGAATCAAAGGTAGCTATGAGAAGATAGATTTTTTGTTTATTTTATCTAAACTGCTGTTTTGTACCTTTAGAACCAGACCTAAGAGGATGATACTCTCAAAAAACAATAAACATCTTGATTTCAGGTATAACTCCACAGTCAGGATGGAGATGCACTGTCTGCCATTTCATAGAACATTTAGGGAGAAACATAATTTTTATATCTTACATAATTAGATATTCATATTTTATAGTCCTACCTCAAATAATCTATTATCCTATGAAATAATTATTGACTTTACCCTACTATTTGACACAGTATGCAAATTACAAATTAATTGGTTGTCTAATCCTGAGTTCACTATCTATCACCTAGAACGGGGCATATTCATTGGGCATCTGGATTAATGCTGAAATGATGGAGAGTAACATTTAGCTTAATTGAAAATCACTTGCTAATAGAGTTAGATACTTTGGGTAATAGATTACATTATTTTTGTGGTTTCAGGTTTCATGTATAACATTATCCTTAGCAATCACAATAACCTATGTTGGGCACCAATATACCAGATATTGTTCTTCACAGTGGAAAGAGAAAAAAAACTTGTACAAAGTCACATTGCTTCTGACTCTAAGTCCCATGCTTCATTTTTGGAACTCTACTTCAGCGTGGGTATCATTTCTAGGCAGTAGTCCCAAAACCATGATTTCCATTCCCTAGATAGTCCTTCACTGGTACTGCCAACGATTAAAACATCTGGCAGCTTGAATATGGTATCAAGTCCACTACGGAAGGTGTGCATTTCACTCACTTTCTGAAAGGCCCAGTGACCCATATCCTATGAACGTTAGATTCATCCAAACGTTTTTGCTCCTTTGTTCAGAAATGAAACTCCCTTGTGTACACTCTGATTACTTTGTCTTCTTGCAGCTCACCCCTCTACCACCATGTCATACAGTCTCTCGGAGTCCAGAGGCAGGAAGCAATGAAGCTTCACTGTGAGGGCATATTCTTGCCCATCTGATTGGTTTTCCCAATCAGTAGCATGCTTTATCATTATCATGATATTTTGATATGTAGAATTCAGTGGGGAGGAGCTGTAGTGACTTAAAAATTGGGGGCTGAACTTGGAACACATGAAAAGGCCTTGACTTCCTTCTGTTCCTTCTGGTAGCTTTTCTCTAACCTCTATTCTGCCTATTTGCCACCATTTCTCAGACATGACTCTTACACATGTGCTGTCCTCACTGAACACTGCAACTCACACCACTGTTTCCAACCTCTGGCTCTCCGCTCATGTTCCCTGCCACTTCCTCAAAATAACTTGCTTTCTGTTCAAAATAACCTTGCTTTCTCTAAAAAGGACATCTGGACTCTAGATGTTAGAAACTGTGATAAGACCCTGCTCATAGTAAATGTGTTTGTTTGTTTACTTGTTTTCTTTTTATTTTTTGTTTGAGTATTGAGGAAAAATACAAATGCAAACAAAAATTATATAATGTTATGAATGGACTACTTTTGGCTCAATGGTTAAAGAGGGAGTTGGATGAAGGGAGATGGGCCTAACATTTACTGAAAGATTAGGCTTTGACAATCTGTCTTCTCAACAACAAGCAGATGAGGAGAGTGCCTGGAAAAAATACGCAACTCCCTGCTGTGTAACAGTTTCCTCCAAGATTGCAAGGCAAACAACTCAAAACAACTAGTTAGCTTCAAGAAGTTCCTGAGACCGGCAAGGCCTTGCAGGAACAGGAACTAGCTGAGCTGCCTGGAAGAGGTTTAGACCAAGTGAGTCACTTGGGAAAGACACTCTCTATTCCCAGCTTTTGTGAGCTGTCACCCAGGCTGGGGATGGCCCTGGTGATGCAGTTGTCTTTGAGTCATTTCTGCTCCTGTAAATGACCCTTTGCTCATATTCCTATAAGTAATCCCAACGGAACTCATGGTTCACCAAGTTGGACTTCTCAGGAAAGTATTGTCACACAATACCCACCTAGTACCTGTTCAGGCATGTCTAAGCTTGCACACTCCTTTACAGGCTGCACAGGAGGACAATTTCTTGGCAATCTATAAGGTACTTTCTTTTAGTTTTATAACAGGCATCAGTGTATTTGGTCTCCCAGATTCTACCTATCAGTCTATTTGGGAATTTCCCCCTTGCTGCTTTTTGCTATGTTAGAAATCACTAATCCCAAAATTGAGACATTATTCTCTTTGGATTGAGCCTGACAGACAGAGAGGTCGTTAGATGATAGGTGATCCTCTTGACAAAGGAGAGTGAACACCAAGTTGTGAACAGTCAGAGACAAGTGAGAGATCCTGAGTTCAGATCCCCAGCATCCACGTACAACACCATTGCACAGGTACACTCCTGCACCCCACTGGCTAGCCAGTCTAGACAGTCATTGAGCTCCAAGTTCAGTGGGAGACCCTGTTTCCAATATAAGGTTTGAAGCAGTGCAAAAAGATTGCAGGTCAAGACAGAAGCAAAATAGAAAGCAAGTTAATGGTCTATAATCTCTTCATAAGGTTCTAAAGTCACTTCTTTCCAGAATTTCCAAATCCCTAAACTAGAATTTATTGTTCTACCCAACCTTCCTCCCATTACCTACACATAGAAGTTTCTTTCCAGGATTCCCAGTAATTGCCTTTCGATTTGGCACAGTCAAGGATACCCATTAGGCTGTCTCTTCCCACCAGATGTTTTTCAGCTGTTCTCAATATCTTTCTGCTAATGCTTTGCCATCTGCCACCTTAATGGTGATACAACAGGGACTGGATGCTTTGGTGACTTTGTTCTTCTAGTTGTGAAGACCTGGCCCGCTGCCTCATCCTAGGAAAGTCTGATATTCATATTCATCACATTACCCAACTAGTTATACTTTGATTCCATCTTGTAACAGACCAGTTAGCTAACTAGTCAATATGAGATGAAGGATGAGAGTGCCCACTGCCTCGTCTAACCCTATACCGTTCTTCATTAGTGAACACACAACATCCTTTCTGACAGCCACACACTCTGCCATCAGGGCATTAGCTAACATCTTTTTGCCTAGCCAATACTATTTGCCGTTACCTTAAATAATTTTTTATCACCATGCCAATAGCACATCAGAAGCAGCTATGCGCCTTTTGTGTCACCTTGATAGTCATCCCTTACACATGGCAATCTTAGGCTTGTTTGATATTCTCTACGGCTGAATGGAGACAAATCTTGGCCCTCTGAGATCAACAGTCAGTTATCAGAATCAATGTCTGCTAAAGCACAATAATAGTTAATGATGCTGATTTCCAAGGACCATAAATCAGTTTGTAATCTATTTGTATATACCTATTGAGACGATTACTTCTCTTTCAATTATTCACAGTAATGGAAACTATTTTTCTGAAACCATGATTATACTAGATGTCAGAAAGGTTATCACTGTTAGCTCATAATCCCTTCCAAAGACCCACCGGGAATGGTTGTTATTGGAACTTTAGCAAATACAGCAGTAGGTACAGGAGAGCTAACGATATGCATACTAATCTCAATGTACCTGTCTTCAGTTATCTGTTTACAATTTAATTAATTATTTTAAGATTTGGTCACTATCATATGATAATCTCATATATTATTTCTAAAACAATGCGAGCATTCAACTGTAATTGTGGTCATGAGCCAGGTTTGCTTGTAGAACATTCACATTAATGTTTAGAACCAAAAGAAAATGTTAATACAGTTGTCACCAGGATAAAATACACATTCACTGGCATTATAACAATGACTTATCCTGACATGCCTGCTTCTCCATCCCAAGCCATATATAGCTTATTAACAAAAATATAAGTCTTTTGTTTGACATTGTACTGAGATGCTAAACAGGAACTTGATATTTTATGTTCAGCTGGCACATAAAAAGAAGAGAAGCCATGGCTGTGTGTGTGTGTGTGTGTGTGTGTGTGTGTGTGTGTGTGTGTGTGTGTGTAAAACAACGGTGAAATTACTAGGTGATAATAGTTCACTCACTTCCATTTTAGCCAAGAAATGTTTTTTGTTTTGTTTATTTTTGTTTTATTTTTTACAAATACAGAACAATGTGGTTTTATAAGCCATAAAACAAGCTTATATATGGTTAAATTTATAGTGGTTATATATGGCTAAATAAAAGGAATAAGGCATTCATTAGCAAGGGACATGGATGAAAACTGTCATCCAGGGCAGAATGGAACAAGGGTAAGGACAGGAGTACTCAGATGCTAACATTAGTGAGATATTCAGGAGCTGATGTTTGTACTGAGATTTAGTTTTGTTTTAGACAATGTATTGCTGTGAAGCCCAGACTGGTTTTGAATCCATCATCCTCCTGTCTCAGCCTCCCTTGGATGGAATTATGGGCAGCAATATACATCTGGTTGTTTTCTCTGACTTTAATACAAACTTGGACAGTAAAGAAGAAACTGAGTTAAGACTAATGAAAAAGTCTTTGTAAATGAACTTAACAAACTCCACTGTACTTCATATAATCACTGCTGTTTTGCACCCCTAAGAGTGTTTTTGAAGTTTTCAGTGCAGTTAATTGAAACCCTACTAGATGCAAATCAAAAGTTCCAGCCTTAATTGAGATATTTTGAAAATTGAACCCATTGCTTCAGGCAGGTGCTACATGAGATTCCATTAATATAGGTAATTAACATTAGCCTCTGCTTTAATTAACATGCACACTTTAATTAGCAAAGCATTAACCAACATTAAAAAATCTGATCTTCATGCATCACAAAAAACTGCAAAGTTATGACTAGTATGTTATTTTTCTCCAAGGTTGTAAATCACAAAATAGCAATTCCTTTCAGAGAACACACCAAATTTAAAATATTAAACAGGATGAGACATAGGAGTAGAAACTATTGGTATGAAAAGCACTATTCTTAGAAAATATAGAGCCAGAGTGTTCCATATCTTGAACATGAATAGCATCCTAATCTTTTAATGATCTTTTGGGAGTCATAGGACACTGACATGAAAGGTTCCCATAGACCAGCATCTTCTTTTTTATGTAATGGACTAATGGCTATGCTACAAGACATGGCAGGACCATCTACTTCTTCAGCTTTTCTGACTCTTCCCAGAGACAAGACCGAATACCAGTTGGGGATGGTATTTAACAATAGAAGCTTGAAACTATCGGAGATTTTACTATTAAAACAATCAGTGTCGCATGTTTCAAAATGGTCATTTACTGTCACCTTACTTACATTATGTTCCAGACAGTAAATAATCACTAAGCACATAACTCTTATTAATACAAAATTAACTTTCATGTTATTTCTTTACTATGGTCACTTGGATGTGCTGAATTTTAAGTTGTGTTCATTTAATATTAGTATCCTTTGGTTTCAAGTTATGCTAATGTTATAGCAAAATAAATAAACAAATAAATAAATAGCAGCCCTTTAAAACACACATTTCAGAACAATCAGTGGTATCCAGATTACTAAGCAAACTGTTCAGGATGCTGAAATACAACTCGGCAGACAAGTGCTTGCCTACCGTGTGAGAGGTCTTCAGGGAGAAAGAGAGAATATTACACAAAATTAAGATAACGATGTCCCTGCAAATTCTCTTCTGTGTACAAGGAGTATTTTAGGACAAAGACATTTGGGTGGCTACACAATGAAAGTAAATGAGTCCCAAGTGTTCTGAGTAGACATTCAAATCTAAACAGAAAATATCAGAGAGCAGGGCTACTGTGTCACCTTGGAAGGGGAACAGGGGAGAGGCTGAAGTATCCTGAGCAGTTCAGGCTTGTTCGCTCTGTCAAGTCATTGCTAACTCGCAACTGTTCATTTCCAGGACTCCAAGAAGGGTTGGGCTGCTCTCCTTTCCCTAGCACTGGCCACTTTGCCACAGCCACCACAGGCTAGCACCTTTATCCTTCATAAATGTCATAGAGTGGAGTCCCATTCACCTTCCTACATAAGAAATGTGGGCTGGATAAAAAAGGCCTTCCCCAGGCTGACCACAATGCCATTTTTTTGTTCTTTTTTCCTCTTATTTCCTTTATTCCTTATTTATTTTCATATTAGCTTATTTATTTATTTTTGCATGCTGGGCAATCTTTCTACCAACGGGCTACATTCCAGCCTTCCCTTAAAATCTTATCTTCAATTACTTTTCAAGTAATTTCTTCTCCCATCAATTAGCCTATGCCTCCTTGCCCCCAGATATGAGACTTTCCTACCATGAGGTCTTCATAAGCAAGACTTCAATGTTAAATGCCTTCCCTGAGGTGTTCATTTACTTGGATGAGGACAAAAGCCCCCAGTTTCCCCTCTTCTGTCTGTTGTTCTGACTATGTATCACTGACCACCTTCCATTGGTAGAGATACATCCATTCGGATACATAAATTGTAGCCTCCTAAATAATCTTGAGCTCCTTAAGGTCAAGGCATCTCCCCAAGCATTTATTCTCCCACTTCTTATGTGATAGTTACTTGACAACTTGATATTTGGCATTTGAAGGGTTTAATTGGCACATAACATGTCCCATTACATAATAAGCTGTTTGAATATGCTATAGTGTTTACCCCACAGTACTCTTTACCTGTAGTCTAGTCCAAAACAAGGCAGACACTTTTAGATTACAGGGTAACCAAGGCGTGAAGACAATAACAGTGTTCATGAATATGTATATAGAGTCTTTGTATCTTAGCCCAACTCATTCTGATGATATAAACATCTCTTTTATATCAATTGTTATGAATCTGCTGAAGTTTCATTCCTTTCTTGGTAGTCAGTATGCCGATTTTAATAATTTTACCCACTAATATGTTGTTCAGTTTGATGACTGTCTGAAGGATCACCTTCCTTTGATGACATGGTCACTAGTAGGCTGCCCTTCCCCTAGTCCCACCCCCATGTGCATATGCACAGCACTTTTGGACACAAAAGAAAGGAGGAGATGACAATGGGAGGAAGACAGGGTGAGGGACAGTAGGGGAGGTTAAAGGAGGGTAGTGGTGGGTAGATATCATCAGAATACATTATATAAGTACTTGAAATTTTAAAAGGATAAAATGATATTAAAATAAGATGTCCTCATTATCTGTTACATTATACAGAGGTTACAAATCTCATACATATTATTTTGAATTTAAATCTGAGTAGTCTATTGTATTCTTTATAACTTGTTTTTAAATAGCTGCTACATAAAGATTACAATTATGTGCAAAGTGTCTTTATGAACCATTTGTGGTATACCTTCCTAGCACTCAGACTTGTGCATTTTTTTGTATTTAACTTGTCTGTTGTATTTGTGGTTTGGTTCTCAATTCCCTTTCTCACAGAGAAGAACAGCTCCTCTTTTTTAAACCACGCCATCTTATTCCACAACAAAACATCCTCTAAGGCAGCCCTTGGGGTGAGAGAAATACACTGTGGGACAGTGTCAAGCAAACAGACCTAGGATGTCAGGCGTGCAAGCTTCAGAGTCCAGCTCTTGTGAAACTAAAGAATGTAATAGCTTCAAAAAGCTCCCCCAGCCAGTTGCAAATGACATACCAATATTAAATTGAGCATGACATTTTTTGAGAGAGGAAATTATACAGCAGATATATAGCTGCTAAAAATTATGGGCATTTTATAGGGCAAAGGCTCATTTTTAATAAAGAACTGAAATAATGACTTTAAGTTTGAGCAATTAGTAGGAGTTTAAGGTACAATGGTTTCCAATTAGACTTATGCACATGGCAGAAGAGCCCAAATGGGTCTCTGATTTGCTACTATGAGTCTGCACCAGTTTTAAAGGAAAGAGACCTAAAATTTCCACTCATACATAAATGTGAAATGATGAAATTCAATTAGTATGTTTTTGCATTGATTGACTATATCAATTCATGACCATAAATAATAATGAGGCAATATTTTGTTTCCTCTATGTTTGCTAACATACAAGCCATTCAAAGCAAAAGAACAGATACAAACCTGACACTTCTGTCAACTTCATTGTGTTCTCCAAGGTAAAGATCATTATCCTTACAGATAATAGATGAGGAAATCGGCACACAACCCTTACTTACTGATCAATAAAAGAAACAGGAAAAAATAACCAAACATAAGTACTGAAACTGTCAATAGTAAAATACTTGATATTGAGGCCTACTATGGACCAGTTAACAGGGCAACTCTTTCAGGTTTTAATGAATGATACACAAAGCTACATGAGAGACATTAGTGTTGGATTAAGAAGTTTTAGAGACAGGCATTCAGAAAGAGGAATGTGAAGAAAATAGGAGAACCAAAAGAAAATTACAATGATGTGCTGCATATAATCTCTATGGGAAACATGGCTTCTACAGCCCATGGTGATACAAATGATTTCAGTGTAGTTTGAATGATGGTATCCCACCCCATCTACATTGAGATTTAATCCCCAGTGCAACATAAGCTTGGCCTTTAAGTAATAAAGGCTCGGCACCCTCCCAGGGGGACTCATGGTTGAGGGAAGGCACCCATTCTCCCATCCGTTCCACAAGTTAGAAGAGCATTTCTGCTCCAGTGGGCACAGCAACAAGGTGCTGGTTTGAATATGGAGAATGTGCCCTCATTAACGAGCAAACCTGCCAGTGCCTTATCTTAAGTGTCTCAATCTCTATGAGAAGTAAATAGCTGTTCTCTATAGTGTCTCAGGTACTCTGGTGCAGCAGTACAAATGACCTAATGCAGGGCCTTGTGGTATGGAGTATACTATCTGTAACCAGTAGACTCCCTCAACTACCATGACAGCAATGCCATGCCAAAACACTCAGAAATGTCAAGAAAACATAAAGCCCACAGTCTTGTGACACATGAAATAACCATGGCAGCCCTGTTTTAGATGGAGAGTGGTTAGGGCTTGGAGAGATGGATAAGGTAGACACTCAATAGTACATAAGTTCAAGGCACTAGACACCCATGGTAGGACCTATTAAAATATATGGTAAAAGGTAAGGAGGGATATTGGACAAATTCCCATGATAAATCAGTACCATACCAAGTACCAAAGCCAACTCGAGTTGGCTCTGTAACCCAAGTCAAGTTTGAGATTTAGGTACCATTGATAATTTTCTTCCTTTATATGTCTCAATAACTTAAAATTAATTTTATTACCCTCCTTTCAAGAGTCACAGGATTACATTTGTGAACACATTAAAAAGAACATTCTTGATGCTATCTAGTCTAGTTTTCCTATTAAATTTTGATATTTTTTTCAAGTGTTAGAAACCTAGTCATAGTCTGGGTTAAGAAAGGTGAAATCTTACTCCATTTTCGTAGAGAAACCTGCTTCAATTAAAACGAATTTCAGCTGATAATTGGTTCACTTTTATTTTAAAGCCAACATAAGGTTTTGTAAACTAATTGTGTCTAGCATTTAGAAATCATGATGAGTTTATGTCCTTAAAAGCCTTATCAGGATGTGTTAGTATTCGTGCAGAGTCGATGGAGCATGGAGAACACTTGGATGCACAAGTTTGCACTGCCTGTGACCCGAACGCAGTCGGTTCTGTTTAACAGAGAACAAGACTCAAACGGACTACCTGTTTTTAATCTCTAAACTTTCCAGCTTTGAGACAAATTCAATCTACAAAACAGTAATAAATCTGTAATCGATAGATGATTAACTCAACATCCGAGAGTCCTCATAAGGATCTAGTTTCAAAAATGAGCTACAGGAACAGTGAACAGCATTCATAGGCGCCTGGCAACGTACCTTAGTGACAGCTCTTCGTTTGTTAAATAAAACTAATTTAAAACTAACCTGGGATGAAATGTTTTGAATTCTTTATATGATTCTAATAAAATTTGGGTCACCTTAAGAAAGGAACTACATATGACAACCATAACTTATTTAAAGTGACTCATTTTCACATATTTGTTCTATGTTGGCATGCTAAAACTTACAGCGTATTGATTCATGTTTATAAAAACAAAGAATTAATGATTCATAGTGAGGGAAGCGTACCTATAGATTTATAAATGACGAATACAAAATAAAAACAAAAACATACCAGACTATATTGCGATCTTTCAGTTCATGCCTTAGAAATATAAAGAAAATTCTAGAAATTTACTATAAATTTAACAACAGAGTTAAATGTAAAAGAAGTTTCAGCGTGCATTCCTCTGGCCGGTTGGCATATGCAATAGGAAAATGCTGGAGACTAGGTTAAAGAGTCTGAAAGGATTTTAACCTTAAATTTGACAGAAGTTAAATGGCTGTGACACCGGGCTCCCCTGCTTTATTCCAACTAGTAATCCACCCTCAAAGTTCCTGTCAGGTAAATGACCTTGTATTTCATTAACTGATAATTAAATGGATTTATTCCACTAACGGTTTTAATTAAAATGCTAGAAATATTGATTACCCCTCTCATCCTTATTCCCCCAGATGAAAAAAAGGTTTTAGGAATGTTTATTTAGAGAAGACAGAGAATTAAATTAGATTGAATCTCTGTGAGACCCGAAGACTGCCTCTTTCATTTCTGCTGCTCAAGCAGAAAAAGGTTTCAATTTTTTGATGTTTGATTAATTATTTTGAAATCCATTTATGCTTACCTTGGTGTTTAATTAAAAATGTCATTTTTAGCATAATTAAATTGGCTATCTGTGGAAGACTAACTTCAAACTTATATTTTAAAAATTCGATTGCCCCCCCCTTTTTTCTTTCGGTAAAAGAAACTTTTTAGTTATTTGCTTTCTCAGGGACGGTGCCACCTCATGAATGGAAAAGCAGAATTGCCGAGCCTACTCAGATTCCCACTTTTGAACGTTGGGCCGAATTTGCTCATGACTTTTAAGTCAATGTTTCTGACTTTTAAGCCATTAGTGACTCATTCATTTTATCAAACACTGGGAATGCTCTTCTGAATATGTGGAACTACATAATGTTTATACTAAAGTATGGCTCAAAACAGTCCGGAGCATGCCTAGACGCTTTCACAGCTCCGATTCAAGTGGGTTAAGATGCGGTTTCTTACCGCCAGGTTTGTCAAAGCCCACTCAGGTAACTGGAAACCATTCCTGCTAAATTCCAGCCCTGATAATGATAGAGAAGGAAGGGAGGTAAACTGCAAAGAAGATTCCATGCTGCTGGTTTATGGTGCCCCACAGAAGGCATGCCCTTCCAAGTGGCTCACCAAAAACGGCTATTCTGAAAATGATCACTACCAGTTTTTGTTTTTGTTTTGTTTTGTTTTTGTTTTTGTTTTGTTTTAAGTACTTCTGAGTTACTAACTTCCACATAAAGGAACAGTACAACCTCAGAAGCAAGCGACAGAAATCCAGTCTTACTTGTGAGACATTTTGCTATCATTTTAAAACTCAAACCACCTAGGCTTTAACATACTATTCTAAAATGTCTATTTTGAAAATAACACTTACTGAGTCTCCCTTTAGCAAAATCTGGCACATAATAGTGTGGACTTACTGAAGTCTCAGAAATAGAAGGCATTCAATTCTCTCCGTTGTGACTACTGAAGCCTCAGTACCCTGCAGTGGACGCTTGTATTATTGTAAGTGGAAAAGGGGGAATGGCTAATCTAAAGACTCTACAAAAACTCCTACTAGGTACAATTCAGTATATCATAATTTGTCTTTTTTAGGGCTTAAGTGTCTTGTAGGGTACACACACACACTTTTTCTTGTCATCTTGAAAGCTATAATGACACTGATAACCTAGGTTTGAATTAGTTTCAGGAAGGGTTGGTTCTAAAGAGGTGTCTGCTTAAAAACCAAGGCATATTTCATGCAACTTTGCACACTAGTATTTCCGTGGCACAATGGCCCACAAATATCAACATCTCATTTTTAATTGCTAAAGATATTTGAGTTCTTAGCATCTGTATCATGTAAAGCCAACATTCATTAGTTAACATTTGAAAGTCTCATCTCAATCTTGTAAATTTATTCAAAGACTATTATGAACCATAGGTGGGGCTGTATCCTGTTTTTGTCACGGGACGACAATCCTGGCCAAAGGTTGTGTGTCAGGATGCCGAATTTAAAAGCTGAAAATATTACTTAAAACAGCTTAGTTGGGGGTTGGAGAGATGGCTCAGTGGTTAAGAGCAGGAGCTGCTCTCCCAGAGGTCCTGAGTTAAATTCCCAGTAACAACATGGTGGCTCACAATGATCTGTAATGTGATCTGATGCCCCCTTCTGGTGCGTCTGAAGAGAGCGACTGTGTACTCACATACATAAAATAAATAGATCTTACCTGCTTAGTCTTCCTATTAAATATGAGGTGGAAAAGAACTGGTTATTTTCTTTGTTTGGGGGGAAAAAAACCCACAAGCAGCATTCCAGGTCTGCATTTTTCTTACCAGTAAAAGGAGACATACATACAATGATATACCTTTCTTTTCTCATCTATCAAATGGGAACAAACAGAAAAAGAATGTTGAAGCCTTTGTGAAAATACTGGTCTTGAAGGCCAGTCATTAGCAAAATGATAATTATTATCAGAGGTTCAAATTTGCATAGAGCAAAGACTCACAGATAAGGACGGTTAGCCTGGACTATCCTACTTGAAAATGTCACATTTCCTTTTCATAACAATGCAAACAGCTTGTCACGTCTACCGTTTCTGGTATTTAAACAACAGCTACTTGTCAGAATTACCAATAGTTCTATTGCAATTACATACATTTATTTCCTTGACTCTTGTTTTGAAGGATAGTGTCACGGCATGCCCTCAGATAAAGACGGAAATATTTCCAAGTCACCAATAGAGTTTTATTGCTTTTTCCTATGAACTTTAAGGAACTAGCCAAGATGAATAACTTCATTTTTAACGCTGATATGTGACATATTTTAACCTGTCTACATACAAAAGTGTGCTGTTAGCAATGCAACTTTCTTCCAGGCTGCTATGAATCACCGTAGCCTCCCCCTCCCCCTCTCTCATGCCCCATTGCCACTACCTTACCTTCAGCGCTTTTGCTAGATTTCAATGAAGACGGAACTAGAGGGCACACATTAGAATTTTATATCAGTTCAAGAAGGGAAGAAAAGAAAGACATATGAAGCCAGAATGACATTCATTGAAGGTTCCCTAGGGAAGATAACACATGTTTTTGTCTCTCACCTGCTAGGCATGCTAAATCAGTGCAATGATAAGCTAATTTATGAAATATATTTCATTGAAACCTGGACATCTTTACTGTTGCTACTGCAGCCATTAGAATTTCAGGAATAGCCGCAGCCTAATTTTTAAAACATAAGAGACGTGGGTTTTCTAATATCAGGCTTGTGATAGATCATACATGCAGCTTCAGAGCGCCAAGTAAGATAATTGCTAGTGTAGCTAGTTAGCCTAGACTAGTTAACCTAGACTCGGAATCTTTCTGTCTTCCTGAAACGTCTCATACCCGTGATAAATACCATTAATTTTATTCCAATGCCAAAGTATTTAGGTTTTAGTGAATCCAAAACCACATAAATATATCTTGTGTGTTATTAGATGCCTTCCATGTACAAATGCCATTACATCCTTAACTGACCCTTGACTGTGCTAAAGTTCAATGTCCATGCTTGCATTTTTGACCTGTCTTGTCAGTGTGCAGCCTTTGCCTACTTTTCTTCCGAATTGTGACTTTAACAAAGCTATTAGGCAATTGCAACCAGAAAAGTGGGGCCCAGAGGTGACAGAAATGACTCCAGAGATATGTGGTCCAGTGTTTCCAGGTGGGCACCATTAAAATACAATGCCATCATGGTAGCCTCTGAAGCCAATCCTGTTCATTAGCAACAGAGCAGATAGTTTTTCATAGAATCAATGCCTTCTCCAAGGAATGACAAATTAAATGTGGATCAAATTAAAAGCATCTAAGCATAAAATTAGAGTCAAAATAAGCATTTTTTCCATTAAAAAGTGTTATTCAGCCTTGTGTGGTATTTTTCCCAGACTCCTTCTTGCCTTACCCTGATCTTCCCAACAGGTTCCCAAGGATTATATACAAACAGCCTCCTGCCTCTCTCGCTGAAACCAGCACAGCCCTGTTTAAGGCAGGGAAGTTTATCAACACAGAAGTAAGTTCCCCTGTTACCCATGATAGACACTGTCATCAAGAGACATGTGGAGTCAGGGGAGGCCAGTTATAGAGGAGAGAGAGAGATGTCTGTTTACCCACAAATATATTGGCAATCAGCAATGGTGGGGAAAGAAATGCACAAACATTACTGATAGCTTGATGGCATTTAAATAAAATATTCAGGGTAGAAAATTTCCTCAGTGCCACCTTGCTCTTGAAAGTGTGCTCTTTACAGAATGAAATACCTTTCATTGATAAGTAAATAATTTGTCCAAATAATTTTTCATTAAATAACTCAATTTCCCTATGTATAGAGTCAAATATTAGGTAGAATCTAAGCTTTAAGATAGCTCACCATCAACACTTAATACTTCTTTTTTTAATTTGCTGAGTGGTAGCAACATTCTAAGTTACGAGCAGATAACACAAGACAAAGCTATGTTACAGAAATAAACCCATAACTGGGTGCGTCTGGTTTGTCAATCTGTGTTTGAATGACTTGGTTTACATAAACACACTCTGTTGCAAGCCAGAGCATCCTGACAGTTTTTCAGCAGACAGGAGACCTCACAACAAAAACAGAAGGGATTTTTTTTTATTGGATGAGCAGGTGGAGAACTATTGAGAGCGCTGGGTGAGGTACAGAAACTAGGAAGGTTCGAGAGATGGCCAAAACATAATTTCCATATGTAAAAAAAACATGGGCATTTTAGGATGTGAGAGTTGATAAGAAAGAAAAGAAAGAAACAGAAACAGAAGCAGGAAAAAATCAGGAGGCTAAGGAATTTGTTTTTTCAATGTTGATCCCCAAAATCAAGAGAACTAAGGAGAGCCAAAGCCTGTTCCAGAGACTTTGTTCCACTTTATAGCAAGCTAGGAGAAAATTCAAGTGCTTAAAACCTTTGTACTTCCTAGCCCAGCAGAGCTCACAGGAGCAGCCTAGAAACAAACCCCCCTGGGCAGTATTCACAAGGAGATCAAATGGATGTCTCAAGAAACCAGCAGTATGTGAGAGTTTCTTTGCTCCAAGGTCACCAGATATAACCTAGCCAGATTAGAAATTACTGACAGCTCTTTTCTCTGATGTGCCTTGAAAACACTTGATGGGGGGACAGATGACCTTCACAGAGTCACTGCTCTGGACATTGTTAGACAATTTTGGAGTAGCAACTTCCCATCTCTAATACTTTTTCAAATTTTAAAGATTGCCCCTGAATCCTTCTGGAGATGGATGTGTGTATGTGGGGGTGGGGGCGTGGGGGGGTGGGGGGGCTGGAGGGGTTGGGGAGCAGGGCCTTTGATGCTTTTGTGTCATGTGTCACTGGGGCCAATAAAAGATCACCCAGCTAAAGAGACCATTTGACACCAAATGATCTGTGGGATATGGTCTAAACCAGCAGCCATTTCATCCCCAGGGATGTGCAGAGCAGTTTCCATACGTCAAGCTTATGGGCTCTGTGTACATATGTACACACATGAGCCTTTTGGGATTCATTGGTATTTCAGTCTCAGGTGAGTATGACATAAGAAAAGAAGGGGAAAGAGTCAATTAACTGCCACCAGCACTACTGATGTCTTAAGCCCAAGGAAGAAGGTATAACCAATGGTGAATAACTGTGTGCATTTGTAACTCTTATTTCAGAAGGCTTTGCTATGAGCTGAGAATTGAGACTATGAACCAAATATCTTACAATTCAAATGTCCACTTAAATGAAGGCCTGCTCTTTTTTATTTGTGCATTCTTCCATGATGATAGAAGTTATGTAAGGAGAACCTATGACCTTTTTTAATAGTCTCAATGCTTGGGAGCATAGTTAAGAATCATAAAAGAAGAACAGAGGAATAAAAACAGAAATCAAAGAGGTATGGTATAAAAAGAATCTATCAATAAAATGAAGGGGAGGAAAAGGAAGAACAAGAATCAGAGGTGTGGAGGTAGGTGGGGTGGGGGGCTGGCAGGGGTGAGGCTGTTGTTCAATAGCACGATGTTTGCCTAGCTCAAAGCCCTGGCTTCTAAATGAACAATTCCAGAAGAGAAGAGTGACTCCCGTTCTAGTGGATTCCTCCATTCGGGAACTGGAAGACGTCTTTTTTAAAAAAAAAAAAATTTATTTTATTTTCTAAGTTTTTTTTATTTACATTCAAAATCATTTCCCCTTTCCCGTTTCCTCCCTCCCCAAAAGTCCCATAAGCCCCCTTCCCTCCCTCTTTTCCCTATTCAACCCCCTCTCACTTCTTTGTCCTGGTGTTCCCCTACATCCAGTCTTTCCAGGACCAGGGGTCTCTCCTTCCATCTTCTTGGAAATCTATTGATATGTGAATTATGTCTAGGGTATTCCGAGATTCTGGGTTAATATCCCCTTATCAGTGACTGCATACCATGTGTGTTCTTTTGTGACTGGGTTACTTCACTAAGGATGATATTTTCAAGTTCTGACCTTTTGCCTAGGAATTTCGTGAATTCATTGTTTTTAATTGCAGAGTAGTATTCCATTGTGTAAATATACCACATCTTCTGAATCCATTCCTCCGTTGAGGGACATCTGGGTTCTTTCCAGCTTCTGGCTATTATAAATAAGGCTGCTATGAACATAGTGGAGCATGTGTCCTTATTGCATGCAGGTAAAGCCTCTGGGTATATGTCCAGGAGTGGTATAGCCAGATCCTCCGGGAGTGTCATGCCCAGTTTTCTGAGGAAGCGCCAGACTGCTTTCCAGAGTGGTTGTACCAGCTTGCAATCCCACCAGCAGTGGAGGAGTGCTCCTCTTTCTCCACATCCTCTCCAACAACTGCTGTCTCTTGTGTTTTTGACCTTAGCCATTCTGACTGGTGTGAGATGGAATCTCAGGGTTGTTTTGATTTGCATTTCCCTAATGACTAAGACTTCTAATATCTACTAAGATAATGCATTGGTAAAAGGCCCTTTTAAGAAAATGAGGTGCTAATATTCCTTATTATGCTTATTTGGTAAGCGTTATATTGAAATGTATAGATTTGTTCTAGCTGCCCCAGTAAGTCTTGATTCGCCCTCTTTTATTTTCATGAAAAGTTTTTTCATCCTAATGAAAATATTCTAATACTACGTAACACTTTAATCATATTGCCAATTTTCTCATCATGCAGTATTCCCTTGGTATAGTCTCAGCACTGAAGTACTTTAACTGTACCTCATATAGAAGCTGCATGGAGCATGTGCACTTTGTAATGGAATTTTCCTGAGTAATGCTAATGGTGAGATACACATGTAAATTTTTGTGCATCAAAATGAAAAGATATCTCTATATATTCAAAATAAAGTTTACTGGTGATTCATTTAACATTTACAAAGGATTCACTAATATCTGAAGCTATTCTAACCACCTGAAGGTCATAGGAAGTGGAGTGTTCTTCAAATGCCCCTACTTCGGTGAGTGACTAGGACAGAGTTCCCATTTGTTGCTGACTGCTCCCCTCCCCCCACCCCCAAGTCCATTTAAAAATGAAATGCTTGGCTTTAAGGGCATTTCTCCCTACATAAACAAAAAAAAATCAACTTGTGGACGAAAAAAAAGATATGTACAACTGCCAAGTATGTGTAAGTTCAAAAGTTTTCTTATTGCCTGAAATAGAGATGCAAGAAATTACATTAAAGTTTTAAACAGAAACAGAAGTTTTCAGACAATGTAGATCAAAATCTATTAGAGATAAAATTGTTTTGACAAAAACTGTGTAAATACAATGCCACTGGCCGCAAGCCTGTTATTGAATGCAAGTGGAAAATGAGACGAATGCTCCTGAAGGGGCAACCGCTAAAGTGACACAGAATAAACACAGGCATTTCGGAATAATTTTTCACATTAATTATGTCCTCTTATCGTAGATGTATAACTAGCCAAGTATAACAGCAATAACAAGATAGCACTGAAGCTATTTTACAAACAGGAAGAAGCAAATAAAATAATACTGATATGCTAGTTATTAGATTACTAGCCTTTTATCTTGTGAAATAGCTTCCCCGAACAGAAAGACTATATTAATCATTTCTGTTCCTCCAAGTAAATGATATTGCATTTCTGGAAAAAAAAATAATGTTAACAGCCTCTTCCCTTAAATATACCTTCATTTATTTGCTGATTTGCCATCTTTGAATCTCCAGTTACTAAGAACATTTTCAAAGAAAATACTTACAGCGTAAGGACACTGTTTGGTTTTGTTTTATTTGTTTGCTTCTTTCTCTAGATAAAAATGCGAACTCTGAAGAGCACAGTCCCCATTTTTCTTGCACAGAAACATTATGCTCTTTATCCCTTACAATAAAATTTATAATTTTAACCTTAACCCTATAATTCATAATTTTATTAAGGAAGAAAATATCCACAAATTTGACCATTTGCTCCCTAACAAGCTTCCCTTTTCTCTAACTCCAAGGACGCTTTCTGTTGTTTCTTACATTGGAGAACACAGGGGCCTTATTGCAGTCAACTAGTCCACACTGTGCCCTTCTGTAGCTGCCTCTCAAAATTCTCCTTCACTTTTATATCCAAGCCCAAAGCTGGAGTCCAGGAGACTTAGCACAGTTCCTCCAATTTCCACTTAAAAGCCACTGGCAGATGCTTACTCTCTGTGCCTGCAATCCTACCTAGCTTTCTGATTTTCTTTTTCATTATATATTATTGCACATTCTGCTTCTTCCCTGTACACAATTTGTTTTCTTTTGTTTCAGTCCTGATGTAATCAAATGCATAACTGATTACCCAGGGCCAGAACAGACTGGGCATGAGAATGGTTTTCTTTATTGGTCCCTAGACCTTTTCAGCATAGAAGAACACAAGGACTTTCCAAGGAGTAGAGACAATTATCTCTTTCTTTCATGTTAAAAATAGCATGTACCGTGGGTGCACCTTGATAAAATCTGGTGAGTCACTGAAAAGTCAACCCAGTGGCAGTGTTTCTGATAACATGACACCAAAGGCCATCACAGGGAAATTCCATCAGCCAATGGCTCCTCACGACTTCACACTTCAACCTCCGCTTCTATAGCCTTGTTTCCATACTCTTGATGGGCATCTTTTGTTTCTACAAACCCGTAACAGAGCCCCAGAGTCTATTGTCCTTGCAAGTAGAATTTCTAGGACATTTTAAAGTCATATTTACTGAAATTTCATAAGGTTTAGAATATTGACTTCCTTGAGGGACATTAGGATATTAAAATATGCCACCAAAGTATGAATCAATCAAATAAGCGTTATCTGTTAGGGGTGATGTGAGCAGGGGCAAACAGGATGGAAGATTCCCTATGAAAGATGTATTGAACGATTGACTTATTACCCCACTAGCATGTGTTTGTAAAAAATGAAGATAATAAAAACAAAATAAAGAGCAGATGTCTTGTGTAAATGTTATGAATTATTACAAAAGGATTTATTCTCACCTGCTTACATTTGCTATGAAGAGAGTAAGGCGGACGAGCGAAGGAGAAAATCAGAAGACCATGGATCCCAAAAAGGGGTAAGAGAACTCAGTCCTCTCTAGGGCCTAAATCAAAGCTCTGGAGTGATTTAAAATGTCTTTAAAATGATTTAATATAGTGAGTTGAGATACATTCCATTAGATATAATTAGACCTAGACAGGAAAGGTGGCTCTGGGAAGCTAATGAAATATCATTAAGGCTGAACACAAGATTGTTGATTAGGATAAAGCTAATCCTGATTAGGATAAACAAGATAGGAGCTAGAGATCTTATTTTTCTTCTTATTTATTTTATGACTGAAGAAGACGTGTGCTACCTTCCCTTCAGAGGAAAGAAAAAAAATGCACATTCTATTAAAATATTCTATCACAATAATGTTTTTTACCAGTCTTTGAAAGGCATTTGCCTTGAGAAATATATCTATTAGCGTAAAAGCCATGAACAAACTTTGAATTGGCTTGTTTTTTTGCTTTTACAGCAATGTAGAACTGTAAGGTTCCTGCTTTCCCTGGCTGCTCCCTCCCTGCCTTACGTTGTCCCACGCTGAGGCCCTCCTTGTCCTCTACTGCAGCACAAAGGTCTCTCTCTGGTTTTCACATCGCCAGTGCGGCCCCACCATGAAGATTCTTACTCCTCCCTCAAGCCTCACTCTGTCTATGACAAGGGGAGGCTTTGCCTGCTGATCTTCTATTTTGCTGCTTTTGTCAAGTCTTGCCAATCTTCCTGAGCAGATCAATTCACAATGTTTATACTCCCTTGAATCTTTCAAAGGTGTGGTTTTATTTTACTTGTGACATTATTTGATTATGCTCTAACTTCTTTGGGTCTTTGTTTAGATAAATTGTGTCTGGCTTTGTTTACAATTCCTTTCCCCAAAAGAGTGGTATATGGTTTGTACCATATGGAAGGTACTCAGTAAACATTTGAAAACTTAAGGATTGAAAGAACAAATGCTGGGATGACTTTCATATTTTGATTGAAATCTTACAGATGTGATCATTAGTTCTAGTCTTGAGAGAGACGGAGATGGCTACAGTATCCTCTCCTTGAAAACTACAATAGTAAATGTGTCTATTCTTTAAGCATACACACACACACACACACACACACACACACACACACATCAATGATAACCTACCAATTGTAAGTTCAGATGTACTTGTAAACAACTCAGTTCTGTTTCTGATTCATCCATTTTCACTCTAGCTATCTCCAAATCTTATTTGTAAATATTGAATCATAACTTTAAAATTAGTCATTGACCAGTAGAAGTGCATATTGATAGAAACAAACTAGTTTACAATGTCAACTAAATTTTGAAATTTAGGGAGCGTTACTGAAATAGTGGAACCAGAAGTCCCATGAAGACAGGGAAGTTCATAAAGCATTTCGTATTAGAGCATTGCTCTTTACTCTATACTTCCATATGTTAACATTTGTTCTCTGATTTTAGCCCGTGTTTTTCTCTAGTACAATAACTACACTTACACATATTTTCATCTGTTTATTTATATATAACAATATTAGTAATATGGAACCAGTTCTGTTCATTGTATGCCCCACCAGTGACCAAACAAAATGCTTTTTTAGTTCAAAACTTTATTACTTCAAAGCTCACACACCAAAAGAACATTTTCAAAGTCTGCCACACACCTAAAGAAACTTTATTGCATCTTCATCCTAGTATAGCAACTTACATTCTGACAGGGTAACTTTCCGAATAAAAACTTTGTCCATGAATATAGAATAATGTAGATACCATTTGTCTGTTTTGATGGGAAAGATGCTTGATTCTGACTGTGTTATATGTGCTAGATAGATATTTCTGCCCATGTACCACTTGCTGCATTTCAAACTCTGCTATTTTAAAGATACATAGATTTTTGTCTAATAAACATTGGTACTCTCTTATCTTAAATAACTTAAAACATAAGTTAAAACAAAACATTGCTGGGCAGAATATGAAGTCCTTGCAAACACTAGTCTCCACCCAAGAAAGAGAGGAAAGCACGGTTTGCATGTAAATCAGTAAGCTTAACGGTGTATTCCAGCTCTCTAGAGGACTAACATAAAGCAATGTATAAACTGTATGGTGCATTGCTCTCACAAACACTAATAAGCATGGCTTCATAACATGCTATTCTTTAAAATAACACCTTCTGCTATTATTTGGTTTCACATATGTATTCCTACAACCTTCATACTTAACACAGACCTTTTAAAATTAGCCACTATACTTAGTAGTTATTTTTTTACCTTCTTTACTTGTGTTTAGAAAAATACACCCATTGAATATTATAATGTTTCAACAAAAATATTTGACATTCTTTCCCACTGCCTATAGTAGCAACACCAAGAACATATGCCTTTGTCTATTTTTACTAATGCTTTCCAATATGATGTTGTTCTAATTCATTCATCTAATCTGGCTTCAGCTAGCTCCCAGCTCCAAGAAGGCTTCCAAGGCCAGAGATAAATTAATAATACTCTGTTCAGGGTAGTACTTTCTAAAATTACTTTCAATTTAGTAATTACAGGAGGACTGGTGATGTCTTTGTGTCATATGAAGCTTTTTTTTGTTTTCAGTGAATGATACAAATTTAAATAGACAATAAAACAACTATATAGGGCCCTCCTTATTTGTTTTGCCAATAATTCATATATACCTTAATTCCCAAAGCAAGCACTTTTACTTTGACCATGACTTATACAGTAAGCTTCCCATAATTCCTTGCTCTTCACAGTTGTACAGAATTGCAAGCTGCTCTCCCATAGCCCCATCCTCACTAAAATAAATTGATTCCCAGAGTTTCCTGGAAAGGCTATAACTTCATTTTCCAGTCTGAAAACAATTAATAAAGACTCAGCAGTGAGTCTCAAATAATACAAGGCAGCTTGACCTTGGCAGAATGCACACTTCATTTAACTAAGAATGATATTCCCTTTTGAGTTTCTCCTTATTAAAGTCAGCAATAATGTGATCATTCAAGCCTTATGCTGAAAACTAAACCCAGTACCTGGACCTCACTTCTTTAACTTCTAAATGATTCAAGTTTGGGATGCTTTACAAAGAAAACCGGGAGTAACAGAACTGGCTTGGTCGTTGAGAGTACTTAATGTTCTTGCACAGTGACTGGGTTTGGTTCCCAGCACACACATCAAATGGCTCCAACCTCCTATAAATCCAGTTCCAGGGCATCCAACATCTTTTAGCTTTTTCAGATACCAGCACACATTCAGTACACATAGACACACACACACACACACACACACACACACACACACACACACAATCAATCAATGAGAAAATGAGATGACAGGCAACCATTTCCAGAATAGTCTATAACTAATATTCTGTTAAAATCATAGTCATTTTTTAAAACAAAAATTTTGTCTTCTAGAATTAATAATCACAAGAAAGAAATTACAATCGGTCAATTAGACTGAAATCTATGATGTTATTAGCCTATAGAAAGACATAGAGTATGTTCAATTCACTGTTTACCTTCTAAAAGACTGGAAGCAAGAACAAGTGCTTAGCTCATAAAAAGCAATAATGATTTTTTTAATATATGGGAAGATATAATAGAAAAAGTAGGCTTTGAACTCCAACTTGAAGTTTAGTTAAAACCGAGATGAATCAGAAGGAATACAAACATTCCAAATGTAGTCAAGAGCATTTAAGACCAGCTAACCCTGAGCGTCTACTATGCAATAGCTAATCTATAAACATCCATCCGCATGCCCAGTGCCAGTTAATGTGACAGCCCTGTGAACTGGGTATTCATTATCCCCACTTTGTTGATAAGGAAATCAAAGCTAAGACAGTCTGAGTGGCTTACCCAAGTTGTCTCAGACAAGTCTGTGGTAAATCTGAGATTTAATGGCTACTTAAGCCCAGAAGTAAGTTACTTGCAACCACTATCTTTTATTGGCCAAAATATTCTTTTAGAGTTTGTAGGACAGAAAGGGAATTTGCCCAACTATTGATAGAGGCTGAGTAGGACATATGGATATACAGGCTGGAGTGTGGACTGCATTGGAAATACAAAATTTTTCAAAATTAAAATAAAGAGCTATGGAAGATTTATGAGCATGCGTCCAAAGCTAGAGGAAGACTTAGATTTGTCTTGACTTAGAGGAAGACAGCAGAAGTCAAGAACAGCTGGATAAGTTTAGGAAAATACTTCTTAAACTTTTAGCAACTGTGTACTTGGTAGGTTTTGCTGCAGTAACAAATAAAAGCAACTGTTTGCATCCTGGTTGTGCTACATGCCTGGTAAGGACGGTTATGCCTGAGCCATAGGTCATCTCTGTCTGTTGTCTTCATCTTGGATTCAGGACCAGCCTCTGTGTGGACATGCCATTCTTAGGGCAGAAAGAAAAGTTTCAGAAGATGAACGATGCCTCTCAAGGCCTGTGCTCACCTGTCATTATCCAAAGAAAAGCTCAAACAGTGCTGACAGCCCACGGGCATCCTCCTCCCGGGAGGGAAGGGGAGCAAGCCGTGGGAACAGTCGTGTAATCCACCAGAGGAAGCCTGTGCTCTCCACAGATACTGTCATTGCACATTAAAGCGACAGAAGGAAATATGAGCATTTCATAGGGCAGGTGGTTCTCTTGTTCTCCCTAAATAGAGAACCCCATCCTAATGAGAACAGCCGCTGTTCTCTTTCTACATTTTCCATGTGCTATCCATGTGTGAGTACAGCATTACTGTCTTGTACTTTAAATTTAACAAAGATTCAAAGGTGAATCAAAGACATCCTGCACAAATTGATGGAGAAAGGACAAGTGCTTTATGCACACACAGCTCCTCACAATTCAGATGAAATCAAAAAGGAAGATGTAAACTCAGAAAGAAACCAGTGAACGTGAGTTCACAGTTTCCTCTTTTCTGTCCAAGGAGACATTGTTTAGGATAACTTGATGCTGTTGAACTAGTCATTCTGGTCTCTTCTGAAATACATGTGACACAAAATGAGTGGAACTAATGTAACTACATTTTCTTGCCACCATGTCACCTCAAAACCAAAAGTGGTCAAATCAAATGAGTAGTGTGAGATGTTGCTGGAACACCACTTTCAAGTCTTTCCTAGAACAGTGCTTCCAAGTCTTTCTCTACATTTTGTTATCTCTGAGGTAAAAGTCTGAATGCTCTTTATGCTGTCTGTCTGTTTTTGTTGTTTTGTTTTGTTTTGTTTCTTGCTTTAGTCTCCTGTCTCTTCTAGTTAACTGTGACTCCCAAGACCTTTCCAGTAGCTTCTTCTCGGTTCAAAGCCTATCCCCGCTGACCCCCTTCTCTGCTCTGACCGAGCTCTCTGCTTGGGTTCTTAGGTGCGCTGTAGATGTGCATCTGAAAATTTACCATTTCATCCGAGCAAAGGTTAGTGGATACAAGAACATTGCCATAAAAGATCAATTGTTGCCTGGTATACTATCTGAAGACTATGTCTTCTCCATTTAAAGAGAAACCCCAAGTTTTCTCAGAAAAGATCTTAGAAGTCCAGGGAAGACAGCATATTGGGACATGTGACAAATAGAAGATATTTGGTATGTACTTGCAAAATAAATGAAGAGACAAATGCACAAATGAGCTCACCGGTCACTCCATCAGGTAAGTCCATTCTGTGCAATGCGCTTTCTTTTTAATGTAAAAAAAAAATCCAATAAATGCTAATTGCTGTTTATCAGGGCAAGTAAGAAAAGGTTGGTTCATAGAGAAACAGATGCCCCAGTAATGACATTACTCCCTGTTCTCCATGATTATTTTGTCAGTTTAGTGCACATATGTGTAGATGTGTATGGTCACATTCACCCACTGACTTCTCTCACTCCCCTCCCACTTCACTGAACCCCATATGTTTCCTCATTATTTTAAAAATAAATGTTTATTACCCAAGATTAGGGGAGTAGACTTAATGCTAAAGCTCTATCTGAGGAAAAGAAATTTGTCTATCATTTTCTAAACTGCTTTCCTCTAACTACTGAAGAACATTATTAAACTGCTATCAAGATCTAAAAGAACTTCCTTGGCTCTGTAATGATCTAGCCCATGTACTCATGCTCCTAGAACACTGGCGGCTCACAGCATTTTGAATTAACTTTCTAAAATAAGCTAAATGGATAAGCAAAATATTGCTCTAAACTTCTGAATCATTTTCAAACATCTCACTTACGTGGCAACTTTAATAGCTTGTCCTAAGATTGTTTAGCTGAGGAACTCAAATGGTTTTACAGCCTGGATGTTATGATGGAATGATAGTGTGGAGTTCAGCCACAGTGATGGATTCGAAGAGTGGATATACTCTCATCACCTTATGTTGCCATTGTTGCACTTGATCAATAAAACTATTTATCTTGGTCTTGTATGACTACACAACAGTAATATATAATGTTTACTAACTCTATTTTGCTATATTTGGAAAAAAAACCTATTTACAAGCTTACAAATCTAGTCTTTAAAAATATATTGTCAATTATAAAATTCAATCACGAAATCATTAAGCTATCTAAGAAGGCATTCTGAAAAAGGAGAAAATTGGAAAATAGAAAACCTGTCATTAGAATATCGTTAGTTTCTTCGAATAACCAAAAGAGTGATGGTAATCTTAATCTTATAGCAAATATAAGGTGATCAAGGAAAAATTTTCTAAAAATAAATAATAGATTATTTCAAACACAATGTGAGACTTTTTAATCAAAGTAACATGACTAAACCTCTCAAAACAGGAAAATATTATCTTTGAAAAATTAGAAATAGAATATATCATTTTAAAAATGCTTTGTTTTTATTTAATTTGTGTATTTTTCTCACATGTGAATAAGTGCACCATTATGTGTGCAGTGCCCACAGGAGACAGAAGAGAGCATTGACCTCCCTGGAACTGGAGTTATAGACAGTTGTGGGCTGCCATGTCAGTGCTGGGAACTAAACCCTGGTCTTCTACGAGAACAGAAGTGCTCTTAACTACTGAGCCATCTCTCTAGCCCAGAATGCATATTTCTTGATATTATGTATAAATTAATGCAATTCAAATCTTTCTATACAATCTTTGAATTTTTAAAACATTGCATAAGCTATTATGAGTAGAAATGAGACTAGAAGGGCATATTACACATTAGCATGTCAGCCATCTTAGTCATCCAGCAGTAAGACCTCTCTACTTTGCTTATCTCATTCCTGGGGATTGAATCCAGGGTCTCCCACATGCTAGGTAAGCACCCTACCATGGAGACTCAGTCTACTTTTTAAGATTATCTCATAGACTTCCTATATTGTCTTCTTTGAATATCTATTATTTTAAATTCCACAAAATAAATCATTTTACAATCTGAAAAGAATTAACCAACTCCTTTATATCAGAAAAAGGGTTCCTTGTTAAGCAGATGTAACCACGCTGTGTGGAAAGGGCTTATCTTCTACTTCAGACTTCAAGTAATACTAAAGACTCGGCTATCAGGTAATAATTTCACATCTATGGGAGTCATTACTTGTTTCTAGGTTCTAGTCAGTGACAGCATTGATAGGAGTCAAAGCTGGTTTCTCCCTGGTGTGAAAGTACCTTGTCTTTTCCCCCTATGCTACTATACAAATTATTACAAAAGTGTCTCAGAAAACAAAACCCGTGGTGATGCCCAACTGCCTTGAATTAACAGATTTTCATCAAACTCTATGAGTAATGTAGTATATTGCCTTTTTCCACAATAGCAATATCAGGTGATTTCCATTGTACGGCTCTTATGTTGGAAAGAAGATTATTCATTTTCTAAATATGAACAATACAGTCAGCTGCATACACTCTATTCTGGAACTTTATTTCTAATTTTAATTTAAAAAGGGCTCAGAGTAAATTTAATAGGTTTATGAAACAAAATCTTTTCAAAGCTTACATTTAAAATGAAGTGAGATCTTCATGATGTAAAAATTTTGCACATTAAACTGGGACAAGTTTATATAATGGTGACAGGAAGGGGTAGTTACATACAGCTTATATATAGCTTTGGTACAATACATATAGCTTATATACATACACTACAGCTTATATATAGGAATTGAGATATTCAGAACATTATAAAATAGTATGTTTCTAGGTATCACACAGAAGTAGTCATATGAACCTAGCTATTAGGAAACACTTTTTTTCCTCTCATGTCAAGTGATTATTCAATGAATTATGGCAAAGAATCACCATTCTTTTTTAAAGTCATAATTTCAAGTCATATTTAAATGCTGATTCGTGTTTAGAAATCTGGGTCCTTCTGCCTCCCTGCTACATAGATGCTTTCATGCAAGTCTTTGCCCTGGAACACGTTGCTTTTGTATGCTCAGCTCCTGAGAGAAGCAAAGCTACAATCCTCTCTCACATTCAAAAAGAGGTCCACCAATAGCTGGCCACAGAGAGTCACGGGAGAATCGTTTGTGGGCTTTTTTGACAGGCTCCTGGGGGTTACTGTCTCTTCCCATGTAGTTGGAAGAGAAGGAAGAAAGAAGAAAGATGCTTCTTGGTGAAGACATGACAGATACACCCAAAGCTTGCCATTTACAAGGGGTCTTCTGTCTTATCATAGAAGAACCTCCTTCCTTTTAAATGCTTTCTCCCTGTTTTTCCATGGCCCAAGTTAAAATGGTTTCCTGGAACCATTCACCCAGCCCTAATGTGCAAGAAGACTTCAAGAGCAGTTTGTGTCTACTAATAGCTCTGAGGAGACCCTTGAAATTTTAATAAAGAACCGTCAACCTATCAGAAGAACATGTAATTTTATGTTCATTACTTCCTGGTGCCCGACTGTAGAGTTTGCATGGTTACACCTCAATTAAACATTGAATTAAAGTTAATATAATTTAAATAAAGAATTCAATAAAAAGTTGAGGTTCTATTCTTAATAGCATCTGTCCCCTTTAATGACCGCTATGGTTATTACCACCAGGTAACTGACAGACATGACCCTTTCCTCACGGAGGAACCTGGCCACATGGTTAGTTATTTAGCAATGATGAGCACTGGGTGAAGAGCTATTGTGCAACTGGGCACCTTTACTTCCCATTCTGTTGCCGCCATTACTTTACAGTTGCTGAATTTTTCTACTATAAGTTTTTATATTTCTAAAAAACAGAAGGTAGCAAGAATCTGCACTCACTACCTCTTTCTGTACTGCTGACTTCATTATATAACTGGCAAAATCTCCAAATAAAAATGGTGTGAGTTAGCTAAATCTACTCTTTTAAGCGGTGATTTCTGTATACTAAACACTTTAATTTCTGTCATCTGTGAAAACTCTAATGGAGGAGGAGGAAACCAACAGTCTGCACGGGGATGTAAATGTAACTTTAACTTTTTAATTAGGCTCTGCAGAGAGTATTACACACGGAAAGTAGAACCAAAAAGAAGACCAGTCCTGATGCACTCATTCTTTATGAACCTCAATTCCCATTTCCCTTCCTGGAGAATGCTGTTGACTGGGTGCTGTTACTAATTCGGTTTCCTGATAATCAGCTCTGAGAACACGGAAAAATTCTAGTTCCATAAGGTAAGTTATCTCAGGAGCGCTGTTTAAAGACAAAGAATAATTTCTTCATGAGGGCTGGCATCTTTTTTAGAGTACTCTGTTGAATATACTGCAAGGGGTCAGCTGGCTGAGAAGCATCGCTGACAGCCAGAAATTTTGTATATTAATGAGTGGAGTCAGGCTAATAAAAATAATTCAAATTTTGGTGGAAACTCAGATCCAGACAATACAAAGAGGAGGGCAGAAACACCTCAAAGATGGCTATGATTCTGCCAAATGATGCTGCTTCCATTGTTATGTAAATTAAGTCGCTCTCTGCCTAAGCAAGGGGTGGCCACTGAAGGCGAGTTAGAGCTCCATCCTGCTTTGGATTGAGCTTAGTCCCTACAGGTCTCCGTGTACTTTAGACTGAAGTCAAGGCCACATGCCGTCATCAAGGCATGCAGACAACCCTGGAAAGCTGTCTGAAGTGTCTTTCCTTGACTGAAATGGTACCTAATCCGTAACTTTCCAAGACATGCCAGGCAGCAATGTTGAAAGTTTCACCAGGTGTGACCTAGTCTGACCACCACTGAACCAAAAAAGAGAAGTTGTCAACCTAACATTTTTGACATACTGGAAGAATGCAGCAAGAAGTTTTTTTTTTTTATTTGTATAAAATATATTATTCTTCCAGGCTGCAGTGAAATAGTTTCTATTTAATTGCACAGAAATCCTAAGAAGGTTACAGCAGTGAAACATTAAAATTCTAAGGGCAACTAATAACATTAAAACTTTATAGCCCCAGATAGAATAATTTAGACAAAAACAACATGAACATATGTTTTGTGTAATAATAACAAACATTTATAGCTGTCAAGAGAGAAAAACACAGGTTTATGCACACCTTAATGGTGTGCATGGGTGAACATGAGTATATTTAAAACATAATATATTACAAAACTGACAGCAGGCATGGCTCTTCTGGGTGCTATGTTAAATCAATGAATAAATTACCAAAAGTGAGCCGTGGCTGTTTGGATGTGTAATTGAGCTTAACGTATGTAGTGTTATTTCAAAAGAAACTGTTCAAGGAGTCCCAAGTCCAATCCACTCTGCATCCATCGTAGGCAGTTTACAAACAGCAATAAATGAAACCATCGCACAGTGGGAAGGAAGTTTACTTATACACATTACTTAAATTGAGGAAAAGTTAATTTTAATATGCTTTGCAAGAATTGAAAACAAACATAACAATTTGCTTATGTTCACCAAACTGGAAATTGAAATGATAATATTTGAATTTATTTTAATTATTCACTGTGTGACTCACAAAATCACTAGAAATTATCTGTCTTACTTTAAACAAATACATATACAAGCCCTTCATAAATATATAGGTTTATTATTCTACTTTTTTAATTACACCATTCGAATGCCACACTTTTTCATAAAAATTATTAGGACTACAGAATATGAAATAAATTTCAAGCTTGTTTGTGGCAACAAGTTAATAGCAATTGGTAATAACTGTGCTGTAGCTGAAGCCATTAATGTGAATTTTAGTATAAAAATAACTTCTTATAACTTGTTTTATAATTATAAGGTTGTTTGTCTTACTTAGCACCCTACCACAGTTTTATGGAACAGGAAAAGGGGTAAGATTTTTTTATTGTCCTAGGCCTATTTTTTTCCTGGCCTTAATTGTCTCATATTTTTCTATATTATGAAAAACCGTGATTGTTTTACATGGGAAATCTGAATCAAATTTCATCAGAATTAAGTCCCACATCTTTTAAATTATGGATCTCTCCAGTTAGCCCAAAGGCCCACTCAACAAGTGTAATTTCTTTCCTAAGAGGCTGCGACTTCAGGCAATTTAAAATGCTGTAGTGGGCTTGGGCAGCCACCATGCTGACTCCTTCTCTTCCATTTCTTTTCTGTTAATAGGGTCATTATATCATGGCAGACACAGGATGCAGGACTGTCATGTGCTCCATAAAAGCAGACTATTTTCCTGAACAGCATGTTTTTATCTGTCTTATTAGCCCTATGCTTTGTCATCATTTGTGACCAACTAGTACTGGTGTCTTCAGTGCTATATGTAATTGTATAGGGCCCTGGGCTCATAAACCCAGAAGCTTGCTTTTCTTCCTGTACTTGCAGAATGCCTTCTTTCTGGCCTTGCAAGCACCAAAGTTAAGTTTGTATTTATCAAGATCTTTTCATTTGAAATAACAATACAGTTAAATAAGAAGTCATTCATCAGCATTTTTTTTTAGCACTTTAACTTATTTGGTCACTGTTAATTCACATTCGCACTCTACTCTCTTCTCCCCAACTTGTGCACAAACTAACTAACTTATTGACTCTGCTCGACATAGATCCCTGGGGCCTTGTATGCTTTTATGAGCACATGATGATTAACACAGGCAGAGTAGTCAGATGCAGACAGACGACGAAGCCCACTTACTACACTGTGTTTCTTAGGAGATCAAGGTATGGAACTCCGCTTTACACTGAGAGTGTAAGACTCGAGCCATAGATATTGACATAGAGAAACCTACTTAGAATAAAAGCTTTCCTCTTTCACTCTCTTGTGAGTCTTCTATGTCTGCAGCACAGGTCATGCTTCTTTGTCTCTGGAGATTGACCCCACAGAAGCATCCTGGCTGTTAAGCAAAAAGTGTCAAATACAAGAAGAAAGAATTTACTGAGGCATCTACAGACAAGACCATAAGAGCCTGAGCCATTCCCTGACAACACTTATTTTAAGTGAACCATTCTCCTTTCTTGATTTGGGCCAAGTCCTGTGGAATTAGGAGCAAGGAGATAGAGATGTAAACAGTGCGGAGGGATCAACAACTGAGCCAATGTTAGATCAACTAGCCAAGTGTCCGATTTCAGACACCCAGCAAGAATAAAAGACTCATTGAAAGCTATTGTCGATCTCTAAATTCATATTAATGAAATCATAATATCAACAACCCTGAACAAGGTCTCAGAACCACATTTACAATAAGCTTTCATATAATATTTCAAGAGCTTGGGTCTGTTCTCTCTTAAATCTCTAGGACCCAGTCACCTTAAGATTTATTCTGGAACTTAACGACCGACAGTGTTGTGCATGGAACCTGTAAGATCTACGTGACAGTATTTTTGCCCTGGAGAAGGAACCTCAAAAACCACAGGATGGTATGTAAAAACCATGACCTGTTCTGGGACTGATTTCCCCATGCACAGTTGTCACTACTGTTAATGCCAATGGTACCACTGAAACTCATGAAGCAGTTGGCTCTGAGTATTGGTCATTGAATGTACCTGTCCAGCATCTACTCCTTGTTCTTCCTCTTTATACTCTTTCCTGCTACGTTCGGTTTCAGATCTCTGTCTTTACCTCAGGCTGTCCCTTTGGTTTTCATCTCTAACTTTTCCCTAATCCTGTGATTTTCCTTTACCTCATGTCCCACTCAAAGGTCCAACACATAGCCCAGAAATGTCCCCAGCCTACCTAGCTCTGCAGAAGAATGTGGAATCAGACTCCCAGATTGGCAGTAACTATAGGAGTTTATTAATACAATATCTCTGGACCACTGACAATCACATATGACAAAGTCAACTCTTTGATGATCACCTCAGGGAGGGAAAGAGGAGAGGTGGCACTGCCACTTGTCATGTGCAGATAGAGAGCATAGCTAAAGAATAGATTCTCGGACATTCCTGGGTCACCACATTCCATCTGATGTGTGACGTGAGGATATACAAACTTGCTCTTAGCACCCCATTGGCTAGCTCTACAAGTTTTCTATTTGTCCTATCTATCATTATTTGTCTCAAAGTTGGTTCTTCCTCAATAAAAATAACTGATATTTAAAATGAATTAAATTTGAGGGCTTTTTAACCTACAAAATAAGCCAATAATTGTTATTATTGCCATATATTTTATGAAATATTAGCTTACAAAATCACCTTTTCCTTCTCATCCCAGCTATTTAAAGAGATGAATGGCCCAATAGGTTTATAGTTTTTCATTGGTAAGACAAAATACCATATATAACTTAAAGGGAAGAATTATTCTGACTCATGGTTTCAGAGCTCCAAGATCTATTGGTCCTATTATCTGGAGCCTAAAGTGAGGAAGAACATCACAGTGGTGGGACACATGTCACCCAAGGGGTCTGCTCATCTCAGAGCAGCCAGAATTAGGAGGGAGAAGAATCAGTAGGAGACAACCATACCGAGTTCCAGAATGTGTCCCCAGTTAGCTAAGAAGGTCCAGCTTCTACTCCTCACCATCTTCCAATAATGCAATAATAATACGGGTCCACCAAGAAATTAATCCACTGGGTAGATAAGAGAGCTTTGGTATCTAGTCCTTTTCCCAGAGCCTATAAAGTCCCCTAGTGCAATGAACCAATGAGAGACATGCCTAACATATTAATATTACTAAGTGAGAAGGAACTAATCAAACAGTAGAAATGATAGTTGCACAATTCTGTGTTCTCTCTTTTGCCAACTTTTTGGCATTTTTATTAAACTTAATGTAACTCTCACATTCTGTTAAGGAATGATAATTTTACAGAGGCTCAGAAAGCAAATGATAAACATTAAACAAGATATACTTTATTGATATCATATAGTTTACTATTATCTTTTGGCATCCAGTACTAATTATTTAGATAAAAAAATTAGCTTTAAGAAATATGGTGAGAGTACTAGCAAGCCACACTGACTGTTAAATCATAATTGGTTAGTCCAGAATCTTAAGTCAGCTAATTCATAAAATTACTCCATTTAAAAATGATTTTAGAAAAACAGATTTCCAAGCATATGTGTTGTAGATTGCTTTTCTTTACTTCTACGATTTTAAATGTGAAATTTAGTGTTAGAGAATATTTAGCACTGAAATCTCCAGATTTTCACATAACTGGACTATGTGCCACCATGTTAATCAGTCTTTTTCACTCTATATAACCTCAGAGAGCTTGCAAATGTCATATAAGTACTTAAATAGCTAAAAATAAATGCAAAGGGCACAAATACAGCTTACTATTTTGATTCCTGTTATGAAGTTTTTGTTTATTCAAGCAAGCATTTTTTTAATATATTCCCTGAGAGATATATTATGCTGAGCATTGCATTGCAGTATATAGAATGGTGAACAAGAAATCATCCTCATGTTCAGGTACTATGCAGGTCATAGAATATCTCTAATATAACATTCAGAGAGCAGATGTGATGTGTAGAACTGAGGTATAAATGCTCCAGGAACACTGACAATCAAGTGGGTCACACTGCCATGGACATGAACTGAGCAGGAACCCAGCCCTGGCAAGCGCCAGTGAGGAGAGAGTTAGTGTAGGTGCAGAAAGATGCAGGGAGCTGAGGGGGCCCAAAGGGAAAACCGAGCAGTTTGGAAAACGAGAAGTAACCAACCTAGAGGGCTATAGTGAAGGAAGATGGGAGACCTAAAGAACCTTTGAACTGAAGCAGTGCTACACAGAGAAGGATTCTGAGTGGGGATGGTGTTGCAAACAGGACAGAGGCAGGGAAGGACCAGCAGGGAGGATACACTACATCCTGTGGAAGCAGTGAGCTTTGTAGAGAAGCCCAGGAGGAAATGAAGAGAGTGCAGGGAGACACCTAAGAAACCCCAGGTGGTTGTGTTTCATACACTGGACCTAGGAGTAAAGTTTAGCTTAAATATAGCAACTAAATTTGCACAATGAAACTATCAATCAGGATCAAAGGTTTTATTTAGAGATCAGTACACTGGGTCAGGGTCTATTTGATGAAAACTCCAATTCCACCCTATGGGAGGCTCAAGAAGAAGGACGTTATGAAATTGCCAAGGGTACGGTTTGCTATCTCCATGCCTGGTCAATTCAGCTATGTGGTGATATTAAGAACCAGCCATCCCTTCTGCCACCCTTGGCATGTGGTGAGTGCAGTTTCTCAACCCAGCTCTGGTCACAGTAACAGCTACAGGGAGCAGCTACCATCCTGGTGAAAGCACCTAGAGATTGAAGGGAACCCCTTCTTCTTATTTGTCTTCTACTAGAAAGAAAATCTTTTCAAAGCATCGTAGAGATTTCCCTCCAGAGTTCACTGTCCAGATGAGTGTATGTCAGTTGGTTGTGCTCAAACCAATTACCGTCCTGGCAAAGGAATGGTTTTGTTTGACTGATAGACAAACTGTGATTCACTGCCTGGCTGAGGAAGGTGATCCGCTTCCCCTGAATGATACCACATGAGAGAAGGTGCTTATGACGGCAGAATAAGCGGTTCTGTCAGGAAAGAGGAGGAATGTCACGTAGGCTGCAGGGTCTGCTGTATTGAGTTTAATAAGGATTATTTGCTGTTGCTGTTGCTGATTAAATCATTAGTGCAACAAGCTCAATCCATTCCCCTTTTATGAGGACAAGTGTGCCTACACTTCTTAATAACCAATTTTACTATTTATGGGAAGAAAGAACTATTGATTGCCTTGGAAAAGTACATAAACCAAGAGCTTCTATTTCCGGGCATTCATTGACAGGAGGCGGTAAGAGAACATCTGCTTAAAATGCAAGATTTCCAAAGAGATTCCATCTTCAAACTCCTTCACCTCATTTCCGTTTTGTGTATGAGTCAATGGAGGATTGTCATTAAGCTTTTCGTGCACAACTAAAACTAAAATAATCTGCATATAACAATTGAATATGGCTTTTCTCAAAGGTCTGATTTAGGAATACAACTGCCAACCACTCCACACTTGGATAAAATACAAAAGTAACTCTGAAAGAAGACAAACGCTGAGGGTATTAGCGCTACCTTTACTCAGAATATCTCTGTTCACGTTGCTGTTATCTTTGTCCTATATTGAACAGTTAATGATTCTTAGCCTTCATATAAGAAAGAAAGGCAATTTCCAATGACTGAATTACAGTAATAGTCACGAAGTCCACTTACTAGGGAATGAAAATAATTTAATTTCATTCTAAAATACATAAAATATAACAATACAACGATGACTTTGAAAACTACATTTGTTTTCTGTTCATATTATTCTTGTCAACTTCAGTTTAAAGAAAAAAAGTGATATAAGACCGTTATTGAGAATGAGCAATGAGAGCCTGAAAGCTCCCTTTAAAAACATATATAGTTCTTAGAATATTGTGTCAAGGAAAGCAATAAAGTGTGGTTTTTTTAAAAAAAAAAAAAAGAGTGTCATTGAAAAATCACTTGCTAAGTGTACAATAGGCCAAGGTATAGAATATTGTAAGTTGTGGATAATGGGGAAAGTGAAATATGCCAAGCAGTACGGCATGGCCCTGCAACAGTCATGATCGGCGATGTCATTGAGTGTCTCAAAAAAAATCAGCAGTATAACACACTATAATCAATTATTTTCATGTTGCAAAGGAAGAAGAAAGAGAGTAAGGAGAAGAGGGTCAGGGAGGCAGGGAGGGAGGGAGACAATCAGACAGCTTGGCATGCATTGGGACTGAGGCTGAAAATGAGAAGAGTTGAATCAAAGAAGTGTTTCAAAACTCCTCATAACTCATAATGCACAGCTAGCTCTCTTGTTTTAATGGCTCAAATAAACTCTATAGGTTTGAATTGTTGAAGAAACAACACTCCTTTCTGGCCTCAGAATTGGGTCAGAAATTCTTGCTAGAAATGAATGGTTTTACAGGCTTTATCCACACGCACCTCTCAGGTGAAATTTAGTATTCCTAACCTGGAGTTCTATTAGCAGAATGAACTCCAGGCATGTACAAGTGATATCAAATGGAGAACAGCAAGGAAGCAAACCCAACAGAGCTGGCTTGGGAAAACACATGAGTGCTTATGTGTGTACAGGTGCTGCTCTACGGAGAGTGTTCCAGAGAAAGGCTATACAGAGAAACCATGCAGTTATTTTACATGGCAGAGCTCTCCAGCTGTGTGCAGTCTACAGAGGTCTAGAATCATACACACTTTATTGTGTTAGCTAAACCTCACATTCATCATTTACTAGAAGGATATATTTATGAACACAGACTATAGTGAAGCAAATGTAATATGTCAGAGATTAGACTTTGTTAGACATTCAAATACTGGTATGATCTAGTTCTGCCCTTTGAATTTATGTCAATTTAGAGACCTCTACCTTTTCAGGGTCAATCTTACCTAACTTTGTTACAGAGCTTTAAAGCAAAGACCACAAATTTCATCAACTAGTGATCTGGTCAGTTACTAATGCCTTTTAGATGCTTTTAGGTTTTTATTTTAAGGAAGTTACCCAGAACATACCATTTGAGCAAGCATTTTAAAACAAAGATAAAAATAAAGTAGATATAAAATCTGAGTGACCAAACTACATTAATTAACCAAAGGGACTTCCCTTATGTAAGCTTAGTGGTAATAATAAAATTGTGGAAGTTTTCTCTTTTGTAGTATAAATTACCACTTATTGGGAAAATAGGTAAAATGACCACTAAAAGGTTCACTTAAGTTTGTTTTGTTTAGAATGAAAACCATCAGGGAAAGGAAATATGGGAGGAGCATAGAAAAGTAAAGAGTGGGCCATTATTTACACAGGATAAACACGGCATTGTGACAGTTGGGAAGATAAAGTGGAGTTCCATTCACAGCATTAAGAAGAAAATACATATTAAGCAGATAAGTGTAAAAAACTATACAGTAAGCTGGAGTATTATGTAAACTGAGTCACACAGAGAAGTTTAAGATGGACTTGCTCTTCTCTTCCAAGGAATTTTTAGTCTTGGTGGACTCACCCTCAAAGCCAACTATAAAAGAGATAAATGGAACGTCAAGATGAAAGTGATGTCACAAGGGTGTGTGTGATTAACCATGGAATTGCAGCATAAACAATAAATGCAGTTCACCTGAGACAGGGTAGACTCGGTAAGAAGTCTCTCTTGAGAGGATGGGACTTGGATCCCACTCTGTTCTCCCAGACCTGCCTCTCCCTCCACCTGCTCTCGATGGCAATCATTTCCCCAGAGACAAGTCCCTGAGTTTGGTGTCATCCTAAATCCATTGTCTTCGTCTTCACTTTATCATCAACATTCACCTATTCTTTCTCTTTGATTGGAAAGGACACATATTCCTTCTTGAACTTCACAGATCCCCACCCCACAAGTAACCTCCTCTCCTGCATTTGAATCACTGTGTGGCAGTCTCCTTTAAACATGGTAGATATATTTCATGACCCCAGAGTGACTTTTTGAAACTGCACATTTATTACCAAATTCTATCTATCCTACGTTTTCTCTTATGCACATATAATAATAAAGCTTAAGTTTAAAAGTAAAGGCAGTAAGAGATTATCAATAGCCATCAACACAGTAAGGCATTTATAAGAATATATCATTTATAATCATATAACATAAAAGTTATTGAATGTAGTCTCAAAATTTTACTGTGCCTTCTTGAGATGGTATGAGGTGATAACAAGAACATTTTAAGGTTGTTCTTTTGCATATCTAAACACAAGTTCCCTGAAACCGTAATAGTCTGATAACCAATAAGATTGGGTCTTGCCATGTGGTCCAAGTTGGCATTGAACTTGTGATCCTCCTACCTTGGTCTCCCAACTCCTGGGACTACAAGACTGTGCCATTAAAGCCTGTCTGTAACGACTTTTTCACCTGATCTCAGCCATCTGTTTTCTATGGACATACTGAACCATAGCAGCCTTATTTATAATAACCAGAAGCTGGAAAGAACCCAGATGTCCCTCAACGGAGGAATGGATTCAGAAGATGTGGTATATCTACACAATGGAATACTACTCTGCAATTAAAAACAATGAATTCACGAAATTCCTAGGCAAATGGTCAGAACTTGAAAATATCATCCTTAGTGAGGTAACCCAATCACAAAAGAACACACAAGGTATGCAGTCACTGATAAGGGGATATTAACCCAGAATCTTGGAATACCCTAGACACAATTCGCATATCAATAGATTTCTAAGAAGATGGAAGGAGAGACCCCTGGTCCTGGAAAGACTGGATGTAGTGGAATGCCAGGACAGAGAAACAAGAGGGGGTTGAATGGGGAAAAGAGGGAGGGAAGGGGGCTTATGGGACTTTCGGGGAGGGAGGAAACGGGAAAGGGGAAATGATTTGGAATGTAAATAAAAAAACTTAGAAAAGAAAAAAAAAAGAAAAAAAGATCCATACCTCAAAAAAAAAAAGAAGCATTCGTGTGAGTGTAACAACTCTTCAGCCTATTATTTAAAGCTCTCTACAATGCATCAGCTTTAACCTCCACAAGACCCCTCTCCCTTCACATGAACACAGAGCCATTTTCAAAAGAGCCAAACTCTTCTTGCTCATCATTTTCAAAAGAGCCAAACTCTTCTTGCTCATCATTTCCTAGCAGTCCTTCAAATTTTCCCTTTTTTGTGTTTTGTTTGTTTGTTTTTTTACCTAAGATGTCTATCCTTCAATATCTCCTGACTTCTAACTTAGTTGAATATTATATACTACTGTAAAACCCATATTCTGTTAGTAGAGTAAATGTCTTCTCATATATAATCAGATTGAAATTAGGCTCACTCCCTTTAGAATTATATTCATGGAGTTTAAAAGACTGCAGTCAATACTCATTGATTTTACAGATGGACAAGAGCATTGTAGACAGAGGTTCTGTGAGAGCCACGAACTAGGCAGAGAAAAAAGGAGGGGAACACATTTTAAGTAAAGAAAAACTAGAAGGTATAGGAAATGAAATATTAGTATGAATCTTACTTATGCCAGGGAAAGAGGTAAAGGGCTGAACACAAACGTAGAGTACAGTAAGGCTGCTATAAATACTAACAACGCATGCTATAAACGACATAGTAGTTGAACAATGATACCTATGATGTCAAATATAAAAAAAATTGACTGTTTCTAGAGTGAAGAAGTGAAAATGAGAGAGGTTACACTCAAATAGACAAGAAACCAGAGATGCCTGTAAGACTCAGGTGGGCGGTCTATGGAAGGGCGTGTCCACAGGAGAGCATGGGCAGCCTATGGTAGGACGCATCCACAGGCGAGCTCAGGCAATGGCTTTCAGGTTTTGTGGCATGTTCCTGGATTCATGGCTCCTGCTTTCACCCTTCTTCTTTCTCTTGTTTCATTTATCTGAGTCTTTTCACTGGGCTTGTTTTCTTTCTCTCTCTCTCTCTCTCTCTCTCTCTCTCTCTCTCTCTCTCTCTCTCTCTCTCTCTCTCTCTCTTCTGCTCTTTCTCACTTACTGAAGTTCACAAGTTTACTTAGTCCAGGAGGCAATGCTGAACCAAGTATAAAGAGAATCTGCTGCCCAAGTTCAGTGAAAAATGGTCTAAAAATTGTGTTGAACTGGACCTTGAGTTTGGGACTAGCGTGCCTCCAATCTAGTTAACGTTTCACTATAAATGTGTGTGTGTGTGTGTCTGTCTGTCTGTCTGTCTGTCTGTCTTGTGATATGTCAATAAACCTCTACATACACATCTACATATAACATTTTTTGTGAAGTGTTACCTTTCATTTAAGGATAGTGGGAAATAAGACTGGAAATGTTCTGATACCATCACAACTAAGTGGCCATCACTCGTGTATCTGAAAGAAATGTGAAAAATATGGCCATCTCAATACCCCTTGACATCCCTGGATAGAAGGGTTATCCATTATGGGTGTGAGAGCTGCTAAACTGGAGTTTGAAGTGTTAAGGGTGTTGGCTGAAGGGGTGGGTACTTGTAAAGTGCTGTTTTATATGCAGTCCTGTGTGACTCAATAAACACAAGAGCCAAAGCAGGGTGATCTCCCTAGCAGGCAAGGCTCTTTCTGGCCAAGTACTCCCCTGCCAGAAACAACACATTCCAGGAAAGGAGTGTAAATGACACACTGAGGTCATTGTTTCACACTTTCAAAGAATCTACTCGTTAATTTGAAAGCATCTTTAAAAGTGACTTTTTGTGTGTGTATTTATATACAATGGAGGATGGAGTTTCAAAGATGGTGACCTCCACTACGCATTAAAAAAAAATCTCTCTCTTATGTTTATTGTGTATTATCTTTGCAATGAATAGAAAGGGGAGGTGTGAGTCTGGTCGTAGACTATTTTCTATGGACTCTAAGTGTGTAGTCAACAGCATGCATCTTTTTAACTTCTGGGTACTAGTAAACAGATAGGGAAAAGTCAAATGCCTACTTACTTCAGGGAAAGTTCTATGTGTTGATCAGACACCAAAGAATTTCACACAAATTCTTGCTGAGCCAAACATTTCTATTCTCTAGTCATGGCCACCATTGATAGAACTACAGTGGGAAGACAGACCATAAGCTGTGGTCTTATCAGCTATACTATACTACACTGCACTGCACGGCACTGTATTACTCTACACTACACTACACTGCATTGCTGTACACTACACTACACTATTCTACACTGCACTTCACTGCTCTACACTGCACTGCACTACTCTACACTGCACTGCTCTACACTACACTGCACTGCTCTACACTACACTGCACTGCTGTACACTACACTACACTATTCTACACTGCACTTCACTGCTCTACACTGCACTGCTCTACTCTACACTGCACTGCTCTACTCTACACTGCACTGCTCTACACTACACTGCACTGCTCTACACTACACTACACTATTCTACACTGCACTTCACTGCTCTACACTGCACTGCTCTACACTACACTATTCTACACTGCACTTCACTGCTCTACACTGCACTGCTCTACTCTACACTGCACTGCACTACTCTACACTGCACTGCTGTACACTACACTACACTATTCTACACTGCACTTCACTGCTCTACACTGCACTGCACTACTCTATACTATACTACGCTATTCTACACTACACTGCACTGTTCTACACTGCACTGCACTGCTCTACACTACACTGAACTAAACTACACTGCTCTACACTACAATACTTTATACTACACTACTCTACACTACACTACCCTATACTACACACTACTCTACACTGTACTACTCTGCACTACACTATACTACAATACACTATACTACACTATTCTATAATATATACTACTCTATGCTACTCTACACTACACTATACTACACTACACTACACTACTCTACACTACTTTCAGGTATAGAGATGACCACTAGCTGGCCTTTGACCTACCATTGGATGTGTTTATTTTCATAATCCTTTTCACCAGTCACCTCATCAGAGCCACAGGTTGATAATATGCAAAACAGGAAGTTAGAGAAACCTTTTGGAAAACTGGACTGAATCAAAATTTAGTAACCACACTGGTCTTCAATGAAGCAACTGGCTTTTGTTGCTGACTTTCAAAAACCATAAAGCAGTTTTGAAACAAGGTTGCTCTTCTGAGAACAAAAGAGGGGCTGTTGGCAAATCCACCAGAGTGGAAAACTCTGCCTAGGCCCTCAAAGCAGGGCTATGATCACACAGGAGCAGGAAGGGCGCGTGAGAGCTGGTTACATCCGGGCAGGGCAGGGAAGGCCGGTGAGAGCTGGTTACATCCGGGCAGGGCAGGGAAGGGTCCGTGAAAGCTGGTTACATCCGGGCAGGGCAGGGAAGGGCGCGTGAGAGCTGGCTGGATGTGAGTGGAGGCTGAAGAGGTACTAATGCACTTCCTACTCGTTTGCTTTCCTCAAGAACACCATTCCATTTCAGTCTGCCAACATCCTAATTAAGATGATCTGAATCTTAGGTGATCTATTATTCTAGATCTAAGATAGCCCAAAGCACGTTAGACAAGCCATTACACTATGTGCTTACATGAATGATAAGACCACGGAGCAGGAAAGCGCGTCTTCCCTCATGTATAGCTCAGCACTGGGCAGAGTCTCCTGTCAGCACTCAATAAATAAACAGCTAGGCCTTTGCCTGTTGTCTCTCTTTCCTTGTTAGATACAATTTAACCTTACTATCTCATGTCTAGTTCCTTTTGACATTATGTGCCTATATTTTTCTTTGCTTTAGGTAAAATGGAGGGGTCTCAAGTAGATTTTAATATGAGTCTATAGCAGTACAGGAACTAATGATATATAAATGTGATTCCCACTTATTATCTCAATGCTGTTATGAAGAACTTATGTTGAAGAACACACTGATTACGTATGTCCCTTAGCTAGGACAGAGCTTATTGCAGAGACAATGCACAGTCTCAGTGGTGCTTTGAAAGATTCAGGATCAAACCATATTCCAGACTCCAGAACCACAGTATCAGGCTGCACTATTACCCCAAAGCCATCATCTAATGCACAGAACATCTTCTTAACATGTGCCCTAGTTCACCCCTTTATCATTCTTTAATTAAGCAGAATTATCCACAATTCATTTGCCTAAGCACTGAGTTAACACTCGGACTTTTGGTAAGCAAACGTGTCAGAGTGCCTGTTAATACTGAACTTCCCTCACTTGACACCTGAAGATAGGTTGGGTAGTCATTGACTACCTAAGTCAAAAGCTACACAATTCCCAATCCCTGTCGGACCTAAAATTCTTATCTGTAGGCCCGCACAAGCATACGTAAAGGCCTCTGTGTGCTTGCTCTCCAGCTGTCGTCAGGCTGACGTTCTTAATGAGCCTCAGAGTCTGATACCCAGTTCAAAAGATGATGACTTCATCTCTGAACCTCAGAGGATGCAGTAAGTGCCCCTGAGTCCAGAGCATCCAGATGCCTGCATCCTCTAAGGAAATGAAGATACTGCTTGGGACCCAGGGCAGGTCACTGTCAAAATCTTCAGGTGCTCTGGGTTCTAGACCTAGATCTGTTTCCTTTAGAAGGACAAAGAGACTTTTGTTGCACTTTCAGTGATACAGAGTTGGGCACATCTCATGGGGAGATCCAGGCCCCTGATTCTGCATCCTGATGGATGCCAAGCTTCAGAAGAGAAGAATAAAAGAGAGGGCAAATGAGAATATATTAAAGGAGACGATGTCGATTAATTTTCTTTTCCTTGGGATGTTCTGGCTTTTACCTTGAAAGGTCAAAAAACATGTAGCTTCTGTTAAAACATTGGGTAGTCACTATATTTTTGAAATCGCCCAACTGCACATTGCTAAAATAAATAAAATACTAAGCCTCTAGTTTAAGTTGATAAACTTTTATCAGTCTTTCTGAAAATACATAATTACAAGAATATTTCAAATTCTTGGGTGCATATGCTAAAGCTGTATTTCTAGAACTGATGAATTATGTTCTCTATTTCCATGTATAAAAGATCTCGCAGTCCTGGGAAAACACTTTTTTAAAAAATGAAATCCAACAAATAAGGCATGCTGCCGAGTCCTGGGGGAGACGTTTCCCACAGTCTTTGAATTTCCTCCTATCCTCCTCCTTTACAAGATTTCTAAGACCAAGCCCTTTCCCGCAGTCTCTCAAACAAGGTAAAAAAGAAAAATACCCCCTAGATATATTCCTTAGATTTTCTATTATGCTTCTCAAGCTCCCAGTAGCTTCTGAAGTAAACCTAGGATGAGTTCTGGAGTTATTTTTATCATTGTGTTTTAATTTTCATTCCTCTCTTAGGTCTCAGATGAAACAGATAATCGTAACTGCTATGTTTGGGGAAGCATTTCATGGCACGACTTGAGAGTGACCCGAGCAAGGTCACATCTTAGGAAGAAGACTCCTGGAAGGGACAGGAGGCAGCAGAGGCTAGTTCTCAGTCTAGGGGAGCTCTAGTGTGGCCTATTTCAGCTCACACTACTTGATGCTACATGACAGAAAATTCTTAAGCAATATGTGTGTGTGTCCATCAGACTTGGAGTCTTATTGCTCCAATCAACAATTAGGATCAGTTTCTCATACAGGGAGCCACAGTACAGATCTGTCAGGCAAGCATAACCTATGCCAATGGTCCTGGGTTCCAGACCCACCAACCATCTGGTGCTTCTGAGTCTTCAGCATGCTAATCTCTTGCCCTACATTTTCACACTGGCAGATATCCTCCCTTTAAAGAGTCAACTCCTTCCATATCTTTCCTCGATGCTTCTCCCCCATCTACTTAGAGCATCCCATTCCAGTTTCTATCGGAATTTTATCAAATCCATTATGATCATTTGTCTCTTGTGTTGTTAGACTGTGAAGGCTTCTGCATTACATTCTGCCTGTTTAGGATTTACTCTGTGCAAGGCTCTGTCCTGCATACTGTGTTTATGTCATTGCTGGCTTGAAGTGGACAGGCCAGCCCCAACCTTAGATGATCCTAATGCCTCTGCCTATTGAGTGCTAGAACTGAAGGTATTTCACAAAACACCCACTCATTATAAGCATTCTTTAAACTAAAATAACAGATATCTGAGGAAGAAATTATCTTTACCCCTTCAAAATTTTTTTAAAAATATTATTATGCTCGACGAGGGTTGGGGAGATGACTTAGGCATGTCACAGTGCACATGTGGAGGGCAGAAAAACAATTTAGGGGCAGTTAGCTTTTTGAATCCCACCACGTGGGTCTCCCAGAGATTAAACCCAGGCCAACAGGCTGGAAGCCTCCACACTCTGGGGATCCTGCTGACCCCATCACCTCCATTTTACAAATGAGAACTAGGAGGCACAGAGAAGTTGGGTATTTGTCCCAAAGACATCTGGTAGTAAGTAGCAGCCATTTAGTTCAAGTACTCTAAGTCTGTCTCCTTGATATTTAGTTTGTCCCAAGTCTAAGAGAAACAATACATAGACATTAAACAAAATAGGAAAAAGAAATCTGATCTTTCCCCACTGTATCCTTAATCTTAAGTTTATTTTACATGCATTCGTGAGGATGGATGTGTTTGTCAGGGAAGATCACCTGTCTATGCAGCTCCCGGGTTTCCCATGTGCAGACAACACACATAATCTCTTCTTGTCAGTGTTTTCATTTGTGACGTGTGTGTTACCACAGAGCAGAAATGCCTTAATAAGGACAAGTCTGCTCTTCTCTGCAAGCTGATGGAACTCAAGACATTGTCTCTTCTGCAGTGACTCAAAAAGCAAGTGTGTGTTGCTTTTCTCTTGTTTTCCAGGAATCAGGGACAGGGAATCATCATGGGTCAGGATATTTATTTCCCCTTCTCATCCTTAACTTAAAGCCATCCCTTCCCAAAGCACCGTGTCCCTCCTTTGGCCTTTTAATTTTTAACTCTTATGCTTTATATTTACTCTTTTTTCCTTCCTTATAATAGTCCTCAGTCAAGGTAGAAACTATTAAGTTATTTTAAAATATATTAGCTAAATGTAGGCATCATCTACTTTTTACAAAGTTGTCTAAAACACTGCTTTCTAATGGCCTTGTAACATTTCATCAAAATAAAATATAGATCAGTTTAATCATACAATCCTAGTTTAAACACTTTACCTGGAACTATCTGCTATTTAAGTAACAATGTCTCAGACATCCTCTCATTCATTGATTGGGGCGAGCGGTGATCCTCTTACAGGGGTTCCTGTTAGACGGTGGGGAGGTGCTCAGAGGAGGCTTTCTGAGAACGCTGATGTTGTCTCCTTTTCTCTGGCTTGAGGAAGAAGCTTCTTTCTACCTCAGGAAACAAGCTGACTGAACCTCAGCCCGGTTGAACAGCTTTACGTAACCCCAGCACAGCTCTCCATCAGTCTGGGTGCATGTCTCTGGAGATCCCTGTGGTATATCATGCCTACCCTCACTCATGTAAGTCATCCACCCTTGCCTCATACCTTATACACAGAAATCCAGAGCTATTCCCCACTTAGTCACAACCTCCCCCTCCCCCACAGCAAGCCAACAGCTTACTCCTCCTTGCTTACCCTTCTCAGACCATACCACTCTGTGGACGGTCACTCCCTCACAGCAGCCCTCCCTCGACTTTCCTGAATCTCTTCTTCCCTGCAACCTGTTTCCCTATAATAGTATAGTCTCAAAAGTATCCCGACCCTTCCCACAAGCTCCACCTCTCCAACCGCTCAGTGTGCACCCTAGGCCCAGGCCCTGGCAGCAGGGAGCAGAGGGTGGAGAGGGAGGGATGCTGGGATCTAAGCCTGAAAGTTCAGACTTGAGCCCTAGCTCTGAGACTCAGTGACTGTGTGCCCTTAGGCAAACCTCTCTGGGGCCTCTTTACCGTGTTTACTGTTTGCTGTGATGGCAACTGGACGTGAAGAGAGCTTTTGGTTTGGTTTTGTGGTGTTGGCAGTCTCGCCTATGTCCTAGTGCATCCTAGGCAAGTACTCTCCCATGAGTCTACCTCTCAGCCCCTCTTTTTATTAAATAGAAAAAACACAACCCAGCTTCCAGTTGTGTGCTTTCTGGTCATTCGGGCTCCACTTCCACAGTGAAGCCGTTGCCAACCAACTGCTTCCTCTGCGAGCAGATGTCTGTTGACTACAGTCCAGTCCTTGGTGCTGGCTGCAGCTTTGAACCTCCCATCAGGTCACTTCCCAAAATATGTGTTCATGTGTCCCCACTTCTCTCTCTTTCTTCAAGCGTTTCCTGGAATGTGGCCTCTGCCACGGAGGTTCCAGTGGGGCTGATCTTGCTGTTCAATTCTGTTTCCAACAGATAAAGGGGATCCCCTGAGCTTTTTCACTGGCTGCATGGTCTCAGTGTCCTGGGGCTGACGTAGGTTCCTGCTCTGCCTGTATTAAAAGTCTGATTCTCAGAGGGCACAGAGGGTGCTAGCTCGCTCCGAGCACAATGTCCATGCACGCCTGTGCTGAAGACCTGTGGTTGGATAGTGTTGCTCACTCTGTCCATGCCAGGAATAGAAATCATGAACTTTTCAATCCGTCTCCCCCTGTGCTACAATATGTTCAGATCCTGAGTCTACCATTCAACTAATTTCTGGAGTCCCTTTCACAAATTGAGAAACTGTTAAGAGAATGTCAAATTAATAAAATTGTTTTCGACATTGTAAATCCAAAGCATACCTTTACGGCAGTAGTATTCCAAATTAAAAGGCGCTTCATTTAATGTTCAGTGGCATATGTTTCACAGGCTATTTTGTAAATCCAAAATGGATAATCAAAACATGCCAATACTCATTTTTAAAAAAAATACTTGCTGTATTTGGTGCATGCACCATTATGGAGAAGTTACACTCCGAGCAAAAAGATTTGTAGCAAAGCATATGACCTTCTTCGCACTACAATGACCATCCCCTAATTAGGCAATGCATCTGATAGTCATTAACAGGAATGAGATAATGAATCACTTTCTCTCTTCTTTGTTAATTTGCTGTAACCAAGCGGCTAATGGATGTCAGAGCTGAGTGATTGCACTGATTATAGTGATTTATAGTTGTAACAAAACAATTTAAAACCATTCTGATTATTCATGTTAAAGATGCTTTACGTTTTGTTTACTGAATGTTTTATGCCTCCCCCTCTTCCTCCCACCCCGAGAATCCTGTCCCCCTTCTGCTCTGTTACTTTGTACAAAGAGACCTCGTCCTGGAAAACTTGAAAGTTGTCGCCTTTTGTTTTGTTTTCAGCCAAGATATATATACATACATATATATATATATATATATATATATGTGTGGAAGGAGAGAGAGAGACAGAGTTACAAAGTTTACCCACTAGAAACGAAGAGCCTTAGGGGTGGAAAGAAAACTTCAGTGGTGCCTAGTTCAAAAGAAGACAGGAATAAGAGGGAATAAGGCAAACTTCAAGCCACTTACCTTGGGGCTTCCCGTCCCCTCCTCGTCCTCCACAGACACATCAGTAGCCAGGATCTCGGCTTTGATGGTGTCCAGAGCTCTGAGAATCCAGCTGTGTTGCCGTTTGATTTGCCTCTGCAGCTCCTTCCATTGACTTGCAATCATCTTCAGCATGTCCTTCAGTCCTTCTCCAAAGGAGAGGAAAGCACAAGTTGTGGGCCGGGCTGCATCTTTACCCGCTACCGGTTGTGACATAGAAAGCTGGGTGGCTATTTCAAACCATACACCACATGCTTTTCAATGACCTTCCCATTGCCTGCCACTTGCCGCTCAGAGCTGAGACTGGCAGTGTAAGACATAACACAACAGCAGGGCAAGAAACTGATGCAGACTCAGTGGTTTGGTACAAACAATACAAGTGGAACAGATCGTGATGTGTAAATGTCATTAACACTAGAGCTTCACACCTCCAGGATAAGGCCCTGGGTTTATCTGCATGGAGATTTCCTAATGATCAGAAAGAAAGTTATCTGAAAACAGATACGGGTAATTCCGTTGGAAATACAGTAAATAGGCCAGAACCAAGAGACTGCTATTTGGCATTAACATATCTGCTTAATGCTGTTCTTTTCCTGTTTATATAGTAAGTGGGGCGGGGGTGGAGCACCAATGCACCCTTTTTTAAGGTCTTCAACTATCAGGATAAGTAGAACCATACAGGAAAACTAGAAAACTAATTTTTGCTCATAATGCATGTTAGGATTCTGTCTAAGTTCCACCCCACAATTACCTGGCAACATCCAGGTAGACCTGGCCCACTCTAAAAGGGGCTGCTTGCCCCCTCCTCTCTCCCTTGTCTCTTACTCTCTTACTCCTGTTTCCTGCTTGCTTCTCTCTTGCCCTCTTGGGCTCTTTTCTCTCTCCCTTCCCTTCCCCCCTTTCTTGACTTGGTCATGGCTGGCCTCTACTTCTCTACTCTCTCCTTCTCTCTGCCTTTCTCTGCCTCTACTACCCTCTTAACCCCCCTCCCCATGCCCTGAATAAACTCTATTCTATACTATAATGTGTGGCTGGTCCTCAGGGGTAAGGGATGCCTCAGCATGGGCCCGCTGAGACACTCCCTTCCCCCACACCTCATAGGGCATATCTTAATAGCTCTTTATCTTTTTATGATCACAACAATGCGTTTTTCATAAATACATCAACATTGGTCTAAAAACTGGTTGAAGGCCTAAGACTCTGCTAATGCAAAGACCTACAGAGAATGTGCCAAATGTCTGCATGGGTGAACTGGCAGGGAAATAGTCAGATGTCTATGGGCAGCCTGCCTTATATCCATAATGACGTCTAGGTTCACCCTAGTGGATATGCACTGTGTCTATAAGAACAGCTCTTATTCATTATCTTAATGTTACTTCCAGAGCTCCTACATCAAAAAGCATGTCAACGTGAAGTTTTCAGGAGTGTGATTTCAATTGGAACTCAGGCGGATGGCAAGCCCCAAATAAAATGAACAGACCGTTTGGAGGCAGTATTTCATCTTATAAGTATCACAGCATTGTATGCAGTATATGAAACATTTATAAATCTTGAAGGTCAATCTGATAATGTAAATATTAATAATACATAAGGAAGTGAATATATGCAGTAATTTACAGCAATGCTTCTTCATTCTTAATAGTCTGGAGACAGAAAGGCCTGCAATATTTCAGGAGGATTTACCTGCTTTGTGAGAAGCAACGAGCTCGAGAAGTTGGTGTCCTTCTTCCTCCACGGCTTCCTTGAGGGCGCAGTGACTGTCTACGTTCAACTTAAAACTCTGAAAAGAAGCACAGGACCCTCAGGCTCTGGGCAGGTGGTTACACACAAAACACTCATGCAGAATTGCTTGCTACTTTTTATCAAGAACCACACAGCCCTATTTACCCAACAGACAGATTAATTTGCAATACTAAAAGCTATTGATATTTGGGGTCTGGGCTTTCGATGTTTCTGTTAGACTAGCAGAGTGCATCTGTTTGGAAACAGCTCAACAAATACAGAAATTCATTACCATTCTATGAAAAGTCACATCCCATAGACTGTGTGGAGAGTGGCAGAGTTCAGTAAAATACAGCGAATTCCCACCGCACGTGTGCCCTTTCCTTCACGTCTAAGAACCATTAGTAAGGCAGGTCTTTATGAAACCACAGAAGTTGGCAGCAGAAAAAAATGCGGTAACCTTATGTCACCTAATGCACCCACAAATACAGGGTCAGTTGATTCCTCTCTGTTCCTCAACTCTGTAGGAGTCACAGACCAGAGAGGGGCAGCTAGCTGCTAGAGTTTAGATTCCAACGCTTTCCAGATATTTTGCCCTTTAAAAGCTTATTTCTTAAGATGTGATGCTGTCTTATAAATAAACACACCAAGTCTCTTGCATTTCATCTCAAACTCAGTCACTGCTTCCAGGAAGTCTCCCCAGATACACTTGGTGGTGGTCATTACTCTCCTCCTCCTCCTCCTCCTCCTCTTCCTTCTCTTCCTTCTCGTCCTCCTCCTTCTCTTCCTCCTCCTCATCCTCCTTCTCCTTACATGTGCTGTTACTGTAGAATTTATCAGGGACCTGCTGCTGCGTCTCCATCTTTAGCTTGGAAATTATACGCAAATTAAAGGCTTGCTAGCTTCACAGACATATCGCATTCTAGGGTTTACTAGTTTGTGGTTATAGTCAACATTTTCTGAGTGTGTTCAGCAATGCTCTCTACTGGGAAGTTTAGATATTTTAAGAAATTCAAATGGTTTCCAAAAACCTTTTCCAGCTCTGAAATGGTATAAGACATTCCAACCACAGGAGTCCAGTGCAGGAAAATCACAGTACCCATCAGTAACCAAATCATTCATTAGTCTTTGGGGCAAGAATTCATTCCTCAGATTGACTAATTGGAAATACAGGGTGCTAAATATTGGCTTCTCATAATAAGGTTCCAAAATATACAATGTGTTTCTTTTGTTAAATGTCGTGGGACAATGCATGAATACACTGTACTGTGCTTGGTATTGAGTATGTCCGACACAGGATCAGGTGACTCCACACTGGATTTCATTTTAATTGAAGACGTTAGATAATCATGAGTTGTAAGGTCGGGTCTTCTTTCTGTGATTGGCGCACTGTGTGCAGTCTATAATGCCAAGCCAGACAATGGAGATGTGAGGAGCCAAACCTGTGGGCTCTGGCCTTAGTGGGCAACTGAACTTGGGGAATGCAGACTGAGTTGTGGATGCCCAGTCGTGAGTCTGCATTGTTCTTTTCTTCCAGGAGAAAGGGGACTTTTTTAAAGTATCATAGACAGAAACAGAATGAAAAGAGACAGTATGAAACTAAGAGAGATAGCAATGTAACCTAGAGATAAGGATTTGAACTAACGCAATTCAAAATGATGAATTATGTCATCCAGCCTTCTCAGAAGATATAGTAACCTTTCAGCTCAATATTCCAGAAAGAGGCAGTATCTGACTCCCTGCGTACTGTTCAGCATTTCTTTCATTGTTCTGTCTGCTACAGGTATTCGTTCAGTCAAATAAAAAAAGAAAAGGAAAATGACGTGATGCTCAGAAATCTTGATCCTTCCTTTTAAACATAATTATTTAAAAATACTTCAGATGTGTTTATTTTATCTGTACAGGTATTTTTACCTGCTTGTACATGTGTTCACTGTGTGCATGCAGTGCCTGTGGAGGCCAGAAGAGGGAGTTAGGTCCCCCGGAAATGAAAGTGTGGATGGTTGTGAGTCACTATGCGAATGGTGGGAACAGAGCCTGAGTCCTCTGCAAGAACAGTAACGGCTCTTAACTGCTGAGCCATCACTTCAGATCCCTCAATACTTCTGATCAGTCCAGTTAAGGCAGCGCCTGTGGATATCTAAATGTTTACTACCTTACAGTGAATCATAAAATCCTTTGCTTTCTGTCCCTGCTGTGGGATGCCTCTACACTGAAGCAATGCCCTTTAGACCAGGGTCGCAGGTTTCAGAAATGGAAGCAGGGAGAAGAGAAACAGCTTTTTATTTTCCTTTTTTGGGTTTTTTATTTTTTATTTTTTGGTTTTTTTATTATTTTTTATTAGATATATTCTTTATTTACATTTCAAATGATTTACCCTTTCCTGGTACTCCTCCCCTGAAAATCCCATAAGCCATCTCCCTTCCCCCTGTTCCCCAATCAACTCTCTCCTGCTTCCCTGTCCTGGTATTCCCCTACACTGCTGCATTGAGCCTTTCCAGGACCAGTGGCCTCTCCTCCCTTTGATGTCCAACAAGGCCATCCTCTGCTGCCTATGTGTCTGGAGCCATGGGTAACACCATGTGTACTATCTGGTTGATGGTTTAGTCCCTGGGAGCTCTGGGAGTACTAAATGGCTCATATCGTTGTTCCTCCTGAGGCACTGCAAACCCCTTCAGCTCCTAGGGTCCTTTCTCTAGCTCCCCCATTGGGGACCCTGTGCTCAGTTCAATGGCTGGCTGAGAGTGTCCCCCTCTGTATTTGTCAGGTACTGGCAGAGCCTCCCAGATGACAGCTATATCCGGCTCCGGTCAGCAAGTACTTGTGGGCATCCACAATAGTGTCTGGGTTTTGTAACTGTATATAGGATGGATCCCTGGATGGGGTAGTCTCTGGATGGTCTTTCCCTCAGACTCTGCTCTAAACTTTGTCTCTGTATCTCCTTCTGTGGGTATTTTGTTCCCCCTTCTAAGGAGAAACATCTAAAATGAATTCGCCAAACTTTGGGGAGAAACTTGTAAAAATTTCTACATCTCTATAAACCCAACCTGGTGATGTCTTTGGCTCACTATTTACCTGTATTGACTGTCTGGTGATCACTAGCTTTCAAAGAGGCACATGAGCCTCTGTCTCGGGGCCAGGGAGAATGGAGGGACCCAGGAGGGTGGCAGTGTGACATCATCGAAGCTGAGACTACAGATGCATCTGGAAACGACTGTGCTTCAGGATGATGGGGAAACATTTGATTAGGAAATTGGAAAAGACGAGGTATTCATTATTAGGAATGAGATAATCTGATAAGCACGATGTTGTAGAGAAGAACCATTTAATATAACTATTACCCAAATGGTGCATTATTGCTTGATTTCAGGTGCGCCCATTAACCATTAATAATATCAAGGAATTCGCAACAGGCCCCCGAGATGGCAGCCAAGCCGGCACATTAACAGAATTGTCAGTGAGATCTCAGGCTGTTAAAGGATTCTTCAATATACTCTCCTCGTGTGGCCTCCACTTCTCCCTAAAGAACGGTTTTATTTCTTTTGTGAATTTGTTCTTTCTATTAACCCGATAGCTGAGCATGTCTCCGTCCTTATGCTATTAGCGTACCTTCTCCAAAATGCCTGCAGTGTGTACAGTCTCTCTGCAACACCCACACCACTCCCTGATGGTACAGAGAATTCCCAAGACTGAATTTGTGCCAAGAACATTGGCATGGCCATATCCCATGTTCCTATGTCACTGGTCTGTACGGCCTGCATCCTAGGGAACACTGAACCTTTTTCAGTGTTCTTAAAGGAGCACATAACTCAAGTGGCAAGAAGAGCACAAGTAGGGGTCTGGGCGAGCTGGGGGAGGGGCTGGGGAGCCGGGGGAGGGGCTAAGGAGCAGGGGGAGGGACTGGGAGAGCCAGGGGAGGGGCTGGGGAGCCGAGGGAGGGGCTAAGGAGCAGGGGGAGGGGCTGGGGGAGCCGGGGGAGGAGCTGGGGGAGCCGGAGGAGGGGCTGGGGAGCCAGGGGAGGAGCTGGGGAGCCGGGGGAGGGGCTGGGAGAGGGCTCTGTGGGGGAAGGGACTTCAGTTCTGAGGACCCCCGAGGTAGGAGAGAACTGACTCATGCAGCTCCTCCTCTGACTTGCACACTCACAGTCGTACACACACAAGAGGAAATTAATTAGTTAATTATAAACAAGTAAAGTGTCCGGGCAGGCAAGAGAGCTATGAGGGTTAAGGTGCCTGCCCCCAAACCCCAAAACCTGACTTCCGGTCTCTAAATGATCCCATCCTTCTGGCATCTCACGGTGAGGACAGATGCTCAGCTACCCTATGGCACCGTCTGTATCTGCCAGGTCCCCTGAGCACTGTGAGTCTTGGGATGTTTGAGAAGCGTCATGAGTACCAAAAAGAGTCCCAGATTCTTTCTTGAGTGAATTTTACTTTTTTCTAAGCGTGTATTATATATACCTATATATTAGTATGTCTTCTGTGCATATTTTTATAGGAGTATAAAATACATTCATTGAGCAGTCCCTACCAGATTTGCATATGTAAAAAGTAGCAATACATAGCCACAGTCTTCAGGCAGCTTATAGTCCAACCCATTGGGTCATAGAGATAAGTACAAGTATATTTGTATGACATAGCATAGAATACATGTGTAATTGGGATTTTATGTGTGATACCAAGTGGTAGAGCCTTTTGCCTCAAGTAAAATGGAGCAATAATAGTTTTGCCCAGTGGGATTCAAGTTTGTTTAAATTAAAATATACTACACCGGCCAAGTATAAAAAGGATAGAACTGGATAACGGCTTTGGAAGCCAACGAGTGAGTTTCAGTCTCAGCAGGAGCATAGAGCTCCTGAGGAATGAACTGACTTGTTTGCAGGTCTAGAGAGGCCCTTCGGAGATGCAGAAGCCCCGTGATGTCGGGGTAGGCTGCAGGCAGGAGCACAGCAACTGTGACTACACAGGACTTGTCCCCAAGAATCACGATAGAGTCACGGTAACACGCCAGTGACATCAGAGGCTGGTGCAGACCTACGAGTTAGGAAGGGCTTGCTGCCCGCTGCTTACAGACTTGATTTTCAAAGAACACGCTAGAGACAAGCGGGCCGTTTTAGGAGGTTGCTGTGGTGATATGGGCCAGATGTTTCTGTGTGTTCATACTCTTTAATTAGAAAAAGGTATGCTTTTTCTTCTAAATGAATAGAAGAAAGAAAATTGGAGCAAATCTTCTGTCTTTTTAGGTTTTTCTCCGTGCGTGAGAGCAGCATGTGCCAGATTCTAGTTCTCTGGCTGTTCTGATGCTAAATACCAGAGGTTATTAGTCAGGAGTGAAAGGCATGTTGAACTGATGAACTCTTACTCCCACTGTCACTTAAAGAGATGGTGTACATGCTGATGAGTAAGACACTTGGTGACACTTCTTCACACAAAGATTTTCATTCCCTCAGAAAATAAGAACAAGGTTTTTCACAAGGGGGGGTGTGGGGTGGGGTGGAAATAAGTGTTTAGTTAGAAAAGCCAAAGCTTGAAGTCATTACTGTCTGACTCAGACCGTCTCTGCTTAGGAACCACTCTGCACTGGGCCAAAGAAGAGCTATTTGCTCTGTCAGAGGGCCCAGGCAAGAGAGCAAGTCATCATCAATCATGAGGACCCCGGGAGCTCTGCTCACCGCTCCACAATGCATGCACACAAGTTAGATGCCGGTGCTCACAGTACAGAGCGCACCTTTCGAAATGCCATGTGAGTGAAGCACGAGACCTCTTTCAGTAAGTGTTTACGTACCTCTTAAAAGCTGGTAAGATATTACATCGAAACTTTAATGACAAGGCAATGCATGCAAATATATAGAGGATACAAACAAAAATTATGACAAAATTATATCGATAAAATTATAGATGTCAATGTGTAAATAATCTCATTGCAAAGACAAAGATGACTGCAAGAAAACATACAGGGCATCAACATCACTTGAGGACAGTGGAGCCAGAAGTTAGCACGGTCTGTTCTCAGGAAGAAGGTTATGCTTTTAGGGACTTTTGGAAACTAGGTGAAAACAGTACCTTATGGTTGTTAGAATTAGAGACAATGAGTAGAAACCATTAGCACAGTTTGGCCACGAAAAATCCCTATAGAGTATGTATGCAATTGTGCGTGCGTGCGTGCGTGTGTGTGTGTGGGGGGGGGGTGCGCGAGCGCGTGCATGCTGTGTGATGTGCACATGCCGTTCAGAACACAGGCCCATGCTTTCTGTGGAGGCCCGAGCAACACAGGTCTTACTCTATTGCTCTAAATTGCCACGAGAGATGGCTTCTCTCTTGGGCTAGGCTGCCTGATCGGGGAGCTTTTGGAATCTGTTCCCCAGTGCTATGTCTACAGTCATGTATAGCCATGACTGACTTGTTATGTAGGTACTCAGTATTTGAACTCAGCTCCTCCTGCTTGCAGATAAAATGGTCTTACCCATTGAACCATCTCCCCAACCATTCACAAATGTTTAAATTCACATTCTCAGGTTGATAAATGGGCTAGGTTGCCATGTGACAGGGACCCCTTATTGTTAATGCTCTCTTCCCCAGAGACAAACACTATGTCTCTGTTGCTTTTGTCTCACTATCTACCAGTGGCTTGCCCACATGGACACCAAAACCAAAAGATGTTACTGAGACCTAAGGAAGAGAAGCCGACGACCCTGTCTTCTTTTTCCTCAAGGGTGTGCCCTCGGATGAGTCGTGTAACCCTCTGGGCTTCCGTTCCTTTATCTATAATCAAGGCATTTGGACTCAGTATTTTCCAGTCCTTGAATACTTTGATTTTTATCTGGTTTTTTTTTTTTATCCAGGCAGTTTAGGAAGGGAAACAGGAGAAGTTTTATTTACTTTAAACTAGAGAATCTTCAAAGAGAGAAGAGTCTCAAAGACTATCCAACTACTCATCTACCCCAGGGCAGTTCTGTCCCCAGACTGTCCCTTCTAAGTTTAGCCATCTCTGAGGAAGTCTCTTTTAACTTTTATCCTGAGCCCACATAGTTCTTCCCAGGAATTCAAGAGCTCTGTGACAAGCACTGTGAACTTCCCTGTTCCTCAGATTTTTCTGCCAAGTCATCTCTCCAACATCTTGGTTGGAAATCAAAAGTGATACAAGAATATGCCAACAAGATCCACATGCCGGGTCAGTCACCGAGCCCAGTCCATTGTCCCCATCCACACCTCTGCACACTAACTCTGCCCTAGCTCCAAGCCGCATCGTTTCCCTTCTTAAGTTGACCACACTGTCTGTGGCCTCCCTCCACACTGCACATTGCTTGTGTGTTAGTACGCTACAGGCACTATTATCTCAAACTCACAGTGAGGACTATGAGCAGAATGGCCACACTCACCCCTCTTGGGGTCTAGTGAGTACAGTTAGTCTAGAATTCCAGGAGACTGTGCTAAGGAAGCCAAAAGCATCATGTAGCCTAACGCTAGGGGTGGGTGGGGCTTCAGAACTGGACAGTTATGTTCAAAGCCCAGCTCCTTTATCGCTCTCTGTTTAATTCTGGGCAACCCCTGTCTATTTAGTTTCCTTGTTTTTGAAAGGAATTTTAGTGTCTAGGTAGTAATAAAGATAAAAATCCCTTGACATACATTGTACAGAACCTAGTACATCATGATAGCACAGAAACCGTTACTATACAAAACGTTGTCTTCAGAACAGCTCAGATAGGGGCCCACCTCCTCTTAAGTCTTTGAGTGACTGGCCAGGACTATGCATCAGGCTCAGCCCTTATCTGGCTGCAGGTCCTATCAGCTCAACTCTGAGGGTTCTCCACTCCGTAGTCTACTTGTTCCTCTAGGATTCTGTTCTTACTGTGCCTCTGTCTGGCAAGCGCTGTTTCTACAAAGTTGCACCATCCTTTAAAATCCAATTCAGTGTGCTCTCCAGCAAGGCTTCCCTGATCTTCCACCCTAAGAGCTTATATCCACAGTAAGCTTCAAGCCTCCACTTACCGACCTCTGTTAAAATTATTGACAGGTCTGTTTCCCACCCTTAAGCTCCTTGAGGAAAGAGCTGTGGTTTCACTCACTTTGGAATGACAGTGCCTAACACACCACTAACCACTATAGAAGGGAGTGTATGCCTCAGGACTCATCCTGAGAACCAGCTTCCTACTGCCTGCAATGCTGGAGATATCTATACGATCACTCTGCGCTCAAGAGTGGTTGATAAATGTCCCCAAATTTTACTCAGTGAACACCATGTAAATGAGCTGTCATGTTCCTTCGCTTACAAAATTACTTGCCAATTACACTTAGATGACCCAGCATAATTGCCATGTAAACTGTACCCTGGCTGGGGTAACCTGAATCATCAATTTAACTTTACCCTCTCATCATATGGTCCTTAGCACACAATTAAATAAATGGTCAGTCACTGTACATTTTCCCAACAGAATGAAGTGGCCACTTTTGTCATTAGTTCTTGGTCACAACAATCTGTAACACACCTTCAGCTATAATATCAGAAGCTTACGAAGAGAACTTTGTGCATTTAAGAAATAGTTTCCAAGTTTTTTTTTAAATTAAAACCACGTTTAAAAAGTCTTTGCTTTCCTCTAAAACAAACAGACAAAAAAGGCAAAAACCCTCGTTCCTCCTAAAGACACTTTGCTCCCAAGATCTCAGCTCATAAAAATGGCTCCAAGCCTTTGAAAGTGAATCTAGCTCCTCAAGCAGTTTATAATTTATTTCAAAGACTTTGTGTGTGTCTGTGTGTGTGTGTGTGTGTGTGTGCGTGCACGTGTATGTGAGTATGTGTATGCATGTGTGTATGTGTGTATGTGAGTATGTGTATGTGTGTGTGTATGTGTGTGTATGTGTATGTGTGTGTGTATGTATGTGTGTATATGTGTGTATGTGTATGTGTGTGTGTTTGTGTGTATGTGAGTATGTGTATATGTGAGTATGTGTATGTGTGTGTGTGTATGTGTGTGTGTTTGTGTGTATGTGAGTATGTGTATGTGTGTGTATGTGTATGTGTGTGTATGTGTGTGTGTATGTGTGTATGTGAGTATGTGTATGTGTGTGTGTATGTGTGTGTGAGTATGTGTTTGTATGTATGTGTGTGTATGTGTGTATATGTGTGTGTGTTTGTGTGTATGTGTGTATGTGAGTATGTGTATGTGTGTGTGTATGGGTGTATGTGTGTATGTGCATGTGTGCGTGAGTGTGTGAGAAAGCAGATGCATCTCAGTGAGGTTGACACTCTTCCCTGATAGGCTGGCTAATAACTTATGCAAGATGCAGATAGATGGGTGAGATCCTGGATGCTGACTGTGACTCTGAGCGACCAGACTTTCATTTGCTTCTCTGGATGCTGCCTCCACACCTGACACAGGTAATCACATTGACTCCCCAGCATGGAGACATCAGGCCAAACGCATTCTCAAACAGAGGTTCTGTCTGAAGGGACTATTTGACTTCCAGAACATACTGTTTGGAGGCCCTGATTGAAAAGGAAGTCAATGCTAGCCCAAATATCTCTCTACCCCCTGAGGTGGAATAATTGATGTGCGGCAGCCCTTAAGGATGTGGAGTCACCAGGGTGATGGATGGATATACGTATATTATTCACATGTACATCTGCTAATACACAGGTCCCAGTGCAAACACCAGGACTTAAGAATATTATGTGGATTTAGGACAATCCCTGAAGGACTCCAGTTCCATTAAAATTTTGTTTTGGCAGCCTGGGGCAGATCTATTTCAACTCCCACACGCTTTACGCATTTGAAAGGGGGAACCAAACCACTTTAAAAATAAATTTAATAAATTTTGTAATGTCAAGTCATTAACATCCTGTCTAGTCATACAGTGTTCATATTTTTAAGTAGTAATATTAGAGCTGCAGGATTTTAACCCTTCTAATAACTGAATTATCATTTTTATTTCTGTTGAGTTTTTTTAATTGCTTTATCTTGCCAAAGGAGATGAATCATACCCCTACAAACAAAAAGGAACCTTCTTCAGGTTCCCACTTCTTGTCACAAATTCACTAGCCAACACACAGAATTTCAACTTCTTTAAGACTATGGGAGCCATTCCTGCCATATGCTCTTAAGCATTCAAGGAAGATGTGCAAAGGTTCCCCAAATGGAAGAGTCTTCCTCGACTACCACTGCTAATCTCACCTTCACAATGGTCCTTATGACAGGTAATTTTTCTCCTGGTAAACATCAAAATCTAAAGTTTTTATTATTTCTACCAGGTAAGTTGATTCAAGATTCCACAATTCCATGTAATGAGATGTGAGTCCCTTGCCCATAACCAATGTCCTCAGTCCTGTGCATGGCCCACAGAAAGCAAGGCCTGTCTTCTTCACTGCCCGGTATACCACAGGTCTGGATATGCAGTGACTGATATTCACACCACTTCTCTGGTAATCTAGTTAAAAGCAGCCATTGCTGTTTAAGAAAAAAGTAAGTTGTAAGTTAGTAAAATGGGCACTAACGATATTCAAAATAGTGAGAATTGCTGAACATTAAGGCCTAAGAGCCCTGAAACCAAGCAGGAAGGAAGTACAGTGCTTCCTGACTGAAAAGTGAACCACCTGTGTCTCCTAGACACACAGAATGAACTGTATGAGCACTGGAATGCCATTATGACTGTCACGTGTCCAAAATGAGCCGAGCCCCCCCCCCATTCTGCCTACCCCACCTCCTTGCCACAAGCAGTGACGAAATGCCCGAAAGCTGTAATTCCTGTCCAACACGCCCCAACCCCGCCCACCAGAGCAAAGGACTCAGGTTGGGAACTGAGTATTACAAATTCTCCACAGAGGAGAAATGGTGTCATATCCTGCTAAACACTCAGCCACACTTTAAACTGATGGGAGTCCGGGGACAAGGAAATGGAACTTCAAAGCTCCTGGAAGGTTGTAGCCTTGCTGCTGAGGCTGAAGGGGGTGCTAGGCAACTGGGCTTTTGAAGTCTGGCTGACAGAGCCGAGAGAAGCACAGCCCCTTGGCAGCTACTGGTCTCCTGAAGCACAACTTGCTTAGGCCGTGGCTGGCCGGCATCTCAGCAGAGAAAAGGAGGCAAGAGAGGTGGGCCGCAGGTAAAAAAGCAAACTCTGTGATCTCTTAACTTCAAGCAATGAAAAATGGAGCAGAGGTAGACGCAGGAGGGCAAGCAAAAGACAAACAGAAGTGTTCCGGAAAAACTACGAGCAGCGGTACACTGTTTTTTCTTGTGGTAGAAATAAAAGCGATTGAATCGGAAATGAAACACAATGATCTAGGTGGTGATGGGAAACGTGTGCGTCCATATTTGCTGATCATTCTCCTAACCAGATACATTGCTAGTTAAATCCAATTGTGTTTATGAAGATTGGGGCGAGGGCGCAGTAAGGATGGGGCCTCTAGAACGAATGGATTCTGGTGCTCCTCTGCCACCTTGTGGCGGCCAGCTCAAATTGCAGGCACTAATACTAGGATGAACAAAGAGGGTCAGAAGGGTGTGTTTTTAAAGTCCATCCATAAACAGGGACTCAGATATCCCCCACACAAACGCAGATCTGCCTCGGGTCTTATTACCTACAGTGAAAGCTGTTCCTAGAGTATGAGAAATATTTTTTTTATTACATGGGATCCCTGAGTTGCTGCTGCAGGCTGCCTGGAAAGGACAAGAAGATTCTCTACCAGCGTTAGACTGAATATTCGTGGAGCGTTATTTGAAAAACAAAGCAGAAATTAGGAGGAAGCTAGAATGCCCATCATGACAAGATTAAATTAAATAAGCTGGAGCACGTCCACATGATAAAATATTAAGGGACTGTGAAAATGCACTGGAGTTTTTGGTATCCAGGAGGAAACAGGTCTGTGGAAGCAAGTTACTGAATAGAATATCCAACACGGACTTTCAAATGTACCTGTCTTACATAAAAGGGCTCGAAAGAACACAGAGCAGATCTCCTGGGCAGGTTAGTCTGCAGGGTGGAGGGTTTGCTGGGCATTTTATGCTGTCTCATAGCATTTGCTTTTCTTGCTGAGTATAGTGTAACGTTTCTCTTTAGCTAGATATTGAGCGAAAGACAGGGGCTGAGTCACCTTTCCTCGGTCCACACTACACACACATCTGTGAAGTAGTCACGCATCACAGTGTGCTGATATCACAATCCCTTGATTCACACACACCTGGCGGTGCCTGGAGGCCCAGCTCGTGCTGAGAAGCGCTCCACAGTTCCCATGCCTCCCTGGGTCCCAGGTTTACCCACACTCTGTTGGGTATGGTGCGGAGCGCCATAGACCAGAACAGGACAGACAGACAGATGTTGTCTGACACTTCTGACTGAACACGAGTAAGCCTCAAAAGCAGCACTTGGAGTGAATCCCCGATTCGCCCCTTTAATCTACTCCTGTTCTCCTTCCCGCCTCCCCTCACCGACTGTTCCCACTGCTCAAGTGTTCCTAATCTCCACATTCGCCTACTAACTCTCTGATCTAACGCTAAGATTTTAGTTTTGATTTTCGTATCCTGGTTTTGCCAGGTGTAGAGACCCAGCATGGCTTCCTAGGTCTGCCCAAGTACAAGCACAAAATGGTGAGATGTCCCTGTTCTTTTGGAAGAGATCTCTTGATGGCTTCCTTTCCAGATGTTTCCCATTCACAACACAGACAAGGGATTGATTCCTTTAATATTTAAGAACGTCATGTAAATCCAGAAGTAAAATAATAATGACCCAGCAGACGAACAGGCAAAGATAACGAGCAGACAGACCCATGGAAAGAAATGCAGATGGCTCCCCCAAACACGGAGAGGGTGACGGCTCCACCCGCATGCTGGAAGTACAATGGCCATCCCTGCTCACCACCACGTGGAGCTAAGCAGTGTGTCAAGCTTCAGCCAAAACCTTCAGTGCCCCAGAGAAACAGTTGGCAATTTAAATCGTCTCTCAGTGTCCCTTACTGTCCAGTAGCGCCCTTCGAGGCTCAAGCGAAGACTCAGCCATACCTGATGGTCTCCCTCCCACACTTTTCCTCAATTACCCTGCCTGGGCTCTCTCCTCTCATTTGATCCAGCAGCGTAACTATATATACATATATATATATGTTCAAGGCCTGCATCTAATTATCTCTAGGGTTATTAACAATAAACCCTTTCTCTGAATTCCTTCATTTAGCCTATAAAATTTTACTGGTCAGGACTATATCATATAACCTATGGTTATCTCTGATCAATGGAAAGCCCCCAAGAAAGACCAACTCCAATCAATGTACTCTGCAAAGGGGTTCTCAACCTGTGGGTCCCGACCCCTGGTGGATTTGGAAGGGTCAAAAATACAGAGATTCACATACCGTCCATAACAATAGCAGAGTCACAATCATGAAGTAGCAATGAAAATTATTTTATAGTTTAGGGTCACCATAACATGAACTGCGTTAAAGGGTGGCAGCACTGGGAAGGCTGAGAACCCGTCTAGAACCTCAGCATCTGCCTGACTGCACAGGCGCTTCAGATACCTGACCGTGAATCTTGAATCCATAGTCGCCATTTTGTTACACTGCTCTCACGTATCAAATTGAATTTAAAATGTTGCTTCTTAAGACAAGCATGGTGGTGCCTGCTATTCCTGTACTCTGGATACAGAGGCAGGAGACAGCAAGCTGGTGGCCAGCCTGAGCTACATAGTGAGTTCCCTGACATCCTGGGCTACATAGTCAGAGAGTTCTTATAACAAATTTAAAGCCCCCAGACAACATGAAATTGATCAGTCTTTGCGCCACATAGCATGGGACACCTATGCAAATTTCCTTTCCAAGACTGGCCCTGCCCTAGAGTAAGCCATTCCTCTCGCCCAAGTGTCTGGTCTGGCTTACAGCAGCTCACCCTGGACACTCTGGCTGCAGATGAGCGCGGATCTGGCTTGTTTTCCTGGTGCTGATGCCTATGGTGTGGTCCTCATTTGGTGAATTAGGCATGTATTACAAGGACTCCAGATATGAGCACTCTCGTTCCAGAAGCTCATGGACAGACTGTGGATCTAGCCAGCGTGCCTTCCTCTGCTGCCTTACTCCTGAACATTTCCTTAAAGGAACACAATCTAAGCACTCCCGATGGCTATTTCCTAAGCACACAGTCTATCCCAGAGCTACCACCCCTGGCACGCGGCGGCGGTTATTCACAATGCTTGTGTTTATTGTGCTTCTACTCAGATATACATAATTTGAAAGACTGTGGAGGAAACATTAAACGTTCATCAGGAACTCCAGGCGGCAGGCGTGGTACCTGCACGTGCTGAATGCTGGTCAACAACACAGAGAGAACATTGGAAGATGCAATGTCAATATAGCTAAGAAGAACCATGCTGAAGGAGAGAGATCGGGCCCGTGCCCCAGTGGAGAGCATGCCGGTTGGTATTACCCCCTATGAAGTTAGAGGCAGAACAAACTGGATAGTACAGAAACCAAATCAGCAGTTGCGTAGGGACGCAGCACTGTCGGGAAGGGCTGAAGGAAGGAATCTCAAACTGTGATGAGGAAGTGTGGCGTGGTGAACTGTCATGATGTTGGTGGAGTGTATATATCTTTCAGATTGTCAAAGCCTGTGAACATTCACAGTCTAAGATATGCAATCTTGCAGGCCAAACACTGCAGTAGAGCTGTTTTTGAAGAGGATAGGAAACAGGCAATAGTGAAGGAAAGAGAGAACGAGGAGTCTTCCCAATATACGTCCGTACAATGCTGCTTCTAAAACTGGTTTCAGAAAAGGAGAATGTCTGATACTTGCCATACGCCACCTCCAAATGACATTTCCTGAAAATGCCAGTTTCCAGAAAGATGGGAATTGTATTTTTGAAGGAGCAGCCAGGTTGCAAGCAGATGATTAATTATCATGGAAAATCGCTGATGTACCATGACAATTTCACACTGTTTCCTACAGCTAAAATAAAATTCCTGTGTCTCTCTCAGAGACGCATTGTAAAGCTTTAATTGATTAGTGTTGGTGAAAAACCCTTGGCTGCCATCATGGAAAATAATTGAATTAAGTATCAAGATAAAAATGTACAACTGATATTGTGGTATTTGTTTTTTTTTTTTTTACAAGTAAATAGTAATATGCCAGCTGCTCCAATGTATTACACCAGAGAAGACAAGAGCTCTCAGGCCTCATGCTCCTAAAGACTAAAGATGGAATCATGGGATCTAGAAAAGATGACTTAGCAAGTGTGTCTCACAACCTCTACCTACTGCATGACACTGTAAAAGCCTTTCGCTCCCGCATCGGGGAACAGTAATGGTTTGTATAGACTGAGCTAAGAGATGAATCTCTAGGCTCAGTTGAATAGTTTTTATAGAAAGGTAGACTCTGCCTCCTTTTGAGACTAAGAGAATATTAGTACAGCACAATGATAATACAATAAGATAGATGACAAGCAGGGACATAGGGTGAAGTGGACAGGGAGAAGGTGAGTCTTGCCCTGTGGTAACTGACCTGGTAGCGACAAGCAGGGACATAGGGTGAAGTGGACAGGGAGAAGGTGAGTCTTGCCCTGTGGTAACTGACCTGGTAGCGTCCAGGGACTCCCAGTAATGTCTGTAGCATTCCACAGTAGACCATGCACAGAAGGCTAACGTGACTATCACACATTGCTATTCACAGCATCAGAAGTAAAATGTGAGACTGACTTAATATTCAGTGAACTGGCCTGAGACCATAGTTTCTCACCATTTGAAAAGTAGAGCTAAGCAAACTGTACCTATATCATCTCTATTATAGCCAGAGTAGTCAGAGAGAGAAAAGTGTTCCCTCCAAAATGTATGTTAATCTTCTGACAGAGAGAGAGAGAGAGAGAGAGAGAGAGAGAGAGAGACCAGGAGGACTCTTTAGTGATTCACAGCCAGTGAGCAATGATGCCCATGTTTAGGATGACAACGTTGTCTGAGGCAGGTGTGGATGCCCGAGCTTCTTTATAGCCACCTATAAAAATTCTGCAACTGTTAAGACTATATAGAGTAAGGTCATAGACACAGTATCAATTTAAATTGAATAATAATATAAAACTGTACTTCTGACATTGTATTAGCAACATTTTAAGTTAACATTAGATACATAAAGTTACTTGCAACTACATAAGATAGAACAAAACAAAATATTCCCTCATAAAAGAAACTTCTAGCTGTGGGCTAGCATAAGGTGAGGCCAGCACAGGGATGTCAAGCGAGATTTCTGTAAGTGTGCTGAGACACGACTATGCAACGGTGACACAGGGACACGCTACACAGAGAGGAAAGGGCCCTTGCCACGGCATACAGCCATCCTGCCAGGCTTCCAGTGAGCACCCCACAACTAAGGCACCTTATGCCCTTGTGCCCTCTGGAGCCTCGAAAGCTGGATGTGTGCTTTCCATAAAATATTAAATCAAGAAAATTAAGACAGCACACTTGATGTGAAATAAAGTTCATATAGTCCTGTTTAAACACAGATTAGAATTTCTGTCAGAACAATGCCAGCGCAACGCTGACATTCTAATTAATATAATTTACATCATAAAGCACTGAATATCTTTATCTTGCTGTTATGAAATGCCCTCCAAAAAAACTGAAAAGTGTGTTCTACAGGGAATTGAGTGCTAAGGGCAGTCTTTCCAAACCCAGTCCAAGAGGAGCACTTAATGGCCACTGGCATTTCTACAGACCGTCAGCCCAGGTCTATCTGCATGCAGCAAGTGGTTTCTGAGGCTGTTTAACTTGCAGTAACATAAAACATGTTCAAAAACGCAATACTAAATAAACTAAAATTGTCTGTTTCGTGTCCGTCTTTTGTCCTTCTGCAGTCTTTCCCGTGAACCACTACACATGGGACTCTCTGTGATGCTTGCTTATTCTGAATTCTAATCATGTAAGAGGGGCAGAAATCAACCCCACAGTTGGTCACCCAAGGATTCCTGTTCGTTGCCTTTGTCAATTTTATGCTATCGGTGGAAGGAATAAAGATGAGATCCTTAAAGCTTGCGTTTCCATTTCCTATGACAACGTGCTTTTTGTCACGCTTTCTCACACTCCGGCACTGGGTTCCACCCCTTCATAATTGATATTGGCCATTTGAAGCATTCAGTACAAACCTCCTGAGGTTCATCAAATGTACCCTGGTCTATAATTCCTGCTTTAAACAGACTCAAAGCATAGTCACCCAAGTGTTATCCATGACGACTCCCTGGTTTTCCCTGAGCACAGGGCCCGGCATAATGACAGTTGTATTAATTATCTGCTGAAAAATCCACGTAGCAGCAGAAATGATGGAGATCATCATTTTAAATATTTTATTAAAATAGCCAAGTGTAGAACAGATTAAATAGACTTCTCGATAATGAGGGGCTCATTAATTTTACAAGAACTCTAGAAAGCTTCAGAATGGTCATCAAAATTTTTTCTTTTATTCATTTATTTTTTTTTCCAAGAAGAGGGAAATCTTCAATCATCACTTTAGAGAGCACGGGTCTAATAAGATTTTCTAAGGTGTGTTAAAATAGTGGCCCTTCTGGAGAAAGCTTTGAAGCATCTGTTTGAAATATGGAGGCCTTGGGTGACATATTATTACTTGAGATGCCTGAAAATGGTCAGCTTGAGTATCAACCCCTCTAAAGCTTGGATTCATTAGTGTATAATGACTTTTGATAACTAAAGTTGATATTGGACCTAAACAAATCGCGACATTGAAACCCTTGACGGAAAGAGAAGGCACAACACGCTCTTGCCTACCAAGTGTGTCTCCAGGTACAGCCGAAGGCTGTCCGTCTCCGCTTTAGGAGGGGTCCAGTTCTCCGTGGTTTCCATGGCTTCGTTTAGCCACTGAATGAATTCGTCCAGCTTGTTCACAAACCCCTGTGAGAGAAGAGAACCAAGGGTACAAAGGGAACATTAGTTGATTATTTTTAAAGTCAATCTTAACAATCCCAAATGGGGCCTCAAACTATGACAACTCCTCCTACTGGTTTGGTTTGTTTGTTTGTAGGGGGCGTTATTGTTGTTGTTTTGTTTGTTTGCTTTTTTGGGTTTTTTTTTTTTTGTTTTTTTGTTTTTGTTTTGTTTTTCGGTTTGGTTTGGTTTGGTTTGGTTTTGGTGATGACCACTGTTCCTGACCCGAAATCCTTTCAAACAGGAAATCAACTCTCCTCCTGGATTTTACCTAGCAGCACTCTCCTAGAGAATGATTAGACCGTGGGGTGCACTGCATAAGTTACCTCAAAACATCTCTAGTGAGTGACTAACTTCTGCGCTTGCCCACACCCAAATCACCTCCTGGCTTGAGGAGGGTGGTGTTTGAGCACAGATGACCTGTCCATGCAGAGTATACAGGACTGAGTTACTAGAGCCGAATGAGGACATTCGCTTTAAATTTAACTGTAAAAGACACCTGAATGTGTCCCATCAACAGCCCAAGTTTCTGTGTACCCAGTCTGTGGGTACTCGGAAGGAGAGAAGGGCAGAAAAGAGACACCACGAAACAAATGCAGACAAACACCTGACTGGCTGAGGATGTCTGGACGGGAAGAAATATTCTTGCCTGGGAAGCACAAATCACAATAATCTTGCGATTTTTCAAATAGTGGTTATAAAATTTTATTGACCATTTAAAAGAACACATCTGTGGAGACAGAAAATATTTTGAAAAAGTGAAAATCCAACTATAAACTGAACCTGGCGTCTGCTTTCCATGTGTAGGTCAACAGCGCCACCTGGAGGCCATGTGAAGCAAGGGCAGGCTTCCATATTCACTCGGCTTGGTAAGCTGTTTCCCTAACGCAAGAAATCCATCCTTTCTTTTTCTTCCTTTCCTTTCCTTTCCTTTCCTTTCCTTTCCTTTCCTTTCCTTTCCTTTCCTTTCCTTTTTCCTTTCCTTTCCTTTCCTTTCCTTTCCTTTCCTTTTTCCTTTTTTTCTTTCTCTTTTTACCTTTGATTTATTTTGATCAATAATTTAATGCCTTATTGAGGACATCCTAAGACAAAATAAGAGCACTCTGTAGACATTCACTTTCTTTGTCATGCTTCTCAGAAGTTGAATTTTATTATTTAGTACATCCTAGATTTTTTTTTTTAAATTCATAACCCGAAATGTGAGAAGTTTTCCCCTAGTGGCCTTAAGGCTGTGGATGTAAACTGCTGAATGGAAATCCAGTTCCACTGGCCTTCATTCAGTTCTTGATGCATTCATCCCCTGAGTTTGCCCAGTGCTCCAGCACCTCCGTGTACTGTCAAGGGTGCTTCCTGTGAGTCACAGGGCATGTCCTCTCCCAGAAAGACCGAGAGAGCGATGCGCACAGATGCACTCACACGTAGACCCACGCACAGCCAATGCTCACTTTCAGAGGCCCCGCTGACATCTTTGTGGTGTGGATAAAGGAAAACAGGCCAGTGTGGATAATAACATACAGAAATGGGGTAAATCTAGAAAATACAACTATTTTGAAGTAGGGCTCAAACTATAGTACAACAAAGACTATATTCATTTATTCATTAAAATATTTAGTAAGGCCCTACTATGTACAAAGCAAACTGTTAGACGTGAATGGGCACAGAAAGATGAATATCGTTATTAAAAAAAAAAGCCAACAGAATACAAAGCATGCCTAAACTCTGATATAGTGGATTCAAATGATTTTGTAAGAAAAAAATTTCTGATAAAGAGTGAGGAAAATATTCTTTTATATGCAGAATTCTTATATCTGTACTCAAATTTGTTCCTTCCTATGTTTAGTACTAAGGTACATGAGTGTGTTTCTCTAGTGTTCTGGATAACTATAAAAGCCAGGTTTCCTGCTGGGTGCTGCTTTGCACTGTGTGGAGAACGCACCTCCTCCAACCCCACAGCACAACCATGAGGGAGGCGCCTGGCTCCCCAGCTCCCCAGCTCCTCTCCCTTCACATTGATTTCTTCCTGCCCCCTTTTTTGAGATGAGCTCTACAAGAAAGATCACTATAGAATTCACTCTTAATGTACTGAGGGAAAATTTAAAGGAAGTTAAATGCTTGAACAAGACCATTCTACTTGTGCCTTAACAGATTGAATGGCTCTGTTTACTTACAGGAGAAGTGGTCGTCAAACAGTGTTAGCCATGTCCTGAATGGCTGGTTTCCCTATGGTTTCTGTCATCTGGATGTGAACCACATGCATCTGTGTGTCTTCACCTCAAAAGGATTCTGTCATCCGATAGAGGGCTAATATTCAATATATACAAAGAACTCAAGAAGTTAGACTCCAGAGAGCCAAATAACCCTATTAAAAATGGGGTACAGAGCTAAATAAAGAATTCTCAACTGAGGAATATGGAATGGCTGAGAAGCACCTAAAGAAATTTTCAATATCCTTAGTCATCAGGGAAATGCAAATCAAAACAACCCTGAGATTCTACCTCACACTAGTCAGAATGGCTAAGATCAAAAACTCAGGTGACAGCAGTTGTTGGTGAGGATGTGGAGAAAGAGGAACACTCCTCCACTGCTGGTGGGATTGCAAGCTGGTACAACCACTCTGGAAATCAGTTTGGTGGTTCCTCAGAAAATTGGGCATAGTGCTACCTGAAGACCCAGCTATACCACTCCTGGGCATATCCCCAGAAGATGCTCCAGCATGTAATAAGGACACATGCTCCACTGTGTTCGTAGAAGCCTTATTTATAATATCCAGAAGCTGGAAAGAACCCAAGTGTCCCTCAACAGAGGAATGGATACAGAAAATGTGGTACATTTACACAATGGAATACTACTCAGCTATTAAAAAGAATGAATTCATGAAATTCTTAGGCAAATGGATGGAACTAGAAAATATCATCCTGGGTGAGGTAACCCAATCACAAAAGAACACACATGGTATGCACGCACTGATAAGTGGATATTAGCCCAGAAGCTCGGAATACCCAAGATACAATTCACAGACCAAATGAAGCTCAAGAAGAAGGAAGACCAAAGTATGGATACTCTGGTCCTTCTTAGAAGGAGGAACAAAATACCCTCAGGAGGAGATACAAAGACAAAGTGTGGATCAAAGACTGAAGGAAACACCATCCAGAGACTGTTCAACTTGGGGATCCATCCTATATACAGTTACCAAACCCAGACACTATTGTGGATATCAACAAGTGCTTGCTGACAGGAGCCTGATATAGTTATCACCTAGGAGTTTTTGCCAGTGCATGACAAATACAGAGGGGGACGCTCTCAGCCAACCATTGAACTGAGCATAGGGTCCCCAATGGAGGAGCTAGAGAAAGGACCCTAGGAGCTGAAGGGGTTGCAACCTCATAGGAAGAACAACAATAGGAACCAACCAGTACCCCCAGAGCTCCCAGGGACTAAACCACCAACCATGGAGGGACCCATGGCTCCAGTTGCATATGTAGCAGAGGATGGCCTTGTTGGACATCAGAGGGAGGAGAGGCCCTTGGTCCTGAGAAGGCTTGATGCCCCAGTATAGGGAATGCCAGGATAGGGAAGCAGAAGCAGGAGTGGGCGGATTGGTGAGCAGGGGGGAAAGGGGATGGGTTAGGGGATTTTCAGGGGGCAGGGACCAGGAAAGGGTTATATTTGAAATGTAAATAAAGAGTATATCTAATTTAAAAAAATAAAGGCTTCTGTCTCCTGGTAGAGACCTCAGATGTGAATTGTGAGTCAGACTAGATCAAATCAGCTGCCTACAACCAGGGCCATGCAGAAGAGTGTGAACTGTTTAACTGTATGGAGAGAAGAAGAAGTGGCCAGCTTCTGTTGGTGAGTACTTTAAATGGTCAAAGCCTAATTGTCACTTTTCTCAGTGTCCCACAGTTAAGGGCCCAGTGAATCCATCCAGATAATTCTAGCTGAAGTAATAAGCACCCCTCACTGCAGCTAGGATCTGCTGTGTAAAATAAAAACACTTAGGACCTGTAATGATCACAGGAGGTGGGGACTGTTGTCACTCTCAGTATGCAGATGAGAAGAGTAAGTGCCCTGCCCTGTCCGTGCCCTGGAGCTGGAAGGTGATAGACTCAGTACCCAAACAGAGTCTCACTGCTTCCACATAACATCACGGAAGACCACATGACCTCGCAGAGGGCCACATGACCTCATGGAGAACCCATGACTTCACTGGTAGGCTTTCTTCCCAGAAATTGAAAGTTGAAAATAAATACAGATTATGTACGGATAACAGAAGATGATGTATTAAGAGAGAGAGAAAGAGAGAGAGAGAGAGACATTCATCGTGAGCCGGGGCAGACCTTAGGGAACAGAGGTAGAGACACACTCAGAACTGAATTCGGTTCCAGTAGTTACTGCAGGAGTTCCTTCCTGTCTTTGAAATCGGTTCCTTCACCTGTAAAACTCAGATGATAATATTCTTTTTCCAGATTCCATGATAACTACCAGAGAAAGTGCATTAAAGGCTACTCATCCCCAAATGAGACCTCTTTCTCAATGCCCATTGCCACCACCAAGGCTTGGAGTACATCACAGAACAGGAGGTGGGCGGAAAGAATGTAAGATCCGAATGATGGGGAGAAGTGTTGTGAGACACTCAGTTCTGGATTAACGTGGCACCCTCAAGACCTCTCAGCAGCTGTGAAGACAGAAAGGTCCCTGGAACACAATGGCCAGCCAACTAAGATGAGAGGTAAGCTCCAAGCTACACGAAAGATTGTCTCAGAAAATAAGGAGAAGGGGAGGACTCAGGGAAGACACCTGATCTGACCTCTGGCCTCTACATGTACATGTGCACGAATTCACCCATTCCTGTTTCAAACATAAAGCATACACACACACACACACACACACACACACACACACACACGCTTGATTGTTCAATAAGTGCACAGCATTGTGCTAGGCACTGCTGAGAAGATGGATGAGAAAAGTTTCCACACAGCCACAGCCTGATGGGCAGCAGCCACTGCTCTGGGCACACAGAGAAGGCCAAGGTTCTGCTTCCAGCATCAGTGAGCCACTGAACAGAAAGCAGCCCGGAAACCTGCAGGTTAGCGAGGATGCTACCGACAAATGGCCAATCACTTAAGAATCAATATCAATATCAATCACTAACAATAGCCAAGCACTTAAAAATAAAATTTGACAACTTAAAAAAATATATTACATGCTCTTGGGAACAAGTGTTTAGCAGTGGGGCCACCAACAAGTAACAGTTAAGGGACACCACAAATTTACTTCAGGACAGCTTTTTTTAAGCTCTGGAAACCAGTGAATTAGACCTCCATTTAGAAGCAAAACTGTGCACCAAGATTGGGCACACGGCAGGATGTAGATTCACGCATTTATGAACATGATTCTACACAGAGTCTCTATCTGAAATGTCTAATTTAGGTTTTTATACAGTGACAAGCTTCCTGACCACCCATCTACCTGCGTGCTGCTGTGCGACCAGATCCAGAGGCTCTGTGCGAAGTCCTGGGAATTACAAACATTTGTCTCCTCTGCGTCACTCAATTGCCCCCTTCCTGTTCACAAAGCCCAGACCAGGAGAGAAGAGTGCTAAGACCGAGGAGAGGCTGCCAACTGTAACACGATGCCTTGTGAAAGAAACACTTAGCTTCTCTTCTAGAGGTCTAATGGGTATCTTTAGAATATAAAAATCATACCCGTGCAATTGTCCCAGAAGAAAGGGGTGAAAACAAAGGGTTAAAAGTCGAGAAATAGCTTTATCTAGACTCATCCATTCTGAGCTCAGGGATTATACCAGAGGGAAACTGAATTGAGATCTGTGGGCCTGGCAATCCAGTAATAGTGATCTCAACTAGAAGGAGAGGAGCCCAGAAAGAGATCTGTCTTGCAATGGGGAAGGATTCCTGTAAGGAATTAGAGACTTTGAATTCAGCCGCTCCCTATTTGTGTAGACAAAGAAATTATCAAAGGCTCCAAGAGCAAAAAAAAAAAACCATAATAAAAATCGTGAAAACCTAATTTAAAAAGCTTAAAAATATTTCAGAAACTATTGATAATTAATACATATTAATTGAGCACTTATTTGTCAAACCTTATTTTAATCCTCACAAGAACCCTGGAATATTCCCATATGCTCTGCTTCATAGAGAGGACAACGCTGCAACACAGACAGACTCAGATGTGAGGAGTGTAGCTGGGGGTGCTCCCAGGTCACCTCACCATACCCAAAGATTTGTGGGTTTCCTTTAAACAGGACTTTGTATGGAGTACCCCCAAACCTACAGGGAAACTTGAGCAGATTAGTTGATCTTTATTTGCCTACAAGTACAAAATATGTGGCATATTCATACCTTTGAATTTAGGATATTAACACTTTTTTAAAAAATTAAAAACTTTAATTGTATGTGTGTAGGTGATTTGCCTGCATGTGTGTCTTTTTACCATGTATATGCAGTGCCCCAAGAAGCCAGAGGCAGACATGGGTCCCCAGGAACTGGAGCTACAAACAGTTGTGAGCTGCCATGTGGGTGCTGGGGATTGAACCTGGGTCCTCTGAAAAGCAGCCAGTGCTCTTAACCACTGATCCATCTCTCTGGCCCTTTAAATGGTTTAATTGTAGGTTTTCCATGAGCAGTAGCATAGCTTTAAATGCGTAATATTTCAGTTCTTCATCCCAGCTATTTTAATAATTAACAATATTTCTGAGTCATGACAGATTTCCCAGTGCACAGACAAAGACAGTGGGGCACAGAGGTGTTATACATTTCACTTAAAGTCATAAAGCTAGGAAACGATTATTTAGGATTCTTTTTCCAGGTTTGGAGCACCACACCAGACTACGTAGACAGACTTTCCTCATGGGTACGAAGAGGGAGAAAAGGGCGGCGGCATCTCTGCTCTGACTCTTAACTGCCACGCGGCTGCCGCAGCTTAGTGGGCGCCACACCACGCAACCCGCTGAAGGAATTCAGAGCTTCCTTCCTGTTCTTACTTCTCTCTTTTCTTTTTTTCTTGATTATTGTTTCTTTTTTGTCTTTTTCTCCTCACTCCTTCTTCTCCCAGCCCCTCTCCTTTCTTATTCGTCACTCCTTGGCTCTCCTTTCTCTTCTTCTCTCTCTCTCCTCTCTTTTCTTTCTGGTGTCTTTTTATCCTCCCCCTCCCTGTTTTGTTAGGCATCTTCAGTAAGCAACGTTTTCTGATATTTCCCAGAAATTTTTCAGGGACAAAAAGAAGAGGCCATTCCTTGATGCTGAAGAGTGGAGCTGAACATGTTGTTATAACCCTGTTTGGATTTGCACCAAGTGCTTTCCTCTTTAATAAAACTTTAAATCAAACATCTTCTACAGAAAGGCATGTGGACTGATGGAGTGTCTATATATTCAATTACATGTATTCAAAAGATTACATGTAATTGTAATAGTCTTTTCTCTAGGGAACATATACTCCTTATAAGGCTATCATTCCTAGAAAAGCGATAAAGTTCTATGTGCAGAGATGATCGTGTAGACAAGAAAATGTAACAACTGCCGTAGAACTTCAGGGCAGCAAATCAGAAAAGGACACAGCTCAGTGAGGTCTGTCACTGGAGATGAGCCAAGAGACAGAGACCACGTGTGTGTGTGTGTGTGTGTGTGTGTGTGTGTGTGTGTGTGTATACATTCTCTACATTGGGTAACACCAAGCCAGTTGAATTAAATATTAAACTGCCCTTTTTTTGTTAAACTCCACAAATATGTACCAATGTAGATTAAGTCTTGCTTTTTAAACACTTTATTTATTAGGACTTCACAATGAATCAGAAAGTGTACCAGGTTCTAGGATTCACAGATGGGAGAACTATACCCTTAAACAGCTCACAGTACTGGACATTCTAAAGTTAAGTTGTACCTGATCAAGCATTTAATGAAAAAGTTCCTTTGTACTTAGAACTTACTGGGAAATTGGATGAACATAGAAAGTACAATGTTAAATGAGGTCACCAAAACTCAAAAAGAAAGAAAGAAAAAAACAAAGAATGAGAGCACAGGACCGCTCGCTCACATATGTGAATCCACGCCTGTAATGCATACATGTGTCTATATGTAAGTGTGCATACAGGGGAACATGTAGAAAAGCGACTAAGAAAGATCTATTAGAAAATGAGGAAGGTCAGAATTCAGGTAGAAAGACACAAATTATGAAAGAAAATATGAAGTTAATCGTTCTGCCTTTCAACTCTGTCATGGGCTTCTTTTACTTTTCTTTCTTCTTGTCTTCTTTTGGGGGTGGGGGTGGGGAGGTGGGGGGAGGATAAATCCTATGCAAAGCTTCATGGCTTCAGAACTGCATAAACATCCACAGAATGCAGGACTTGAGACTGGGAAAGTGTTTGCTTTATGGTTAGCATAATCTAGGTGTGTGATGTTTTTAATTTGTGAGTTCATTACAATAAAGTGAGGAAAATCTGAAGAAATTTTGTCTTCTTTGAGCTTTGTTAATATTCGTTATAGAAATTCATAAATATGTATTGATTAACTTTAAGATGATAATACTGTATTATATGGTAAAATAAATGATACCTTGTTATGGAAAAATATCTATATGTTTTTAAAATAATGAAAGTGGGGCATTAACTGTATGTAAATGTATGGATGTCTGGCTTAAGAGACACCTAGATTTCTAGTTCTCTTCTGGATTTAATCTATGGCGTTAATTCTCAAAAACTCTATTTTAGTATTACTGTGAGGATAGACTTATCTTTGCAGACCCCTGAAAGTGCCTTAGAACCAGCGAGAGGTAACTGGACCACAGTCTGAGAGCCTCTCATGAACATGCCCTTAAAGGGTCAGGAGCTGCTAGGAGAGAAGTTCACTTGTCTGGCCATTGTCAGATAAGGAAAACTGACTTGGAAGAGGAAGAGGAATAGGAGGGCACGAGAGGAACAGAGAGCGCTGGGTCAAATAAAGTCCAAGAGAGAGCAGCTTGTGAGAGCTCTGCATAGTCGAACATAACTATCCCTGGAAAGGGGAAACAGTGAGGGCGGGGAGGGCAGGTGCTGGGCCACGTGCAGTGTGTTCAAAGTCTGGACTTCATCCTGAGGGCCGTTCATGGTTCCTACATCACTGAAGCAGGACAAAGAGAGAACTGTCCTGATATCTTACAAGGTTCACTTTGGCTGCTGTGTGAGCTACAGGTGGCAAGGGCCAGAAGAGAGGCCAGTCCAAAGACTGCTACAGAGACGTCGGTTGGGCTAGAGTAGGGCGGGTCCTAGCTTGCTCTCTGTTGCTGTGATAAAAACTCTGACTAAAACTAACTTGGGTACAAAGAGCTTATCTGGCTTCCAAGTTACAGCGTATCTCTGAGGGAATCCAAAGCAGGAACTAAAGCAGAGATGTGAATGCTGCTTACAGCCTTGCTCCTTCCTCCTGTACGGCTCGGGCCCATCTGCTCAGGGACACAGCACCACAATGAATTGAATCTTCCTATATTAATTAGCATTTAATTAATGCCGCCCCATATATGGCCATAGGACGGCATAATGTCAATTCTTCAAGGGAAAGCCCCTCTTCCCAGATGGGTCAACTTGAGAAAAACTAACCTGCAGAGTGAACGTGGGCAGATTTGCCAGTTGACAGAGAGTGATGGAGGGTAGAATGAACAATTGGTAACAGCTGATGATAGAGATGTTAGAGTCTGAAACAACTGCCGACGTCCTAATTTGGTTGGAGGATTCTTTCCTTGACAGAAGGAAGAGGAAGTTCTTAAGTGGTTCGTAGGAAGATTGGGAACATGTTAGCTATCATAACTTCCATTTCTGAACTCACACATTTATGATGTCTAGTAAGGAAGGTTAGTTTGTGAGCCTGGAAATCTTCAGCAAGATCTAGTCAGTGACAGCAACACATAGTGGTGCTGGGGACCGTGGCAAAGATGAGATGACCCAGGAGCAAGGTGTAAACAGCAGACGCGCAGACCATCAAGATCTTAAAAATAAAGATTGGGCAGTGATGCCGCTCCACACATGGTTTAGCAGAGGTCTGGCTTGTCCCTTTGAGATACGTTTTCAAAATGCAACATAAGCTGGAGGTGATGCTGTAATAGGAATTGTTCCTGGACTTGGAGAGACAGGTTCTGTCTGTAAAATGAGTGGTGTTTATTCCTCGCTGTGTTCTGTACCCTTTTGCTTGTAGTTTGACAAGGTGATCTTGGTGTCTTCCACACATTCAACGTTTGATTTAGTCATGGTATCTGTCCTTCAAGATGCACCTCAAATGTCCCTCTCCCAACATCATCCCAATTTAATGATACTTCTCCACTATCTTTTCTTAATCTTTCCATCTTGATCCATCAGGAGTTTGATGTACAATTCTAAACCTATTGGAGGCCTTTCTCCTTTCTATACATAATATAATATAATCACCTTCCTTCTGGTTAAATTTACTGAGGGAATTATTTACAAGTATGTAATTATAAATATGTTATAAATATTCATATTTACAAATAAATAAGTACATATTATTTATAAGGTTGCTGTGTGGCAATATCATAAACCAGAATGATGTTTATATTTGTCTGAATACATACTCATTACATAAATTTGTCTACATAAACTTCCTAAGATGACAGAGAAATGCATTAACTAAAATTATTGGACCAATTAGGAGAAAATCGACTCTAATACAATATAACCATCATCCATCACGGCAGGAGGCCCAGAGTCTCACAAAGAAGAGGTACAGGAGGCTGGGGTAGCTTTGATAGGTCACAAGATGTGGGAGGGGTAGCTCTGAACTCTGTGGTAGGGGATCCTGTGGAAAGCTGACTTCAAAGTGACTTAGGCAACTAAAAGGAGGAAGAGAAAACAAGGTAAGAAGGTGCTAAGCAGCACTTGGGACTCTTTAGAGACTTAAACACATTTAACTCTCACAGCCTTTAGCCATACACCTATTTGGCTTATGCTTTTCTAAGATAGTGTCTTGATATGTACACAATGGCTTTGAACTCCCTGCACCTGATCTCATTTGACATAAATTTATACTATCTCATGTTTAATTTTTACTGGGCCACTCACTGTCTTACTGTCTGTCACCCTTGGTCCCTCTCTCTCTAGGCATCTGATAAACTCTAGCAAGGTCCCACTCTTCCAAGACATCCACTTCTTTCACCTTACAATGCTGAGACTACATTAGGAATAGTTTCACATTTCCAGCCTCACTTTCACGTATCATTAAGATTCTCTAAGAGAAACTCAGCCAGAATCCCATACGACACAGAGTCAGCCGTGTTGAAGTAAAAGGTCCCAAAGAATGCGTGTCACAGAACCAAATGTTCTTATTGCAGTTATGTTCAATATAATCGATGTCAATTCTCCAAATTCATAGGGGAAAATCATAATAGCATTAAGATTAGCATTCACGTAGGCTTTGCTATTTGGGATTTCATAAAAGAGTCAATGCAATGGTGTAATAAAATATATCATATTTCAAAATTAGAAAATGCACCTAAGCACAGTGGCTCTCACCAGTAATCTCAACACTCAGGAGGTCAAGCAAGGAAGATCGCCACAAGCTTGAGTCTGAACTAAGTAAGTTCCAGACCAGCCTGGGCTACAAAGTTAGACTCTAGCTCAAAAAATAAAATCGAACAAAATTCACAGAACTTTTGTTGTAAACTTTAAGAGACTCAAGTGTTCATAATTACCAAGTGGGATTGTGAAGTCATTGGGCAGAGTAATAGCTTTTCTATCTTTCTACACTAATAAAAGTAGTGAAGAAAGTTCTATCAATCAAATATGATAAAGTATGAAAGGAATGACTATTTAGTATCTTTTCTGAAATGCTAAAAGTAAGCAAGAGATGATTTTGTTCAGATTTGTAATTGGCTCCTTCCAAAGTACTACACGGTAATAAAAATTTATTGTTTCATGTTTAAAGGAGAAGAGGATAATTCACTGATGTCCTATGCATTGCTTTAATTGGATTTTTAAAATGTGGTTCAGCAAGATAGCTCAATAGACAAAAGTTGCCATGCAAGCCTGATGACCTGAATTTGATCCCCAGAAACCAGGTCAAAAGCTGGAGATACTATCAAGCCAGCAACTCCAGTGCTCCTGTAAGCTGGTAGGTGGGGACTAGAATGCCACTCATGGGAAACTCATGGGCTAGCTAGCCTGGAGCTCACAAAGTAGAAAAAACAAGACCTCGCCCTTCTTCCTCCCTCCCTCTCTCCCTTCCTCCCTCCCTCCTTCCCTCCCTCTGTCCTCTTCTCTTCTCCCTCTCTCTCTTTCTCTCTCTCTCTTCATATATATGTGTGTATATATGTATATATATACATATATATACACACACACACACACATATATATATATCCCCCTCTCCTCATCTTCCCCTATATCCCTAGCTCCCTCTCCTTCTCATCCTCCTCTCAAAATTTAAAACTGTCTTTAATATGTAAACCTGAATGTCAACTGCATTTTGCTGCTGTAATCATATTGATACCTGGATTTGTTGACTAGTCATGGCCCTTCCATATCAAGAAAAGTACATACACACACACACACACACACACAGAGAGAGAGAGACACACAGACACACACACACACACCATTTTTTTGACACTTTCATTTTCACGTTTAAATTTGTGAACAGAACTTTTTTTCCGAGAGAACAGGATGCTGTGCCTAGCATAGCCTCACGGTGGTGCTAAATCATCACTAATGTTCTGTCAAAGTCCATAGACCATTTTGCAGAAACCACAGAAGGCGCTCCTGCATTCCTCCTGGGAAACCAAGAGGGAATTTGTCTCTACTCTGTGGTTCTTCTCAACCAACCTTGAACAATGACCTTGACATGCTCAACCAATCTGTCGGCAGGGTTAATGCGGGGCTGCTCTTCTCTCCTGGCGTTGCTACAATACATTACTCTGAAGACTTGTTATTATCCCTAAGGAGAATTTTGTGGGCTTATCTTTATAACTATTGTATTGATTTGGAATTCTCAACTTGGATTACGGCCACAGCACTGGCATTTAAGATAACATTTACTGCGTAACCTAACGATGTGGACCCTGTGAACTCTCTTTTATATCTTTACTTTCTCCCAGCCCCCAAATTTCAACTTGAAACCTACAATTAGGCTTTTCTTCACTTTCTTATTTTAAGACAGACCCAAAACAGTAACAAATCATCTTTATGGATCCAAAGTTATGTAGTAACATAAACAGCCTACTGAAAAACCCTTTAAAATTAGTCCTAAAGGATTATTTTCCAGTTTAATTGAACATTGCAACTACTTGAAGAACTTTAATACTTTTTATTATTGTGTGCATATGTATGCGCCATGCCATGTGTATGGCAGTCAGAGGACAGTTTGTCAAGTTGATTCTCTCCATTCTCCTTTAGCGGGTCCCGGGGATCAAACTCAGGTCTCCAGCCTTGCATGGCTAGCGCCTTTATGGCTAGAGCCATCTTGCCAGACCTACTTGAAGAGTTTGTAAAGCTATAAACAGTAGATCCTGATTTAGTTGCTCTGGGGTAAAGTTTGAGATTGGGATGTTTGGAATGACTTCCAGCCGTAATAATGAGCAGCCGAAGCTGAAATCAGTGTGGCTTATGGGCATGCTCCCCACACGAGGGTCACATTACCGTTTAGAAGCTACCAGTCCTATATGCCGACTGCCTTCCTCTTTTTCTTTCTCGGGAGCTGGAATGAACTCACAGTCCAGAAGAGTAAAGAAGCAAGAATAAGAGAAAAGGTGGAAAGAGAGAAAACACGGAGGCGAGGGGGGGCGGTGGGGGGAAGAGCGGTTCTCAGGTTCTCCCCAACAGGAGGACAGTGGCATTGCTTCACAGTTTGCATGTGGACTGGCCCCCATGTGCTCACATACTTGAGCACGTGGTCCCTAGCTATTTGCTGCTGTGGCCATGGAACGTTTAGGACGTAGAGACTTGCTGCAGGAAATGAGTTTCTGGCGGTGGCCCTGAAGTTGACATAGTTTTACACATGCAGCTGCCAGTCTGACTTCTACTTCCAGTTCTGCTGAGAAGTGGAGAGTCCCAGCCACGTGAGCCCGTCATGAAGCTGCCTGTGGTCACGCCTTCCCCGTCATGATGGCCTGTGTCCCTTCTAACCACATGCCAAATGAATCCTCTCCCTTAAGCTGCTTTGTCAGGTATCTGGTCACAAGGACAATGAGAGATGCCAATTTAAGGCAGAGGAAACTCTGATGTGTAGCACACAGTGAATTATTATACATGTCACTATATGTTATATTACATTATGACTTATTCTTGCTGTGAATAAGGAGATGCAACCGTATTTCAAACTATGGGGCTTATATGGGCAGACAGTATGAACAGAACTTGGGCTTAACTTGTGCTAAGTGAAATAAATCAGTCACAGGAAAGACCTTGCATCATTCCATGCAGATGATGCTGCCAGAGCTCTTGACATCAGAGACAAGGGGCTGAGAATGAAGGGAGTTGTTTAATAGCATAGAGCAGCAGTTCTCAGCCTGTGTATCAGGAAAGGTTGAACGACCTTTTCACAGGGATCGCCTATGACCATTGGAAAACATAGGCATTTACAAGACGATCCATAACAGTAGCAAAATTATAGTGATGAAGTAGCAACAAAAATAATTGTATGGGTGGAGGTCACCCCAAGGTGAGGAACTGTGTTAAAGGCCACAGCATTAGGGAGGCTGAGACCCTCTGGCAAGAGTCTCATCAGCTTACAAGAGGAAGCTATTCTGAAGAACTGTTCCACAGGACTGTAAGCACCCAGCACTACTGAGCTGTACACCTTGAATGGTTAACACGGGGAGCTCTGTCATTTGAGTTTTGGCAACCACAAGGAAGGAAAAAGAGAAAAGAAAGAAAATGAAGTGATCATGAGATGATCACCACCATCAGGGTGTGGTCATGGCTGTGTCGGTATGTAACCAAAATGAAGTCTGTGAAGACGGGGCCTGTCTGGACCCATTTTACTGTGGGAAAATCGTTGTTAAAACCAGTGTCACTTTAATCTACTCTCCTACTTTCTCCACCCACGCCTTCTCAGCTTCATCTCTGAGCACAACGACAGTTGCCTTTGTGCAGACATGAGGACAGTTTTATCCAACCCAGTTACAAAGAGCAAGAAGGGCTGAACTAAGTGTGTGCTGCACTGAATCTAAAATAATTTACAAGCGGTGACATCCCCAGCTGGCACTGAGTTCTCAAAAGTGGTGTATATATGTCTCTGAGAACGAAGTACAGCGACAGCTGAGCCGTTTAACTACGGCCAGGAAACCGTAATCTAGCGTTTGAAGACACTGGCATCTCTGTGGAGAAATGGGCCTACCTATGACATGCATCTATCAACTTAGTGACACTGACTCCAAGTGAGTCATTTCTCAGGACAGTGCTATCCAGAAACCCAGAGTGTGAAAAGAAGGCCTTGAACTGTATCAAACAAAGTTTATCTGAGTGTCTTCACTGAGGGGACACCACCTAATGCTGCATTCCGAAGACCCCCTGGGCATGACTCAGCTGTTCTGATAGATCCAAGAATTTCCCACTTTAGACAAGTGACTGTTCCCCACACAGTCATTACGAAGAGTTCCCACTGTCTATTTACTAACCCAGAAGAGCTTTTGTGAGCTTGGTAAGTCGATTTTTGTCTATTCTTATGATTACTGTCTGAATTCCTTGGCATTTCACTCTCTCTCACAGGTCAAGCCCTCTCTACCTAGCATCTCAATTGGATTCTTAGAGTTAGCAGCCGTGTGACCTTCAGTCAATTTGGTCCTCAAATTCATCATCTGCAAAATGGGCAGGTCTTCTATAGGGTTGTTATATAAATAGCATGAGAGGACCCACGGCAGAACCTGGCATTCAATAAATGCTACTCAAAAATGAGTTTCCCTCTTTCCTCCTCGACCAAGAGCAGAGGTCAGGAACTTGGCTCCACCGACAGCCAGACAGGAAGTAGTTCATTCTTGGTAGGCTACATGTTTTCTGTCATAACTCTTCAAGTCTATAATTACAAAGCAGAAACATCCATAGAAAAAAAGCATGACTGTGTTCCCATAATACATTACTTTACACATAGGCTAGGCACTTAACTGAGTGGTGGAGTACTAGCTTGCTATGTAAGAGGCCCTGGGTTCAGGTTAGTAGAGATGTCAGAAAGAAGTTTCAGAGGCCAGAAAGATTTAGTACAGTTTGCTGAGACATAGAGACAGAGGAGGAGAAGGAGCAGAGAAATAGAATAAGTCTGTAGAGAGATTTAGCACAGGTTGCTGAGAAAGTCTACCATTACAGGGAGACAGAGGAAGAGAGGGAACAGAGAAAAAGAAAGAAAAAAAATGACAAAGAAGTAAGCTACAGAGAGTCCTGGCTACAGTAGTTAGGAAAAGCAGAGAAGAGAGACAGAAAAGAACAGTGTGCATACTACAAGGAGAGAGGCCACTGGGCCCAAGAATGCCCTAACGGGAGCAGGAATTCCCAGGCCTTGAGAAAAAAAAAGTGGCAAAGGTGTTAGCCCTGGGTGAAGACAGTGACTAGGAAAGATGGGGCTCTGACCGCCTCCCCCAACCCAGGGTAACTCTGAGAGTGGAGGGGAAACCCACTCAGTTCTTGGTGGACACAGGGGCTCAACTCAGTCCTCCAAGCCAATGGCCCTGTTTCCAAGAAAAGATCTTGGGTCCAAGAAGCCACTGACACCAAAATGTATTCACAGACTACCCAAAGAACAGTGGACCTAGGGATGGGATGGGTAGCCCATTAATTTAGGGTCGCCCCAGACTGTCCCTACCCTCTGTTGGAGCGAGACATACTCTCCAAAATGGGGGCCCAGATACACTTCCTGCCCGGCGGGCCACAGCTAACTGGTCCAAGAGGAGAGACTGACTCCTGCCGAAAGTCGAAGCTACAGAAGGGAGCAGTTTTCTCCATGAAGGTCAGAGCCGAGCAGGTGCTGGTGTGGTGGACAGCACAAATGTCATCTGGGTAGAACCTCTACCCCCTGGCACTCAATGCAGAAAATGGAGCTAAGTGCCCTCACCAAGACCTTGGAACTTGGAGCCAGGAAGAAAATTAACATCCATGTGGATAGCAGGTATGCCTCTGCCACAGCCTACGTCCACGGGGCTATATACCAAGAGGGAGGACTGCTCACATCAGAGGAAACAGACACGAAATCTTGGGCCTCTTAGATGCCCTAATGAAGCCGGCAACTGTGAGTATTATTCACTGCCCAGGATATCAGAAGGGAAAAGACTTAGTGGGCAATAACCAGGCAGAGCAAGGGGCTCCAGGAGTGGCTATGCAGGAGCCTATGCTGGTTATGGGCCTGCAAAAGACACCCACTGAGAAATGGGACTAAATCAAGAGATGTCCTCCCTTAGAATATGCTGAAGAAAAAAAAAGGACTCAGATTGCTAGCCACCCTACCAACTATCACCAAGAAAAGGCGCACACAAGAAGGGACAACTATACTCCCCAGAAAGTAAGCAAAAATCTTACTAGGCCAAGTACACTGATGGACTCATTGAGGGGATAAAAAGCTTGTCCAGGAAGTTAAGGGACCTAAAGTATATATTTATGACTCAGGTTTTGGACCAGAGAAATAATAGAACAGTGTAAGGTATGCCAGCAAGTGAATGCTTATGCAGCAAAGAGTAAACAGGGCAAAAGACCTAGAAGAGAACAGCCTAGAGTATATTGAGAAATTTTATAAAAGTTAAGGCAGGAAAATACAGTTACAAATACCTTCTAGTGTTTGTAGAGATTTTCTCTAGATGTGTTGAGACTTTCCCCATCAAGCAGGAAACAGTTGCCATGATTAGAAGAAATCTTCCTGAGTTTCGGAGTGCCCAAGGAAACTGGATCAGAAAATGGTCCTGTTTTTGTTTCAAAGGTAAGTCAGGGATTGACAGAGATATTGGGGACTAATTGGAAGCATTATTGGGTGTCTGTCCCCAGAGCTCAGGGCAGGTAGAGAAAATAAACAGAACCCTACGAGAGATCTTAACTAAATTGACCTTGGAGACTGGCTCAGGCTGGGTGGTGCCCCTCCCCTCGGTCTTGTTCTGAGCCCACAACAGCCCCTGTCATTTTAACCTGACCCCTTTTGAGATCCTCTTTGGTACCCCAACTCCTTTGATGTCCACTGGGCCCTCCCAGGAGGTATCCCACAGCATGAGATTTGGCCCAAACTGTCTGCCTTAGATGCTCCAGGGATGCCAGAGAATCTTCACTGCTTCCAGACTGTTGACTGGTTCTATGTAAGAAGGCTTCGGGGACAGCCTCTAGAACCATGATTGACAGGACCCTTCCTGGCACTGCTAGCCACTCCCACAGCCCTTCAGGTGGCAGTACTGCAGCCTGGGTGCACGCTTCCCATGTGGAACCTGCAGATGCTCCGCTCTCCAGACCCCCCCCCGCAGTACGGTACGGAAGATGGACGATCTGCTCAAGCTCAAGATCACTCGACCTTGATCATGACTGCCTGGTGGTACACTTGGATTCTGGATCCTTCCCCAATCCTATGTGCCCATTCCCCAAACCTGTTATGGCACTCACTGTCTCCCTTCTGTTGGGGTTAGAGATGGCCAGGGCAGTCACCAGGACTTCCACTCTGGTCTTATTAGGGGAAAACTATGACAGTCTGAGGGGATCCATTGATTTAGATATAGAGAAAATGGAAACTTCCATCAGTCACCTTCAAGAATCACTGACTTCATGATCACAAGTAATACTGCAGGATAGGAGGGCTATGTGCCTTAGCTGAGAAGTGTCCATTTGGGGTTGTTAACACTGTTAGGACCCCTAATTGTTCTCCAGATATAGTTGACTTTTGGCCCCTACATTTTGAACTTCTTAGTCGCTATTGTTAAGACACACTTAGGTACAATACAGCTAATGATCTTAGAGGAGAGATACAAAGAACTAGACACAGAAGATCAGGAGTATGAGCTATCAGAATACCAGCAACTGCTTCAGGATTGAAGCATGCACACAAAAAAGGGAGGAAATGAAAGGGTTAACTCAGAAACTTTGGAAAGGTCATAGAATACTGGGCCATCCCAGAAGGGAGAGGCTAAATTACATTCCTCAGACCACAGGGTGGTCCCTATGGCTAGGAAAGGCCCAGAGTTCATTGGCCACCTACCTCATCCCCTAACAACCAATGAGTTTAAAGATAACACTGTTCTGCCAATCACATTGTGCCTAATGGCGGCTGCCTGAGAACTGTATAAAAGGCCTGTACGGTCCGGAGTGCCCATTGTTCTGTCTCCATGTGCAGGGCGGCCCCAGCATGCTGGATAATAGTAAAAATCCTCTTGCTTTAAAAAAAAAAGAGGTCCTGGGTTCAAGTGCTTAGCCTAGCCTAGCATGTAAGAGATCCTGGGTTTGATTGCCCAGTAATTCTAAGAGGAAATATAACAAAATAAAGCTAACCAATAAACACAGCAACAGTAGGAATAAACGGGTTCAGGCTAAACCTGCCCTTTGGGGTCTAGCTCGTGCACTCATCTTAGAAGTCCAGACCTCATGTCACTTTTTAACCCATGTTAAAGTCCATTTGCTTTAGGCACTCTTACCCGAAACTCTCCATCAATTTACTTATCCCATAAATTCTTGGTAAGTCATGGGGAGTTGGTAGCCCCACCCCCAAACTTTCTAGAGACATCAAGAGATAATAATAACAAACAGAAAGGTGCTGCTATTTATGAAGGACAGGTTGCAAGTTGACTCTTGGCTTTTAAAATATTACTTAACAAACATGTCTGCTCTTGCTTATGTGTGAATAAGAACTTCTGAAAAGACCTACGCCTGTAAGTAACAACAGTTACTCGAGGTCAGAACCCAAGACAGAGTCCGGAGATGGGAGGGAGAGCTAAGGAGTATTCAAGTCTGTTCCTAAACCATGTAAATATGCTGTCTGTTAAAAAAAATGGGTTTCCAAATGGATGGGGGAAAGCCCATGAGGCCTCAACCCTACACAAGGAGCTACAGGCAACTGGGGAAAGCTGGATGTGAGTGCTCCTCCCAGGGATGAGCACAGCAGGTGCTCGCCCAGTGCCAGTCAGTCTTGAAATCATAGATACAAGTAACAATACACGGACTCAACAGGTTAAATTTAGGAATACACACACACACACACACACACACACACACACACACACACACAAACAGGCATGCAAAAAAAGAGGCCATTGATGTTAAGGAGACCAGAAAGGGGTTTATGGGAGGGTTTGGAGAGAATAACATAAAGGGAGAAGTGTAATTAAATTATAATCTCAAAAATAAACAAAAATCGGTTTCAAAGGAGCAAAAATAAAAGTACACTACAAAGATATCTTTCCTATCAATAAAATCACTGTAACGACACAAAGGTGAGTGATGGGGAATCTGAGGATTCCTGGGAATCCAAGATGCTAAGTACCATATGCAGGTGTTGTCCTGGGAAATTCCCTCCTGTGATCCAGCCATTAGCATGTCTTCTGCCCTCTGCTTTGTGAGGCTCAGAGGAACTAATGGAACACTCACGAGTGACAAAGGCCCCAGGGCCTCGGGTGGCCCAGCAAGGCCTAGGATCCCTTGCTCTCGGCTGCATTCACTTCTTTGACAGTATCTCACTTCCTGCTCTGCATCACAGCAGCCCCTAAAGTCCACTCCATACTGGTCCCCGCCAAGGCCACCATAGCTTCTCTGAGCCAGTCTGGGAGCCACAGTGCACACCGCTCAGGTAAGGCTGGTTCTGCATTCAAGTCCTAACTTTGTACTTGCGACTCTGAGAGTTTGATCAAGTCAGTAGTGTGAGCTCCAGAGAGATTGCCTGGTGTCTCTCAGCCTCGGTCTCCTCATCTATACTTTTAATTCCCAATTAATTAACTCCATTTGAAATTAATGCTGGGATTGTGATGAGAACCAGATACCTAAATAGTTGATGTATGGTGATAATCATTTAAAACATAACTATTATATATTTATGCCAATTTTATTTTATGGACTTGACTTTGCATTCAAAAGGTTATTCTGTTCATATGCACTGTACTGTAACAGTGCCTAGCCTGATAATGTTCAACAATGAGCATACAAGAGAATAAAGACAAGAGAAGTACCCGAGCAGACCCACGGCTTGCAGTGATATTCTCTACCAAATCCACATGGCTTGTTCTCCTCCCCTGTTGAAATTTCCCTGAAGGAGAAACCTTTCTAACACTGCAACCCTAACACTGCAACCATAAAAGTGAATGAAGAATCAAAAGGTAGAGATTTGCATCTTGGCTTTCCAAGCAAAAGCATCAGTGAGTTGGTATGTCAACCTAATTAGTTTAGCTTAGAAAACTAGCTTAGGCTTACCAAGTCTCTGTTTCCATCCATATAAAAGAATAATTCTTTTTGCAGATAACCCTCCTTGCATAGTGGCTGAATTAGGCTTAAAAGTGCATCTGGAAGATTTTTTTACACACAATAAAGTGATAGATATATATGCATATATATATATGTGTGTGTGTGTAATATATGTATATATATATATGCAAGGTATGTACAATTTTATTCCAATGAAAAGAAATAATGATAAAATTAGCTAGATTTATTTCCAGCAGAGTTCTAGATAAAGTAAATCTTTATCCAGATGCCTCTTGGAGAATAAAACCATAAGTTATATTATGGAGTCCTGATATCTGTCTTCAAAGGTCCTATCACATCCAATAATTCCTTCCAAAAGTACAGATTTACCCCAAATCAAATTTCTTCTCCCAGATCCCCCAAGTAGTGCATGTGAAAGATGGTTTAGAAACAAGCCCGAGGTCCCCAAGGGGAAGAGGAGGGGAGAAAACAGGGATGACTAGTAAGTTGGACATGTGTGGTCTTTTCAGCAGAAGGTGCGAGAGAGTGAGTCACTCTAGAGCTAAGGAAAGAGATTTGGAAGAGCTGAAGGTAACTGTGACGCCCCACCAGTGTACACACTGGATGCACATCCCATGTGTGTGTCCAGCAATGGCCCATTCACCAGGTACCCTGTTCAGTTTGAGTAGGAGTAGCAGAATTCTACAGCAGGCAGTGAGTGACTGCCCTGATACAGCTCCTGGGTGGACAAACACCATGGGCTCTTTTTCCGTGACTTTCTTTGAAGAATTTAAAGTTTAATTTAAAACAACATATTTGATAAGAGAGTCAGAAGGAGGTGAATACTTCCCCAGTATTATTTTTAAAACTCAGACAAGAAATCACTAGGTTAAAACTAACCTTACCTCAATTCTCTCCCAGATGGCTTCATAGTTATCTTGGTGCTGAATATCTTGCATTAGTTTCTGAATTAAAGCTGATTTTGTAGCAGAATGGCTCTCATTCTTCTCAGAGGATGAAGGTCTCTCTGATTTCTCATCAATGAACTTTTTCATGCTGGACAGGGGCATACATAAGTCCTCATCAGAAAGAATGTCACTCAGGGGCCCAGATTCAATGCTCTCCCCGAGAGATGAGGCTATGTCGCTGGATGAGCTTGGAGACACCGTGCCTAGCCTTGTGTGTTTTTTCTTGATGTGGTACGTTGGATAGATTTCAGAATCCGAATTCATTTCAGACAGTTCCCAGTCATCAATATCCTGAATAGTCTCTCCTCTGGGTTTCTGGGGTAGAAGCTTGGTTAGATTCTCCAGCTTCAGAGCTAACACCTCCGTCTGTTTGAGGTGAGACGGCAGCGCTAGGTATTCATCAGAGCCGTACCAAGCCTCTACCACCTGACCGTTCTGTGTGGTGTGATATGGGGCAGGTGGGGAGCCTTTTTGGCTTTTTGAAAGAGGAGGAAGTGGGGATTTGATGTTGTCTGAGCCTAGAGAGGACTCACTGCTGTGACTGCAAGGGGGTGAACTGGAGGCCTTCGACTGCACTGACAATTGTCCATTCCGATTTCTCTGATGGCACAGGTCACCTGAGGTTGTCGACGCAGAATCTGTTTCTGATCTCACCGTGGCTTTGGGAGCTCCAGGAGACACCATGCTCGGCACTGCTGAGCTCCTGGTGTTCTCAGATTGCTTTCCAGAACCAGTTCCCCGTTTAGGTATTTTGCACAGAGGCACCTCGGCCAAGGTCTTGTGAGGCTTTTTCAGTCGCAGTTTCTCTTTATGGCAGTCAGTAAGCCTTCCCAAACTGGAAGAAATTTCTTTAATGTGACTTTTGACTATGTTTTCAAGATTGCTGATCCCCACCTTGTGCAAACATTCATAGGACTGGCTGGCGGCAGAAGGACTGCTGGGGTAGGAAGACTGCAACACTAGGCAGAGCTTTGATCTGTCAGGGGCGTCCACTAGAGAAGGGGTGCTTCTGCTCAGTTCAGGCTTCAGGTCAACCACCTGCCCCTTCCCATCACTGCCTTTCCGCTCATTCTTAAGAGTTTCTTTTAGAAATAGCCCTCTTTTGGGCAATGTGGGCTGCGTGGGAGAGTCCTCGTTATAATTAAAGCAATCGCGGATGGATCTCTTGGGAGTTGTAATTTCACAAGGGCCAGGCTGGGTTTTTCTCGCACCAAGCTGTGGGGAGGAAGTAGAGTCTTGTTCTGCTGTCTCCAAAGTGTCCTCAGCGGCATTTGTCAGTGTGTCCCCTGAGGACGGCACCCCGAGTGTTGAGCCCAGATGCTCTCCAGGTACAGGAGGACCGTCTTCCTCATGTTCACCTTTGTGGGCGTCCGAAAGGGACACTTGAGATGAGTCCTCATTGCCGGAGAGGACAGGCTCAGTGGCCACTGTAAGCAGCCCAACGCTTCGGATGAGCTCAGGGAACTCCTTTTCCATCTCGCTGTAGCTCCAAGAGTCAAAAGATTTCGTTTTGGCCTGGCTCGTGGTCATGTCGCCCAGGCCTCCAAGCAGATCCTCACTCGGACTGTAGTCGGAAAGTTCAAATGCAGTAATACCACAATCCAGAGACAAGTAATTCTGAGAACATTTGATAGTTAACTGCCCTGAGTCGTCCACTTCTGTGAGGGAATCAAGCCGGCCCTGAAACACACAACGGTAATGGTTTCGGTAAGTGTAACATTGAGTACGCACACCTAACCCCGTGAAATCTGAATGGCCCTCAGTCACTCTGGCCTGACCTGTGGAAAGGCCCATCACCAATTACTACATTGCTTTATATACACTGTTCGCCTTTCAAGTATTCAAACTTTAACTTGGGCATAGAGCCTTAGGGATGGTCGACATCAACCCCAAACTCCTGGTTCTGTCTTTTCTTTTAAAGCAGAGTACATTAATAGTTTCAAAAGCTTTATTTTGTTTGTCGCTTTAGCTCTGGAGACTGAACGTTCTAGAAAACTGCTCTGCGAGTCTCCTGCCGTGCTCTCTCCTAACTTTCCTCTCACTCCCACTGCAACCGGCAGGTTTAAGTTTGCAGTCCCACTGTAACCTCACGGACAGTTAGGACTACAGACCTGTGCGACAAGGCCTAGCTTATAACCACTAAACTAAAGCCTTCAGTAGAAGCCACATGTCCAAAGACGAACGTAACACAAAAGTAAAATCTTCATAAGTGTCTGGTTTTATTTATGCTATCGCTCCAGAGCCTACCATAGTAGCTCAGCCCACTATTATAAGTAGAATAATTAAGCACATTAATTCAATAATGTTAAGCCTATATTCACAGATCATGGGACTTTTAAAAACATAACAGAAACTGCTTGAGACCGGTTTCACAGTGGCCCCACCTTTTAAAGGTATACACAGCTTATGTTGGAGAGAAATGAGGGAATATTCTAACCTCATCTCCTCCTTCTGCGCTACCTCTCCCTCCTCCTGCTCCGAACAGTGCATTAATTATTGCTAATTGCCCTTCTCCCTTTTCATCTATGATTCCAAGTGAGCTAATATGATTTGAGGCTTTTCCATACTAATAATAGCATTATAAGGTTTCGTTTTTTACTCTTTAATTGTGTAGTTAAGGCTTGTGTCTCATTACTAATGTAGCTTGTATATCATATGACAAACCAGGAGATTTCTAATTGATGATGGAGTATAAAAACTGGATTCTTCTAACCAAGCTGAACGATAGCCTGGTTGAGGACCTTGGCACCTTAAGAGAAGGAGGTGAATGCGATCCTCATTCTCTTTGCAAGGGGTCTGGAGTGAAAGCCCTGACCCCCAAAGCCCCATCCGACTGCTAGACCCATGTCCCTTCAGCCGGGTCATCCCGAGACCGGGCCTCCTCATGACTTACATGGGACTTTTTTATTCATGTATTCGTTTTGTCTCTGGAATGCTCGCTCCCTTCAGCTAGTCCAACCCCAACACTCGTGTTCTACAATATCCAGATGACAGTGTACAGATAGTTGGAGTAACTGACTTCTCCTAAGCCTGGGCCTCCTCACCTCACAGGGCGGGGGTCTGATTCTTCTACTTCTCCATTTAATCCTCACCACTTCCTTCTGAAATAAGTCACTGTGGCCTCATGACTAAGGGGCAGCCTAGGCCTTGGATGAGCCTGCTGACCTGAAGCCAAGTTCTAACCTTGAACAGAGCTTTAAACTGCCGTCCGTGCCTGCGTCTCTGGTCTGTGCTTTGTGTGGCCAGGACAGAAACCTTTACAAGTTGCAAATCTGTACTGTTACTTCTCTGCTTCAAATGTTTAGTAGCTTCCTCTGTCTGTTAGATTAAAAACCCAGTCCAAGAGCCCAGTGCCAGGGGTGGGGTACCTCCCCCAAGCCCCACCCAAATCCAAACTGTTTGAAGGCCTCCCTTAAATCTCCTCCTTTCCACACTGTCTCCTTTTCAGTTTCTGAACACACCAGGTGCCCTTCTGCCTCGGAACTTTGCATTTCCTATCTTGAAATCTTTCTACAATTTTTTTCTCGACTATCGGACTCGTCTATTCCATAGATATTAGCCAAAGTTTTTACTTCTTCAAGACTTTGGACTCTCACCTCAGTCAGAATCATTCACATAAAACTCTCAAATCTACACAAACTCCCCTTTAACTATAAGGGAATAGTAACTAATATCGTGATATTGTGATATCCGTCTAACTTATCTCTCCTTTGTATTTAAGTATCATAAGAATATCAGTCATAAAGAAAATGTGTGGTTGGACCAGCATCCCTGCAGCATTTAGAGATGGAACAGAGTAAGCACTCATAGATGCACCTATTGAAGGAACGAATGGCGATATCTGTAGTCGCTCTCTGCCTGTGTGTCATTTCCTCCTCTGAGTGTGTACTTTGACTTGACACAAATGATTAGACTCCCCGAGTTTCAGAGTCACGCCCTTGCTCTGACACTAATCAGCCTGTGACTACAGGTCAGCAGCTTGATGTTGTTAACCCTTGCTTCCTCCATCGACAGACTGGAGATGATGAGTATGGAGATGGCCCAGTGTATAAATATGCTTGCCACCAAGGCTGACGATTCGAGTATGAACCCCAGAACACACATGGAAGAAGAAGAAAGACAAACCCTGAAACTAGTCCTCTGATCTCCACACGCATATGCAAACACGCACGCGCGCGCGCGCACACACACACACACACACACACACACACACACACACGTTTAAAGGAGAAAAAGTGATAAGCCTTGCCACAAAGATGTTGAAAGGCTTGGAGAGGATAAAATACGTAAGACAAGAGTCTGGTATGTGGACACTGCTCAGTGGATCCTCACCCGCCCTGTTGCTGGCTGTATTACCTTCCCACAATGCTGTATACTGAGGAGGAAGGCATACGCTGCCTCTAGCACCAAAGTGCCCTGAACAGAGATGAAGACTAACCTCTAACCTCAGTGGAAAATGAGCTAAGTGTAGTTGAGTGGCTTAAGGGCTTCATGCCTGGAAGTCTCATTAAATGACAAAGTCAGAACCCAAAACCACACAGGGATGAGTGAGACAAGCTTGCAATTTTTAAGAGAGTAATAGTGTGATTCCCAATCTAAAAGTAGATTTTTTTTAAGTGTTTGATTTAGTTGGTCATTACTTAGGAGTTTCTCTTCTATGATGATACTATTTATATATTCATATAAAAGAGTTCAACTGGAGCTACCCTACACAGAGAATAATGCTCCTCCCAGGAACTATAGGATGCTAAATAACAGGCCCAGTGCGAGATATGGGATACCTCTACCCAAGTTGTTGGTCAGAGAAGTCCTGGAGACTCCAGCACAATACAGATAGGACATCCATATCCCTACCTTTCTGAGGTTCAGGGACAGTTGCTGGAGAGAAGGGCAGAAAGAATGTAAGAGCCAGCAGTCAGGGAACACAGAAGAAAAATGTCATCTTATAGAGATGACAGGAACACTGCACTCACGAGCTCATGGCAGCTGAGGAGACGACACGGCATCTGCACAAGATCAGGCACTACTCCAGCAGGGCTCACATCTAGTCAAGAAGCTAATGACAGGTGATAGCTTCCGAGAGAGAGAAAAAGTCACTTTTCATTAAGGGCATGGCCCCCAGATTGAGTGTGCTCAAGCAGATGTCCCCACATCCGGGAAGATTTATGCAGCACAAGTTGGACTTGATGGAAATTTTTTTTAAAGAGAAAGAGAGGACAAGAAGTTGAGGGGATTAAGGTAGGGGGTGTGACTCTGGTAGGAATTAGGGGAGAAATGGGAGTTAACTATGATCAAAATGCATTGTATGAAATTATCAAAGAATAAAATTAGTAGCCTACTAAAAGCTATTATAAATGATAGTTATATTCCTAAGCCATCCCCTAAGACCTTTTAAACTAGCAACTAGTAGAAATTTACAATATTTTTATTATTTTAATCATAATATTATTCTCATAAAAATTACTGTCCTATTTCCATGAGGTATAAAAAGTACTAAAGAAAGGTGTTACAATGAAATAATTTCAGAGTTCAGGCAATAACTAGATGTTGAAAGAGTCAACTACTTGCTTTTGCACAAACAGGGAGGACCAGGAGTATATTTAGTCTTCAAACTCTTGAAGAGTGGATGTACAATAAATACTGGACATATTTGTTAAAACTATGTGTCAGATAAATAAATGACTGCATCTCAGAGAACAGAGTATGACTGATCTTTGTAAAACTTTGGGGATCTCTAGTTACTGTTTTGATTTTCAAAAAATCCATACTCAAAAGCATTCACATTATAACTATTGAATTTTTAAATATGGAAAAACTCTATCCCTTAGGGGAAAACATAGATTCATCAAGCAGAAACCGTAGAGTCTTGGGATAGGGAATATAGTCTGGTGGTAGAGTACTATCCCAGAATGCTCCACACTTTGGATCCAATCCCTGCTGGATGGGGTGAGGGAGGTTAAATAACAATAGGAGAACAATAAAACCAATGAAGGTTTTCACTGTGCAGTGGGTTTTTGGTGGGAGAAGACTGAGTCATATTGGGGATTGAACCAATGACCTGACAAATGTTAGTTCATTGCTAGGTGTAATGCTCACCCTGCAGAGGCGATTTTAAGTCTCGCACAGCTATGATACCAAGGGGTGAGTATGTGGTGGTTTTCCCAACTTTAGATGGCAGGGGTACACACATGACTGTTAGTGCTGAGGGTTGTTAGAGCTGCAGAGCATGCCTCTCCTCAGCCACGCCCTCCTGTTAGCGACCCCTCCTACATTGAATGTAGAAGGCGATTTATTTGATTTCTTACCAGCTTCAGTTTTGTCTTCTACTTCAAGGAAGCTCCCTGGCTTCTTTGCTAATGTGAAGAGAGACCGAGCTTTGTTCCTAACCCATAATTAAGTTAGCTGAGGCACAGATGCTTTCTCACATCTTTTGTAGTGCTGCACAATAGTTTGTCACCAACTGGAGATGTAACGGCCATAACTCATAAGCCCATTCCCTTTTAAACTGTTCCATAAGTGTATCAGCACAAGTGTAACGCAGTACCCGGTTACTCTTGTCCCCAGTTCGGTGTTACCACTCCTCTTGTCCCCGGATCCTATAATCTTGATACGCAATGTTCCGTATGTTTTGATTCCGGTCCTAAAAAGTCATGGCTCTCTTAACCAAATGCCACCTACCCTCTCTGATCCCTGCCCTCCGAAAGACGTACTGAACTCTTTCAGATGCTTTGGTCTTTGCCACTGGCGGCTCAGATCCTGAGTACAATCCAGAGAGCAGCTGTGGACCAGAAAGACTGGCTATGATGAGGAAAAGTGAAGCAAACTTCATTCTGATGGATGATGGGAAAATCACGTGATGATAACAAAACTACGAGGAAGACTGCTAATGGTTACTCATTTCGCCTTCTACATACTGGGAAAAACAGTAAAAGAGAATACGGAAGAGAAGGAAGAAAGGGAGGGAAACTGGGAGGGCTCATTAAATTATAAATCAGCTGAAAACTGGTTTGGTTTAATTTAGTTTAATTATTCCTGGGCTTGTATATTTAAGCAGCCACTTAACTTTTCTTCCGTTCCATTTTCTTATCTATAAAATAAAACTATTTGCCCCTTGTCTTCCTTGCTAAATGAAACAAATGGTCAAGTGCCTAGAGTACAGAACATTTTGGTGTGGTTCATTGCATATTTTGAGCTTCGCTTCAAAGTGCTTTTTTTTTCTAATGCATTTATTTGGTTGCTTAGTTTGCTTTATTTTAGTAATATACACACCATTTTGTTTATTTTATATGGTTTGTTCAATATTTAAATAAATAATAAAACTCATATATCTTGTGACGTCAAGGAGAAAAACAATTAGAGTTTGCCACTTTCTCGTGTTTCGAGCTCACTCTTTTGTGTGGCTCTGAAATGCAAACAAATTCTAAAACCACAAATCCTCTGGGTGGGCATCTGCTGTTCTAGTTTATCAGAATTTCATCTTAGTTTGTAAAGTTTCTCGATTTCATTTTCTTTCTGCAAATCCCCCATCACCAAACTTATTCTGAGAATTTTATCTGAATGTCCTGCCCTTTCCCAGTTCTGGTGTGCAAGCAAAAAGAAGTAAAGCTAAGCCCCTGTCAGCTCTCCCTGAGTAGCACTAGAGTCACAGACAGCTAGGAACAGAAAAGGTTTGCAAAGGATCAGAGCAGGCAGAACCTGATTCACAGAAGACACCACAAGGCAGGGCCTGGGTGGCCACTGTCCCTCTACCCTTCTTCACTGTGTGTATTTTTGTCTCTCTGCAACAATTCTGAAACTAGCCTCAAATATAAAAATGTGCCGGACTGCTTCAAACTAAATTTATAGATAAATTTTTAGCTCTTCTTGTAAGAACCAGAACGGATACTACATGGTGTAAATTTTTGACATTGTCAGAGAAAAATTAGCTCTTACCAGTTAGTCAATAGCCTTTCCCCATTTTTTGTTTCTACTTTATGAATGTCATAAGTTCAAATGCAAAATATAATCCATACGATGATAAGAATGAGTCCCAGAACACTGCTGTATCTTTAGATTCCTATAACAAAGAGTTGGCAATCTACTAACTTAATTTTCGTGTCCCTTCCAGCAGCAGACAAGGGCAGATCTGAAGAAAGAGCCCTTTAGAATGTAGACAAGTCTCTGATTTCCATCAGCATGTATGCTCAGAGGTGGTAGATTTATAGAGACAATGGTCATCTAGAACCTGTAGTTTTATAAATTTGAAGAACGTGATTTCCAAAAAAGTAATGCAAAGAACTGAACTAAGTATAAGGAGCTATAGAACCATGAAGACAAATGCCATGTTATCAGTCCATAGCTTCTTTCTCTGATGTTGTAACACATTTGTAGACTTATCACGGTTTCTACATTTCTCTCTCTCTCCTCCTAGATTTAAATCTCCTCACAAAAGAAATGATGGGTTTTCAGAGGGAGTGGGTATTTTATGTGTATGACTGTTTTGCCTGAGAGGATGTCTGTATACTACATGCATGCCTGGTAGCCACTGGGGCCAGAAAAGAGGTCCAGGAACTGGAGTTACAGGTAGTTGTGAGCTCCCAAGAGAGGGCTAGAAATTGAACCTCCCTCTGGAAGAGCAGTCAGTGCTCTTAACTGCTGAGAGAGCCATCTTTCTGCGCTCAAGAATGCGGTTTGGATCATATTCCTAGTACCTGAACACAGTGTTAAACAAATGTGTTTTAAATAATTGAGGAAGAGACAGGAAGTCAGGAAGTACTAACATCTATGGATGACATCTAGACAAACTTATGTCAAAAGCCCCTTCATACTACAAATGTTTAGCTTCTACTCACTCTGCTGAGGTCCTAGATAAAGACTTGCTTCCTTCACTACAAAAACCTCATCCTCGCATCCCTAAATTGAAAATGTTTTTGAATGGAAGCACCTGACAAAGCAAGACTTGCTGCCAAAGGCCACTCACCTCCTTTGTTTCTTCAGAGAACGCTTGCAGAATGTCAGTCTGCCTGGTGTAGTTGCCATTGGCGTCCTGCAGACCCTGTAGGATGCGCTCCCGGAGGACCAGTACGGATACACGGAGCTGATGCCACAGCAGCTGCACTGCGTGGATGTCTACGATGACGTTGACCGAGTAGGACAGCAGCTTTAGGGAGAACTCCGTCTCGAGGAGGGCATGGATCTGCTCCACATGATCAGAAATATCCTCACAAATGTCCTGCAGCAAAGAAAAGCAAGTGTGTGAGAGCAAATGTGGGGACAACTTAACCTTATGCCGGGGAGGAGAGGTTAAGAAAGGTCACCCACCAGTCACAAGGGCAGCCTTAGCATGTTTTAGACATCTGACCTCGTTTGTTCTATTACACCATTGCAGCCATAGTTCTGAATACTGGCCTGTTTACATACACAGAAAGGGTGGGTTCTTTCAAGCCACAAAAATGCTCCTGTTCCTTGAGGTATTCTAACTAAAGGCTCAGCTGCGAGGTCTGTTCTGACTCTTGATCTTTCGCTCATTTGGGTTCTAGAGAAGGACCCGGCAGCTGCTCTAATCTGACAGCGGTAAGCTCCACTGAGCATGCAGCATTTCAGAATAGATGCATCAGTCAGATTCTAGGAACAGAGAAAGGCTAGAATGTATTTCACAGAGATCCCCTGCCATTCTAAGTTAGCTATATAATTGTCAACATAAGGGGCAGTGGTCACTCTCCAAAAAGCAACACTACTTAATACTTAAAGTCACAGTGAGAATCTAAATTTCCCACCCTCGATGTCAAGCAGAATTACTTCTGAGATGCAAAGGTGAAAAAAGAAGCAAAAATCTTAAACAAACAAAAAAAAAATCACTAACTCAAAATGCCAATCACCTCACACATACTATTAGGAGGGTGGATTCCATATCTGATGTGACAGTTGATTCACAAGCTCTCGGTGTCCGTGGCTGTCAGAGGACAGACACGTGAAGACCAGGAACGATAATTTCTTTGGTCACTTTAAGAAGTTGTTAATCAAAATAATAGATATGTGACATACAAGTGTTCTGTCTGTCAGGTTTTGTTGCATCACTGATTATTAAAACTGGGGAGTCTAATTAAGGCCAAAATTTCAGAGAAGCATTTGAGTTCTGAGCCTTGCTATCAGTATCAAAACTTTCTACACGAGGAAGATAACCTTCTGATTTCATGTATATGTTGAATTTCAGTTGAATTATTCAAAAGCACTTACACTACATCACACTGACAGATGCATCTGGTTCATGTTTTCCCTGCTCAGTACCGACCATACCGCCATCTTAGTCATACTCACGCTCTTTCTGAGGCACCTCACGCTCGCTTCATTTTGTAACATGTAGGCCTCCAGCCTATTCCACTGGCGCATCTCTCTGCCATGGCTCTGTTCTGAACCCTGTCCTCACTCCATCTGTGCAACATCAGTAGGTCTCTCAGGTCACCACCTCCTCTTTTTCCAGATTTTTTTAATTCCCATTTCAGATATTTTTCCACAACCCCAAGCCCCAGCCCCTCCCTCTCTTCTCTCCTAGCCCAGCGTCTGTGACCAACATTCTGACCCCTCTCTTGACAGTGTTCCCAAATTCTCATACTCCTGGTTTTTATATATTAGCCTCTCTCTGTCTCCTTGAGCCTACAGATACAGAACACTTCAAATATCCGGAAGAGAAAATGGCTTTGTTACCAGCCTAGACAATACAATTATTGTCCTCCCAAAGTCCCACCATTGTCATCTCAAGTTCTGTTGCTTATATATGTAAAGTTAAATGATGCCAAGGAGCACTTGCTTACATCCAGTTATCACCTGCTGAAGGGAATACTAATCCAGCTAGACAAGGCACCATGTTGTCATGCTGTACTGGCTGGTTTTGTGTGTCAACCTGACACAAGCTGGAGTTATCACAGAGAAAGGAGCCTCCCTTAAGGAAATGCCTCCATGAGATCTAGCTGTAAGGCATTTTCTCAATTAGTGATCAAGGGTAGGAGGGCCCATTGATGGTTGGTGACATCCCTGGGCTGGTGATCCTGGGTTCTCTAAGAAAGCAAGCTGAGCAAGCCAGGGGAAGAAGCAAGCCAGTAAGTAACATCCCTCCATGGCTTCTGCATCAGGTTCCTGCCCTATGTGAGTTCCAGTCCTGACTTCCTTTGGTGATAAACAGCAATGTGGAAGGTGTAAGCTGAATAAACCCTTTCCTCCCCAACTTGCTTCTTGGTCATGATGTTTTGTGCAGGAATACAAACCCTGACTAAGATACATGCCAAAGGACTTTGGTTTCATTGCAATATCATTATAATTATATAAAGCACATCCATCATGTTGATATCTGTTCTGTTACTCAAAAAAATATATATAAAATAGCGCTTTTAGACTGTGCTTTGCCCTAGGTGACTCCAATGTGCAATCAACATTTGGCGCTATTTTGAGTGAAAATGCAGGATGACTCTGCACCTTGTGCACACAAACACCACACCGCCAATTCAGTATGTCCCACAAAGCACAGGCCAAATCCTAAAAGCAAGAAGATACTAACTATAAACTTTAGCAATATATACTAGGACCATATGAGTACATGGATGTATTAAAATCATATCAGACAAAACAGACTAATGAAGATTTACAATATCCTTCTCTGGAGCCCCTAAAGAGGAGCCCCTAACGTTGCTGTGGCTTTGGTCTCCACCAGCCTGTCTTCTGACCCCTCACTGTGAGCATGAAAGGATCCACAGCTAGAGAACTCCTGAGCACCTGGGACTTCAGTTTAGCTCCGTCCCCACTCCTGATGACCAGCTCAGAGTGCCACCGTCAGCCCATCTGAGTTTTGTTTTCATGGCAGCACCTCTGTGAGATGCATGTACCTCACCTTGCATGGCATCCTGTACCTCACCTTGACTCAGTCCTGAGGCCTGACTTAACTCCAAAACCCTGGCTTGCCTGTGTGGTTGCTCCCCATCTGCCTGCACAGTGACTCTCTTTGCATGTCTCTTCCTACTTTCTTCCTCTGTCTCCTTCCTCTGAAGGACTTGAACTCTGTTGTAGCTTCTGCAATCTTTTTGTAGCCATTCTGCAGCTACACTTAGATATAATTACTATGTCACATAAACCATGTGATCTAAAAGTGAGTATCTATAATTAAAATTGCGATAAAAGAACCTATGCTTGTCAATGGCCAGTTATCAAAGAAAACGAGGACTACGTGGCAAATTTCAGCCAATGAAATGGTGTAGCCAGTCTAGTATTATTGAGTGAATTCTGACATAGAGACACACAAACATGTCTGTCTATGATTTCTGATACAGGGCACCCTTGTTGCACCAGCACTGTGACATACCTGACCAAGTCCAAATTAGGTAAGAAAAGAAAGGGCATCCTGGCTCCTGTATCCCTCCTTTCTTCACAACAGTGCTAATGTCAACACACATATCCCACCTCATAACTCATAACTCACTTCTAGAAAACTCCAAACCTCATACTTGCTCCAGAATAAGAAGTTTTTAAACTTCTAGCTCCCCTTTCGATTTGCTGGTCGGAGAACAGTCTCCTGACTTTCCCACAGGGTTTGGTTATTTGAAAATAGCAAGTAGAAAAAAAGGAACCTACAGACTCATTCAGCAATAGCTTGAATAATCCTTGTGCCATTTGCTCAGAATAGACTAAAAGGAATTTCTCACCCGTCCCCAGCACCCAGCACAATAGGTTATATATAGCTATGGCACCACATGCCAGAACCCATGCCACCCATTCCTCTGACACATGACTTGACTCCTTCATAGTGAATGTAGGAATGTAGTCAGCCAGGTGATGGGTCAAGATTCCCAGGCAACTATCTAGGAGAAACAATTCTTAAAGGGGCACCAAGTATTACTGGTGCCAGTCAGCCATCCTCCTGCGTATCTAGAAAAAGAAAGGAAGTTGGCACAGTTCCCAAAGAAGCTCATGAACTCTGAAGGGGGAAAAAAAATCACTTTCTCCTCAAGGGCCCACCTCCTCCTGATGAATATTCTGGCAATGTGCACATGTAACCCTTATTAAAATTCTAAAACTAAATAATGCATAGAATGATGCAACTTCCTGGAATCTATAAATTATTTCATGCCTTTTATACTAACACCAGTTGCTTAACCTGACCAAAACCATATGAATACACAGACTGTGGAATAAAAAGCTGTGCGTGTGTGCTTGCACACTCAAGTATGTGTGCATTTGCATGTGTATGTGCATGTATGTGTACATACCCACTTTCCCAAACTTGGACTGTGTTTTGAGCACCTAATCAAAGATTTGATTAGAGAAAAATAACTAAGTAATTCTGAACTATGTGCTCTCTAGTAATAGAAAAATATGCTTCTCTCTGTCACTCCGCATAAATATTAAACAACTATTTGCAGGATAATTAGTTTAGAGATTTAATACTTAGCTTCTTAACAATTGCCTGTTTGCTGGAAATTTATATGAAAGAAGCTGAAGATTGTGGGTAACCTGGTAATTTAATGCAATCGAATCTAGGGGATTAGAGCCTTCAAAAGGTAATTAGCTGAATGGCTGCCTCCCTGCAGGATCTGTTTGTATTTTAACAGCTCCAGGAGAACTGACCTGTTGGAGCCCTATAGGTACTTCATTAACAAGGTAAATTGGAAGCACAACCTGGGGCGCTTGGCCAGAAGAACTGATTCACATAGGAAATGAGTCTAGACTCAACTGCTCATGTGACTGGAGCAGATGGCAACTAGAAACTGCTTTCAGCTCTCATGACTAAACCTCTTGGAAGACACACATTTGCTACACAGAGGAAACTAAATAAGAAATAAGAAAATCCCTTTTTAGGATATAAACAACCCCTTCGAGATCAGATTTTTATCTATCTATGCACTCATCCATCTTAAGAATAAATACACAAAGTATTATTTTTTCTGCCACTGAGAGTGTGAATGGGAGACACAATATTTCATGCCACAGATAGAATTTTTAAACACCTAGCATGACAATGATCAATTAAGCTCAGATAGGAGCAAAAATTCATAGGGAATTATAATATCTCAACAAATACCGTTTAATTTCAAGTTATTTTCTGTTTTGAGAGAAAGAATAGTGCTGGTTGACAGGAAACTTATTTTAGAGGGGGAAAGGTCAGAAATGAAGATACTGAAGAAAATATGTGCAAAAGACACAGATTCCATCCCATCATCCACACAAGAGACCATGGAGTACACCAGTCATTCTTTAGCAGTGAAGGCTGAGTCTGGACATCCTCGTGGCCTTAGTCTGACATTGTCCCATGGCCCCTGCTTGCAGCTGATTCTTACTTGACTTTCTGTTTGTTTCAACCTCTTCCCTGATATAGACCTTTGTTATCTGACTTCCAGATCCCTCTCTTGTATTTCCAAGTATTTCATCCTGGAACAATGGGACCTTGGTATGAATGGTCCGCTGGAACTATGAGATAAAAGATCTACTAACCTATACAGGCTCAAGACTTCTGATTTGGGCATTGCCTCTAAAGCACCTCCTACTCCTTGGTAGCCATGTCTAGGAACAGAGAGGATTAGGATTGTAAAGGTAGAAAAGTGGTACCTGTTGAAGTGATCAAGACAGGCCTTTAGACATTTGCCTGGAGAGTTATCATGTACCCCACTATCTTGTATGTAGAGATAAATGAATTACTACTTCCTATAATATTGTTTAACAACAGGACATTCTTTCATACAAGTCTTGATGATTTTTATCACCAACAGAATGTAGCAAGCTAGCTTCAATCCAGAACACTTATTTCTCTCTCCGTGAATATTCTTCCTAACTAGATGGTAGGTACATCTCATTGTTCTTTTTACAGTTAGTGGCTACCAAATTAACTTGTGACTGAAAACATTACAAAGTTCACTTTAACAAACCGACAATTAAAAAAAATTAATTTTAGTAGATAAAACAATTCAGGTTTATTTTTCAATATTACCCATTGTTTTCTTGGTTTAAAATCTCCCATGGTTCTATGTGGATTTCATTCACTTAAACCTTTTCCTCTGAGAAAAGTTATTGTCCAGCAGGCTCGCTCAGATGATTAGATTAACAGTTGTCTCTAAAAATAACAAACTGAGGATAGTTTAAAAATACCCTTTGAACAACAATGTTTTAAAAAAGATATTCATACTGTCCCCAGTTCAACCCATAATTATAAAGGACAGTTCAAAGCTTGCAGGACAATGAACCAAGGAAGTAAATTCTGCTATCTAATCAGTTAAAAATAGTAAAAGTTCATCATCACAGCAAAAGTAAACATGGAAATTTGGTTTTTTGTTCACAGAATCCTTTCAGTTCCAGGCAAAAGAAGAAAACAAAGCACTTGAGGTCAAGGTAATATGAGTACCAGCAGCGACTTCTTTTGCTAACTAGTTCAGAACTCCTACGCTATTTTCTGGAGAGTATAGAGGATAAAGAGGGCCATCTCAGAAGTGAGTGGAATCGGACAATGAATCTTCAAATGTATTGACACATACAATATTTTCCCTCAGAACTGAATGTGCTAACACAAGACAGCGTCTCCTCCCATCTTATGGCCACCCCTGTGAACTTCAGAATCACCAGCAAGACAAAAGACACAGACAACATTACATTTATGGTGCCTACCACTCACTCGACTTAATTTTCCAGGGAGCTAGCAACCTTAGAGACGCAGCCATCTTTTACAAAGAAAAGTCTTCCAAACCAGGAATTAAATCACTTTCCTTTTTCTTTTTCTCCACCGAACACTCTCTCTAGTGTCTACTTAGGCAGGAAGGGTGGTACAAGGGCATGTATGACTAACACGGTATAAATTTGCATGCGATGGCTATCCTTTTTACTGGTAAAATTATGTGAACATGATGACCGCAGTAAAATTGACCCTGGAAATGATGTTGCTGTTATAATTAGCTCTAACTCACACAGTTCCCTGACCAGTCTATCTTCCCAGAGGCAGGAAACCTGTTCTACTTGTCTTCCTGTCTATAAGGACACACCAACAGGACTCTGCCACACATATGAACAACACCCAAAAGATGTTTGCAGAATTCAATTCACCTGAAGAAAATATGATACTTCACACACCAGAGGGAGCAACCTTAAAAATAGGGACTAGTCTGTTTACTCTTTGAGGTACATCCACACTGATAGGTTTGGGCCGATGAATGTAACTGACATCGAATCCTCTTTTGTGTTTGTGAGAAGAAGGGCTGAGAAGCAAGAGGAAAGCCGTACGTTTTCTTAAACACTGGCAGCCACGATGCTGGTGTTCTCCATGCCATCATGAGAATGAATGGAGTCAGAGATGTGTCACCCGTCTTGGCTGACTGATGCTGAATCAGAAACCGTGTGTAAGCCTGCTGCTATAGCGATGGAAACAAAGACACCTAGTACTGGGAAAGATAACCCACTACTAACATTGCCCAGAGGTACCCAGAGAACTCTCATTCTTTGTATTCCCCAGAAAACAATTTGCCACAATTTTATTTGTCAGTACTGAAATGGGAGTGATAATTTCTAGGAGAACATGAAGGCTTGTCAGTTTTTCTGATATACCTCTTTTCTTTTTCTGTTTTTACATGCATCACTCAACAACAGACATGTTGTTGATGCCGAACAACTGTTCATTAGGCAATTTCATCGGGGCTTTGAAATTAAATAACTTGCACTATAGTGTCACAGTTTACATACTTTAATAAAAGTTTCAAGTTTCATAAGTTTCTTTACTAGCTTCAAAATTCTTCCATTTGTATAAAAGATCTATTTATTTTATGTACGTGAGTACGCTGTCACTGTCTCCAGACACACAAGAAGAGGGCACCGGATCCCATCACAGATGGTTGTGAGCTACCATGTAGTTGCTGGGAATTGAACTGAGTACCTTTAGAAGAGCAGTCAGTGCTCTTAACCTCCAAGCCATCTCTCTAGCCCCTCAAAATCCTTCAATGAAATGTGACAAGAACCACATGATCAACAATCATCCAGGAAAGGAAAAGTCATTCTGTCATAAGCATGAGCTGAGAAGCTTCCTGCCTCTGTAGTCACTGAGCCTTCATAGACTATCATAGGATAAGCAAAAGGACAAAGGCAGTAATCAACAACACAGAAGACCTGGCACCAAGGTCTGAGTGTTCCAGATGAAGCGATCTTTTATTCTCCACAGTGCAAGGCCTTGGGGCTGTGACTGTTTACAGCTTAGGGCTATCCAATGATGGACATGGGTCTTCTCGGTAGGGGACGTACTGTGATGGCCCCTTCAGCAGCTCCCATGGCAGATAACAATGTAGACTCAGAGCAGCAGTGGAAGGGGAAGGATCTACAGTCCATTCAGAATAAGGGACAAAACTGCAATGCACCACCCCGGAGTTAGTGTCCCATTTGGGTTGTTTGCCTTTGGCTGGCATGGTGGGTTCGAGACATTACTCCATCTTCCAGTTCTCCACATTAGCAACACAAATACACATATTCCTCTGAGGCTCCTGTCTATCTGACTGTATCACTCACCCTCACTGTAATCACTCCAGATTTCCCTTGTGGGGAGGGAGGGCTATCAATACCTATTAATTATTTATATTTGTCTTACTTGACTTGGAAAGTTCCTACCAACTCTCTTAAAAGGCTCTTAGGAGTATTTCTAGCTATAAAGATTCATTTATAAATGCAATCTCTGGACTTATGCATAAATATTTCTCTCTAAAAAAAGAAATAAAAAAAAGATGAAAATTCTGTTTGGGATGCCTTTGCTGACTCAAGTCATAACCTTGGCCAAGCCAGCCTCGTTTTAGATGTACTTTATATATTTAGACCACTAAGACCATGGCACAGCTTCTAAAGATGTGTTTCTATGTCTTCCTCCTCCACACAGACATCCACAGCAACTAGCTGTAAGGTTAATATCTATACACCCACGACACACCTACTGGAAACTGACACAATAGACACAGGCTTTTAAGAGATTTTTTTTTGAGAGCCTAGAACAGGAAATGGACCTTTGAAGGATCAGAGATCTCTGAGGAGCTAATTTTAGAGGCCATGGTTAGGACCTTGTAAGTGAGAAAACAGTCACTCCAGACTCTACAGTGTCAGTCTCTCTTTCATATAGGAATGGTTGGAAAGCAAGCCTCAATTAGCCTTTTAGAAAATCCCCATTATTTCTAGTGATGTAGCAATTCATTCCTAGGAATTTCTTCTAAGGCAACAATTCTCAACCTGTGGATCTATCAACAGGTCCAGTACACCTCTCTTTTTGGTCCTTTAGTTGTTAATTTTTTTCTCTATCACTATAAACTGTGATAATATCTAAGTTGATAAATACAACATTGCCTTAGAGCAGCGGCTCTCAACTTTCCTAAGCTGTGAGCCTTTATATGGTTTCTCACATCGTGGGGATCCCCAACCATGACACCACTTCATTGTTACTTCCTAGCTGTAAAGTTCCTAGTGTTGTGAATCATAATGTGAATATCTGATATGCAGGACCCAACGGGGTTGGGACCCCAGCTTGAGAACCACTAAAGATATAGACAATGTGCCAAAGTACATTTAATGCCATCTGATGGTCAAGATATATTTTAACTGGGGAAAAAAAGTAAGTTGCAAGAGTTCTATAAAAGGAGTGTTTCTGCACACTCAAGGAGAAAATGTTGGAAAAGGTGTCACAACTACTCATAAGGCTTTCTCAAAGTGGCAGTTTACAAATGGTTTTTATTGCACTGTCATCGGTAAGTTTTAAATTTCTCCCCTAGAAATTTCTTTTGTGAGAGAGGAGAAGGAAGAGAAAGTGAGGAGGAGAGGGAAGCCTAGCAACTAAGAAGTGAAACTAGCTCCATACAAAGGATGGATAATTAAGGCACACACAGTGTGAGGATGCATGAAATGAATATCTGTGCATGTGGAGGAGGCTGAGGAATGTCATGAAGGAGATGTAATGAGATGTTCATGTGAGACAATGCTACTGACTTCAATTATGGACACCCTGCCCCTATCACTGAAGCTCCCCAGGTCAGGTAACCAGGAGTTCACCATCTGTTTCTAACATAACGTATTATTAAAACTGGTTCTGAAGACTTAACTTTGTTTCCTATTTTCTTTAAGGACAGTGGTCTTGAAATAAAGAAGGCATGGAAATGATGTATTCATCTGAGGTAACAGCGGAAATGGAAGCGTTACTTGTCCCCTTTGAGTATGGCTCAAGTTTTCAGATAAAACCCCAAGAGAGAACACTTTTCCAGGACTTGACAGAGTGATCATGGCATGCTAGCATTCTAGGATTTGAATTCATCCCCTCTGGCTTCTGTGTGATCACGGGAAGGACAAAGGCATGTGAGAACTTAGGATCCATTCAGTGGTTCACTTTGCATAACTAAAATTTTAGTTTGTCATAATTTTTTATGAATTAGCACATTTATACTTTATAATTGACATGCAATTTTTATCCATTTATATTTTTGTAATTGACTTACATAGCTTTTATAATTGACTTATGTAATTTTTTTTATTTATTTTCATTAGCCTAAATAATCTGCATTGGTAGATTTTTGACCATTTCTTTACCCATGAAGAGCAAATGACCAAAATACACAAACACATATTCAGAATCTTCTCTGGAAATTCTAGTGTTGATCATTGAGATCTAAATTAAAACACACAATCCAGCTTGTATCTTACTTAAGAAAATCATTTTGGTATTCTGCCTGCCCCATGCTTGGCTGACTCCATATTAGTACCACTCTTCCGCAAGCCCTGGACATACAAAACAAGATGAAAGCTATTGAATTCCAATAATGTGGTTTTAAATCTACCCTCTTTGCCCTTTTCCAGAGGCTCCTTTGGGAAATAAAAATGGATAAGAATAACATATCTGACTGCCAAGCACAGTAGCCATCCATTATTAATACTCCGAACACCCGCCAAAATGGAGGATGAAGGGTCTATTCAAATAATCCTGTAACAGCGATCCAACCTCCTCAAAGGACATTATTCTTTGCTTTTGAAATCTGTTACAAGCTAAGTGACAAATTCAGTTTCAGTGTATTTTTTACATATCGAGATTAATTTTATCTAAAATGTCATTTTAAAACCCATTGCTTATTTAGATTGACTATAAACCTAGTCAATCTAAACTTTCTTCTCCCTAATTATACACAGAGAATGCTGTTCCTTTCAAACAGTGGTGGGGTTTCAGAATATATACAAAAGAAGTGGCAGGATCAATAAATTAGCTCTGAGCTAACCCAGGCAACATCTGAACCTAGTTTCATTCAATATATCATTCATGATTAATGCACTCTGCCCCACGTGCCCTAAACCATGTTCTCTGCCCACTCCTAATTCACTGTAAACAGAAACCATTTTGTGATGGTCTGGTGAAAATTCAGATGTGTGCAAGTGTACTGGCAGGAAACAGATATAAGAAAATTAAAGACACGAGATGAAAAAGACAACTTAGCAGGAGATGCTGGGGATATGGGTAAGAAAAGCACAGCCCAGCGGGTCACATGGCAAAACAACTTCCATTTTTTATCTGTAAGTTAGACTTCAGCTTCTTCTGGAGCAAAGTTGACTTCCCAATAGAGAGCACAACTCACATTTTTTTAAGACTGAGGGAACATGGGGGCAGAGAGCAGAGAGGTGACGGTGCTGGCCACTAGAAGCACGTGCCCTTGGGTTGGTGACAGATGAAAAAAAGGCTTGGTAGAGGAATTAGACCCCAGGGACATCAATAGTCATAAGAATGGAGCACTTAAATACTTTGTGCACACAGGCTGTAACCAAGGAAGATATAGAAGATCCTCCAGAAAAGACCACATCTTCAGAACCGCATTAGATCTTTGTGCAAATAATCCAGGCTACCTGGAAGGCAGAGGCAAAGGCTGAGAGAGACCTTAAGTGTGGGGAGATCTAGGCTGGAAAGGACCAGCTAACTGGAGAGAGCAGTGACGACAAGAAGGAAAGCCTACAGAAAACCTAGTGTTGCTGGTGAGAGAGGATTCTGTGTATCTATGCTGCTTGTCTGTCGGCAGGGAGGGGTGCTTCTGTGAAGATCACACAAAGGTCAAAGGCCGTCTCCCTCCCAGGCTGGGAGAGAACAGCTCGAAGTGATTTGGCGCAGAGGGACCTTTTCCCTTCTTCCTCTCATAGGTCACTAATGTCAAAGCCATCAATGACCCCAGGAGCTCACAGTACTAAAATGCCTCATGGGATCCGTCACTGGTGATTGATTTTATTAGCCACTTGATTTCCTTGAGCTGGGGCTGACCAATGCTTTCCTGAAACTGGCCTTCTGACATTTCATGATATTAGAAAAGGTAAAGCAATTTTGATAGTATCCATTCTTCATAGCTTAAAAGGATTGGCCCAGATAGAGTCTGAGATTTATTAAACAGGCTATATAAATGTTAGAACAAAAGCTGGGACAATCATGTGAGATAAAAAGACAAAGAAAATACACTGGCATATTAACAGGTAAAGAGATTGTATGCGGGTCATTTTGTTGTTGTTCCGATTTGGCTTTTGTATCAGCACGCATTTATTTTTATATTATAGTTTATAAGAAGCATGGAATTTTTTTTCACAAAAAGAGAAAATGATGGATTTTGCTTGCTTGTTTGTTCTTCATCATATACACAAAGATTCAGCATTTAAAGACCAGGAGCGGATCATGAATACACTCCAGCAGAGGCTCGCCCAGTTCAGAAGGTCAGAACTCAGAGCCAGAAAACAACACAGAGGCTTTGTGTAAGCCCCTCCCCTTTAATCTGTGGGAAAAGATAATTAGAGCCAAATCCTTGGCCAGGAACTCATCCCAAAACTTACTTTAAATGTAACCAGAATACATTGTGTTTTCCAAACTGCAGGAGGTCAGCTGCATGCAGAGGCGGTGGCAGGGTTTATGGAATGACAGAGATTTCCGGGAGAGGCAACTTCAACAGGAAGATAAAAAGCGTCAAGTAACATACAGCAGATGTAAACTGACACCAGACTAGAATGACCCGCCTCCTTGAAACACTATAAACAGTCAGAGATACAAAGTCTCAGCAACAGGACGCTACTTGCTTCCGTGCCAAGCAGAGAGTCCAGTTCTGACCACTTTGGAAACTGGTGTCCTGAGGCCACCTCCTCCCTTGCTTAAGACCTGGACTGGATAGGAAAGGACTGACATTTTTAACTGTGTGTCTCTCATTCCGTTTGTACAGGCAATGATGATTCAGAAAACAAATTTATATCACACAAATGGCCCAGGGCGGATGGAATTTCAAAACTTTAATAAATTGTTTTTCAACAAAAATAACATCAAGATCATTGAAAAAAAATTGAAAAGGTCAGACAAAATATAATCGGGGGGCAGAAAACAGCCAGTGGTTAGAAGCTCTGACATGGAAGCTAACAGGCATTGGTGACTCTAGTTCCAGGGAATCCAGACTCCATTTCTGACATAAACCAGGCACATGTGTGCTGTACAGACATTACATGAAGGTAAAACGCTAATATACATAAAATAAAATTTAAAAAACGAATCAGGGGTCATGTCTATCTACCACCAAACAAAACTGTCTGGTATAGAAATGGCCTCTGGCAATCCCTAAACAAGGAGTAACTGGGTAAGTCTCTAATCACTTTCCCCTTTGTATAAAATGTATTTCACATGCTGTATACACTGTACTGCCTTCCAGAGTTGTGCTGTTTTTATTCAACAGCATATCATGAATGTAAATGAACATCATTCGTAATTCCTAGGACAGGCTAACGTACATTATTTATGCAGTCAATTCCTTGTTGCTGGATATTTGACCTTTCATTCTCTTCTTGAGAATTTTTAAGACATTGCTATTACTATCGTGCATGTATGGGGATGTGGCACACACAACAACATGTGTGTGGGGTCAGAGGACAGCCTTGTGGAGTCAGCTCTCTCTTACCTTATGTGGGTTCCAAGAACTGAACTCAGATCATCAGGCTTGCAAATCAAGCCTCTTTACCCACTGAACCATCTTGATGGTTCTCCTTGCTTTTTTCACATATCTTTCTATCTCTGTCTCTGTCTGTCTCTCAGTCTGTGTGTTTGTGTATGTGTATCTGAATGTGTGTGTGTGTCTGTGTGTGTGTATAGAAGTCAGAGGACATACTCTGGTGTCATGCCTCACTCAGGTACCTTTCTTTCTTTCTTTCTTTCTTTCTTTCTTTCTTTCTTTCTTTCTTTTTTTATTTCATTTTTTTGAGGCAAGGTGTATAAGTCTATACCTCTTAAGTACAAGCCTTAGGGACCTGCCTGCCTCTACCTCCTCTGCACTAGGATTACAAGTGTATGCTACCATAGCAACTTTTTTTACTGGACTCTGGAGATTAAAATCAGGTTGTTGTGTTCATGAGGCAGGCACTTTACCAACTGAGACTCCTCCCTCCCCTCTTTCCATTCTCTTAAAGGCACAAATATACTGTTGGTAAATCAAATTCTATTTTTTCCTTTGTTAGAATATACATTCTCTAAAAATAGGAGCCTTTTCTACCTGTCCTGATTTCTATTAGATCCTAGAACCTAGAATAATTACTGGTGGTCAAGAAAGAATTAACAAAAACATACTGTGAGTGTCCAGTTTAACTCCAGTTGCCCTGCTCCCATCTGAAAGAGTAACAAATCCTGAGCTGGTTCCTTTTCCCCAGTACGCCTGTCCCCTGTGCCAGGCATCCTAGTCAGGGTCACTCCTGCTGTGATGAGACACCATGAACAAAGCAACTTGGGAAGGAAAGAATTTCTTTGGCTTAACTTCCATATGATCACTCATCACTGAAGGAAGTCAGGGCAGAAACTACTTTCCCTAAGCAATGTCATAAACTTCAAATCAAATAATAGCAGCTTTTCCTTTAAGTAGACAGTAAAGGTAAGAACAGGAAATCGTTCGATTTTAATATAAAATGAACAATAAAGAAGAGCCAGAGAAATCTGAACGAGAAGAGGCCAGTTAGCAAAGAGGCCAGTAAGGCAGCCTAGCCAATGTTACAATAAGCTTCAGGAATCCAGACGATGCTAACAGAATACAGGGTGAGTCTAGAAGTATATTCAAACACGCATGAGGATTTTGCAAATCAATGGGGGAAACATGGCAACTGATAAATTAAGTTGGATTTAATATACACCTTACAAAGTCCTAACTGACCAAAAAAATAAAATAAAATAAAAAATAAAAGGTATGTGAATATGATTTAGAAAAACTACATAGGAAAGACTAGACTAGACTCAAAATCTAGAGCCATTAAAAGAAAGAGATTTGGCTATCTTGGAAATTATTACCAAAGGTATAGAAAACAGGCGTAGATCAGCACTTATAGTTAGACAGCAAATTAGTTTAACAAATGTGATACAATTTGGCTGTTTCTGTTAAATTTCAAATGCATATATGTACTGAATAGCATCCTACTTCTGAGAATTTAAGTGTTCAATATATTTATACTTTTTGTGAAATTTCTTACATGTAAGTCTATTGTGGGAATATAGTTTATAATGTTCAAATATTGGTAATGCACTAAATGTCCATTAATATTATATATTTATTTGAATAGCATATATATAATATATATATATATATAAAATGGTGATAAGAAAACTTTTTATAAAATAGCAACCTCTTCATGATAACTTTAGAAAGCAGAATGTTATATCTAGGAATATATATGTACGTATGTATGTATATATATATATATATATATGTGTGTGTGTGTGTGTGTGTGTGTGTCCATATGTAAGAACAATTAATAAAAAAGAGGCCATGAGTGAGGAAAAGAGCAAAGAGGGGTACATGGAAGGATTTAGAAGGAGGAAAGGGGAGGGGGAAATGATATAATTATATTATAATCTCAAAAAACTAAAACATAATTATCTAAAAGCTCTCTTCCCTAATATGTGTGTCATACTTTAACTTTTTCTTTGTGTATTTATTTGTGTTTTACAAAATATTTCTCTTTTATATAATATTACTTTTTTTTAATATATCACTTAGAAAAGTGTTTCTCAACCTGTGGGTCACATATTAGACATTCATGTTACAATTCAAAACAGTAGCAAAATTACACCTTTGAAGTAATCACAAAATAATTTTATGGTTGGAGTTCACCACAACATGAGAAACTGCATTAAAGGGTTGCAGCATTAGGAAGATCGAGAACTACTTAGAAGGAGATATAAAAGGGTGCTTTCCAAACTAAATTTGTAAAATAACTTTCCACAGGAAGCACAAAACTATAAGATTAATTTTGGATATAGATTTCTTTTTAGAAATATTTTAAACTTCTATTTTTATAATACAAGGCCATATTTTAAAATTATAATAAACCAGTATGCAATAGGAAAATAAAAAGAAAAGTATGATGTAGTAGTTTAAAATAATATAACTTACGGTTATTAGATATAAGCTATTTTAATTGTGGAAATCTACTGTTACTATATGATTAAAGGAATGATTTTAGCCATATGGATATATACCAATCACACTGAAAACACTTTGCAAGCTTTTTGTGTTAAGACTGTTACAGTTTGGCTTTGATGTTTAATAAAACCTGTTTAAGTGTAGAAATGGAAGTCGGTTTTAAAGCAGTACATACAAAATAAAATGAGAGAAAAGCAAGAATCCATATTACTCTACGGCAATACAAACTCTAGAGGGATTCACAAGGAGCAAGGCTAAGTACCACCTTATAGGCAGTTACTGGGAAAAGAAACTAGCCAAAGGTCCAACTGGTACACTGGTGGATGCAAGGTACCCTGCATCATTTCTCTTTTCATTTAAATTTTCACACTTATGAATATATTTTAAATCTAAAACTATTAGGCAACCACAAAACTCCAAACCAATTTTGATATGGCCAAATTACAGCTGAATAGTAGTACTGTAACTCCATTTTCTTCAGTGAAAGCAACTTGGTAGTTTCCATTGTTCTAATTAGTAATCCACGAGGCACAGACACTTTTTGCCATGCACTTTCTTTAAGGAACATCACTTCGTTTCTCTGACTAAAGCATCTTCAACCCATGAAGCAGAGTGGTCCATCTAAGCACTTCAATAATGTCACGGTTAAAGCACCCTCGTTAGTAGTCTTCCAAGCACTTTTAAAAAGCAAAACCTTCAATCGAACAGACCGATCATTAGGATGGAAGATGCAATTTATTCATTGATTGAAATGCCTTGATGGCAACCTTAATAGTCCTCATTCTGTGAATGAGGAGTTTCAGCACGGAGAAGGAGGTCCACTCAAAATGATAATGCAGTGCTTACAATGCTCCTGGTCGTTGGACCACTTGCCGACGGAGCATATTTGCTGCCATATACTAGGCTGCCTGTCATTCGCTAAGGCGGCAGTAATAGGATACAGTCATTAAGCAAGACCCAATGCAATAAAATATTGAAGACATTGGACTTACTGCAGGGACTGCATCTGCACGGGTAGAGTAAAGGGAGGGACAAGGAAGAAACAAAGGACAGGAGAGGGGAGCCTGCCTCATGGAAGAAACATCACCCTAGAGAGTGAGGATGTGCAGTCTGCTTACATTATCCCATTAACTAGCCTATCATTTACTCGGCTAGGGTATGGTTTCCTAAATTGTAAAATGTGGGAACTGCTGTGGTGGAGACTTTCCTATGCACTCAACAAGCCTCCTTTCTGCTGGGCTCATCTGCATTTCCCACGTGCCCTCAGTGGGGCACTATGGCTGCATGAGCAGTGACCAGCAGAACGTGCACAGGGTGATATACTTTAGTATCACACCTAATCCCTGAAGATCGTTTTGGGGTGCTCAATGACCTGTCTTCCGGCTGTGCTGCCTACACTCAGAAAATCCAGAAAAATAAAAAAGAATCCTAAGGGCTTAGAAATGAGCCTACAGATTGGCACTGTCCAATATGGGTGCACTTGAAAGGTACCTAGACCACGGTGTGTAGACTGTAGATGTAAAACACATACTATACTTAATATTTCGCAGGAATGAATGTGCTTACAATGGCTTAGTGATAATTTTAAATCGACTATATTAGAATTTTTATTTTGTTTTATGTGTATGAGTGCTTGGCCTGCATGTATGTCTGTGTGCCATGTGAGTGCCTGGTGCATATGGAAGCCAGAAGAGGGCATCGGATGCCCTAGAACTAGAGTTGTAGTTGGTTATGAGACATCAGTGGGTATCAGGAATTAAACCCAGGTCTTCTAGAAAAGCAGCCAGTGCTCGTGATCTCTGAGCCATTTTTTTTCCAGTTCCCCTTAACTGCATATTAAAATGACAATATTTTGGAAAAAATGATTTTAAAAAAACCATTAAAATTAATTTTACCTATTTATTTTTGCTTTTAAAATGTTGCTTCTTGGAAATTTAAAATCACGTGGTTGGTTTGCACTTGGGGCTCATTGTCATATTTTAATTGGGTAGCTCTGCTAAGCATGGAAATCTCAGTCTTTGACTCAGCATGTAAAGCAGAGCTCACCCAGTGCTACCGCGTGTCACAGCAATAGACACTTGCAGGACCAGGCTGTTCGCTCAATCTTTGATCCTTCAGGAGTCCACTCAAAGTCCTCTGTGTACACATCTACCCTTTAAGATAAAGAAAAGGGATTTGTTAATCCTACATTTTGGTAAAGGAGTTGAGGGGAGAGTGTGCTACCAAAGGATACACACTGTGGCTACATTCATTAGGCCTGGTGAGTACAGGAAGAGTTGACAAAACTAGCAAAGAAAAGGAGAAAAGATCAAGAGATGTAACAACCAGCTGAGAAAGCTGGGCCTTCCTGATGGAGTATTCTTCCAGAATTCCCTAAAGTCCTGTTCAGGGGAGATAAATGCCAGGATCTTCACCATTCTGCCTAGTACATGTTCCGACAACACCACACCAACCCTGACCTGTGTGCTGTGTGACACATCTGTTGTCTCTGGCACTGTGCATCCAGAGGCAAATGCTGAACTCTGGGGACACAGGTTCAGTGGTAGAGTGATATAGGAGCAGTTGATGACTTCAGTTCCACTGTTGTATTTCCCTCTGTCTTTGCAATAAGAATCCTGCAGATACATTACAATATTCATTTTCATATAAATAGCATCGGACCAACTATTTTCTGTATAGTAATCTGCCAAATGAACAAGTCACGCATGCGATTGTGGGAGCCTACTTCTCCACAAAGCTCACTGGCATCTTTTGCCAACAAGATCACTGCTAACAATTGCTTCTATTTCTTGTTGACAGTTCCATGGTTCAAGCTAGTGTTCAAACATGTCAGTTGTTCTTTCCTCTTCTTATCTCTTTTCTTGAAAATAAAGGCTTAGTCTAAGTGAGTCAAACATAATGATAATCTTTAGAAAAAGAAGAAAAAGGAAGCAAAGTATGAGCTTCAAATACTTCTTGTGCATATTAACTTTTAAAAATAATAACTAGCCAGACTTGGTGGTGCACACATTTAATCTCAGTACTCAGGAGGCAGAAGTAGGCGGTTCTCTGAGTTTGAGGTCAGCCTGGTCTACAAAGTAAGTCCAGAACAACCATGCCTCTGTTACACAGAGAAACCCTGTCTAGAAAAAGAAACGAACAAACAAAACCCAACAATAACAACAACAAAAACACTAAATAGACTATGTTTTGTAAAAGAAAAAAAAGGTTTATTTTTCTAACTCAGGTACACGAGTGCTTACTAAGCCAAGATTACTTTTAATTACAGAAATTTGGTCTGAGCCAGCTACTATAGTGAAACATTTCACATTAAAGACCATGTAACATGAGTATTGTATCCAATCTCTGTTTCTGTTAAGAAGTGGTTAATGCTTGAAAAAAAATTAAATATGAGAACTAGTAATAGTCAATGGTATTTTTGGTATTTATAATGATAATTAAATATATGATATGATAAATGACAATAAATATCATCTAATGGTATCTCAAATACAGATACTGTCAAAATGATAATATATTAATAATTATATCTCATTCATATTATTAATAGCATATCAATTTTGATTATAAATGTTTCTGTGAACACCAGTATCAAAGCTTTTATTATCCACTATATATATTCATCTTCTGAACAGGAGAAATTTATACAAACTGTCTATGTAAACTAAAAATCAAATAAAAATTTAGTCGTCTAAACATTGAATAAGGAAATCGGACAGGAGCTCAGTGGTGTAAGGCTAGCCCTGCACGCATGAAGCCCTCCCTAGGGGACAGGAGCTCAGTGGTGTAAGGCTAGCCCTGCACGCATGAAGCCCTCCCTAGGGGACAGGAGCTCAGTGGTGTAAGGCTAGCCCTGCACACATGAAGCCCTCCCTAGGGGACAGGAGCTCAGTGGTATAAGGCTAGCCCTGCACGCATGAAGCTCTCCCTAGGGGACAGGAGCTCAGTGGTGTAAGGCTAGCCCTGCACGCATGAAGCCCTCCCTAGGGGACAGGAGCTCAGTGGTGTAAGGCTAGCCCTGCATGCATGAGGCCCTAGGTGATCGCCATCACCAAAAAATAAACAAACCAACATAAGAAGTGACTTCCCTAATTGTACAAACAGTGACAAGACAAATAAGTGAATGCAAATCAGACTTCCTTCTTTCATTTTTTGTTCTTTTTTTCCCATGAGTGCTAAACTTTGTGTTTTAAAATATGGATTACACATTTAGAAATTCGTAAATCAGAATCCATTCACAACACGTAATTGTAAAGTGAACAATGTGGACTACCACTCTGATGAAGAATGTGAACACTGTTGATAGCCAACACGTTCCTACAAGCCCCTCTGCCTGGAAGAGAGCAAGACTATTAATTATAATAACCCTTCCTTCCTTCCTTCTTGGTAGCCATTTTAGTTACTTGGACTCCACTCCCAAATAAAATGATACAAGCTTTCTTTCCTGTTTGGTCTTAATGGAAATACAAGCATACAGAATAGACCCCTTTGTATTGCTTCTCCCACCAAATACTGTTTCTTAAGAATCTTCCCATCCTGGGTTGCTCTGTATCCAGATTTATCTGGAACTTTATATACAGCCCAGTTGGTCTTGAATTTGCAGCAGTCTTTCTGCCTTGGTCTTCTAAGTGTTGGGAATACAGGAAGTGCCACCATGTCCCAAGAGACGAATGCTTTAATATACAGATGAATACATAATCTACACATAGAATGTTAGGAATAATAAAGTGAACAATTTTAGAAGTCTCTTTCCTTTCCAAACTGTGTTGACTTAAAGATATTCCAAAATGCTTTGATAAGAGAAAGGCAAAAAAAGAAGGAAGATGTATAAAATGATTTAACCAGCAACTCCCTCCTATATAGCATTAAGATCCTACCAACTACTCCTATATGGCATTAAGATTCCTCCTAATATGGGGCTCAGTGGTTAAGAGCACCAGCTGCTTTTCCAGATGGACACAGGTTCAATTCCCAGCACCAACATAGTAGCTCACAACTATCTGGAACTCCTGTTCTAGAGGATCTGACACCCTTACTCAGACATACTTGCAGACAAAACATAAATGCAAATGAAATGAAAATAAATTCTTCAAAAAATATTCCTATTGGGCTGGAGAGATAGCTCAGTGGTTAAGAACACTGGCTGCTCTTCCAGAGGTCCTGAATTCAATTCCCAGCAACCACATGGTAGCTCACAAGCATCTGTAATGGGATCTGATGCCCTCTTCTGGCATGCAGGTATACTTGCAGATTGAATGAATGAATGAATGAATGAACAAATTTTTTTTATAAAAAAGATTCATACTAACCACTGGCACAATCACACAAGTCTGGCCTCCCAACCCTGGCCTCTTGTTGCTATCCTAGTCTCCATGGCAACTACAACCAGCTCATCCCTGTGCTCATGCTTCTGAGGCTACTTGTGTGAGAAGGAATTGACTTGAGATGCCTGGTGTTATTTTACTCTGAAGCACTTGTTCCATTGTCAGTGGGCAGAGGTGAAATCATTCTGTTGCTGTAGCCTTGTAGCTAATCCCCCCACAGCTAACTCCTGGAGCCTGAGAGAATGTCCCTGAGGACTGCTGGAGGTCTGACGCCTGGTGGCACTCACTTCCTTTGATTAATAACCAGCCTGTGACAGAGCTAAACAATGGCCCTCGCTTTTCCCTCCTTTTTCCATGTATGCACAAAGGCAAATATTCATTCATTCAGTCAGTCAGTCAGCCATTCAAAAAGTGTTGAGTGGGTGTCAACAGTGAGTGAAGCATCCCTCTCTCCTCTAGGAAGTGTGTGCTAAACGGAGCACAAAAGCAGAGTTCCAGCTCTAGTTAACCCAGGTGTGTACTGACACAGATACTGGATACAGTGTTCTGGTTGTGATGGAAGTGAAACATCTGGAGTAAGAAACAAAGTGCATGTCTATAGATAGTGCCACATTTTGGAGAGAAGTGAGCGAAATTCCTGGTTTTTCTCTTGCATCTGAGATATCCACTCATGCTCTGAGATATCTTCTCATGCTCTCCCCTGCCCCACATTCCTCAGCCCTACCACATCCTGGATGTCCTAAGAGGTCTCTCTCTTGTGCTTCATTGGCTTCTTAAGGATGAGACCATGCAGTTCATTAGAATGCCAATGGTTGGCACACAGATGGGCCTCAATAACCAACTAGTAATAAATGGACAGTCAAAATCTAAGATGAAGCTTTAAGAACTGCTTATGGAACGTTCCTGAAATACAAAGCTGCTGTAAGATGACAGCATGCCTGTTACCGGGATCACTGAGGTGCTCTAAGAAGTCCTAGCGGTGAGGTTCATTCTCTTCACGCTGTCTGTAGATGGTGGAATGGTACATAAAAGACTGAAAACAGTGCCTGTGCCTAACGAAGAGGACAGCAGTTGTTACTCAGTCAAGCATGCACCTGTTCTTAACAGCTGATGGTCATTCTGATTGGCCAGTGCTCACCGCATGCTCAGTGTTAAATATCTGAACTTATGTGTCGTGTATAAGGAAGGTTGCTGTTAATAAATGAGAGAGAAGATGGCGATCAGAACTCTAGCGCTGTAATGTGAAAGTATAGGACCTATGAAAGCTATCAGCAAATTGTCCTTATATATTAATAATCAAATAAATATATAAATAAATAAAACATATATACCATTTATTTTTTTTCATAAGTAGCCTTTATCAAAACTTTTTAAAGGAGAAACACTTGAAGGAAAAGCCAAAATGGCTATAAGCGTTAGAAAAACCTTCAGAGAAAAGAATATTACTGGAGATAAAAAGATTCATTTCATTATATTAAAAGGACAGTTTCATCAAGAAAGTATATTACTAAGTATTCATGCCCTAATTTATAGCTTCAAGATAAAATCACCACCAATGGAGCTCCAAGGAGACACAGACAGATTTATACCTATAACTGCCAACTTCAACGCACTTCTCTCAATAGGGCATGAGAAAAATACGCATAAACATGAAGATATAGGTAAAAAAAATATTTGAACAGCACTAGCAACTGATTTGACATTAAGTCAGTCAGGGAGTCAAGTGGTCCTCTCAGATAACAGTACCGTTCATACTTTTTCAAGTGACAACTCCTACAGAACACATGACAATCACAAAATCAGGCTTAAAAGATTTAAGTCACAATACATATGCCATCTTAATGCGATGTAATTAAATTAGAATAGGACAATAAAAATAACAATGAAGACTTCTAGAAATCCCCCAAATATTTAGAAAGTAAATAATACTTTAAAAAATAACCAAATAACCAATAACCAATAATCAAGGAAAATACTTGAAATGTAAACAAGAAAGCATTTCTGCATGGATAAGTAAAACATTCTTCTATACTGCCGCTAAAAGTCTAGTCTGGAGCACATTTATATCACATGAACCTTCTAAAAAGTACCCTATGCCCTACTAAACATCAACCCCGCCTTCAATAGACGTTACTGCAGCTGATAAACACCAGAGGCAAAAATAATTTCTTCCAAATGTCCAAGCAAAGAAGCTGAAGCTGAAGCAAGAGAGACAGACATAACCCAGGGCTGGAGGGACAGCTTGGTAGGAATCAGGTCGTGCTTCTCTTGCAGAGGCCTGGAGCAATTGCTAATGCCACATGATGGGAGTGGGCTGGGGGACTAATAACTGCGAGTAACTCCAGCTCAGGGATCCAACACCCTCTACTGATTTCTTCAGGTACTACACACATGTGCATCCAACACACACACACACACACACACACACACACACACACACACACACACACACACACACATGCAAATGCAGGCACACATGCATGCATACACATATACTTAAATAATAATTTTAAGTTAAAACAAACAAAAGAGATATCACCCCTCCATAGGCGATTCGCTTACAGAAAACAACTGCCGACGGCCCCATTTTTGACTAGTAGCCCTTACACTTAATTGCAAGAATACTCCACTCTTGATATAGTTGTCAGAATCTCAAGACTAACCTTTCACCAACATGAATTACCATCTCTTGAACAGTTAGGTTGAACCACACAAGTGGATCAGGAATTGAAGCTTATCATCAGCTTCAGACCCAGTTTGAAGCCAGGTTGGGCTACATGAAATTCTCTCTCAGTTTCATCAGGCTAAGTGTTGACTCCTATTCATTTAGCATGAATTCTAGAAGAGTGATCAGCTCTCCAAGTACATGCTAATTTACACCAGTTATAAAACCTGCTATTAAGTATTTTTAGTAATATATGTTATGTGATATGAGGTATATGTGTGTGTGTATGCGTGCACTGGATTAAATTAGCTTGAGCAAAAGTTTCAAAGTATCTTTGACAGTATTTATGCCTGTTTTCATGCCAGATGCTTGAGAGTTAAAGTAAACCTGGATGTATGAGCCAGGTCAGCACAGTTAGGGTAAACAGACCAGCGTGCATGTTAACACTGAGGGGACCAATGGTGGGGAAGGGATGTATGGAAAGCACAGTGATTACTTTCACCAGTCTGGGAAATACACCCTGGACCCCATTCTTAATGTGTAAAAGCCACTTGCTCTGAAATGAAGGGCATTAACCTTTTCCCATTGTCTCCCACAGATTCCAAGCCTTTCTTTTACAACTGGAATAAGGGAAATAAAAGACAAGAGAGGAAGGCCAGTCTTCGAAAGACTTTTGTCACAAGCTGAACAAATTACTCAGCCTCCTTTACCTCCTAGAATCTGGATGTACATGACTGACAAGACTATGGAGACTTTTTTTTAAAGCATTTTGCCTAGCTAGGGAGTGGAACACGGAGCCCATCACAACAGTTATGCTGTGTGGGGGAGAGACACTTGGGACTCTGGTGCTGTGGTCTGAATGGAATGGTTCAATGACCTCTGTCCATTACAAAGAGTTTCCCATTGCCCCCAGCCTACCTGAATGAAGAAGTCCGGTGTGTGGCAGTGTCCTAAACAGGCTGCTGCAGTCTCATGTCCTTTGGCCAAGTCATCCACTCAGTAACTCTGCTAGTTACACCACCATACAGCAAGCAAGAGGCAGCCCAGATCGGGTAACTCAAGTCGATTCGGTTTTCAATCGGTTGTCACTGGTTAACCAGCTTTACACACAGAGACTATAATATACACACATGACTTGCTTTCCGTACCTGGACATGCCAAGAGCTGTGGGCCTAACTGCTTAGAGGCTTGCAGTGAACTGTAATGACAGTAAAGTTTCAAATGCTCAGCTCCCAGACTGCTAACTGGAATTTCATTCCACATGTGCCCCTCACAATTAGCAGGGTTATTTTAGGCACTGACCTAAGTTCCCTGAGAATGCATGCCGAGATGGCAAAGGCTGTCTAATGTGTCGGTTGCTTGGTTACACTAGAAGCTTGTGTGCAAAGCTTACTGTTTGTGTGGTATTTCTTCTGCACAACACTGTGCTTTTCAGCTCAGAAGAAACACCAGGATTACACACATCTCTAAATACCCACAGGGAGCTCAGTCCACGAGGCCAACCAGTTACCAATTTGTTAACTGGCTGGACTGTCAGAACGCAGAAGCCAAGAAAAGCATGTGAGTGTCTTGGACAGCTGTTTGGAGAGATGGTTTTATTCTGGCTGGCAGTATATATCACACAGTGCTCTGCTGCACGAGGAAATTGCCCAGAATCCTATGCAGAATGTTCAGACCCTCCAGAGACAGCTAGAAATATTATACTGTAAATGTTTCACAATTATGAAAGTTAGCTGCTATATTTTGACAGATATTCACAAAACATGCTATTTGTAACAAACTACAATCTAACCAACCTACTGGCTAGCACGAATGTTTGATAAATGTGGCTCTTAGGAAAGGCTATGAAATAACCAAGAGACTATGGAAGAAAGGTTATGGTGCTCCCTTACCAGGGCCTGTCTGTGGCGGCGCTGAACATCCTTGCTCCTAGACATATCGCATGAGCTCACAAAGCTTCCAGCTTCCTCATAAACACCCTCCTCACGGCTTCCACAAGCACTAGGCTCCAGGAGAGAAGGCGAATGTTCCAGAGCAGTAAGCAGAAGTTAGAAATTTTCTGACTCGAGATCTGCTGAGAACCAGTCAGCTTCATTGTCGAAGAAGCTTAAATAAAGAAGCTAGAACTGATTCATCCCAGTATTCCCCAAAAGAGAGAACTTTCTTTCCCTCACTCTGGCTCTCTCAAGCACCCCAACAGTCACCCCTCCTTGCCTGAAGAATGCTTAGTCTTCTGTATGTCCCGTCTCTGCTTCTGCCGACATCTCAATGGTCTCTTCACCCTGTAGCCCACACTCTGAACAGGCAACTCTAGTTGACCCTTGGTATGCCTAGTCCATTTCTGCAGGACTGCTTCAAAGTGGCACTGTGTCCTTAGTGGGTGATAATAAATGTTTGCTGAGGGGATGAGCTCCTGAGTGCCACAGACTTGCTGGGAAAGAAGAACACATTGGGGTTAAAAGCAAATTCTATCTAGCCTGCTATTAGTTGAGGTGACAGTTAGTCCTGAGGTGACGAACAGATGCCATGTACATTATACATAGTAAGCCCCGTGCATGGCCAAGCTTTAGTACGGAGATGGCTCACTTAACACCTATTCCCAGGTCATCAGTCCAGAGCGGTTCTAGTCAGGCCTGGAGATAAGACTCGAGCGACCCCGCCCCAGGTCTTTCACAAAATTCTCTTCCTGACAAAGTCATTTTCCTTGAGCTGAAATTCTTCCATTTGTGATGACCACACAGAAAGGTAGACAGAGTCAAAGCCACCTCATAACGTGGATTATCACAAGCTAATGGTTTACCCTGGTGTCACTTTAACTTCTGAATTATAAGAAAATCTTTCCCAAGTAAGGAAGAGGAAAGCATATTTGCTTTAGAAGTGGTAATGACATCTAGACAGCTAGGCCATCTCTCCATTTCTTTATTGTCACTTTCTTCTATTTGACAACATAGTAGATAGATATAGACAGTATAGATATAGGGTAGAGATATATCATGTCATCTCAATAGTCTCTTTACCTCTTATCTATATATATTAGTCAATTGACATTCTCACTGCAGTATATTTTTAAAAAAGTTACTTGACTGTTGATTGTTATATCAGAAAAATTACATATTTTATGAAATATTTGTCATAGATAAATGTTTCTATGCATTAATTCTCTGTATAGAAACAACTGGAAAACCACATAGACAACTTCCTGGCAAGAAACATATTCAGGCTTGTACAGATGGTACTGGGAGATGAAGGAGAATCAGGAGGATCGACCTGAGCTGACGGAGGGAGACTGCTTTGAACTCAGTTCCTGAAAGTGTGTCTCCTGTCTGCTAAATACTAAACTGTGTCTATCACAGTGAAATCTAAATTCAAACTAATAATGGGATGGAGGGGGGAGGGAGGGAGGGAGGGAGCGAGGGAGGGAGGGAGGGAGGGAGGGAGAGAGGGAGAGAGGGAGGGAGAGAGGGAGACATAGAGCACAATTTCAGTTCTGTAGTCATGGTCACTTAACATTCTGGCAGGAACAAAAAGGACATGTACTATTTTTAATTTTTATTTAAATAGCTGTCAGCTCTTCCTAGTTCAAAAGAAGAAAGATGGCAAAATCAAGACAGGGTTTTCTAACCAGAACCAAGTACTGACATCAGTCTGGAAAAAGCTATGCATAGTTGAAAATTTACATATTCCTTATGGAATCTAAGAAACATCTAAATATAATCTTCTGTAAGCCTGCCATATCCCAAATATTTATGTAGATTGAGTTTTCATTATCTAAAATGTATTAGACTAGAAGTATCTTGGTCTGTAGATCCTTTTGGATTTTAGAATATTTACATGTGCACAATAAGATACTTTAGGGATGAACTGGAGAGATGGATTAGTGGTTAAGAACACTGACTGTTCTTCAAAAGGTCCTGAGTTCAATCCAGCAACCACATGGTGGCTCACAACCATCTGTAAAGGGATCTGATGCCCTCTTCTGGTGTGTCTGGAAACAGTTACAGTGAACTCATATAAATAAAATAAATCTTTAAAAAATGTACTATGCCAGATATTTTGAGGAAGAGACCTGAGTCTAAACATGAAATGCATCTGTTTCATGTATACTTTGTATACATAGCTCAAAGGTAATCATACACATTATTTTTACTATACCCATATTTTTATTGCAACCATCACGTGAGTTCAAGTATAGTATAGGATTTTCCACTTCTGACAAAAAGTTGGCAGTCAAAACTTTTCACACTTTGGAATATTTCACATTTCAGTATTTCAAGTTAGGGATTCTCTCTCTCTCTCTCTCTCTCTCTCTCTGTGTGTGTGTGTGTGTGTGTGTGTGTGTGTGTGTGTGTGTGTGTAAGTATACAAGGCTAATACATTTACGATCTCTATAAGAAAATTCAATTTCTTGACTAGCATTCAATATAAGACATGCATTCATTTAAAAATAAATTAATTAGTTCAATGTTCATTATATACTAGGCTCTATATTCATTTCTGAGAAATTTTAAAATGAAAAGAATATTGTTTCAGTCCTCAGGGACCATAGAGATGAACAATTCTAAAAAGTAAGTTGCCTGCTTGGCCAAGTAGACAGTGTGTCCACCTCATAATGAATAAGAGAGAGACACCACCAGGGCTGGTAGGAAAGCGCTCAAGAGAGAAGCTGCAGACTGTGAGACCTGTAAGCTAGAGAGCAAAAGGAGAAGTCCATCCCAACAGGCGGTCCTGACTATGTAAGAAAGCTAGTGGGGTGGGAGCTGGCTTCTTCCTGTCTGCTTCTTGGACTATGAAATGAATTTCTCAGTTGGAGATAAAGCTGTGTGGAATGGAGTTCCTGCCTCCACTTCCCACATGATGGACCCTAATCTGAACTGTGAGTGTAAATAAATCCCTAAGATACTTTTGGTCAGAGTGTTTCTGTCACAGCAACAAAAGTCAAACTAGAACATCTCACTCTACGCAATGCTTACAACCTAGTATAGATATTACTGTAGACATAAGCTCGGCTCTTACAAGGATGCCTACTACATTTTAAGCCAACGGCTCAGAATCACGAAGTCCCCTGAACTGGAAATCTTCTAACTCAATTTCCTCTTGTTGTAGAGGAAGCAAGTCTAAAAAGGTCATCCTTTGTTCTAGCCACACGCCAGGAAGGGGCAGCCCCTGAGCAAAGGCAGAGATCTCTTAGCGCCCAAAGCACAGATTGCCTGGCTGCAGTCTCTGCTGCAAGGGCATGTGCAGAGGCCTGCAGAGAGCTGCTCATGGATTTAAACGCAGTGCTGAAGGCTTAGGTCTGGTTCACAGTTTAGAAAGACCTTTCCTTGTTTTGATAGGGAGTGGGAGTGGAGTCTTTTCACTAACAAACAGCTGCCACAGTTGGGCCCAAGCTAAGGTGGTGGGGCTGAAATGAAGTGAACAAATTTATTAAAACGAAACAAAATGAAACCACTAGGGAAGTACAAAAGGCATGATTAAGTGACTGATGGGTGAGAGTTCCTCATTTCCTGTCATGAGTAACTGGGTACCCCAAAAGGAAGGATCTGGCCTGAGGCACAAAGCAATTGAGGAATGACACGTTCTAGTGGCATCCCAGCGAGAGGGCTTGTTGGATTTGAGGTCCTTCGCTCCTCCAGAGGCAGGGACTTAATGAGGACTTACTATCCTCTGACAATACTATGGCGCTCCAACAGTAGCCTTCCATTTTCATGTCATTTTTCTTTCTGGTTATGGCAGAGTAGCTCATGGATACCAGCTACCACACTAAGGAAAACTAGAAAGACAAAAAAGAACAATCAGTCTGAAGGCATCAGAGAGCCACTTCCAGAGCGGAGGGGAATCCAGAATTTTTGTGTTGTTGTTTTTGGTTTGGTTTGGTATTTTCGAGACAGGGTTTCTCTGTATAGCCCTAGCTGTCCTGGAGCTCACTCTGTAGACCAGGCTGTGGTGGCACATGCCTTTAATCCCAGCACTTGGGAGGCAGAGTCAGAGTCAGAGTCAGGCTGGTAATCCAGAATTTAAGATCCCACCTAGAACAGAAGTCAGGGGGAAGGCATTGTCACCATCTTCTCAGACCGATTCATAAGCACAACTGAGAGGTGTGAATATTAAGACAAAGTTAAAACAGACTCCAGTGCTAGAGGGAGAAAGATAACTAAGCTCAGAGCCCACCAAGAAGGATCAGAGGTATAGGGATAAATCAGAAATAGATAAATTCTTTACCAAATGAATCCAGTAATACACACACGCACACACACACACACACACACACACACACACACACACACACACACTCGTATACATAATAATTGGATACATTCATTCTGGGAAACAAGGTTGGCTTAATATTTTAAAAAAATGATTAATCATATGGTCTCAATATGTTCAGGGGAAAAAGCATTTCATAAACTTTATAAATCATTAACATTTGAACAAAAGAAGCCAAATACACAAAGATACATCTTATATGACTACAATTATCGGAAGTGTTAAAGCAGGCAGACTGAAGTCTGATATAATCCTCTAAGATGATGAGTCTTTCAGTATGGAGTGGACACAGAGTCACCAGCTAGAGCCTCCTTTGTGGGACAGTAGCTGTAAGGCTGTAAGAGGACAGAGACCGGGTAACTGGGAGACCTGCTCTTCCTGCCGGCTCAGTGGTGCTACAGCTTGCTTCTGGGCTGAGGTGCATGGCTAGATGCATTCACTCTAGGAGGAGACTGACTGCAATAATTGCCCCCAGAGAGAGGACAGTGTGTTAGGAGAAATAGGCAAGGGGCCTTTCCGTGGGAAGCCATTCTGCTTACCACCTTAAGAATTTTGGCTCCTTGAATGCATTATTGAATTATCAATCAACCAAAAAATAAAAAGCTGAATATAAAAACTAAATCTTTATATATCAACTCCAAAATATTCTGTGAGGTAAGATAGCTGGCCATATATAGTAGTCAATAAAGGTTGTATCAATAAGATTGTGAACATAGACCAAAAGTCTAAATGAATGACTAAACACTAATGGTCAATAGACGTTCTCACTACAGAACACAGAAAAAAAAATATTATTTGACTTGATTTTGTACAACACTTTTTTAAACTTTGTATTAATTCCTTGTGAGTTTCACATCATGCACCCCAGTTCTGCTCATCTCCCCATCCCCTCATATCCACCCTTGCAACCTCCCCCCCAATAAAACAAACCCAGATAAACAAACAACAACAAAACAATGCATAAAAACATCTCGTCGTAGAAGCTGTAGTGTGTCATAGTGTGTTCCACAATATGTCCCTCTGTCCGCACATCTTCACTTGTAAATATCCATTGCTATGAATCATCAGTCTGGTCTGAGATCCTTGGTTTCTGTGATACCATCAAAACTGCATCCTCACCAGGACTGCTCCAGGTCATCCTGTTGCTGCCTTGCACCATGGAGATCCTGCAACTTTGGACTAGCAGGATAAACCGTTCATAGATGATATAGATTTTGGGATAGGTCACCCAGTGCTGCCATCTGCAGGAAGCAGGGTCAGCTCTCCTGCCCTCAGGCTCTTGCATCTGTACTCACATCCTACTCATATCTGTGCTGCCCAGTCAAGGTGTGTGTGTGTGTGTGTGGAGGGGGTGTCCACCCACCCAAGTGCTGCAGTCTTTGCGGAGCTGGTCCAGCTCTTCCGCTCTCACATCCTTGGTGCTGGTTCACCCGTGCCTTTGCCATCGGACCAGCACTATGTCACCCAGGCAAGGTGAGAGGCAGCAGGGATAGCTCTCCCACCTACTGCAGCTAGCCAGGGAGAAAAGGGGAGGGCATCACCCATGCACCCACACCACCTCACACCAGCTCTTCCACACTTCCGCCCTCCAGGATGGCTCACTTCCACATCCCCCTCGAGGGCCAGCTCTACTGTAGTGCCCCGACAAAGGTCAGGGCTCGCTCTCTCCTGGTTGCTGCAGCTGGTGAAGGACAGAGCTAGCTCTCCCAAGTTCAGAGTTCATGACCTGGAGGTGGCATAAGGGAGGGGGCAGATCTCCCCTGCCCCTTGTGCCATCCCATGGTAGACAAGTGGAAGTCGTGGGGTTGGCTCTCCTACAGTCACACCCTCGGGGCAGCTCAGCCACATTCCTGTCACAAGGGCCAGCTCCACTGTGCTGCTTGGGCAAGGTTCAGGCCCCACTCCCCCAAGTGCTGCCCGCAGTGAGAGATAGGGCCAGCTCTCCAGTGTTGCATCCAGTGAGGGGCAGGGCCAGCTATGCACAGCCCTTGGATGTTCACGTGGTCCCCAGGGACTGCCCCAGTCAGGAAATCCCCATGTTCTCTAGTGAACCACAGACATCGACACCGACCCCTGCTGCCACATAGCCACAGACCAAGACATGGCCCTCAGTGACAGCTTTAGCTGGGACTTCGTCATGGCCCCTGGTGGCAGGGCTGGCTCACAGCTGGCCACTCCTCTCCACCCTCAAGTCTCCAGTTCCATCTCTCTTCATCATGTTCAAGTTGCTCTACTCCTCCTTCTCTTTTGTCTGGCCGTACATTGTGGTGGCTTTGCTGCAGGCTGGGCACATGGCCGGTGAACCCCTGGGTGACATCCTCCATCTGTGCCGTGTGGAGTGGCAGCAAGAGAGTGTCTGTGGCCCACACTGCTGTACACAGGGGGGCAGGTCTGTGGGCGGTATGGCGGTCTCCATCTATGCTCCTCCTGCTGCGCTGTGCTGCCTGGATTTGATTTGATTTGATTTTTATGTGTCCTAGCCATAAGATGGCTTGGGCCACCCAGCACGGACGGCATTGAGCTAGAATGAAAAAAGGACTGCCATCTGCTCTGCCCCTGATATATGGAAAACACCACCAACAAGGTGTCTCTTTACCCATTCAGGGGCTACAACCATCTTTATATCAGAAAGAAATACAGCATATTTTAAGATGCCTTTATCATAGATGAAACTTTATATTCACTAATTCTCTGTGCTGAAAAAAAAAAACTGGAACACCACATAGGCATATTCCTGTCCAGAAGCACTTTCAGGCTTGTGCAGATGGTACTGGGAGGTGGAGAGTGAGGAGGATCGACCTGAGCTGATGGAGGGAGAGTGCGTTGAGCTCGGTTCCTGAGAGTGTGTCCTCTGTCTGCTAAATACTAAACCATGTCTATCACAGGAAAATCTATGTTCAAGCTAATGAGGAAATAAAGCCAATTTTAAAAGTCTTTGTTTGGCATCTACAAGTCTTTTGGCTCTACAAAACTGCTTTCTTCCCTCAGAATAGTTGGATGTCACCAAACCACGGAAAGAGACATTAGATGGCGTGACTGTGAATGGGTCCCCTCACTGTGACCAGGCATGGATGCTGAAGAAAATAAACCTCGTGAATCCCCATATGGTAAATCTGTTTCAGTCATAAGTTTCCAAGGCTGCACATAGATCTCTCATTAGTGCAAGACCCCGTAGAGGAGAGCTCATTGTTTACATCAGTCACAAGTTTTTTCCTTTTCAACTGTGACCAAAACCCTCTCCATTTGGAGCAATAACATTCAATCTCCACTGAAGGATAATTTGCTTCGTCTCTTTAGATATCTGACATAGCGCTGATACTTCCCCTAAGACCAAAAATTTCCTTATTATTGTATAACTTAAAAAAACACCTAAAAAGTGAGGTTGAAAGTAGGGCTCAGTTGTTAAGAGCACTATCACTGCCTGCTCTCCAGGAGGACTTGGGTTGAATTCCTAGCGCCACACAATGGCTCACCACTGTTTGTAAATCCAGTAGCAGGGGATGGATTGGGTGTCTTCTAGTGATCTCCAGGAGCACCAGGTACACACATGAACACACATACACACACACACACACAGAGGCAAAACACTCATACCCACAAAATAAGTCTCTAGAAATAAAAAAGAAAATAGGCTAAAGTTTTTATCAGACACCCCCAAAGAACAGCAACACCAATTCCAAGGTCCAGCTTCCTAAATTTGCAGAAATACTGTTTCCTTTTCTCACAATTCAGGAAGCTTTACAAATCCTCAATTTTACTCAAATTGAACTAATTTGTGGAAACTCCAGTATGAGGAAGATGAAAACTCCATAATTTCTTAGTCTGGGTGGGCTGCTATAACAAAACATCATCGCTAAGTGCCTTCTGAGTGATAGAAATGTGTTTCTCTCAGCTTTTTTTTTTTTGGTTTTTTTCGAGACAGGGTTTCTCTGTGTAGCCCTGGCTGTCCTGGAACTCACTTTGTAGACCAGGCTGGCCTCGAACTCAGAAATCCACCTGCCTCTGCCTCCCAAGTGCTGGGATTAAAGGCGTGCGCCACCACCGCCCGGCCTTCTCTCAGCTTTTGAGGCCACAGATCTTAGGTTGGATGGTTTATATCCTTGTCCTTGCCAAAGGGTTACATCACCACCCTTGCCCACTCACAAACAGATCTTCTTTCAATTTCCCTATTTAATTTTTTAAGTATTACCTTCCTTTTTTAATAACTCCATCTTTAAATCAGTTCCCTTGATCAGTATCTTACTACTCAGGCCCTTCCTGCACGGTCTAGAAGGCGCTGCTTTTGTTATTCGCACTTTCTACCTCCCAGAGAACACCAGGACACAATGCAACTCAGCCAAGAACCACCGCCTTGCTCCACAGCAAGGCTGGTCTTTCCCGTGGCCCCCGGACCTGTTCCTCATTCACCTCAGATTTACTAAGATGGCCTTTACCACCCACATTTCTACCGATATCCCAGAGGCTTTCTTTGCTACTTCCTGCTCTCCTTCAGTCTTCAGCAGAGTCACCCTGACAAAGGAGAATTTAGGCTTTCCGAACCTGCACTATAAGCTCCTCCAGTCTCTACTCACTGCTCAGTTCCAAACCCGCGTTCACACTTTGAGCTGTTACAGCACCACCTCCACATCCCAGTACCAGTTGCAAATCTTATTTCCTCACTTGGGCTGTCATTCATAAAGGAGATAGCCTACAAACAATGAGATATATTTCTCACAGTTCTAAAGGTTGGGAAATCAAGATACTCTTTGACAGGGTGTATTTTGAGCGCACCTTCTTGTTACATTTTTGCACAGTTGAAAAGTCAGAGAAATCTTGGGGCTCTCTACCACAACAGTTCTGGTTACAATCTTGATGTCTCTGCCCACAGATATTTAGGACTATGTTTAGATCATAACGAAACTCCCTCACCATAAACTTATCAGAGACTTTCTACTCATAAGTGTCGTGAGAAGTAATCCTGACCCATCTGTGAGTCCATTTGCAAAGGGGGGAAAACTAAGAATATAATGTTAAGTTAAAGAAAGTGTGAAATTTTGATGGGATCCAAGTCAGATTTAATACATATAAATGAGAGTAAGACTATGTATTAGTCTTATTATCAGGAGGAAGCAATCGTAGTAACTTTGTATATATGTCTCTCCCTCCCCCTCTTGTGTGTGTGTGTGTGTGTGTGTGTGTGTGTGTGTGTGTGTAGGCTCTAAGTTGACACTGACTGCTGTCTCCATCCACTCTCCATCGTATTTGTTGAGACACTCTCTCAGTGAACTTGTTCATCGATTCAGGTTGACTAGTGAGCTTCAGTGGCCTACAAGCCTATGTCTCCAGTTCTGGGGTTACAGACATTGTGTCCACCACAGCATAATGGGTGCTAGAGAACCTGGTCCTCATAATTGAGTGGCAGGAACCTTACTGACCGAGCCATTTTCCTAATGAATACAAGTGTCTTTAAAACAAATGAACCATCTATTTGTCTTTCTATCATGGATGGATGGGGACGGGTTGCTACAGCACACACAGAGAAGTAAGAGAACAACTTGCTGAAGTCCGTTCTCTCCTTCTACTATATGAGCTCCAGAGATCAAGAGTCCTCATTTGCTGAGTAACCTTAATGGCCCACACATAGCTTTTAAAAGCAATTACATCCAATACTAAAAATGTATCCAAGTTGCCCCAAGTGGCTCTGGTCAGCGCAGCCAGCCCAGCTCTCTGCAGCCCAGGTCTCAAGCCTCCAAACCTACCTACGGCAACTCTCCATACTGGACAAACTAGACCCTGAAAAGGAGAGGGTGAGCTCTTGGGCTAGGCATACTCTGGGCAGGAGAGAATACATGGAGCACATTTCTGGGAGCCCAGTGCCCTTCCTAGAATTCTGAGACATGACTGTCAGCTGAGCCTCTGTGGGAAGCCTGCCTCCCAGACGCACTATTGTATGTAATATATTTATGTATGTGTTTGTAAATATGATAGAAGCCTGGAGGAGCTGGGCTGTGGCTACAGGTAGCATACAAGTGTGCTTGCCCAGTCTGGACACCCTTACTATAGCCAAGTAGGCCCCACCCCTACCCTTCTGCCTTCAGACCTTCCATGTGGCCCCAATTCAGTGGACTGCTGGGTGTGCCACTGATGGACTGGTGGTTTGGGGCCGGGTCAGTACCAGTGAGGAATCACAACTTATCTCATTCCCTGTGAACCATTATGTCTTTCCCTCTGTAACTACTTCATGCTTGTTTTTGAAAAACTAATCTTTTTGTCATTTGTCATGGTCTCCCTTCCAACAACTCTTAACCTGGAAATAGAAGAAATGACCCCTTCCAGCATAAACCTGGTGCTTCTGCTTTGGGTCTGGTCCTGATGTGGGGGACTTGTCTTTTATGACCAAAAAAAAAAAATAGAGAAAATCTGAACTAGGTCTAAGAGATGTTCAGCCAGTCAGATCCCTTATAAAAGAATCAAAGATCTGCTTCCATCTCCTCTATACCAGTTGACCTGAACCAGTTGAACAACTGTTTCAGACTTTTCTCTTGCCCAAACTCCACCTAATAAAATTCTGAGCGAAAAGAAAAAAAAATGTATCCAAGTAAGAAGTTGCTATTTGCTTAGTAAAAGCCACATGTTCTTAGGTCTAAGTCTGAGTCAATAGAATTCATTTTCAGAAAGCATTCACCCCATATTGTTAGGGCTCTTTTTAACACATCAAGTTTTCATGGAAATAGGAATGGGCATCTCTCTCCCTCCCCTCAGTCTATTTTCTTAATTCTTTATGATCTGAGAGTAGCTCCTCCCTCCTAAGTACTAATTTTATTCTGTAGCAGATAGGATAAATCGGGAGAAACCAGAAAGTCCTGGCCATTGCCCTAAGGAAATTCTTCCATCTTATATTTTAATCCAACTGCTATCTTCCCATCTACCCGTGTGGTCAGCCTCCATCCATCTATCCCGCAGGTCAGCCTCCATCCATCTATCCCACAGGTCAGCCTCCATCCATCTATCCCGCAGGTCAGCCTCCATCCATCTATCCCACAGGTCAGCCTCCATCCATCTATCCCGCAGGTCAGCCTCCATCCATCTATCCCGCAGGTCAGCCTCCATCCATCTATCCCGCAGGTTTCCCACTTTGAAAAGCTGCATTCATTTCTCTCCTCATCCGGCCATCTCCGTGGAGCGTCTATGTCTTATGAAAGTTCCATGATCTCTATATGGATGGTCACCTACCTTCTCAGCTCGCACCTTGAGCAGACACACATTGCAGATTCACTCTATCTACACACTAATTATCCATTTCTTGCACCCCATCATGCTGTCTGAGTTCAGTGACAGTAGGGTATCTTCTAATGGTCTTCTCTCTCACTTGACTTTCCAACCTTTAGGCAGCCAATCTATTTTAATAATTGTAATCACCCATTGGCTGTTAGGAAAACTGTTGCTCCTTTACATCTTGACTCAAAACAGAACTTGGAAACTTCTTCCTCAGCACTCACTAAATTATCCAATCATCCAAACATCTGTTGGTGAGAGGACGCTCATTTTCCTGACATTGACTCATGGTCTCATAGATATGAGAGGAATGTCTTCCTGAAAGATTTTATGGCAATCACACAGTAGCTTGGCTTGACTATAACATGTATGTGATACTTCTTGGCAACAACAGTCACTAATGTTGACTCTTTATAACTGAGGAAGAAAATTTAAGAAGCTATAGTTCTATTTGGTTGATGCAGGGGGGGATGGTTTAAGTCTACTGTGACTATCCCCGAGAATACTGTGAGACCTCATATTTGTTTGATTGTATTTTATTTTGAGACAGTGTCTCACATATTCCAGGCTGGTCTCAGATTTGCTATGTAGCTGAAGATGACCCTGAGCTATCCTCCTGGTTCCATCTCCAGTGCTGAGAATATAGTATGTCTCATCATTACTGGTGAAACTGCATCTCTTTTTATCAAAAGATAAAAGAAGAAAAGAAAAAGGAAATTTAAGACTCCATCGCTTCTCGGCCTTTTAGCTAAGATCAAGTATAGGAAATTTAAGATTCCATACAGGGCAATACTCAGCATATGCCTACATGTTAAGTCTGAGGTTGATTTTGATGTTAGCAGGGATGAATACTAGGTCTGTCAAGCTGTGTAAAAGATTCATTTTAAAGGTTAAGTCCTCGGACAGTATTGTCCATTGGTGAAGACTCCAACACTCTCCTGTCATCTTAGCTACATCTGCATAGTTCTTTCCATTCCGGGTATTTTTTTGAGCATTTCACAGATATTAGTCAATCTAACGGTCCTTGCAGTCCTAGGAGACATAAGCTAACATTGTAATCATCATTATACAGTGTAGGAAAACAAGGCATAGAAAGCTGCTCTATACAGCACACAAGAAGAAGATCTGGAATTCGGATCCAGGCAGTTATACCCCTGTGATGGCTATTCTTAGTTGACAACTTGACTACATGTGGATTTAACTGAAACCTAAATGATTAGACATACTTATGAGGGTTTTTTCTTAATTAAATCATTAGAAATGGAAAAACCTACTTCTAATCTGGATCTTTGAGGTAGAAGATACAACTTTAATCTAGATATTTTGGGGTAGTAAGATTCATCTTTAATCTGGGCCACACCATCTGTCGGCAGCCTATATAAAAGACATGGAAGAAAGAAAATCCTTCTCCCTTTGCCTGTTTGTTCTCATTCTTGCTAACAAGTCCATTCCTCTACTGGCATTAGAGCATGCTTTTTCATGGTTCTGCCATACACTAAAATCCAGCTGAGACATCTAGCTTTGTAGACTTAACATCTGGATTCTTGGACCTTCCATTCATAGACAATCAATGTTGGATTAGTTGGGCCATAGCACACACACATACACACACACATACACACACATATATATGGACTTGCTATCTATTCAGACTATATATATATATCATATATGTATGTGCATATATGTGTGTGCATATAGATATATATATAGATATATTTATACTTGCTATGTGGATTTTATATATATATAGTCCATACACATACACACACACACACACACACAAACACATACAGAGAGAGAGAGAGAGATTCATTCTATAACTTCTAGTTCCCTAGAATCTATGCCCCTAGCTATATGAGATATGCTATATCTCAGTTGTTGCAGGAGCTCTAAAACAAAAATGCTGCATCACTGAAAAACTGGCTAAATCTAGTGTTGGGAGGGCCAGCACAGTGAATATGACCCACAATTTTTGCAAGTTTGTGATACAACACTAATCTTGGAACTGTGGCATTAAGGAGTTTGTCAGGTGGACGTCCATACACATGAGGAAGCCAAATTGCCTCAGAACCAAGCTGCAATCCTCCGACCTCAGCACCTTCTTGGGAGAATTGAATGAACCCTGCTATTGGGTTCTGAATTCATCTGCTTCCACTTATGAGTTATATTTGTTTTCTTTAACTCTGGTCATTCAGAACGACCTTTAACTTGGGTCCCAGTAATAGAAGGATTTGAATCTTCATCTAAAAGAAGGAAAATGCAGTGAGGTAAGAGTGGATTGTGAGAAATAAGGCTAACACTCAACATTTGCTTTGCTGTACAGATCAATACATCAAGAGTCAATCACACAAGGGAAGTCACTTAACATTGTGCAGCCTTCACTTGACTGTTTGCTCTTGTCTAACTGGTGTGGCTTAAAGGCCCCTGAATAAAGAGCCCTGTGCATTTCTCTCCTGCCTCCCAACCCAAAGGAAATGCTTCCAGATATCCACTCTCCTTCCCAGGAGATAACCTTCTGTAGATAATCCTTTGTAAGACTGACTGCTATGGGATCAGTAAATATATGAGGTCAGAATTTTCGTCAGTTTTTTTTTTCCACCATGAAGCCAAACAACAGCGAAAATATATCATAGAAGTGTACCAAAGGATGATATACTAAACACTTGCTTCTGTTTAAATGCAGAAAATGTAAAGATACTAAATAATTATTTATAAAGTATAAGCGTTGTTCATTAAGTGTGAATATAATTGTGAACATAGGACCTGGGTTCAGTTTGTAGCACCCACCTCGTGGCACGATCATCTACAACACCAGTTCCAGGGTACTAAGCATCTTCTTCTAATCTCTGATGGCAGCAGGAGCACACACTGTGCACAATCATAGATGCAGACGAGACACGTCTAAAATGAACTAAATAAATATGACTCGCAGGTAAAAGTGTTTGCTGCATAAGATAAAAATTAAATTTTAGATTCCCAGAATCCATGTAAAAAGCACAGTCATAAGAACCTATAGGTCAGCTCTGGGGACTGAAGACATGGGACAGGAGGGCGTCTGGCTTGCTAGTCAGATCCAACAGTGAGAACCCTGTCTGAGAACCTCCTGACTTCCATGTATGTGTGTACAGATCCCAATACTTGCACACGGCATACATGAACACACACATCATGAGAACCCTGTCTGAGAACCTCCTGACTTCCATGTATGTGTGTACAGATCCCGATACTTGCACACGGCATACATGAACACACACATCAAATTTTATTTGATTTTTAAGAGATAGCTGGGGAAGAAAAGGTAACTGAAAATGCCCTGTGCCCGCAGATCTGCTCAGCTGGCTGAAATAGAAGAGATAATCAAAGAAGATAATACAATTGGCCACAAACAAGCCGAGGACAGTTTTGCTTGATCCTTCGCTGGAAAAAAAAGTTACAAAATGCTGCTTTTGCTCTTCACTGAACTGAAAATATATCCGTCGCCAGTCCTTCAAAATGCCCTGCCCAAATGCCACGTTCAAAATAAGAACTAACAACAAAAATGTTCACTAAACAAGATACACAAGGAGATGCCCGAATCAAATGTAGTCAATATGAAGACTGGACAAACAGTAACAGGAAGGCAGGTTCCAGGGACAGCTTGAAGGTCATTGCATTAACAACCTTGGCTCTGCTGGGCAGTGGTGGCGCATGCCTTTAATCCCAGCACTTGGGAGGCAGAGGCAGGCGGATTTCTGAGTTCGAGGCCAGCCTGGCCTACAGAGTGAGTTCCAGGACAGTCAGGGCTACACAGAGAAACCCTGTCTTGAAAAACAAAAAAAACCCAAACAAACAAACAAACAAACAAACAAAACAACATTGGCTCCACGGGATAAAAATTCCCCAGTTCTTCATTTGTTACGTGAGTTTGAACTAGGAAGGTAGAACTAGGAGGAGGTGTGGCCCAGGCACCTGCCACACGGTAAACAGCAAGTAAAGTTTTACTGTGACTATCACAAATTCATAAGCAAAGTAAAAAGTACAAGACTATGATGTCCGTTCCTTTGTAATACACTCATCAGCTGTATCATCATCATGTCTTCATCTCCACACATGAAAGTTAAAAATATATACTTCCTGTGCTTCAAACTATATATATATATATTGCAAAATGAATAAAGGGTTAAAGTTTCCACCTGCTTTTCCAAAGTTGACATATTTCTCATTTCTCATTGCAAAGAGCATAGAAATTTAAAACAGATTCAGAATGAGAACCATTTTAAAATATGAGGGAAAGAGAATGTCAAAAAGAATTTTTAAAGTAAATGTAAGACCCAATGAGGTGGAAGTAATCTACAAACCCTGGTGGCTCTGGGGGATGCACTGTGCTCCGCAAGATGCAGCCTGTGTCTTTTTTTTTTAATTTTTAATGACTAAAACAAAAATAGACCTAAAAGTGAAGCGTCTGGAAAAACCATTTGTTCTTCCCTGTCTTGTATTGCTCTTCAAACCTGACTTTGACCTCCTGCCAGGCTTTGTGTTTCAAAGCTGGGTCCCTGAGCACATCCTTGTTCACAACAGTCTTGACCAACAGGGATATTCACAGAGTACCTTGTGGGCCTGAGGTGGTTGTCGTTATAAACGTTCACAAAGGACTTGATCTTGGATCACTTAGTGATTTTCTTCTTGTCCGTGGCAGCTGTCACTTTTTGGGGATAGTAGTCACTTCCAGCCACCAGGGCATGGCTGTAAGGGCGGTCCAAGGTGCCGTCATCAATGTTCTTCATGATGACAGCTTTGCGTCCGGAGTAGCATCCAGCCAGGACCAGCGCCGCTTTCCCAGGTTTCATGAACATGCCCATTTCAACAGCAAGGGGCGGGTAACCACCCCTGTCTTTTGTTTGTGTACCAGAAGGTAGCATGGATTTAGTTTGATGGCAAAAGAATCTATCATTCCGGTTACCTTAAAGCCTTGAAACCGGTGGTTCTTAACCCTTGAGCCTCCCTTTCACAAGGGACACATATCCACATAGCAGATATTTGCATTCCAATTCATAACCTTAGCAAAATTATAGTTATGAAGTAACAACAAAATAATTTCATGGTGGGGGTCACCACAGCATGAGGGACTGGATTAAAAGGTCATAGCCTTGGGGAGGTTGAGAACCCCTGCTGAGACCTTCTCTTCTCAGAGAATCCTAATGGTAGTGTTCATAATCCTACAGTGTTTTCCTATCAGAGGACTTGTTTGTCTATACTGCTTGTCTATGTTAAGCATAACCACCAATATGAAATTGCTTCTAACCTATAAAAACAGTGATTTCATGTGATTCACCTCCACTGTTGTTAAGCTGGATGGATATGGGAACCAGAGGGCTGGGGATACAAGGAAGTGGATGTATAGAGAGATTTATTTTAGGTTAAGTTTTTTTTTTAACTTTACCTCATTGAAGTTGGGTCACAAAATAAATGCTAAAGCTCTTCACAAGGAAGGAATTGAACATTCTTAGCACTGTTGAAAGAGCTAGGAGTGCTCCGCTGTCTGCATTAGATCCATCATGACCCAACTGTATAAGAGTGTGCCAAGGAAGTCTAACCACTAACCTAGACAGGGAAAGCAGGGCATTCTGCCCACTGTGCCAGCATGAAAGCCACGTGTGTAGTAGGTGAACAAGCTCTCCTGAGAACAAGACCAGGTGGTTACCTGTCATGCAAAACCCTGGACCTTTCAGTTCTCATCTCTGTAAGTCACACTCCCTTCAAACGCATCTTGTCCAGGCAGGTTTACTAAACAGCTGGATGAATCTACAGGAATGCAGAGAGCAACTGCGAGGCCTGGCTTCCCCATCCCTCTCTTCCTTTCTCCTTTGGAATTTTGATTAGATTATGACAATTTGGCTCACTCCAGGAACAAACACTGTATTTTCTGGCTTTTTCTAGTTTGTAAAACAGATGGCCTCTTCACTGGGACCAGGGAAAAGGAAAACAACTTGTTACCAAGAATTTCCTTTGGCTTCTACTTTCCAGTTTCTAGTTTCCCAACACGCAGTTCCTTGATGAGCTGGTGTGCATGTAAGCTGCAGACAGTGTGAGCACCCAGGAAGCAGACCTCCAGTGCCTTGTTGACATCTGTCCTTGCCAGAGTCCCCCCTCCCCCCTACCCCCCCCCCCCGTCCGCCCCAATCCTTATCCCTGGTCCCTGTACCCAATGCCTTCAAAAGTCAGAACAATGTAATCCTAACCTGTTATTTATGTTACTCTGAAATCACTGTTTCAAGAGTCAACTTCAGAGAAAATTAATGCAGAGTAAACTATTTTCTATTCTGCAGTTCCAAAACCCCTATAGGGGTTTTATATTTGAGCAAAAATATACATGTTTAAAAGGAGCTTCTTGGCCCAACTTTAATCGCTCTGAGTGGAACAGAGTTCAGTTTGAACTGGATTTTCCTTTGTAATCTCTATGGCATTCCAAACATTTCTATGCATCAGGATTACATCATTTTCTCCCCTTCTCCCCCTTCAACACAAACAGCCATTATATTCCATTTTCATGACCTTCGAGTTCCCAGTATCAAATTACCCAGCTGGTAATTTCTATCTCCCTCGGTTGCTAAGAGATGGCGATGGTCCAGACCAGACCAATATTCCTGAATGCTGAATCTCAAGTTGCCATAGGAGTGAACTAAACTCAGCCAAAGCACAAAAGAGCCCAACATTTGGCAGCCAGGCTGTGCGTCTTTCACAGCTGCAGGAGACAGTTGGTCCAGAGAACCTTGCTGCCATCCCCCTGCCAAGTCACTGCCACCTTCTCATACATTCCACACAATGGCTCTCAGCAAAGAGCTGCCATTTGCATTACAGAGATCAGTCTGCTGTCACACTGCCTCTTCTGAATTAAGTTCCATGGTTCCATAGCTAAAGGCCTTTTTTTTTCCTGACACAACAAGCCCCTTTTAATAACAACAATAACAGAGAAAGCACTTGTAGGAGATGCTAGTGCATGTCTCCTCCTTGCAGCCTGCTTGTTGGCTCAGACACCTATTCCCCCAGCTGCTGCTCTGGGCTCTCAGGTGAGCCCTTCCTGGGGATTGTCCCACCATGGCCACGTCTTCCTTGGGAGCTTTCCACACCTACTGGCTGTGCTCTGGAAAGGATCCAAAGCTGGAGGGAGACACCTCAGGGCTCCTGATTAAGAGCCGGGGCCTCTACTGTAGACGCTCTAGGATCATTTGGCTCCTCTGTCAGCTTGATCTGGTTTCTGGACCCTCAAAGACATTTTCTCATCCCCAACAAACCTTCAGAATGCAGAAGTCAGAACCCCAGACCCAGGATGGACTGCCAAGGGACCTGTGACAAATGTCAAATGTCACATTTCTTGTAAGACCAAAAGTTACTAAGTTTTATGCCCTGAAGGATTATTTTTCAAGTTAGAGCCCATAATTTGTTAGCCCAGGTCATAACCCTCTGCAATATCTGTGCTTCCAGACAGAGTCCTGCACCGGCATGTCCAGAGCTTTAACTTTAGTCAATCCAGTCAGCTAGCAATTCAGTAGGATTCTTTAAAACGGAGAGGAGAGGCGGATAGTGAAATAAACTATGAAGACACTTTATACCTTGGACAGAGGTGCCTGTGTCAATTAACACTAATTATTCAATCAAGACATTTGCCCTAGCGGGAGGCACAGAACTCCATTCACCCCAATTAAGGCAGTAGATGCAGAAAGGATTTAAAGGATTTGTTTGTTAGCAAAGGAAGGTAGAATATATTCGAAAGACAAGAGGCACCGGAACGTGAATCTGTCCTAGCTCGTAGCTGTGACCTTGGAATTCTCTGTTGATGTGTAAGACAATCCAAGAAAGGTTCATCATGATAATCTGCAGTTTAGGATGTCCGGGTTCTGCTTATAGCCTCACCAGCAGATTGCAGGGCCACTTACAGGTCAAACAACTTCTGCTTTCCTTAAGTCCTGGGATAATTAGAACCACAGAGATAATGGGATTAGCCTAGCTTGTGGAACTATGTGCTAATTGCAGTGATAATTTTCATGACTATGGAACAATCCATTTATTACTTTAAAATTGAAATTTTTAAAAGAACCAATAATGTATTACTTTGAGTTTTAATTTGAAATTTTTAATAACTATTATCCCAGACTTTAGAAAAGGGGAGAATTTTATAACATGTAAGAACCTGGCTTATCATAATTGTGCACTTAAAATACTTTCCAAACTAGCCTTGGTCTGTAAAGAGATTGCCTTGCACTTTGAAGTCTATTCTGTTATCTGAAATGGTTAGATAACTGTCTCAGGGAATTTGAGTGAATTTGGAATGGTATTAGATTATGAACCAACTGAATGTTAGCCAAAAAGAAACAAATGGCTGTAAATACTCTGATTTTCATAGTAAGCTTGCTAGGTTTAAAAGTGAGTGTGTGTGTGAGTGTGTGTGTGTGTGTGTGTGTGTGTGTGTGTGACAGAGAGACAGAGAGACAGAGAGAGACAGAGAGAGAGACAGAGAGAGAGACAGAGACAGAGAGACAGAGAGAGAGAGACAGAGAGATAGAGAGGCAGAGAAACAGAGAGAAACAGAGAGAGAGAGAGACAGAGAGAGAGAGAGAGACAGAGAGAGAGAGAGAGAGAGAGAGAGAGAGAGAGAGAGAGAGAGAGAATATTCAGACCCAAGGAAAGCCATGATTTAAAATCTTTCCTTTTGACCCCTGGTCCTGGAAAGACTGGATGTAGGGGAATACCAGGAGAGAGAAGTGAGAGGGGGTTGAATGGGGAACAGGGGGAGGGAAGGGGGCTTATGGGATTTTCGGGGAGGGAGGAAACGGGAAAGGGAAAATCATTTGGAATGTAAATAAAAAATATATAGAAAAAAATAAAATAAAATCTCTCCTTTTAGATCTAAGTGTTCCTTTAAGCTTTAACTGTAAGGACTTAAGCCTCACCTCCTACTGTGGGTTCAAATCATGATTCTGTCACAGCAGACTTAAATATTTTTGGTAGTGAATGTATGCCCTAAATTTCAGAGTGGGCAATTCCTCTCAGCTTCTGGTTCTGCAGAGATGACGATGACAGATCGGACAGGGAAGGAATATGCTCTCTTTGTTCAGCCGCTGTGTGAGTCCCAGCAACAACCACGGGACAGTGAAATAAGCAATGAGTCACACAGGAATGTTATGTAACTTTCTCCAAGAATAAAATATTGTAAATTCAAAACTGTAATGAAAGCCTTCAGTCTTGGTTGACTACTGTCCACTGAGCATGAGGGGAGGACATTTCTAAAACAGGTCCCTCAAATTTTGTGTGCGTCTGAAACCTGGGATATCATAAGTGAGAAGTGTGGTTTGGAAGGTCGGGTGGGGTGCAGACATTCTGCGACCCTATCACCTGCCAAGGGGCTGCCTAAACGTCCAGTGCAGGAACCACACTTAAGAGCAGCAAAGCTCTAAATATCAGGGCACAGATGATGCTTTGTGGCTTTTTCTAGCAGTCAAGAATCTGTTGGAAGTTGCAGAAAGGGAGCAATATTATGTAAAACAGTTCCCGAACCTAATAGGACATTTGTACTGTGGTATACATTATATTATATAGTAAATGTTAAAATAATATTCAGGAGAATTAATGATTTTCCATTTAAAGATGTTTATTGTAAGGGCAATTAAGGTTAAAGTAAACCAGTAACTTCCAGCATTTATGGGCTATTTTATTGAGAAATAAAGATAATACATCCCATACATACTGATACATACACCAGTTCTTCTCATTAGGTGATTGACTGAACAATCCTTCACCTTGGAAATTAATATAAGGTGATGTAAGTTGGAAGCATTTCTAAGCAGCATTGGCTGGAAGGTAGAGGTAGTCATCTGCGTAGATACTCTTAGCAGCAAGAGTCTCTTGGCCAGCAAGGCAGAGAAAGATGAAACTTAAGAGCGCATTTCTCCATGAACACTAGATGGTGCTGCAGAACAAGTGAACGGCAACTGTCCAGCTGCTTCCTTTCTGGGAGTCACTAAATCTTGCCACGGTTTTTTTTTTTTTGTTTTGTTTTGTTTTTTTTTTTTACAGATAAAGATCCAAATGATCTTGGGTTTATATTAGACTTTTGGACATGTTTTAAAGGCTTATTACTGCAGAATATCATCAATCCATTGGGAATTTAAACATCACATAATCTATCAGTGTTTTTAATGTGTACATCTATGCTTTTAAGTCTTCATAAATTACTTGAATTATTGGTCACAAAGTTCAGCACAGTCATACAGAGGAGGTCCTAAAAATCACCGTTGGAGATGGGGAGCAACACAAAACCCGCTACTGCTTTCAGGAGCCTACCTCATAGCAGGTTGAACTTTATCAGATAATGCCTAGAAATGATTTCCTGGCACAAGATCTTGTGGCAAAAGAGTAAAGCATTTTCCTGAACTTGCATTAGTTCTCACAGTAAAACCCATGAGTCAGGGAGGATTAGCAAAACAGAGGAGGGACCAGCAAGCTCGCTAGTGGAATGCCTACTTAATAAGTCGACCGGTAACATCACCACAGAGTTGAAAGCAATCTTTACTCATTCACCTAAGCATAGAATAATCTGAACTAATTTTGCTGTGTGTGTGTGTGTGTGTGTGTGTGTGTGTGTGTGCATATTCATGTAAGTACATGCCACAGCATGTGTACGATCAGAGGACTTTGTTAGTTCTTTCACTTGACCTTGTTTCTCTGTTGTCGTGCGTTGTTTGGGTTTTGAATCAGGGTCTTTCTTGATGCTTCATATACAGGAGTTCTTACACATTCATCCTGCCTCTACTTCCTATCTTGCCGCAGCACTCTGGTATTACAGAGGCACAGCACCATATCCACCTTTTCTGACTTGGGAAGGGAACTCTGGTCATAAGGCTTGCAAGACAATCAATCTCCCTTCCCCCTATTCCCATTGTTTTCTCTCTTTTTAAAGACTTATTATTTTTATTTGTGTATACATGTGTGTCAGTACATGAATATGGGCATATGAATGCCAGTGCCCATGAAGACCTGGGGCTTTGGGTCCTCCTGGAGCTGGAGTTACAGGCAGCTGTGAGTTGCCCTATTTGCATGCTGAGAACAAAACTCATATCCTCTGCAAGAGCAGGGCTTTCTCTAAAAAGCTGAGCCAGTCCTCCATCCCTCCATCCCTCCATCCCTCCATCCCTCTATCCCTCCATCCCTCATGCCCTCCAGCCCTCCTTCCCCATTCCTTTTTTTTTTTTTAGTATAGAATATATTCAGGGCATGGGGAGGGAAATTGAGAGGCTAGCAGAGGCAGAGACAGAGAAAGGCAGTGAGAAAGAGAGTAGAGAAGTAGAGGCCGGCCATGAGCACGAACAGCCATTTACTACTAATGGTCTGGGATGGATATCTAGACATATCAATGTTGATGAAAGCGATGTGAAAATTTTTCAGCAAAGAGTTTTACCAAACTGCAGTGCAGGGCACTGGGGGACTGGCAAGTCTCTCAAGGTTGTCATGATGATGGCAGGACTTTGATAAGGAGAAAGCAACATGAGGTACTTGGGAAAGACAATGATGGGAAGCAGGAAGACAACAAAGTACACCGAAAGTGAAAAGCACTGCTTCGGACCACGCCCTCTCATGGTGGCACTGTAGCTGGATGGGTCAGCACAGACCTTCATCCACTGGACCTCAGTGAAAGTGTTAACATCCTGTAAAAGCTTGCAACCGCACCATATCTATACTATACATGGAGGCCTAAACTTGGATGAGCAAGGTCCCTGCCCACAAGGATCTTCCAGTCTAGTGCTTTGTGCCTTGAAAGATATGGATTAACTTTCAGTGCACTAAACAGTATTATCTAAGTGTTGTCTCTGAAGGCATCCATGAACTCACTTCTCGGATAAGAAGCAAGACATTTAGAGCTGAAGATCAAAACTCCCCCAGGTGTGTAGCATATAGAATATTTGGGGTACAAAACTAGCCTTTCTGACGTCACTTCTTCTTGATGTCCTCAGCATTCAAGATGGCAGCCTTTTTCCCCCAACAACTTTGAAAAAGCACATAATTATGAGTGCTTTTATTTAGGCTCCTGCTCTGCACATGCCCAGTGAAAGGTTCCTTAGCCGAATGAACCCAATGCTTGGAAAGGTAGACAGGTCATCACTAGAGTGGGAGGGGCAAAGGGATGGTGTCTAGAACACAGTCAGCAGAAGACAAGTCACGTGATGATGTAAAGGAGGAGGACCAAGGAGAAATGGCAACAGGACAGAAAAAGGAAAGTAAAAAATGAAATGGGGAAACAGAAGCAAATAAACGCCGGGCATTTTAGCCTGTGGTGATGGATGGAGAGCTGAGCAGTGGGAGCTGAGGGAGGGTGGGGCGCTGGTTGAAAAGAGTGTCACTACCTCAGGGGTCATAGCTGGCAGTCAGAGCACTGGGAAGAGAAAACCAACCCATGAAATGCCCATCTCTGACTTGAAGATAACATGATCAAACAAGCAGCAATAAGCCACGGTGTCTGAGGATGGGCCTCCACTCTTGATTCCAACGCCCTACGTATATGCTCTGGGGCAAATGATCACCTCTGCAATGCTACTTCCTGTCTATGTGGATGGTAGCATTTTTTTGTTAGAGGTTTGTGAGAAGTCTTATATAAATGCTATTTTTAAAAAAGAAAGTTTCATTCTGGGAAATTTCAAAGATATAAAAGCAGGGTGAGAAAGAATAACAAGCTTCCATTCGTCCATCACTAAGCAAAACAGATGGGGACTTCAGCCAGTCCCACTTTGTCTGAGTTCCCCCAATTATAATTAAGCCTTCTGGTAAGCAAAGCAGGGACACCGTGGGATTGCAGTGCAGACTGCTAAAATGCAAGGGCCCTGCTTTGTAACTTCAACCACAATGCTATTGTAAAGTTAACTCCTTAATGTTACCCAATATTAATTACTGCCTGCACTATCTCAATTTTCCTCTATATGTCACCTTCTTATGCCTTATATTTTAATCATTACCAAATATATATATATATATATATATATATATATATATATATATATATATGGGGTACAGACACTGAGTGATAATACATTTCTTATTATTTCTATTGTCAGCTTTGCTCTCTCCCTGGATTCTCTTTCCTGGAGTTTTGCTGAAGGAATAGGCTTGCTTGCCCTGCAGAGTTTCACAGCCTCCATTTTTTTTTCTTACTGTACTCCTACCATATTGTTTAGCACAATCCCCTCTCCTGAAAACAGGTAGAGCTGGAAGCTTGCTCGTGGTTAGGCTTCTTTTTCTTCATTCCTCTCTCCCCACCCTTCTCAGAATGATTGATATATGGTGGTGTGTGGTTTTGGCAAGAGGGTTGCATATGATGTCTTCATGTTCATGATTTTATTAGCAAGAAGAATTCACTGCCAGTTTCACGCTCCATGGATTCATGCTTTGTGGATGTGGCTATTTCTTTAGTCATTCTGATTACAAAAGATCCCACCAGAGCCACTCGTTGGAACAACATATCCTAATTTCCTTCAAGTGTGACTGTGGTCTTCACTCCAAAACATCTGGATCACTGGCTTGCATTTAAATCACCTACAGCCTTTTTGAGGAATGTTCCATGAAGCCGAGAGAACTCCTGCCAGTGACCACACCACTGCAGCTTCATCTTCAAGGCGCCTGTGATGCACATGCTCAACTTCCTGGCATTACGCCTGTGGTGATCACTTTTTCTCAAACCCTTTTATCTCTTTTTAAACTAAGATATAGTTTACATACAATATAATTTATCTTCTTAAGTGTAGAGTTTGGCAAACGTTATTGAAGATAAACAGCAGTAAGACCAAGATACGTATCATGGTTTTCAGCCCCTAGAGTTTTGCCATTTTTAGAATGTCATTTAAATGGAGTCACACAGCATGCAGTTTTTATTGTGCTTTATGTAATTCATGCAGCATAATGCTTTGGGATGGATCAATGTTACTGTACACATAAGTAGTTCATTTGTTATGTCCTCAGTAGGTCCTCTTGTCCTCTTTATGGGTAACATTTTTCTCTCTCTCTCTCTCTGTCTTTCTCTCTGTCTGTCTCTGTCTCTCTGTCTCTCTCTATTTCTGTCTGTCTCTCTGTCTCTGTCTGTGTGTGTGTGTGAGGGAGTGAGTGTGTGTGTGTGTGAGTGTGTGTGTGTGTGTGTCTTTACCAGTGAATGGGTACTTGAGTTGTTTCCAGGTTGGAGCTTTTATGAGGCTGTCAGTCAATATTCTTAAGTTATCACCTGCTGTGCTGTATGCAGTGTTCTTTCCTTCTGGCTTAGTCTCCTTTCCTAACATTTTCATTCTTTCTTCCTACCTTCCTTCCTTCCTTCTTTTCTCTTCCCCTCTTCCTTTTACTTTTTCTTCTTTTTCTTTTTCAGATACTGTCTGACTATACAACCCCAGCTGCTCTGGAATTTGTTGTGTAGACCAGGGTAACATTGAATTAAGAAATTTGTCTGTTTCTGCCTCTTGGGTGCTGGAATTAAAGGCATACACCGACACACCTAGCTTACTTCTAATTTTCAGAGTGTTTTTTTCCACCTGATTTTAAAGATCTTCTTTCTCTTTAATAAGGAAACTTGAGTTGTCTAAATTCAAGTATATGTGTACATATGTGTGCATGTACACATTTGTGAATAAACTCACTGAAACCAGAAGCTGGCCCTGGGTATCCTTCCTGTACCATCTTCTACCTTATTTTCTGAGGCTCTTTCACTGATCCTAGGGTTTGATGATCATCTAATCTAGCTGCCAGTGAGGCTTCTGGGGTTATCTTGTCTCTGGTTTATGTGCAGGGATTACAGGCCTGTGCTTGGATTTCTTCAGATGCTAAGGATCTGAAGAAGTTAGGTCCCCACACCTTACACAGAAAGCAGTTTACCACTAAGCTATCTTCTCAGCCTGGGTGTTTCCAATTCTTACTCATGTTTACACTTCATAATTTAAACCATTTTCTTAGTAGCTTTTGGCTCCATCAAGGGAATTACACATCATTTCCATGATTGTAGGCATATCTTTCTGGTATACCTTCTTTATCTGCAAATACATTAGAATGTTGCTTCTCTTTTTAAAATACAACTTTGTTTGGTAATTGACATTTTCTCTTGCCCATTTTCTTTACTATTATTGTGGTTACTAATAACACTTTTTAAAGCATTTGCAATTACAAATAATATTTTAAAAGCTTTCCTCAGAAAATAACACATAAGGGGCTTGAAAGGTAGATTAATAGCTAAAAGCATGCATTGCTCTTCCAGAGGACCCAAGTTTGTTTTCTAGCACCCATGTCAGGCAGCTCACAAGTGCCTGTAACTCTAACTCTCCGGGGTTGGATGCCTCTGGCCTCTGTGCGCACCTATACTCATGCACATTTGTTACCTCTCCCCACACACACCCCATGCACACATACACATAGTTTAAATGATAGAAATAAGTTCTCTAGAAAATAGTCCATAAAGAAAGTATAGCAGCAGCAGTGCATGTGATGTCTTCTGTAGACAGTAGTAACATTTTTCCTGTCTGAGAATTTTGCAGTCAGATTTACCCTTATTTACTGAAAAAGAAACCAATGCACCAAAATTTAAGGTTCTTTTAAGTTTACAGCAAGGTAGCGTTACAACTCTGAGTTCCTGTGAGCACACAAAGATCATGTCTTAACCTGAGGCACAGTCTTTTTAAAATAGTTTTTCCCTCTACAGTTAGTTTTTTTTGTTTGTTATTTATTTATTTTTAAGGAGGTGTTTTTGTGTGTGCATGCCTGTATGTTTAGAAGTCAGAGTACAGCTTGTGGAAGACAATCACTTCCTTTCACTATATGGAACTCAGGACTCAAATTCAGGTTACCAGGTATACCAGAAGATTACCTTTATCACTGAGCCCTTTCCCAGCCTTAATTACTTTTATTTAATCTCTATCTATCTATCTATCTATCTATCTATCTATCTATCTATCTATCTATCTATCTATCTACCTATCTATCTTGTCTCACTGTGTGGCACTTTCTAGCCTGGAATTCCCTTGCTATACAAGCCAGGCTGGTCTTGAACTCATAAAGTCCACCTGTTCCTGCTTCCTTGGTGCTGGAATTACAACATGGGCCACCATGCCTGGCTTCAGGTTCTTTGCTTTTCTTTGAGAGTGCAGGGAAAAGGAAGAGGAAGAAGGAAAGGAAGGAAGGAAGGAAGGAAGAAAAGGAGAGAGGGAAGGAAGGAGGGAGGAAGGGAGGGAGAGAGGGAAGGAGGGAAGGAGAGAGGGATACACACTTGGGATGGGAGTATGATCCAGTGGTAGAGTGCTTGCCTAAAGCATGCAAGCACTGGGATTAATCACACTACCAGGGAGAGAGTGGGACAGAGGAGGGACATTTCTAAACAATAATACTACTTTAGTGGCTTTAAAATGTCATCCTGAGCAAGTTAATTGTATATATTTACAGTTATTTTCCATGATCTCCATTTACAACAATGAATTCTCAATCAGGCTGATAAAGTGAAATGTAACTTTTGGTCACTAGAAGATAACCGAAGCAAAGCTGACATGACAAATGACAAATGAGTAAGCGACTAAGCTGCTGAGATGACCAGTTTAGACTTGCCGGGTAGAGAAGGGTCTCAAGAGGTCTCCAGCAGCCCATGAAGAGATGGTCGTGTTCTCTGTTTGGGATGGTGGGAGTTGAATCCTAGCTGTATCATTAGAGCTCATGGCCTCTGAACAAAGATGAAAATGTCGACAGGAATACTTCAGAAATGCCGTCGTTACAACACATGAAAGGCATGTGGTCTAGAGACCACAGTCCCCGTGTGTATAGCGTCAGCAGGTGTGTCTGTTAGCCCTGAAGCAGGTCCAGTGTGCTCACAACACAGGCATTTGTCAGTGTGAGTCTACTTCCTCTGCCACTGTGTGGAAGTCCTGAGGCCGGTCCTAAATTCACAGAAAGCTCGAGGATTGTCTAAGTTCTACCTATCTCAGTGCCTTGCAGGCCACACTTCCGGGGGAGATGCTTCTATCAGATTTACTGTATTAAGAACTTCCAGCACTCAAAAAGAGTTGACTGTGAGCTACCCCTCCTCTGCAGCAGAGCCAGCTAGGTTAATCAGTAGAACAGCTCTGGTAGGAGCTGAAGTCCCCATGACCTACCTTGACACTAGTAAAAATGGCACTGCCAGCAGAACTCCATGCCCTTCTATCCCCGAACTGTACCGGAGCCCACCCTTTCTAGAAAGCATTTTCCTGAGCCACGTTTGGGTGATAATGTTCTGTTAACTACACTATTTCAGTAGTTCACTATTTCTGGTGTTCATGGAGAAACATCACTGGCTAACTTTCCCATTACGGTCAACCTTTTCCTCCAATAAAACAATTGGTTTAAAGGACTGTGCCTGATGGGTAAACTAAGTTAATTTGAAAACTATTATATTTTTCCATTTAATCTATGAAAAAATATAATGCAGCTCAGAGTTTCCTGACCAACATAAGAAGTGTTAATTACTTCAATGATGACATAGGTCCAGGAAACAAGAAAGAGTCAACCTGTGAAACCAAGGATAAATAAGCAGTTTTCATTAGGCGTTTAAAACTTCTAAAAGTAGTTTGAAAGCTATTATTTATTTCAGTATCTCAAATTGAAGATCATTCATTATTTTTATGTTCAATTATTTTTATTAGTACATGTTATTTCCCTCTCTCGGGTAGGATAATTATTTGATTAGAAATGTTTATAATTATTAGCATCAAAGAAGTTGAGAGTCCATTAAGAGTTATTTTTGAGGTCTATGGACATGATCCAATTTTCCAGCTCTGCTCAAGACCAGTCCCGTTTCCCACCCACAGATAAATTAAAGCACCTAATTTGAGATAGGCATTTTGTTCCAGCCATCACACAAAAATGTCTTTTTGAAATATTACTTTAGTTAACATGAGTTTCACAGGGCACCACACATTTATCTTACTTTTCTGCTGTGAAGAGACCCCTTGTCCAAGGGAACTTATAAAAGAACGCATTTAACTTGGGGTTCACAGTTCCAGAGGGTAGTAGAGCCCATGATGTCATACCCAGTGAGGTATTCTAGAAACTTACACCTCATTGAATGAACAGTCTCTTGGTAGCCTGCCCCTTGATTCACTGTTTTCTTCGCTGGATGAAGCTTCCTTGTTTGATGCAATCCTGTGTGTCAGTTCGCCACTATCTCCTGAGCTATCAGAAAGGTCTTGCTTGTACCTGTATCTTGAAGTGTTTTCTCTAATGTGAAATTTTATGCCTTATTAAGGATTTTGGTTTCTGTTGAGTTGATGTTTCCCAGAGTGTGAAGTGGGGAGTGAGCTTGTTGTCTCCTGTGCATTTCCAGGGTTCCCTGCAACAGAGATCCTCTTTTCTCCAATATGAGTTTCTGTCAATATTTTTACTTATTTCTTCCTTAAATTTTCTTTGAAAGATTTGCAAAATAAATGAGATAGTACTAACAGTATTAAAAGCACTGTAGGACCAATCAGCATTGAAATGAAATTATGTCAAATGCTGGTCTGTTCATGTAAGGCACCAGAATCATATTCAGGCAGATCTCATGGATCTACTGATAGCAACCTTCTGTACTAAATACATACACGCATTTATCAGATCTTAGCAGTTTCTATGATTCTGAAATGCACATGGACCTGCCCTTCTCCAAGCGTATCCATCCCGTAAAACAAAAATAAAAACCAGGGAATAAAAACTAAGTAAATGTAATGACCACAACAAATCCCTCCTTTCGTCACTCCCTCTCATCCGGGCAGCTCTCTGACGTCAGTGACCTTCCCCACAAACTCATTTGCTATCAGCAGACAGAAGGTCAGCAGAGCCATTTGTTTTGGGTTTGCTTGTATATATTTTTAAAGTGAGCTTGGGGTAGTTCGCAAGTGCCATACAACTTGAAAATAGAGCAGAAGTGATAAATCAGAGCAGATCAAAGGAGGTGAAAGGGGCAAAGGCAATAAGGTTTTACTGCATCCTTCTCCTGGGTCAGCATCACAAAGGAAAAAAATTGAAGTGAACTAGTTTTGTTTAAGAGAGAGAGAAATGATGGAGAAGGCAGGTGAACTAATTTTCTAATTAATTTCAAGGGGGAGTTTCAGAGTTTGGGAACAAGCCATGCTTGATGGCTATTGGGTAAAAGCGCAGACTTTGTATCTCAGTGCAGCCTTCCCTCCAAACCATTAAACCATGCAATGGATGAATGTTCTAGAAAACACTCTATTCTTGAATGAAAAGAAGAAAACAATTTAACACAAAGGAGGCAATGATATTGGGAAAATAATTTTATAATTATATGGATTTTCAAACTCCCTCTCTTGCGTGTATATGTGTGTGTGTGTGCCACACGCCTATGTGAAAGCCAGAGGAAGCCCTGTGGGGGTCTGCTCTCTCCTTCTCCCAACTCAGGCTTGGCAGTCATTGCCTTTGCTCACTGAGCCATCACACCAACTCCAATTATTGTGTTTCCAAAAATGTATAGAAAAAGATAAATCTCAAATAATGAGCAATTTATCAAATTAAATGTCCCCCCAAAAAATTTTCAACTTTTTTACTTCATACAAAAATTAATATTCTACTGTGACATATTTTCACCTTGGTCTGGTGGAACAAAGCAGTCTGTTACTTCATCTTTCTACTTCCTTATAGTTGAAAATATTAGCAAGTATAAGATCAAGTATTGCCATGGGTATAAAACTTCCACTGCAGGAGCCACAGAAGAAACCGCTCTCTGTCCAGAAACCTCAGAAGCCTTTGGCTTCCTGCAGAAAACCAGACACTCTTGCTTTGATTTCAGCACAGGATTCACTGGAGGGGTTCTGACAGCTCTAGGGTTAAGAGATCAGCTACAATTTAGGAGATATGGATGCTAAATAAATGAATAAATAAGATTGGAGAGATCAATCTCTAGCAGCTACTTGACCTGTAAACCAATCCATGGCTGGTAACAGGCAAAGAGCAAAGGTCTGTGTCATGTTCAGTCACATGTGGACATCCGTACCATACTCCAACTTCCCTCAAGACTCGGGGACCACCGTGGAAGTGATGTAGAAAAGAGCCAGCGGTCAAGGAAGACTGGAGTGAAATCATGTCTTCTGAACATGGCCAGACCATTGCACTCCTGGACTCACAGTAGCTACGGCTGTCTGCATAAGACCTGCACAAGACCAAGTCAGTCAGCATTCCAGCACAGAGTTGGGAAGGGCTCACAGTCCGCCATCTGAGTGAATGTGCATTGTTGGCAAGGCCACACCCGTGTCAAGGAGCCTCAAAGGACCCTTGGGAGTGGTAAAGTCTTCCCTGGGCAAAGTTCAGTCAGATAGCAGAACATTCCTCTGGTCTCAGTGTGGGTGTTGGTAATATATACAGAAAATGCCCACCTGTAGCTCCCCATTCCCATGATTATGACCTTAAGACTGCTCTACTACAGAAACTGCTCCTACCTAAACTTGCCTCTTTGTTCAGCCATGTGAAATCACCCTGCCTCTCTATTTAATGCCTGCCTCCCTTATATAAATAACCATGCTGAGCAACCATGGTGCTGCAACTTCTCCATCAGAGAGCACAGATCACCCTGTCCCAGGTTTTCTGTGTCTAAGTGTCTGTGTGTTTGTGATTTCTTCACCCTTTGCCCCTCCAGTTAAGTCAATCCCTGGAGATGTCCAGAGTGTGGTCCCCACCTCTAGCTGAGGTACTGTTGACAGATGAGGGCTTCTGTGGGTAAGAGACGCAGTTTTCATTAAGGCTATGACGCCTGGTCGGTCAACCACACATCAGTGGAAGGCCCTGCACCCATGAGTGTATGGTCAGCACTAATTAGACCGAGGTTATTAAAAAAAAAAAAAAGACACAAGCTGGGCTGGGGTGAGAAGTGAGGATAGATCTGCCTCAGGGGAGTTAGAGGGAGTAGTAAGGAACAAGAATATTACATACATTGTGTGCAAGTGTGAAATTCTCACAGAACAAACAGAAAATATTTTTAAAGTCGAACATTCCAATGAAAAGAGGAACCATGAAGAAGGCTAGCAGTTATAGCCACCCAGGAAGCGATTCTGGGGCCCATTCAGACAGAGCCTGAAGGGCCTGGCCATCTGGCTGGTTTTATAGGCTACTCCCAGTCTCCTGCATAACTTAAAGCTGCCTATGCATTTGATTTCCTATTTTTAAAGGGAACTAAAATTCAGAGATGAACTAAAAACAGACCATCTCAGGGCATCACCAAACTGTGTTCCAAACGAAGGTGGCACAGCAAGGGTGCCATTTGTAAGGAGCAGATTCGATTTGCCATTTGGCCTGGAGAGTCAGCATGGACAGTTCTAGGATTCCTGCAACCATTTCAAGTGACTAGTAGGAATTGTGAGGTCTGACTTCCATGTGCCTAGCTAGCCTTCATTAAGTATTCATTTCAAGAATAAACTATATAAATGTCAGTTACCAAACACCAGCATAACTTTCATGTTCAAGACAGTAAAATCGTCTCCTGACTATACCCTTCAAAATGGGGATAGAGTGATGGGAGGGGGACCGTAAAGGAGACCCTGAATAGACAGTAAGAAGTCGGGGTATTGGATTCCATCACCTGCTAGGAATGAACCCCGGTAGTTCATTTCACATCTCCGGAGTCTTGCCTTGTTTATAGAAAGAACAGAATAATTGGATGGTCTGTCACCCCATTTTCTCCATTCTCACATCAAAATCAAAGTCACCTCACTTCTCTCAGTGTCCTTGGAGAGTTGCCTTCAAATTAGCTGCCAGTGCCTACAATCACATTGATTCTATAGCCACAGGCTCTCCCCCATAAGGAAGTCTCCAGGGCTACATTCTTGCCTGATCTCCACAATCATTCTTTATTTTGTGTTAAATTGTGAATAACAACATATTCGTGGTTCCCACCCCTATCGTTACAACTATCGTACAAATTGATATAAATATCATACATGGCCCCAGTGTCCTATTTTTATTTTTAAAGTATTACTATGTTTGTATTACTTGTATCTCTGTGTTACTTAGTAGGGGCCATGGTAAGTATTCTGATTGCTCTAGGTTAAATGGAAAAGTTGAGTGACTTACAGCAGGCCAAAGGGATGTGCAGTCATTTGGTACAGTTGCTAAAGGGTAGCTTGGTAATATGGACCCAAAATAGGACAATTTAAACCAATTCTAATTTTCAACGTTTAGAAAAGTAGTCGAAGGCAAATATGCATAAAGAGTCAAATTGTTTTTATAACAGGGAAAATAGAAGCAATCTATTTTTATCAATCTATATTTATCAGTAGATAAGTGAATTAAGGACTATCCAAGCAGTATGATACAATGGAGCACTTATAGTAAGAGCAAAGGACCCTGCGCAATACAGTAGAGCTAGGCCAGAACTTATCATTGTCAAGGAGCAAAGGTGTGGAGAGAAGTTAAATTAGCCTGCTCCACACAGTGAGGCTCTCTGCCTGCGCACAAGTGGTTCTCTGTGCCTTCCAGTCTAGATTGACACTATACACTTAAACTGTGTACGAGCAAATAACTGACTTTTTGTTAGTTTAAGTTCACTTTAATTAATTTAAATTTAAATAATCACATGTGACCAGAGGCTATCCTACTGGACAGGATGATGAGATAGATATAGATAGTTCATGTGTTACTTTATAATCAGAATATGTAAAAATCAACACAAACACCATGAACACCAAAAGAATAATCAGTCCACATCTAGAGGACAGCCAGAAGATAGAAAAGAGAATTAGTCAACAGAAACTTTACCAGAGCTGCTGCTGTGAGAGAGCAGGGCGTGGCTTATGCGTGTGGTTTCCATACCGTGCATGACTGTGCTCCTTGGAAAGTTTCCTAGATACCAGTCCATACGCCCACAAATAAACGGGTGCATGCCAAGAAAGCAGCGTCTTCTGTTACAGCTCCCCAGAAAATGAAGAAGAGGAGAGGATCATGGGAGGGAACAGAAAGTAGAAGCTGGAACACTGAAAGCGCGGTCCTTTTTCCTGAAAGGGTAATAAATTATTCAGCTCCCAGAATGGATTTGTAGTAATTAGGAAGCTTGTGCTTTCTACTTACCAGCTTTGATTATATCAAAATGGAGGAAGCAACAACATACCATATTTTTTCATATAGCAGCCAGCCTAAAAGAGAGTCTTGGGAATCATGCAGACCAAGCTAACAGCTAATATAATTTTTGACCTACACAAAGTGTGGGGTGGGAGCTGGGTTTCCCAAGTCTCATCTGCTAGCAGAGATGAAGCCTTTCTCCATCAAGTGAGGTTTTCATTACCAGATTGTTAAGACAGCTGAGAAAAAAATAAACAAGCTATTTCTTGTTTCATTTGTGGTTTTCTCAGCTTCAGCCATTAGTAATGAAACATAGTAATACTTCATTAGAGATTCCGGATTCAAAGAAGCTTCCTAGCGCTGGGAGCATAGCTCAGTTAATACAGCCTTTGTCTGACAAGAACAAGGCTCCAAATCCAATCCCCAGTATCTGGGGAAAAAGTAAGAGAGGGGGCAGGGCAGGCATAGAGGGGTGAGGAAAGGGAGAGAAAAATAAGCTGGAGAGATGGCTCAGTCAGTAAAACATTTGCCTTAGAAGCAGGAGGTCTTGAGTTCGATCCCCAGACCCTACAGAAAATCGCCAGGTGTGTGGTGGCTCATGTTAGTGAGCCCAGTACTGAGGAGGCGGTGCCTATCAAAGCCAATGGAAGACCTTGTTTAAAAGGTGTACAGAACCTGAGTAAGGACACCTGAGATTGGCCCCCTACAAGCACATGCTGGTGTGCGCACATACACATGCATTCATACCCTTCCCAAACACACATCAAGAAGTTTTATCGGCCCAATTGACTACATTGGCCCAAATTGTGTCATTCCATTTTTGCTTATGTGTGTGTGTATGTGTGAGTGTGCACATGAAGCACATGAGCTCAACCAGAGAAGGATATCTGGTGTCCTGATCTAGGATGCTCTGCCTTATTTCCTTGAGGCAGGATCTCCCAATGAGTCTGGAGCTAGACTGGGCCAGCAAGACCTAAAGCCCCCAACCCCTGTACATATTGCTGAAATCACAGGTGCGCATGCATGAGCCTATCTACCTTTTAAGTGGGTTCTGGCAATGTGGACTTAAGTCCTCAATATTTGTATAGCTAAGCCCTCTTACCTACTGAGCTATCTCCCCACCTCAAACTATATCATTCCTACTAAAATAAAACAAACCAACAGGAAAACCATAAAGGAATTTCTGTATTTCACTTTTTAGAGGGAAAACAAAACTTTCATGGAGAGATAAGGAAAGAGAAAACATCTGGTACAGATCCACTTTGTTATGTGGAAATGATGTTTTAGGTGCTAACATTAAAACTTGTATTATCACTAATGCTGAGGAAGACTTAGAGACAACCAGTATTATGTACAGGAATCTTGGTGTGAACATACACTAATGTAGGAACACAGTGTTTTGTGGGTTTTGTTTTTATCAGGTTTATTTTTATCATATTCTATTGACTACAATTTCAAACAATAAGTTGTTTCTTTTATGCATGACTAATGATAATTTTGTTGTGTTTTAGCTATCAGTAAATTATATAAATTCTAACTATGGCTGGTAGCATATATGGTTGCCACTAACCTAGCACACATATTCATATTCACGTATTCACTTATTAACTCCAGTTACAGGACTGGCAGCAGTGTTTTGGCTAGGGAACTGTCGTAATTATATTTACTAAGATTTGTGTGATCTTTGAGAAATTTCAGAGTTTTACACAATGGTCCTTCTTAGTTTTAACAACAGCCTTCCAAGTAAGGCATTTACAACTAAGGAAATTAAGACTCACAGAAGTTATTGAACTGTTTGGTGTCTAATTTCTAGTAAGTAATAGAGATCGGACCAGAGCCAGGCCTGCATCTGCATATGCAAGCATTTCCACTCAGCCTTGCTCTTGGTCAGCTGACAGTCGGGCTGACAGGAGACCAGGAATCATAAGCCCCTGACTGAGGAATCCCCATTTTAGCTTTCGAGCTGTTGAGATTGACCGGTGAGTCTTATGCTCCCAGGGTGCTTCTGAAATTTCTGAGGTAGCTTGTACTAAATGAGCCATCATCTAGACCGTAGGCTGGGACATCCCAGCATATACTGAACACTCAAGACAACTACTAGCTTTCAGAATACCCTCCATTGCCATGGTAGTCACAGCCCTCATGCTTGGGACCTGACGTTGAGGGCTGGGGACGTGATTCAGCTGGTAATATGCTTGCGTAGCAATCACAACCTCCAGTGCTCCATACACAGCTTTGCATAAATTGGAGGTAGCGGGGGCCTATGTAGAATTGTAACACTTGGGGGGGCAGTAGGATCAGAAGTCCAGGGTCATCCAAAGCTATGTAACAAATTCAAAGTCAGCTGGGGATGCATTGAGACCTTGTCTTAAAGACCAAAACCAAACAAAACAAAAAAGGAAAAAGGGAAGGAAGACACTGTGGTGTTCAGGTAAAGGTTCTTTCAGAAGCTGCTGAGTCGTTTATTCCAGTATCGTTTTCTAAGCTAGAGTTCTATTTTCCCACTAAGTGGATGGGCAGTAGAGTAGTTCATCTGGTAGAGGCTCTTGCCACCAAGTATGGCAGGCTAAGCTCCAACCCTGTCATCCACATGCTAGAAGAAGAGGACCTGCTCCCACACATGATCCTCTGACTTCCATACACACATGCACATAAAATAAACAAACAAGTAAAAGCCCTGGTGTCGGTTCTCAGTGCAAATGCCAGCCAGTGCATGAGTAGCCTTCTTCATTCACTGGTGGTCCTCTGCCTCTAAGGAGAGAAAGAAAGTCTTGTAGAGGGCAAGGGAAATTCAGTCATTAATTAAGCATTTTGTTTTGAGAGGGGGCCTCTCCTGTCAGCCTGACTGGCCTCACACCCCCTCCTGCCCAGTCCCCAGGGTATGAAGCTCTTCTTCCAAGGTGAGGCTCTCTGGTGATCTCACTTTGCAGCTAGGAATGGAAGCTTTCTCAAAGCCCCTGATGCTCAAGTAAAAGAAGAAAGAAACACGGAAAGACCTCCGAGTCTATATACTACTAAACAGAACGCAGTGCAATCAGCTGAGTAGTCTCCCCACCCCTCTAGCTCTTCCCATTTTGAAATCAGGGACCTGAAAAAGTAGTATGATATGACAAACTGGGGTTAACTTGAAGTCATCTGCCAATTGGTTTTAAGACACTTGTGAAGCTGGGAGGTGTACACCTTTAATCTTAGCAGAGGCAGATCTCTGCGAGTTCAAGGCCAGCCTGGTCCACAGAGCAAGTTCCTGGACAGCCAGGGATACACAAAGAAACTGTCTTGGGGTGGAGGGTGGGAAAGAGTCTCTTGATATAGAATATAAAATATTATGAGAATGTATATGAAATGATTTATAGTTTTCATCACATTATCAAAAATATTACTAATGTGAAAAATAATACAGACTAGGATTAGAAAGACTTACTTCCTGTGGCTAAATATAGGTCAGGGCCCCTGGATAGAACTGAACACTATTATTTGGATAAATGGATATAGTGTTAAAATGACTCCTAATAACTTATTACTATATCTGTAGATCATAGCACTTCTCATCTCTCATCAAGGAAGCTTCTCCTTGCAGTAGATAGAACATAGACCCTCAACTCATGCTGAGAGTAAGACACTGTGGCGTGCTAAGCCCTAAATGAGATGTTCATATTACGCACACACACACCACATAGGGCTGAGGGATCTTTGCAGAAGAGAGGGCAGAGAGGCTGTAAGAGCCATGGTGGTGGGTGACATAAAGGAAACAGTGTCAGTCACCACACATGAACTTGCAGGAACTGTGATAACCCCACAAAAGGTCCAGCGATGCCAAATCCCAGCAGATTCCAACATTAGCTGAAGAGAGCTTCTAGGAGGGAGGAGTCCATTTCTTTACTAATAATTTAATAATTGTAAACCAAATTAATTGTAAATATAATTTAATCATTGTAAATCAACCACACACTACATCAGGCCCCACTCCAAGACAAACTGAGCAACACAAACTGGGCTTAAAAAGAAGAAATCTCAAAGTTGGGTGGGAAGGGATGGGAGGGTAGGAAGGGGTGAATATATTAAAAATACAGTGTATGAAATACTCAAATGATTAATAAAAATGTTTTTAAGACAACCTGCTTTCTAATCCTAGCTCTGCCACCTTCCCGCTGTGTGATTCTAGGTAAGTCGCTAATCCTCTCTGTGCCTCCATTCTCTCATCAGAGCTAGATAGTATTGTACAGATTTTAAAAACTCATAATAGAAAAGTTCTTTGTGGTAAATGAAGTAAACAAGGTCAATAGCTGATTACATCATTACTTGAGTGGCAAAGAATTTGAGAAACCCTGAGAGGAAGGTCTTCAAACAGACGTAGAAAGAAGAGAACAAGCCAAGGTTACAAAATCTCCAAAACGGATGGTCTTGCTCAGGATGTGCTTAGTTGCCCCCACAAATATCCTCGTGGAAAGCACCAAGCACTTTCCTCAGACAGTGAACAGCTATGCTGAGGTCTAGAAGATGGTGGCTTGGCCATAACATCAAGTCAGTGACAAAATTTGGACACCAGATTTTGGTTCCAGTTCAAGTAGCTAGAAGAAGAGAAGGAGGAGGAAGAGGAGGAGGAGGAAGAAGAAGAAGAGGAGAAGGATGAAGAAGAGGAGGAGAGAAAAGGGAGAATGAAAAGAAGGAAAGGAAAAGAGAAGGAGGAAGGAGGGGAGGGGTAGAAGGAGGAGGAGGAAGAGGAGGAGGAGGAGAAGGAGGAGGAGGAGAAGAAGAAGAAGGAGGAGGAGGAGAAGGAGGAGAAGGAGGAGAAGGAGGAGGAGGAGGAGAAGAAGAAGAAGGAGGAGGAGGAGGAGGAGAAGAAGAAGAAGGAGGAGGAGGAGGAGGAGGAGGAGGAGGAGGAGGAGAAGGAGAAGAGAAGGAGGAGAAGAAGAAGGAGGAGGAAAAGGAGAAGAAGAAACTTATAGTACTGCTGTTGGCTAGCCCCTTAACTTCAGCTGATCTGTGCACATTTTCTTCCCTTGGTCCTGGACTTCATTAGTCAAACTGACAGTGAATTTGCATTTCTTTTCTGCTTCTCCTCAGAGCTCTCCATCCTACAGTGGACACAGTGTGCACTTAAGTGTCTCCTGGTACCTGCTGTAAACTGTGAAGTCTGTGCAGATGCTGGAAAACTGTATGCATTAGCATCCTCTCATGCTGCCTTGGTCTACAGAAAATGGATATGTGAATGTTGAGGCTTCTGACTGGTTTAGGGCAGTGTTAGAGTCAGAAACCCACTTCCTTTCCAACAGTAAGTACTCAGTTCATGAACTGAACTAATAGGGACTTTCAGACAGTTTTAAGATTTAACTGAGCCCAAACTTTGGGTTACATTAAATGGGATCTAGGCCTGGGAACATAGCTCTGTGGTAGAATACTTATCTGGCATGTTTGAGGCCCTGTGTTTGAATCCTAGGACTGCAAAAGTGCTATAAAACCAAAACCACAAACAACAAGGAGAAATTTAGGAGTCTGTTGTCTATGATGAAATCTAATTTTAAAAAGCAACAGTACATTGTTTTAAAATTGTCAAATTTTGACCTGAGTTCAAACCACCAAAATTCAGTTTACATTCGCCAATTCCTCCTAGCTCCTAAATTTCTGTGAATGATTTGCTAATAGTGCTTAGGAATATATTTTATTATTTCTCTGAAATATGACTTAGAAGTTATGGTTTCCATGGAATACTAATGTCATTTATAGGAAGAGAAGAAGGAAAATGTTAAGATGATCACATAGGAACGCAGTCATTCAGAGAACGAAAAAAAAAAACATTCACAATTTTATACAAAAAAAATAAGAGTATTTACTTGACCCTAGAAAGCTTTAAGAGTTGCACAGGAGGGTTAGAAAATGGTTAGGAAAAAGCAAATAAGGAAGCCAGGTCCTCAGACACAGGCAGAGAGGCCCATGAGCAGTGTGGACAGAGGCAAGGAGGCTTTCTGGGGAGCTGCAGGTCCTGTGTGACTGCTGGCTTAGAGATGGATGTGAGGCGTGTCTCCATGCCCACAGGATCTGTTTGCTGTCAACAGTGTCTTCTTGCTGTCATTGTATAAGGAAAAGAATATGAACATCTTAAACATGCTTCTGTTTGAAGGAGGAGTCCTTTGGGCCATCTCTGGCTACTCTATAACAATGTTAAGAAAATGACATATCAAACAAAAGAATTTAGGACTAAAACATACCGCATTGGCTTTTTGAAATAAAGGCAAAGGCCATAAAATTCTGTTACATAAACTCACAGTGAATACACAGTCTTTATGAGTGTTTATGTTCTGAGCTCTAATACATTTGTTCTGGCAACTCGAAGAACATACATGGACTTGCATTTTAAAAGACGTATTGAATTTTAGGAAAGCCACTTTAAATGGTTATGAAACATTTATTCCTGTTTATGGTATTGTGACAGACAAAAATATATAGTTGCCCAGAGGACTGTAGGAAAAGCTAAACCAATGTTTTTGAAACCAGCCCCCTCCCCCACTGCCACAGAAAATGACAAAGCAGATGTCCACCGGCTTTGAGAAGAAACTCTGTGGGTATATGAGTGTAGAAACCTTGCATTTGTCTGTATGAAGCAGGGCAAAGGAAATCCCAGCTTCAATGTCTCACCATACTTTCATATCTTCTGAGGTAAACTATTCTTAAATGATTTACCTCTAAACATTCACAATTTTAAAACTGCAAACAGAGCTTTTATGGTCAGGACCTCTCCTCCAAATCATTTCCCTTAAGTGCAAAGTGTTTCCAGGGTTGGGTCTAGGAGAAAGTGAAGGAATACTAACACTCGCATGTCCAGGAGTGAGAATCACTTCCAGCTCAGGAACTCCTCTCCACCATCACAAGGATAAGAGTGTCGGTTTGTTTTCTATCAAGATCATTTCAGAGGAAATGAGCTGAAAGCTGATTGTTTTCAAAGACCTAAGTATCAAGGGAGGAAGATAGCTACAGAGAGGAAAGAGACTCCCTGCAGACACAGCAGGGAGTGCTCTGTTCATGACCTTGCCACAGCAAGCAACTCAAGAGAATGTAGGGTTAACTCCCACAGAGTCTCACCTGCTTGGCCTACAAGATGGTTTCATGAGTAGGCACTTCATCTGCCACATAAAGGATGTGTAGCATAAAGACTGCGGTAGTTCTACAGCGAGAGGGGAAACTCTTCTGGGGCATGGATGTCTGAAGGGGCCTGGCTTGTCAGAGGTACCAGAGCATAAAAGTTAGAAGGAGCACCAGGCCAGCTGGTGTAGACTTTGAAGACATTTCAGAGAGCATATTCATGCATCTCTATTTACGTGAGAGGAACATTAGAAGCTAGGGGAAGTAAGAGACGTAGTTAAAATATTTCTTAAAATAACACTTCACTCTATGAGTTGCTCTGAGAAAGACGCACAGATAGATACAGCAAGGAAACCATCTTCACTGGTGTTTGAAGAACTAGAGACAGTAAAAGCTGTCTTTTTATTCAGCCATTGAGGCCTGGCTCTCATCGTTTTGGAGATGGATTCCTTCAGTAGGGGCAGTATCCATTTCCTCTGTAGCAGTAAAGGTTTGCAAGGAGGCCATTGGCAGCACCATTATTTAATGATCGCTGCATGAGCTTTGACCTAATTTCTGTTTCTGAATCAAAGAGGAAATTTTAAGAAGCACCAGTTTTCTCCTTGTGAACTAAGGCTCCTGGGGATGCAGGTCTCTTTCTTCTTCCTTGGGACTAGAGTATAATGCTTTCCAGGTTGTAGTTCATGCATTCCTTTTTCCATTTAATGATGTATTTGACAAACATTTCTTATTTAAATAATGATAAACCACAGGAGCAACTTACACCAGACTCTGCTGATAACAGCCATGCACACACAGGAGGTTTCAAACCTCGATTTCCACACAAAAAGAAAAAGTATTCAGCACCCAACAACAAGAGACTGATTGGGGGTGGCAGAAGCTAGGTGCCTTCAATTCCCTGCTCCATCCGGGTCCTTATTCAGTGCGATGGACTTTTTGTTTGATGGTTTTTGTTTTGTGTTTTGCTCTCTACCCTTCCCACCCAAGTCCAGCCACGGAGTCACTTAACAGACTTGTAAGCAGCTCATCTCTCTCTCCTGTCCGAATCACCCTGTACATGCCTGTGAACTCATGCTAAGACAGGGGGTTGGGTTTTTATTTTTAATCTATATTTTACCTTTATAGCTATTTTTGTGATGATTCTATCAAGCCCACACTTCACATGGTCTCCGAAATGTGATGACTCAAGCCCAAGCTCAGTAATATAGCATCCTCCTTATAGTGTGGAAAATGCCTCTCTCCTTCAAACGCAGGGTTCTTTGCTCAGACCATCTCCATCTCTTGAACAAAGTAGATCCATAAGACTGTGTGTGTGGTACACGACACAGCTTCATAGCTTCAAAATGAGCCGTTCATATGTAACATGTATGGCTACATGTGAGCTGTCTCTTGTCTGGACCCATGTGTAAGATGATTCCCACACTAATCAATGAGAGAGAAATTGTAAGTGCTCTCCTTTTCTCTTTAAAAAGTAAAGAAAATAATATAAATAATATAGGGTTGTATATTCTAACCAAAAAAGAGTAATGTCTGCATGCTTCTGACATTTCTACTTTTGTTTCTCCTGACTTTATGAGGTATCCTAGTGAAAGTTACTACCACTGAGATGAAAACCCATGACTGTAACAGGCCTTCATTCTAACCAGTAGCCTCTCCTGGGCTTTCTTCAAGAACTCTCACCCTGCTATAGGTCTCTAGCCAAGCCTCAGCTGCTCTCCTTCATGCCTTCAAAACAAGCACTTCCTGGGTGACTCTTAGACTACCAGATTCAGGGGCCAGCAGAAGTACAACCTTGGCTGCCTCTGGAACTCAGTTTCTGTGTATTGACCCTGACAAAGACTTCATCTCAAAGATGCTGATCTCTTTTTAATCTCCACTAATTTCTCAGCTCCAGAAAACCAGCATCAATTGTCCAAATAACTCAAAAGTTTAATTTCAATGGTGCCAGTCTCTTGTAAATCATGGTTGACTTTTAAGCTCCAGGTAGCCAAATAAATGGCCCAGTAGAGTCTTTGCTTCCCTCTGACATGTCAAGAGTCAGGCCTCCATTGTCTGCACTGCTCTCAGAACTCTTATCTTTCAAGCTCCCATAGAATAGTCCACTGAGCTCTCAACACTCAATGGCTTTTCTTTTTTTTTCATATGTATAATACATTTAATATGTTGAAAGTGGTCATAAATACATAAAGACTCAAAACAGATTTTATGGAAAATACCAACATAATCTCTTGGCACAAATAACATTAGTGTGTATAAAGTAATTATATAGAGGAATCTAGTAACATGAGGAATAATGTTAATTACATATGCTAATTTTTTTAAAATGTATTTTCTACTCCTCAAGTTTCAACATGGTCATATCTGTTACAGCAATACCCACTCCTGGTATGAACTCCTGACCTAGTTAGGGTTCCTACCACTGTGATAAAACACTACCACAACCAAAAGCAAGTTGGGGGGAAAGGGGGTTTATTTGGCTTATACTTCCATATCAAAATTCATCTTCAGAGGAAGTCAGACATAAACTCAGACAGAGCGAGGACCTGGAGGCAGGAGCTGATGCAGAGAGGCTGCTTACTGTGCTGTTTCTCATGGTTTGTTCAGCCTGCTTATAGAACCCAGGGCTGCCAGCCCAGGGATGGCACCACCCATGATAGGATAGGCCCTCCCTATCAATCACTGTTTAAGAAAATGTCCTAAATCTATGTCTTATAGAGGCATTTTCTCAGTTGAGGTTCCCTTCTTTCAGATGACTATAGTTTGTGTCAAGTTGACATAAGACGAGTCAGGTCACCTTAAAAAGTTAAAAAATAATAATAAATAAGTCATATGGGAGCTATTTCTCCTTGAAATAGTGACTTTAAATCCACAATTGTGTTGCTGGGGGAAGGGAGAAAGCACCAAAAGGCAAGAGGTATACAAACTGTCTCTCAAACATTTCCTAGGATCATCAGCTCTGGGTGTGCACTGGAACCGTACACCTTTATGAAGATGGATGTCAGAGTAACTAACAACCAGGTTCTGAGGCAGCTGATCTGCAGCATATCCAGGACAATAACTTTTAAAGCTTCCTGAAATATTCTGCTGTGCAGCCAAAGGCAAGAACCCAAAGGTTTTCATGTGCTGTACCTGGAAGCCAGTGGAGTTGTTAATGTTTCTCATTAAATGTTCTCATCTCCAATTTCAACCACCTCCAACAAGGAAATCACACGCTAGCAGAATTTTAGTTTAATTTGCCCAGAGGCTCCCTTGCTTTAGGATATGAACTTTTAAAGAGTGTAGAATGGTCAGAGCAGTGGTCAACAGTGAGTGGAGCAGAGGGAGGCAGGTTGCTTCTTGACTCAAGGCGGCCATGAGACTCATAGTAAGGAAAGCTCTAGCACTTCATTTACACCCCTACTTCAAGCTGTTCATCCTCCTATCTATGTTAAATTAAAATACACATAGATTTCACCTTTTTAATTTAAAACAGTGACCCCCTATCATTTCCATTCATGTTAAGTGTCCAGTATGAGAGAACCAGGCTCACACATCCACAGTTCTTCTGTTTCTTTAAACCTCAGCATGTGAGGGGTAGGAGGCCAATGCACTAACACAGAAGGAATGTTGGGCTTCATGCACGAAAAGCATGGTAAAACTGTCAAAGTGATCAACACACTTTTGAGATTTATTTTCCTCATCTGTAAGAGCAGGTTGTTGTGAAGAATTAAAAAAAAACAAAAACAAACAAACAACCAAACCTCCTGACACATATTAAGAATTTAGCGAATACTACTAAACCAAAAGCTTTCTAGGCAAAGAAAGGGTTAACTCATTTACCATTTCTAAGGGCCGCCTGTCTTAGGTGTGGTTTCTATTTTTATGAAAAGACACCATAAACCATGGCAACTCTTACAAAGCAAAACATTTACGTGGGACTGGCTTACAGTTTCAGAGGTTTGGCCATTATCACAGTGAGAAGCATGGCAGCATCCAGGCAGAACCGGTGCTGGAGAAAAAGCTGAGAGTTTCTACATCATGTCCCTCAGGCAGCTGAAGTGACTATGAGCCACACTGGTCATATAAGACCTCAAAGCTCACCCACACAATGACACACTTCCTCCAACAAGGTTGCACCTGCTGCAGCAAGGTCACACTTCCTAATGGTGCCACTCCCTATGGGCTAAGCATTCGAACACGTGAATCTCTGGGGGCCATTTCTATTCTAACGAGCATTTCCCTCTTTAGATCATCTGAATAGATGGCTGTTGTTCCTCAGTTATAATTAAGACAACATTTGAAAGGAGAAACCCTCAGAAACAGTCCCTCATTAAACTAATGCTAGTTTCAGGTTTTCCTCCTTGATGTCAGTTTCAAATGTTTCTATATTATTTTTCTTTAGTGTATTTTAATGATTTCTTTCAAGTTTTATAGTCTGTGATACTATTCCTTTTCAATATTCCTTTTGCTATTTAAAGGTACACAACTCAACCATCTGGTAGGTTTCTGGGACCACTTGATAATTAACATTCTCATTCTGAGTCTAAATACATCAGTCCATGTGGCTAAGGTTTATACATAAACATCTCCATAACAACATGTATTCAAACCCAACAGAGTTGTTTTCCATGTTGCCTTATCCAAGATTTTATTAAATATTTATGTATTCTTATTTTATATGTGTGAAAGTTTTGCCTGAATGTATGTATGTATGTGCACCATGTACACGCCTGGTTCCCAGAGAGGCCAGCAGAGGGCATTGGGTCTTCTGGAATTGGGGTTAAAAATAGTTGTGACTTGCCATGTGAATGTTAGAAATGGAACCACAATCCTCTGTAAGAACAGCAAGTGCTCTCAACCACCTAGCCATCTCTCCAACCCCGCCTTGCCCAAGTCTTTACCAAGAATTGTACATGTAATTTGAAAAAAAAAAATGTGCTATGTCCGAGACATAGGTTGTACTTCCAAATCACACTGAAAATACATTTGCCAATCAGTACATCAATGTCTTCCAGCATTGGCTGTGAAATGAGGATGAAGGGGATAATTACTCAATGAGATGGAGTTCTCCACAAATCGGGGCCTCTACTCTGCCTTCTGCACACTAGTGGTTGAATCTAAGGCTTTGTGTTTGCTAGGCCAGCAACTACCCTTGAGTCTCTGGTCCCTTTCTTTTCATTCCTTCCCTTTAAAAAATTAAATTACTTGGATGAAGTCTGATAAGTTGTACAAACTGTCCACACACTCACTGTACAGCACGGGTTTATTGGTCAATAATATGTATTTCACATGACCTATATACTAGTTATTGTGAAAACATCCTACTGATTCAACATAATGAAAGCACAGTTCTGCAAGTGTGATGGTCTATGCCTGAGTACATGAGGGAAGTGGAATTCAAAGACATCCTCACTGCCTAGTGAGTTTGAAACCAACCTGAGCCATATGAGATTCTATCTACAAAAGGGAAATTAAAAAAGAAAGAAAGAATGGATAAACAAACTTTTAGTCCCAGCAGCCATTTTCCAGTAATCTGCCAAAATGACAAACACAGAAGAGGAGGTGTTCATGCTACATGTTCTCAAGGCCTTTTAGAAACAAGGACTTGCTCCTTCAACCACACTACACAAGAAGTCTTGTAGGCATCAAGCGAATGAGCACTGTTCACAGAGGAATGCTCTAAAACTGTCATCTCAACTACACTGGAAGAAGAGTCTTCAACACTCAGAAAGCCATGGACATCATTGTAAACAGGCAAGTTTGGGGCGAGATCTTTGCCAAAAGAATGAAAGTACATAGAACCCAGGGAGTATTTGAGGAACCAAGACAGCATCCTGGAAAGGGTGAAGGAAAGTGATCAGAAGATGAAGCAGAGAGAAGCCCCTGGGATTCACCTGAAGCAGCAGCCCGTGGTACCCAGAGAAACACTCAGTGAGAACTAACAGAGAGGGGCCTGAGTGGCTCTAGCCCGTTTCCTACAAATTCATGGCTTAATGTACAAGAAGAAGCAAAAATACCTAGACCTTAGAGTGCTTTTCTAAAATTAAAAAAAGGAAAGAATGAAATGAAAACAGAAGAGAAAGCACACTCCCAAGCACTCACCACTCAGATGAATTTCAGCTTCATTTAGTAATTTAAAAGGAAGGACTTTTTCACTGTTAGAAGCTGGGAAGCACATGACGAGGCATCAGCAGAATGGATACCTAGGGAGGTCTTCCTGCTCCGAAGTAGGCATGTTCTCACTGTGTCCTTACAGGGTAAAACACAGCCCAGCCTCTATTGTAAGGTTCACCATCTTACTCAGGAGGGTGGAGTCTTCCTAAGCCCTACTTCTTAAGGAACACCACACATGAATTTTGGGGAGATATATTTAGACCATATAACACATCAATCAAAAAGAGATTCTAGGTTAGGGGAATCTAAAATTGAGGAAAGTTTTTAAAATTAGTCTTCATATCTGCCAATTAATCCCTATTTTAAACTCCTGAGACGTGGGAAATAACTTTGATGATAGCCATTTAATGAACGTTCCACCTAAGTTTGAACCCAGAATAAAGAACAATGGCCTTGTGCACACAACAGTACCTGGGTAAGTCTGTGTGCAGTATATCTTCTAAAATTTGAGTATATATCAAAGATATTGAGGAAATTTGAGAATGGTCTAAATCAGTGACTATTAAACCACTCTAATGTTGACTTAGAAAAAAGACACAAATTTACACCATGACCAAGTATGTATACATGAATATATTTATAACCAAAGTTTACCAAATATTTCATCTTTACAATTCTGTTCAAGTATGTATACATGAATATATTTATAACCAAACTTTACCAAATATTTCATCTCTACAATTCTGTTCAACTGCATTGTTTCAGTTATCTTACTAAGTCTATTTTCACAACTGGCTAAATGGACTGTGATTTGTTCTAGAAAAATAATGGTTGAAAAGACAAAAAGGAAAATGTCTATTTTTCCCAGAAAAAGAAATTCTCTTCAATCTCATTTAAGATATGCTGTGTCTGCGCAGAGATGGTGGGAGTTGAATGCTTCAGACTATGGTGGGAAGTCACACAGATGTTAAGATCAGAATCCTCCAAACCCCTAACTGTTGATGCTAGTAGTTCAGTTCTCTCAGAAGTGTGTATGTCAAGAATTTGGGGCACTGGATAGAAGCCCTCAGTAATCTACCTTGGCTGTTGTTCACAATCATAGACAATGGACCCTGGACTCCATAGCTGTCCTCTGGGTAAACCACTGTCATCTTGTTATTCTTCAATAACAGAAAGAAGATATTTTCTTCCCTCCACACCTCCCAAATCAGGGCTCAGCCTTTTCTTCTCCCTAGCTATTACCCACACTGCTCTGTTCCAGGGCTGGAACACTGTGCCACAACCCATCATTGCTCTCCCTTTCTATCATATTGGCACAGCCTCTTAGACCCATGATGATCAAGAATCCTCTCCTAGCAGCCCCTTGTCTCTAGATTTCCACCATCTTTAGATCAGGCACATCTGATGAGCAAATTTGAGTCTGTGAAGAGGACACAAACCTTTTCCCAGCAGGCCCTCTAGCCCCCATGTGAGTTAGTGGGTGTCTGGATTAACTCCCAGATGTCTTAGGCATATGAGTCAGAAGGTCTTATAAACAGATTTTATCCAATGTTCTAACTTTGAAAACCAGGCCTATATCAAAGATGCAGGCACAGATCTTATGTGGTGGGAGTTTAAAGTAGAATTTAAAGTTGGAAACTGGTTCCAATTAAGTCACTCCCAGACTTCCGTTTATTTACAGGCTACATTACTTACTCCAGCTAGTCTACGCCTTGTCTCATCTCTGCTGTCGTGTTTTCAGGGGTACAAGCAGCATTCTCCCTGAGAAGGGTGCCCTTTTAGCACCCAAACACGTTCATGCAGCCAAGGTCTCAGCTAAGACTGAAATGTTTAGAGGTTCGGGGCCAGCTTTTCTTGTGTAGCACGATTTCCAAACCTGGGTGTGTAGATGCGCATGTAGGCAGGGTGTGACTGCTTCAGGAGCCTCTCAGCCCTCTTACTAGGGAACGTTGGGAAAGTAGGAAGTAAATAAGGCAGGCTGTGCGGTCAGTTTAAAAATAATGGAGAAAGGATTTAGTGTAAATCAATTTTCCTGTGACCTTTTTTTTAATCTTACAGTTAGATTTTTTTTCACTTTCAGTAGCAATCACTTCCCTGTGAAAATTTTGTAATAATAATTAACTCAACCTGAAGGTTATAGTGAAATTTCCCCCTAAGAACTTAGAACTAAGGGAGATAAGAGAGTGATGTGTTGGTTTAAATAAACGTGGCCCCCATGGGCTCATATATTTAAAGGCTTGGACATCCGGGAGCACTACTTGACAGGGATTAGGAGGTGTGGGCCTTCCCTGAGGAAGTGTGTCACTGGGGGGTGAGCTTTGGGGTTTCAGGTAACTCAAGCCAGGCCCAGACTCCCCTCCTGGTGATCTGTATGTAGTACTCTCAGCTACCTCTCTAGCACCATGTCTGCCTGCGTACCACCACGCACGACCACGGGCTAAACCTCTGAACTGTAAGCCAGCCCCAAATAAATGTCTTTCCTTGCCATGGCCTCCTTGGACTCATACTTGGACTCAACTATCTAGCCATATGTATGAACTGATCCCACAACTAGTGCCCTGTTTCTCTTCACAGCAGTAGAATACTAACTAAGACAAGTAGTGTATGAGAGAGAAACCTTAAGACCAACACAATGACCACAAAGTCAACTTTAGAGGTATGCAAAGTGTTGGTGTTTGGTCTGATACCACAAGGGGCAGGTGGAAGGAAATGAGCATCTGGGTAAAAGATCTGGACATATGCTTCGTGTGTATGTATGTGCTTCTATGTGTAGTCATGTTCACATATGTGCATGTGTACTTTATGGATGCTGAAGTCCAGGCTTGGGTGTGGCTCCTCAGCAGCCTCCCACTCTGTTCTTAGAGACAGAGTCTCTAACTGAGACCTGGAGCTCCAGATTAGACTACGATGTCTGACTAGCAAGACCCAGGAATCCTCGTGTGGGTGTCCCATGTCCCAGCACTGCAAGTGCACACCTCTGTGCTAACATTTATGTGGCTTGTGGTGACTGAACTCAGGTCCTCCTGTTTTCACAGCAAGCACTTGACTGAGTTACCCCCTCGGCCCCTGAAAGCACATTTACTGATTAAAATAATTACCAATTAATGAACCAAATGAAAAAAGATTCAAGGATTGGGCAAGCATATCCATCTACAACATGTACAGAATCTCTGGGTGGGTTCCCTAGACAATGGACCAAAGACTTCAGACACACTCACAGATTCTCCAGCAGCTGGAGAATAACACCCCAAACATACTTGGGTCTTGATTCCTCCAATGGTTTTGTCTGAATTCAGTCTTCATGGAACAAGCACACTTTCCATACGTTTTTAAAAACAAGCCTGCTTATGGGGAGAGAGGGCGCTGGACATAAAGACTTGAGTTTAACTATCCAGCCCTATGTATGAACTGATCCCATACTCAGTATGCTATGCTATCCTGAGCAAGAGGGATAATAGAGAACAATCATCTGATACAAAAAGCAAATAAATGGTGTAATTGTATAAGATAAAAAAAATAAGTCAAATAGAATGACTAATGTCTAAGAGTAGGCATCAGAAATTTAATATATGACCATTGGTTAAAGACTACTGTGAACATTTTCCAAAACAAATTTTTCAAAGAAGTTTTTAAAAAGTGTACACTAATATAATGTCAGAGAAGACAGCGCCGAAACGACTTAAAGCAAGCACTCTAAAGGCTTAGAAGTGGGTACACAAGCATCAAATACAGAATAAGCCTCACCTACTTCTTCCCAACCTCCGCCTGATGCTCTGCAGACCTCTGCGTGTTGGAATCTGGCTGTGCCTCTGGCTAACAATGAGGATCTAGAGGCAGCTGTAAAAACTGTGAGCAGGGAAACATGGTCTCTAGACAAAAGGAACAAGGGAAGCTACAAGGCAAGAACTAGCTTGACATTAACGATAAGGTTGAGTGGGAGGAGCCACACCAGAGACTTAGGCAGTAAAGAGTCAAAGGAAGAGATCCAGATCAAAAGAATGGCATACCCTGACAGAAGAAAAAAAAAAGCTACTGAGGGGTGAAGATAAAAGAAAGAAAGCAAGATTAGTCCAGGTGTTACCTACCCAGGCAGGCAAGGGCCTGGCTGGTGCAGTGTCAGCAGTAATGTTAGACAGCAGTGAATGAATTGAGGGCACATTTGGGGAATGGGTTTCCTGTTGATAGAGATGTATGTGTGCCTAGGCAAAGAGTGGTCCCTCTACCATAACTGGGATAAGTAGGGAGGGACTCAGAGCAACTGAAGGTATATCCCAGCTTGAGAGGCCTGCTGAGGCACTAGCAGAGTAGCCAGGTAAGAAACTGGGGTTTGGTCCATTAGGGAAACATTGGAATAGAGAACCCAAAATTGGCATTTTTCTGCATCCAGATGATCTTTACCATCCCAGCCCTGATGACTGCTTCTCACTGTAAATTAATAAATCAAGTAACAAACCAGAGTAGAAGCTGAGACCACCGACCCACGGTGGGTCTGCCCCCTGCTTGCCACAGTCCATCTGGAAGCTGCTTTACACTGTCGCCCTGTTAAATCTTCACTAACACTGTGCTGTGTTCTTTATCATTTTGAATATATGTAGAATGTAAAACGATGGCATGTAGGGCACTTATACCACACCACCAGAGGAAGTGGCATGGAACAGGAGAGGGTGAGCATGTTCAAACCCTGAAAATCTGAAAAATTGAGATTAGAACCTCATCCTGAGACCAGCAGGAACAGGGTTAATAGGTATGTTTCCAGACCTGCCCCAGAGCATTCAACTAGGAGGCTCTCAATCAGGTTGTCACTGTCAATCAGTCACTACCCATCACCTGGAATACCTCGCCATGCTAATGAGACATCTCAGTGGCCTTATCCTTGCGGCAATGAGTGGCCTTTCCCTCCCCAGATATTCTCACGCTCTTCCCCAGAAACCACATTAAAGCCTTGGTTCACTTGGAAAAAGTATATGCATTCAAACCCATCCACACATCCCCAATAAAGAAATCCGAACAAGCTAGGATTGTCTCAGAGAGCTGCTTCTCTCTCTCCTTCCCACCCCACTCCACTTCATTCCCTCCTGGAGCAATATCTGGCTTATGCAGACTGTGGACCCCCAGTTTGCGGGTGGTACCTGCACACCCCGAGAACAGAGGCTGAACCTGGTACCACAGTGTCACACCCAAAAATATAAATGTACCAAAATTTCACTGAATAAAGAAATATTATATAATGAAGGAGAAACTTATATAAGCACATTAGGATTCAAAACTAAGCCCTTCATGCAGACCACAGTGGAGGCCATCCACACTGGAGCTGACTTTGGGCTCAGTGGGGAAGGGCTCCATTGTTACACACATTTGAGAACATCACAGAGAATTTCTTAAGTAACTTGGCAAAACAAACAAGCAGGAAGGTGCTGACAGAAACCCTAGAATAAAACAAAGGTAGACAATTCCAATTCATCACTAAACAGTCACTGTCTGGTCTCACATGACCACCGTCCTGACCTTACATCTCCTGCAGCTCCTTTCTCAGTGGAGAAGGTAACCCACACTCTGAAACAGAACAATGAGAGATACAAGAAGCCTTTCTAAAAGTACAAGGACAGATACAACGAGAAAGCAGACCTCCCTGGACGTGATGCTTCAAACGCTAAACCCAACTCTACATTAATGGCACAAAAAAAATTTACATTCCTACTCTGTGCTAAAATTTAAGTTCCATATGTGCATTATTGATCTAATTAAGTGAAGTTAATGACAAGTTAGTATTTTTAAGACCATTTGGACTTTTAACAGTCTTTTAAGCTGTGTCTTCTAATGATGTATCCACCCCCTCACTTCCTCTTCTAGCATTTAACTAATTTCCATGAAGGATTTGTGGGGTAACAGCTGATTTGCCTTCCAAGCTCAATCCTTTATCAACTTAGGGAAGCCACACAATAGATCAGCACTGGAGAAAGTGGTACAAAGGAGAGTTCTCTAACTTCTAGCTTACTCTCACCCCAAGATGCCCAGTGACTATTCTCCTGAATAAATTATTTCTGGAACCCAGTCACAATACTCCCTACTGCCTTAGGAGGGCGCTATTGGGGGCTGTCAGTCTGCTGAGGCTGCTTCCAGGCGTTAACTCTGCCATTATGCTGAGTTCTTCCCAAGAGCAGCTACCAGTGACATCTGGCTTCCTGGTTTATACTGATCATTTGCTCACATGTTCCCCTCTCTCCCTTTTTGACTCTTCCCCTCCTCTTTCCCTTCTCTTCTTTGTGTCTTCTTTCCCTCTGTGTCTTAAACACTAATGTAGTAATCTAGTGTAGTGTCCTAGTAAGGTTTTGTCGCATTGACACAAGCTAGACTTATCTGAAAAGAGGGGAATCACAATAGAGAAAAATGTCTTATAAGATCAGACTATAGGCAAGCCTGCAGGGCATTTTCTTAATTATGGACTGATGAGGACGGGTCCAGTCCATGGTGGGCGGTACCATCCCTGGCCCAGTGGTCCTGGGTGCTATAAGAAAGCAGGCTGAGCAAGCCATCTGGAGCAAGCCAGTACCAAGCAGCATTCCTCTCTGGCTTCTGCATCAGCTCTGCCTCCAGGCTCCTGCCTTAGGTCTTGTCCTGACTTCCTTCAGTGCTGGACTGAGACCTGACAGGTGTAAGCTGAATAAACCGTTTCCTCCCCAGGGTGTGTTCGGTCACAGTGCTTTATCACAACAGTGGGAATGTAACCAAGACATCTGGCTGATGGTCTGTCACACTAATGTGAAAGGTTAAGCCAGATAATAGGCTAAGCCAGATCCACTCTAAGCATTTAGAGACATGTTCTCTCTTGACTGATCACCATGGTGGTTACAGACTGTAAGTCGCTTCAGTGTTAAGATCTAAGAATCTGTTTAGGCTTTTATTTTATGGCATTAAAGATGAACCAGCTTAGGTAAAATAATCTTCCTTAAGATCCCATCTAACTTGAAGTTTATATAAGGCCTATGTATATTTTTCCCCTCAAGGACCTGAGAGAGAGAAGAGTCTATGGCAGGGTCGAAGTCCCCGTGTATATATCTGGAGCCCTCATTTAATTGTATTCTCACCAGCGCCCCCATTTCTCTGTGCTGTGACACTTTCAAAAGATCTTCAGAAACCACAGATGTTTGAAAAACGTCTGGCATTAGATCAGTTGTTATAAAAAGATTCTTTCTTCTGCATAATGCATTGTCTTCGGATGAAAGGCACTCTACAAGGAGAACATTGCCCTTCCCACCAGGGTAGAAACCACCATTTGCTTCAAAGGCAAAATCAGCTTCTGCAGAAGGTTCTGATCACACGACCTGTTCACCATTGCAGCTCGATAGTCTACCACAAGTCTTTTGTTGAACCTTTTGGAATCATTTGTAAGATCCTTTCATTCTCCACAGCTGATTTCTATGGCATGGAACAAAAATACCCTTCCTGTTTCTTGTATCTCCGTTCTATTCCCAAAGGCCAGTTTTACTCTAGATAATTGGCAGTGTAGTAAAATTAAAAGAAAAAAATGATCTGTTTACCATCAAGAATAACGTTTCCAAGTGTTACTATATTTCCACCTTGAACTCTTCCTCATTGGCAGTTGTAAAACTGGCTCAAGGTACCAGAGGCAACTTTAGACTTGCTTCCAAAGAGCCTGCCTTACCTTTAGCTGAACCAGATGCACATCCACATGCTTGCTGTCTGCATCCTGCTGAACCGAGTAGGTCAGGTCACGGACCCTCTCTGAGGTCATCCGGAGCCAGGTCTCAATCTCAGGTAAGTGCAGGACAATCTTCCAGTCGGCTGCTGTGTGGAGTGGAGGTGGCTTTCCATACTGCTGCTCCACATCTATGTCCTTCACGGCCTCTTCTCCCTCTCCTTCCTCCTGCTCCACAGTAGGTATCATGTTGATGGCCATGGGTGAGGCATCAGTCGCCATGGGATCTGGGTCCTGTGACCTCAGTGGGGAAAGTGTCACGCTCATGGTTAACATGGAGAAATCTAAGCCTTACTTCTTTCCAAAACAGCTGAAAGGCAAAGGAAATAGGAAAGCAAAGTCAGACCAGATTGCCAAATAAAGCAACGAATAAAGCAACGATACTTCGCTGAAGAAACGGGGTTTCTAAATAAAGCCAGATTCTAAATTAAGAAACCATTGCTCATAACAAAAACAGAAAGGGGAGTTTTGATTTTATACATTGTAGCTGCAAGACCCACTATGTAACACAAGAGCATGGTGATACTGTCTCTCCAAATATCCATTTTGCCATTCCCTTAGTAACAAATACTGAGATTTAACTGTCAACATTCCTATCCTGAATTTAGAACTAGAGTCCCCCATTTCCTTTGCAGCTAGCTGTAGCCTGGTAGCCAAATTCTAGCCAATGAGAAGTGGAATAGCTATGCAGAAATTCTGAGCTGTTTCAAGGGACTGTTGAACTAGAACAAGCCACCTGCCGGCCCATCTGCTCCCCACCATTACTCCTGTCTCTATAGTGGACTCCAGGGCTGGAGCTCTAGCTCCATGTCAGGCCAGGAGATGCTCTGAGGTGCTCTTAGGAGAGGATGGTGGAGCACAGAGCTATGAGCATGGGTCAAATTCGATACCAAGGAGCCTCTCTGCCAGTACTACTGACATGTGAAAGGAAAGAACAAGCTTCTATTGTGTCAAAACAATGGTTAAAAGGGGCTTTCCTAAGTATGCATGCAAACGTCATTTAGACTTAAACCAACATATTCAATACACGAATAAGTAAAAAAGGAAGGTATTCTAATTATGAAACACACTGTGCTAGTCTCAGATATTGTCTATTTTGAAGATCTGGATAGATGACATATAGATAGATGATAGGCACAGACAGACAGACAGACAGACAGACAGATGATAGGTATAAGTAACATGTAGCAATCCCAAAATGTTAGTTTCTTGAAAAAAAGATTATACCATAAAGGTCTAATTAATGCTGATTAATTAATGTCACACCCAGGTTATATTAATATAATATCCACTTATGTTGAAAATTTCAGAGGCATTTGGAATTTTAAGAGTAATAAGCTGTTCTGATACATACTAGTAAAAGGGTTACCAGACAGGTGAGATTAACAACTGCACATCATGGTGAACTAAGTTTGCTTTTGAGAATAAAGCTTAGTTACTAACAACAACCCTGCTTTTCTGGAAGTGGTCTAGCATAAAATACTCTTTTGGCTTTTATGTTTTATAATAAATGGGTGGTAGTTCAGTCCTGGGAACAGCTTGTACTCAAGGCTAATGGATTTCTTTGTATTTTACAAGGTTGTGATGGTGGTTTTGTTGTTTGTTTGTTTGTTTAATACATTCAAGTTATACTTTCATTACTGAAAAGTAACTGATCAAAAGTTCAGAAAGTTAATGTGATTATCAGAAAGCAGCTCACACATTTTGTAAGATTCTTAATATTCACTTAGCACTAACTGCCTTTCCTTCTTCTTGCTATAACAAAGGCCATTATCAAAGCAGTTTGGGGCAGAAACTGCAGAAAAGACCTATTTCACCTCAGAGGTCACAGACTATCATAACAGGAAGGCAGGGCAGGAACTCAGCCCAGGCACCGGGAGGCAGGAGCTGAAGCAGAGGCCATGGAGGAGTATTGCTTACAGGCTTGCTTCCCATCAGCCTGCTTTCTTACACAACCCAGGACCACCAGCCTAGGGATGGCACCAAGCATAGGGCACTGAGCCCTCCCAACATTAATCATTGTTCAAGAAAAAGACTACCACCAACCAGAGTATACATGGGTGGGCCCATGGCTCCCAATACATATGTAGCAGAGGACTGTCTTATATGGCATCAGTGGGAGGGGTGACTCTGGGTCCTGAGGAGGCTTATCGCCCCAGCAAAGGGGGAAGCTAGAAGGGTGAGGCAGGAGTGGGTGGGTGGGTGGACGAGTGAGCACCCTCTTAGAGGCAAAGGGGAGGGGGAAGGAAGAGGGTGTCATGGAGTGGAGACTGGAAAGGGAGACAAAATTTGACATGGAAATAAATTTTAAAAAAATTAAAAAAAATTTTTTTAAAAAGAAAATGTACATAAGGCAGAGAGAGAGAGAGAGAGAGAGAGAGAGAGAGAGAGAGAGAGAGAGAGAGAGAGAGAGAGAGACAGAGAGAGAGAAAGAGAGAGAGAGAGAGAGAGAGAGAAAGGAAGAAAGGAAGAAAGAAAAAACTTGCCCACAGAACAATCTGATGTTCTCATTTTCTCAATAGGGGTTCTGTCTTCCCAGAGGACTCTACTTTGTTCAAGTTAACAAAAAACAAACAAATAAACAAAAAATCAGCCAACACTGTAACAAAGACAAAGTTGATTCTTACCTACCAATAGAGAAGGGACAAACTCAAGACAGCTCCCAGTATGACCAACTTGTAACTATGTACACCTGATGAGCATGGGAAATAACTAGATCTGCCTAATTCTTACAAAGTGCTTGAGAGTGGGGTGGGTAAGAGTGGGGTGGGTACTCCGTATTTAAGTACTCTTTCAGTACTGCCCTATAACCCTTCTCCTGACTTCCTTGTTTCTCCCTCTTCTCCTCTCCTTCCCTCTCCCTCTCCCCCACTCTCCTTCCCCTAACTCCACCCCCTACCCCCCTACCCCCCACCCCCCACCCCTCACTCTCCCCATCCCCCGCCCCCCTACCCCTCACCTCTGTCTCACGCAGCACACAATGGTCTCAGACTTATGCATTCAAAACTGGCTTTAAAGTTCTGATCATCTGCTTCTAGTGCCCACGTGCTGGGACACCTGGAGTGGACACCATGCTTACTTCCCCTTTCCTAATTTTTCAGCATCTAAATTTTGACTTAAGTGAAGTTTATCAGTGAATTTTCTGAAGCAAGGTTATTTGCAAAAGGCAAAACGCAACTCATTAAGCTGGCCGACAGCCTTTGGTGCCTGCCTTAGGAAGCTGCCTGGTAGCAGGAGGAAAAACACATCCCTCATATTTTTAACCATCCTATGTTTAATTTATTAAATAATAATGATACTAGCTTTAGCTAATAAAAAAATCTCAAATATAACAAACTTTCATGGAAAGTATCCAATCCCAGGAAGTTTGAGCAACCCCAGTACTTCCCAAGCCAAACTCCCATGTCACACAGGTGCTGACTCTGACTTCCCTGAACACATCTAAATTATTAATCAGTTCACTGCTCTCTAAGGGATAAATATCAAGTCTCAGTCTCAGAAAAGAAATCTGATAACAAAGGTTATAAAGCCTTCTTGTTCAAGGACATAGACCTGATCACAAATGGAGAACACACTGGTGTAACAATGATTGTCTCAAAAACTCAACTGTGCCAAATGTCAATTAAGAGTCAGGCTGGTGTGCACTGAAGCGTCTCAGATGCACAGTCACCCACTTGCCCAAGACCCTGTATAACTAATGGGTGGCACTTACTGACAGGCGGTTTTGTCAGATTCCTAAAGCAAGTGATACACATCCTACTAGAGTTATATCAATGAATCAGCTCACCCAATCACAGAATTATCTTATCTCCCATTTCCACCTGTACTGTCAGGCTACATACAAGTAAGCACAGGGCAATCACTCAGTGCCTCTCAAACTTAGTTTCCTCAGCTGCAGAATGAAGGGATTGAACTAGAAAAGATCTTATCTGGGCAGAAGAATGTGAGACTCCTTACAGTTAGAGATCCAGGGATTTCACAGCTGTTACTGTTTCTTATCTATTCTTATCATATATAACTACTACACAGTGACTATCCATTATACTGAAGCACACAAATAGAATCAATTAACTTGTCCTAGTTCATAGGAAAAAAAATATTCCTAAGAAATGTAATTTCCAAAGCATAGTTAGCGTTGACAATTTTTCCCAGAAGAACAAACATGGCAAGGACTCCCTTCTAAGAACCTTCCCCTCAAGACTAATGATAGATGTGGTTCTATGTGTGGAGCACAAAAACGATAGGAAAACTAAACAGAAAGGTGTCTGGGGAGGAACGAATATGCATTACTCCAGAGAGAGTTTAGAAACCCTGAAAGGCAAGGTTTTCCTGTGACAAATGTTCAACTAACCAAACTGCAAGGAAGGAACTTTCTTGTGTAACCAGGGATGTAGATAAAGTGAGGTTTACTGAGTTCACACTTGAGATTCTGTTGTGTGCTTTTGCCACTGAGAAATGAATGCATGGGTCATTCACTTAGCAAGCGTGGGAAGTGGTGTAAGTTAATCAATCATGTGGTTCACAGGAAGCAATTCATAGGAACATTTGATTTTCAGTTCTAACAGTTCACATTGCAACACAGCAACATCAACGGCTACACTCCCTGGTTTTCATAAAAGTCACATTTGATGTAAAAGATAAACATATGCAATTCAAGGCAACAGCTTCAACACACAGAGACTATGGTAGTGGTCTTTGTGTGTAGCTTCCTGCCCTTATCCTGGTCACTCACTCTTGCATTTGAAACATATTCCACTTAAATGCAAATAGTAGGGCAGAGGTTTCTACTTCTAGGTGCTGCAAGTTCTGCGCTTTTCCTTCATGAGTCACTTCATAAAGGAAAAGAGGCCTTCTAGTCACAGAGATGTTAGAAAAGAAAATGCCACTAGACAGCAGGTCATGACAGTGCAAGCGAGAGCATCAGGCCAAGAACAGACAGGTACCCACCGAGTTGCAACTGACTCCAAGAAGACAGAAGACCGATCAATCAGCGTTTGAAATCCAAGGGCCTCTCCCTCCCTCCCTCCCTCCCTCCCTCCCTCCCTGCCTCCCTCCCATCATCAAATGTTTGTCTGTGGTCACCTTCCTGGCATTAGAGATAATACCCCCTTTTATCCCGGCTCCCGTTAAAAATAGCGTCCATCAAATCCTCTCCTTTCCATGCAACTAAAGGAGAGGCAATATACAAAGCACAAAGGCTAAAAGAAGTGACAACCTTAAATCTTTCCTTATTAATTTGTGCGAGAGCTTTCCCTACTTTACTCTACTTACTGTCCCGTGAAGACAGAAGAAAATGCACCACTGATTGATTAATAAGGACTGGCTCTGGGAGCTCCCTAGCAGTCCAAAAATTTTAAGTTGAAGTCTGAGGTTCCCAAGACGTTTCTGTATATGTTTAGATGAGGGCAGCCTTCTTAGGGAAAATCAGAAAGCAAATCCCTAGCTGTCCAGCCCTCAGATTGCCCATCTCTCCTTTCTCCTGTAATTTCCCTCTTAAACAAGAAACAGAAAAGTGGGACCCTACCAACTGTACTCGCTGGAAATGCTTGGATCCTAAAGTTCCTTCAGGATTAAGCCTCTGGCTCCTCCTCCTCTCCCCACCCTGGCTTTCTGCTTGTAGCCAAACAAGATAAAGGCCAGTATCAGCCTCTGCTCCAAGCTGGCAGCTTCGGTGCTGGTAAGTGAGGGCTGCTACCCAGTCCCTATTTGGATGCCACTGTATATGTTACAGACTGCAGTCATGGGCAGGGCTTTTGTAAACAGGCAGTGATGGGTGTGAACTGGGCGAAGGAGTTAGTTGCCAAAGCACGGACGCCTAAGGAAATGAGTGTGCTGGGGACAGAAGGCAGCCAGCCACCACCTCTCAGAAGAACCAGGATGATACTCCCTGCAAACCAAGCATGCCAGAGGCCAGATAAAGTAAGGGTGGAGGGCTGGCTGTCAAAACTGTGTGACTAAATGGGCCTGTGTGTTCCCTCTTTCCTCAAAAAACTGTCTCTCTCATGTATGTATTCCACGATGTGAGAAACAGTCTCGTTATTACATGAACCAACAATAAGCTTGAATACAGCCTTACATGCTCTTCTCGCTCGATGGGACTAATTTTAGCCACATTAACAGATCTGCGCGCTGCATGTCACATCTTACAAATCAGAGGTAGAGACAATTATGTTAGGCTTGATTCCATCAATTCTGACCTAACAACCTGTCCCGTTTTCCCCCTTCCCTTTCATTTCCTTCTTCTCTATTCTAATAATCACTTGTTATGGCAGGGCCCATTCATACTGACATTTAGAAAGGAAAAACAGACTATTTCAGTTTTTGCCTCATAATTTGATGGCATTAAGGAAAACAAACGAACTCAAGAAGTACACCCGAAACCTGAGTCTAGGATAGCAGAATTGGTCTCTGCAAAGAAAGCACAAGAGCATGTTAATAAGCTTCTTAATTAAGTGTCCCACCCACCTAGAAGGATGAGGATCTAATTCATCGCCTGGCTTTAACTCACACTGCCTGCCTACCTCCCTGTACCTTATGGGGTCCACAGATAGGAAACTGAACAATTTTAAGTCTAAGAGCTGCTGGCGAGTTGGTAGTACACATTGAACTGAGGGAAGGAAGAGACAGCGGCTCTGACTCCAAGTGAAATCTCCAGAGCCGTGATCCGCACCTCTTCCTGTGCCTCCTCACCCACCGACCCCATGTTTTCTGGGAGTGACACTGTTCTAATCTTCCTGCATGGACAGGCCACCTCAGAGGAAAGAGAACATCAAGTGCACCTGGGAAGGGGACATGTCGACAAGCAGGCTGGGACGGACCGCCACAATTTAAATGACCGCCCTGGAGTTAGTGGCGTTTTTCCCCCTTCTGTGTTTTAATGTTCTCCCACAGGCGCATGGCTGATTACATCCGCCCCTCGCTCGGAAAGCCACGCCTCTAACTCCCTTCCCGCTAAGCATGGCATCTTCCTTCAGTAACACGTTCCTTCCTCAGCCCCTCCTCACAGATTTTATGAAGAATGGATAGCCAACCTGACCAGGCTGGTCATCGTGTCCCCTCGAGTTTCCTTTCTTCCGGGACACCTGGTTGCTTGCGACAGTCAGCCACAAAGCACGCCCGATCATCCGTGTGTGCGCAGACTGAGACAAGATGGTAACTCTTTACTGTGCTCCCAGCCCAAGCTGACAAAGTCACCTTTAAACAGTCGGCAGCCGCTTTCCTCTTATTTTGAGAAAATGTCTTGAGAAAGACTGGATTTGTAAAACACTAATCTTAAGATGGCCTTAGTGACAGGCAGTGCTCTGGTCTACATACTGAGTGTCCGTTCAGCCAGGGCTACCAACAAGAAGGACGACATACATACCTTGTCTGAAAAATTCAAAGTAAAATACCAGTATTGCTACTTAGTCACTGCTATTAATGTGAATAAAATGAATTAAGATTCATTTCAAATCGGCTGACACGACTGAGAAAAAACTATGTGTAAAACATGTTTATATGACACATTGCATTTAGCCTCAAGAATTACAATTTCATAAGGACAATCTCTGTCTCTCCTACCCCCAGCACTTCTGCATACCACATAGGCAAGAAATATTCAAATACAGGCAAACTAAAAGCCCTATTAGACCCCAAAAGAATGGCATTAATCACTGGACAGAAACATGGGAAAAGCACCATTTGCTGGAAAAGGTGATATTTGAGATGAACTCAGTTTGATTTAGATAGGAGGAGACAGAAGGACATTGATGGGATTCTAGGCAGGGGAAGTGGGTTAACAAAACACCCCTACATCATGAAGTAAGAAAAGTCAGCAGATAACTGCTGAGAGAACAGAGAATTCAGCGTGGCCCAGGAGTAGGGGACAGGAGTTACTGCAGCCACATTCCGATGGCTTCAACGCTCTACACTTGAGGCTTGGACTGAATCTCACAGGGCTCTGGAATCTGAAAAGATGGCTTAAAATGAGAAAGCAGACAAAATGAGACAGTAAGCTGCACATGGAAGCTTATTTATCAAGAAAGGGAAAGGAAAAATGAAAATTCAGAGAATTAAGACTCCTTTTTTTAGGCAAATCTTAATCAACACAGAATATAACCTTAAAACTTCCTGTAGTGCAAGGAGAGAGAAAGAGGGGGGGAAGGAGGGAGTGAGGGAGGGAGAGAGAGAGAGAGTTGGGAGACTGACTTTATAGCAGAGTGATTAAGGGACTCTGTGTTCTGTCCTACCTGCTCCATTAAATATGAAAAGGAGTCTCTACTTTTAGTTCTCCATTAGCACTGGTTCACAATCATATCACAAACTTGAAGTGGAAAATTTTTAAATACCATTTTATACAATTATTTGATTTGTCTTGTTCTAAAATTTCTTCCAAATTAATTTTACAGTCATACATATTAAATCAAACATTGTCAAATGGAAGCACTGAGGTTAAAAGATATTCTCTGTCTCCATGTTCTTAACTCCTGACAACAAATGACAAGTCACTATGTTCAAATCCTGCATCACCTCAATATACACAGTAAGACAGAAGATGAACCGCAGCATCAGGGTACTCTTGGAACATTCTAAATTCCAAAATTCATTAGTCACCTGTACTAAAGCAGTATTTGTTAACTCTGTGTGCATTCCCAGATATTTCTACAAGGAGGTTGCTAAGGAAATATCTAGGAAGACAGCCCACTGAATACAGCTATCTAATTTTGCTCCCTCCTAAATGCCTACAATCACTACCAAAAAAGGGCATTTCTGGTAGGTAAACACCAAGAATAAGAGGAAAAACAATGTTTTGAAGGCCACACGTCAGATAAAGAAGCTATACATGGCTTTTATAACTTACAAAAGCTAAATTCTAAGCCAGTAATTCAGGGAGCACAGAAGCAACATGCTTTTTCTTTCAAGTATTTTGGAACTGGTGGGCCTAGACATCTCTGCAGATAGAGAGGGGGTGGTGCCTGGCGGAGATAATCGTAACCAAAAGAGGTCTGGTCTTTTTCTAAACTCCTGGGGAAAACCCTTAGAAAGCTCCATGGGGTTTTCTAAGTGATCGGAAGGACTGAGAATGGAGCCGGATGGATGGACAGATGGATCAACCAGCCCTGTGATCAAAGGGTCAGGGCTTTCACCTGTCTGCCTCTATTCTGAAGCCCCAAGAAAAGACAATGGACCTTAAAGCTCAGGGTTACTTCCAAAGTTGGCAGTACTTGGTGAATAGTGTGTGTGTGTGTGTGTGTGTGTGTGTGTGTGTACTTGTTGATGTCTGTATAGGTCTGTGTGGGTACATGTGTAAACATACACATGGAGGTCAGAGGTCAATGTTGGGTGTTTTACTCAATTACTTTCTGCCTTACTTTTTGAAACAAGGTATCTTAGAATACAATGATTTGAATAGATCGCTAAACTGCCAGCAAGCCATGGGGGTCCTTCTGTCTCTAGCTCCCCAGCACTGAGGTTACAGGTATAAAATGCTATTTATGGACACAGGTGTTTATGTTTGTGTGGCAAGTTTACTAAATGAGCCATTTCCCAATCTTTGGATTTCTTAACATAGAAAGTAAAAAAATAAAAAAATAAAAAACCCAACTATTTTTTTAAGAAGGAAAATTAAGTCCTGTCTATCGAGGACTAAGTAAGCCGTTCTCAAAAAGAGGCATATAAATGGCACATAAATAAATGATCAATCTAGTCAAGCATCAGGGAATGTAAATCAAGACCCTGGGATACTACCTTACTCCAACAGAATGGCAAAAGCTAACACAGTTTGGCAGGAATATAGAGAACAAAGGACTCATAACTATTGGGGCAACATAATCAGTACAGCCACATGGAAAGCAGTAGCAACCCCTCTACAACTGAAATAAAACTGTCGTGTAATCTAGTAAGTGCATTGCTGAGTATAACGTCAAAAAGGAGATGAAACACATGGAACACAGACTTGCATTCCTGTTTATTTAAACCCAGTTCACAAACACTGAAATATGGAAACAACACAGATGCCTTTCAGTAAGTGAGTAGATAAAGTCTGTGTGGTATATATAAACAATGAGATATTATTCAGCCATAAAAAAATGAATGACATTCTGTCATTTGCACACATATGGATGGAACTGGAGGTCATTGTATTAATTGAAATAAGCCAAAGAAAAACAAAATTCTATGTGTTTTTGCTCATTTGCAGAAACAATATACTAATCTCAAAGAAGAAGAATAGACAGGGATAGTGGTCACTAGACACCATGCAGTTCAGAGGGGAATGGAGACAGAGTGAAATTTCATAATGTACCCTGAAACACAGGATGGAGAAATTCTTTCTGGGTCTCCAGCATAGTAGAGTAGCTATCAGTTACAATAATCTATGATAGATTTTAAAATGAGGAGTAGAATATGAAATTCCCAATAAATAAAAATGATTAACCAAAAGATGGAATGTTTGGTATCCTTATTACGCATTATACTCATGTACTACATTGCCATAATGTATCCCATAATGTTGTATAAATATTATGTCTTTAACAAGACAAAAGAAAGGGAAGAATGAAGAAAGAAACAAGGAAGGAAGGAAGAAGAAGAAAGAAAGAAAGAAAGAAAGAAAGAAAGAAAGAAAGAAAGAAAGAAAGAAAGAAAGAGGTAAAGGGGAGGGAAGCAGAAGAGCTCTAGAGAAATAGGTAAATAAGTCAGTCGAAAATTCATTGCAATGAGTCAATGGTCAGGTACAAGGCATCTGGCTTCTGTGACACCATCAATCTTGGATCCTCACCAGGGCTCCACCCAGTTATCCTGTTGTTGCCCTGCATCATGGAGATGGAGATCCTGCAGCTTTGGATCAGCAGGACCAGCCCTTTCATGAGCTCCAACAGTTCACAGATGGTGTGGATTTGGGAGTGGGCTAACTCATAGCCCTGGATTGGGCTTGGGAGTTAGCTGAGCTGGTCAGTCCACTGACCACCTTATTGCACCACCGGGTGAGCTCTCCAGCACTGTTCAGGCTATGCAGAGCCTGCAGCTGGCCAGGGGCAGGGGTGGAACACAGCACCCCTGAGCCCAAGCCACCTCAGGACAGATGAGTAGCCAGACCAGCTCCCCCATGCTCACACCCTCAGGAAGGCTCACCCTCACCCCTTCCACCTGGGTCAGCTCTACTGTGCTGCCCAGGCAAGGAAGCACCATACTTTTAAATACAGAATGTTCACTTTGACTCAATTCAGTAATACTGCTGTGTTCATTTCACTAAAATAGTCTTTTGGAAAGAACTTTAAGAACTCAATAACCAAGAAGGCATTTCTAATTGACAACCACTAGGTTTTCTCACTGGGTATATTAAAGCACACTTAAGGGCAGCCCCAAGGCCATCAGTAAATGCCAACACAAAACAACCTCAAGGGCATTTTTGGAGATTTTCTTTTTCTTTCTTTCTTTTTTTCAATTGACTGGTCTTTTGTTTAAATGTCATGGTTTCTGATTTTGTGTTTTTATGGGTGTGTGTGTGTGTGTGTGTGTGTGTTTCTTCTGATTTTTCTCTTATTTTTAATTTTTGCTTTTCATTGTGGTTTGTTTGAAAGGGAGAGAGAGAGAGAGAGAGAGAGAGAGAGAGAGAGAGAGAGAGAGAGAGAGAGACCTCCCACAGTTAAACCTGTTACAATGATGAGAGACAGGCAAAGGAGAGATCAGGGTGAATCTAAGCTGTTTCAGTGTTCATCCTAATGAGTACATACATTGTAGGGAGGATAACTTTTATTTTCGAAGACAAGTGGATCAGGCTAGAAGATTAAATAATGAATTGAGCCAAATCTTTCCATTGATATTAATTTGTGAGAACACAGTGTGAGAACACCTTGAATAACTACTATGCTTTCTCTCAGAAACAGAGGACTGTGCAGATGAAGAACTCTCAGAAGGACTGGGATTTCTAAACCCATTTTCCTATTCACAATATTCCTTCACTGTAGCTTCTCAGACATTAGATGCCTCTAATGTCAACCCAAAATTATAACAATGAAAGGTGCCTTGGCTCCAAAGGTCTCCCACGAGCAGGAGTTCTCCTCCTGTGTTCCTTGTTGCAGAAGCCATTTCCACAGCCTGTGACTATGCCTACTTTCCCAGAACGGTTTCAGTATAACAGAGCCTGTTTGCTTCAAACCTCTTACAGTGGTTTTGCTCTAAATCTATCAAGTTCATGAAACAGTCAAGCATTTTAACCTGATCAGGCATCTAAATCAAAAGTTAATGTCTGATTGAATCAGACTTTGCTCCAAAATGAATTGGTGTTTTGGAAAATACCCACAGAGCAATGAGGATCTTATACAATAGGCCTTCAAAGAAAAATACCACAAATATTTTAAGTACTAGGTAGCCAGTAAAAGCTCAAGGGTGTTGTGTATATTGGAAGATATAAAACCATAAGGCATGGACTAGTTCATCATAAACTCTCCTCCCCTGGATTCTTGTTCCTTAATAAATTAATTATTTTATTGTTTAACAAAGACACATAGCTACAATTAGGAGCTAATGACTTCAAACCTCTACAATGAATCCAGTAGATCTTGTATCAATCTCAGAAGACTATAGTTTGAATTCCACCAGACACGTTGGAAGCTCTTCCATTCATCAAAGGCAACGAAAAGGTTTATATTTTGAATGCAGGGCTTCTCTAAATGCCAGGAACATAAAGGACAAGATTCTGGATGCCATTCAAAGGCCGACCCACAGTCTCTCACCTATGCCATCAGCACGCTAGGGTCTGAAAGCAAAGTCCGTCCAGCCATCTGCTCTCTCCACTTCCCACCACCCACGCTGAGCGGCAGAGAGAAAGAAGAAGCTGCAATTCCTACAGGAGGTCAGAATCTGAGCTGCTTCTAAGCCTGCAGTCACGCCCCACACAGGGGAGCGACTCGCTGGCATCAGCAGCAGCTTGGTGACATGGAAGATGACTGTGCACCCAACGTTTCAATTTTTCATGTCTTTCTCTTGTGGGCAGTAGTTTCTCATCATTGCTGTGGCACTCAGAAACAGCAGGGCCTTCTCAATAACCTCTGTCTGCCTCTTTTCGACTCATACCGCAGTCAGATCCATCACATGACACGGCCACTTTTGTTCCCGCTTAGGCATTTACAGCTGCTCCAAAAGAATCTCAGATAAAGTTGGCTTGCCTCGCTGTGGCTTCTGTTTATCGCACCCTTTGCTGTGATCCTGACATCGCTAACAGTTCTGCCTGATTCAGGCGCTGACGTGCCTCCTGGAGGTCCTTTGAGTTTCTTCAGCAAGAAATGCTACTTTTCCTGCCAGAAAAATGAGTGATATAGAATATTTCTAACAGCCAACTGCTTCAGTTTTTAAAAAAGAGAATTTGGGGGTGATTTCTAATAAGTTGGTTCTGTGTGGTAAGGGTTTTATTTTGTTCTTTTAACATATAAAATACATATAGAACACAAATAGCTGGAAAACTATAGTTTCCCTCCTTCAATGTGATGTGAATTTTTTTAAAAATTAGAATACAATTACATCATTTTTCCTTCCCTTTCCTCTCTTCTATTCTTCCTATGTATTCTGCCTTGCTTATTCTCAAATTGACTACCTCTCTTTCTTTAATTGTAGTTGTGGTGTGTGTGTGTGTGTGTGTGTGTGTGTGTGTGTGTGTGTGTGTGTGTGTGTGAAAATATAGATGCGATCTAAACATTCCATAGAATATTGCTTTTACATATATGATTTCAGGACTGACCACTTGGCATTAGATAACCAATTGGAGGTTCTTCCCTGGGGAAGACTATTTCTCCTGACCTCAGAATTCCTTAGTCACCTGCAGGTTTTTGTCTAGAGTTGGGGCCCCATGAGCCCTCCCCTTCCTTTGTAACATGTGTATTGATACCATCCTTGTTTAAGTCTTGTTTAGACAGCTGTGTTGATGAGACTTCATGAGTGTAGCCTCTGACATTTCTGGCAGATGCAGTCTCGCAGCAACCTTCCTGATCTCCTAGCTCCTACAATCTTTCTGTTTCTCGTCTGCTATGATCCCTGAAACTTAGATACAGGAGTTGTATTGTAGATCTATCGGTTGGGAATGGGCACCAAATAATCACTAATTGTCTGAATTTGTATCAGTTGTAGTTTCCTGTAATGGTCTCCATCTGTTGCAAAGTGGTTTCTTCTTGAAGGTGAAATATACTACTTATCTGTGGATATAAGGGTAAATATTTAAAATTTGGTTATGGATAATGCTGGTTGAGTCAAGTGACAGTTGTAGGTTCTTCTCCAAGATTCATTATTTTACTAGCCTGAGGTAGTTGGCTTGGTTTCCAGTACCAGGCATGATTTCCTCTTGTTGAGCAGATCTTACATTCAGTTAAATATCTGAGGGTTACCACCAAGATTCGAGTGCCACTATTATACCCTTTGGAAAATGGTGCCATTCTGGTCCTTGCTGAGGTTCATAGTTGTCATAGATGGGCAGGATTCTTGGTTGCTTCCCTCCCTTAGAGGTTTACGTGGTGGATCCAGTACCGTGACAGATAGACCACAGGAAGAAGATTTTCAGAATAGATCCAGTTCCGATCCTCAGAATCCTGTGTCCAAAGTATATAGTGTCTCAGCAATAGTAGCTTGCTTTCATCCTCTGGGAGGTAATTAAGAGCAACAGACATAGCTCATGTTTATGATGCAAAATTTTTTTAAAGAAAACAATTAGTCATATCTACAAAAAGTAGAGGAATATGCTAGCTGACAGTTTAGGGGGAGAGGAGGGTTATCGGTTCCTTCAGATTCGGCATTGTCCTCGGTATTCTGGCAAAAAGTGAGTCAATATGTGCTCATCACAAGCTGGAAAGCCGCTGAGCTCCCGATGAAAGAACAAGCCTAGGCACTTTTCAGTTGCGTTTCCCTAAGGATGCTTTAAAGGAGGAAGCACCTCCCACTTAACAGACTTTGTTAAAATGTGGCGAGATGTATCCATATCTAAATGCAGCAAGGTTTCCATTATAACAGAAGCCCAACGTGCAGGAAGAACATTGTCCTGAGCTCAGATTATGAAACAGTCACTTGAGTCAAATAGCATTGGGTTTTATTCTTCACGGACTTATAAAGAAAAAAAAATAGACAAACTGGGCTTCACGAAAGCTTAAAACATTTGTCAAAAAAAAAAAAAAACAAAAAACAAAAAAAAAACCCAAAAAACAAAAAACCAATATCAACTCAGTAAAACAGCAAGTGGCAGAGGATGGAAGAGAAATATCATTAAAGCATGCTTATGGAAAAGGATCAACAAATAGAATAAACAGAAAACTTCAGGAAACAAAAACACAAACAACCCAATTTTAAAATTGATCAAAGAACTAAAATATAGGCCGGGCGGTGGTGGCGCACACCTTTAATCCCAGCACTTGGGAGGCAGAGGCAGGAGGATTTCTGAGTTCGAGGCCAGCCTGGTCTACAAAGTGAGTTCCAGGGCAGCCAGGGCTACACAGAGAAACCCTGTCTTGAAAAACCAAAAAAAAAAAGAAAAAAGAAAAAAAAAGAACTAAAATATATATATTTCTCCAAAGAGATAGACAAATGGCTGATAAATCCACAAAGCATTATCAAGCATCAGCAACCATTAAGGAAATGCTCATTGAAGCTAGAAAAGACTACCTCCCCAACACACATGCAAGCAAACAGAAGCATCAGGGTATAGAAATATGGGGACCTTTATGCTAACAGAAGCATGAAGCAACCAGCCCTGTAGGAAACAGTGTAGCAGTTCTGCAAGAAAGTAAAAATAGGACCAGCAGCCAGAAAAGATCCAAGAAAAAAAAATTCCCTTTTGGATACAGAGCCAAAAAGGAATGAAAACATCCTCAGAGAGAGAAAGTCGTGTACTCATGTTCAATAGCAGCAGTGTTCGCAACAGCCAAAACGTGGAAGCAACCAGGGGCTCACCGTCAGCTGATGAATGGATAAACAAAATGTAGTGAATACATACAACAGAGTATTATTCAGGCTTAAATGGGAAAGGCATTCTGACACGAGGTGAATGAACCTTGGAGACGGTATGTTAAGTGAAACAAGCCAATCACAAAAAGACAAATACTGCATGACTCCACTTAAATGGCCAAAACCACAAAGCCAGGCAGTAAAGTGTGGGTAGTTAGGGGTGAGGGGAAGCTGAGTTAGGAGTCACTGTTTGGTAAAGTTTTACAAGATGAGGAATGAGATGTGTGTGGGGATGGCTATGCAACAATATGAATGCTTTTAATTCCACTGAATGATTAATTTAAAAACAATTCTTACCAAAAATGCTTAAATGAAGCATAAAGCCTGCAAAAACTCCATTAAGCTCATTTTAATTTTAAAATTTTAAAAAGAAGAAAAATATATTTTGTACACATATGAAACTTTCAACACATAAATATATATAAATAAAGGATATATAAATAAAGGTGATCCTTATGGTAAATTCATGCCATGTGTCTCTTAAAAGAATTGTTAATGAACAAGGACTAGTAGTAAAATCAAGGAAGTTTCAAAAATCATGAAAGTTCAAATTCTATAGATCTAAAATTTTAGCTAAATTAATATAGGATCTCGTATTGATACATGAATTGATTTCAAACACAATTCAGGCCACAACCTAAAAGCACACAATCAATATTGTGATGGTTAGTGTTAATTGTCAACTAAACAGAATCTGGAATCACTTGGGAGATGGGTCCGGTCGTGCCTGTAAGGATTTATTTTCTTGATTAAGTTAACTGAAGTAGGAAACACCTTTTTAACTGTGGGCAGCACCTCCCCTAGGCTGGGGTTCTGAACTGTGTGATGGATTGTGGTAAGACTAGCATCCATTGTTCTCTGTACATCATTGTTGACTTATTGTGAACAGTTGCTTCAAGCTCCTGCTGCCTTGACTTCTCTAACTACACCACAGAACTGTGAGCAAGAATCAAACCTTTCTCTTTTGAGTTGCTTTTGTCAGAGAATTTTGTCACGAACAGGAAAAGAAACTTAGATAACTACAAAGAAAATTTCTAAATACTACTTGATTATTGACATCATTTCAACATCAATCCAAACCTGGAGAAATGTGTGTGCTGCTACAGAAATACTGTAGGATGGCATTATCTCAGAGCTTCTGTGAGTCACTGTCTGCAAGGCATTAGATCTCTCAAAAAATATAGAACTTTGCAGACCAAACCCATACTTCTTAGATACTAATTCTTTCTGGGAACCAATAATATCTAAGTCCTTGAAATACTGGAGACACATATCTAAACTCTCATTCTGGATTAACCCTTTTCTTTCTAAGTTAGTTTTGGTCATGGTGTTTTATCACGGCAATAGACAGAAAATCAAAGTCATCCACTATCACCAACCACTGGCCTCCCCTAGGACAAAATTAAACAGATATGGAAACCACACAGAAGTTTCAGTGGACCATACTCCCTTTCTCAACTTGGCTATAAAATGTAAATGCTTCAAATATTTCTTTATATTTTCTATGACCTCAAAAATATTCTCTTAATAGCAGAAATAACATATATTAATATATACATTCCTGATAAAAATGTCTACTCTGGAATAGGGTTAGCTCAAATCAGCCTGATTTCTCTATCAAAATGCAACAAGCAGGTCAGTGAATACTGCTGTAAAATTTCATAAGGGGAACTCTGTCAGACAGGAGAGTAAGTTTCATAAGGGGAACTCTGTCAGACAGGAGAGTAAGTTTCATAAGGGGAGCTCTGTCAGACAGGAGAGTAAGTTTCATAAGGAGTACTTTGTCAGACAGGAGAGTAAAAACTCCTCCAAAGGGATGGACATTCACAGAGTAGAGTAAGCAGAACATCACTCCCTCAGGAGGGACCTGTTTGACACAAGTTCTATGATGTGCCACTGACACAATACTTACAAATGGGTATGTCTGGGAACTCTGTCTTCAAGCACCATTTTCAGAAACTGAGCTATTCACATTACCTTCTGATAAGAGCTAATTTTGTAGAATTCAGTGTTGCATAGTTTTTTTGGGGGGGGTTGTTTTGTTTTGTTTTTATGATGATCCAGAACTGACACACAGGCAATTAAAAAACACACACACAAAACACAAACAAACAAAACAAAGGCAATATGTCTATTCGAAAGATCTCTGGGTAACTGGCAAAGTCAGAAATGAAATGTTACAAAAAGTAACAACTAAGAAGATGTGTAAGCTAAATCATTAGCTAGCAATGGAGAAAATAACAGGCAGATTTATATATAGGAAGGCCACCCAAATGCCCAGAACCAGTGACATCTTTCAACCCTAGGCATGAGGGAAATATGGTCAAAAAGTAAAAAAATCTCCTGGAAGCCAATTTATTTATTTACGTATTTAGGTAAATTATATTCATTATTAGAAAATCATTTTATTATAACTACTAACAGAATAATGGTACCCGTTAGTGAAACTCACTTTACTATTTCTGTATGTGGATGTAACATGGACTAACATGCCATTCGCTCTTCTGCCCTTGCCCCTTCCTCTTCGAGTTCCTACACAGTTTCTAAAGTTCCTCTTCTACTTCTAGCTCCTCTTCTTGTTTTTGTTTTTTTGGTTCTTTGGTTTGGTTGTTTGTTGTTTGTTTTTGAGTCTTTATGTTTGAAAAAAAAGAAGTGATATTTGTATTTCTGGCTTGTTTCACTTAATATGATATTCTCTAATTTGATCCACTTCCTTGAAATAATAATATTTTGTTCTTCTTTATGGTTAAATAATACAGACATGCACATGTATAAGCACACACACACACACACAATAGCACAATATTTATGGGTGTGCAGGTATCTCTAGTGTTTGCTGCTTTTGGGGCATAAACCCATGAATGATACCGCTGGATCACGTGGTATTGTATTTTCAGTCTTTAGAGAAACCTCCATGCTAATTTCTGTAGAATCAGAATAAGTTGGCATTCTGTGAACAGTGTAGAAGGGTTGCTTATCCTTCACATCCTTGATAACATCTTTTCTTTCTTTGTTTTTATAAAAGCCATTCTAACTGGAGTGATATCGAATCTAATTATAGTTCTATTTGCATTTCCCCAATTGCTAAAGTTATATTGATCATTTGAAACATTCACTTATTAGCCATTTATATTTCTTCCAAGAAATGTCTATTTAGTTAACTCACTTGGCCACCATCCCTTGCAACCTGAATAGAATTCATGGGATCCACTTTGGTTGAAGGAGAGAGTGGACCACTTACATTTTTCATTATCTTAGAGAAAATGCTTTCAGCTTTTCTCCACTCAGTGTGATGTTGGCCGTAGGATGGTTGTATATAACCGTTACTGTATTGAGTTATAATCTTTCTATGCCTGATTTATTTAGGGCCTTGTATTATGAAAGGGAGTTGAGTCTTATTAAAGGCTTTCTCTGTTATAATCATGTGATTGTCGTCTTTGGCTCTATTTATATGCTGTTACTGATTTGCATATGTTGAACCATCCTTGCATCCCTGGAATAACATCTGTTTTCCCTGGTGTATGGCTGTTTCACTATGACATAGTCGAATTTGATTTGTGGTGTATTTTGTTGAGGATGTTTGTATCTGAGTTCAGGAATATTAATTGGTCTATAGATGTGGTGTCAGTATGGTTGCTGCTGGTGGTGGTAGTGGTAATGTTACTATCCAGAGTTTGTAGTAGAGTAATGCAGACTTCAAAGAACAAGTTTCAAGGGTTTTCTTTCAATTATATGGAATAGTTTGGGAAACATCATGGTTATTTTTCCATTAGAAGTTGGTAAAGTTCAGCAATGAAACCTTCTCATTTAGAATGTATTGGAAGACTTGTTACAGGTTTGACATCATTCCTTGTTATCTGTCTACTTGATTTTTTTTATATCCTCTTCGTTCATGTAAGTCCACAAATATGTATTTTTTCTAGATTTTTTCCAATGTATTAGCATATTGTTCTACAGTGCTTCCCTGATATTCTTTCATTATGTTCCTTTCATTTTGTTGATGTTCTTTGGATTACTTTAAATATTTATTCTTCGTTTCTGAAAGCAAGTCTAAATAGAATCCTATATTTTTGTTGTTTAGAATATGTCCTTCTCCAGAAAAAAGTAAACTGGAGTATCTCTTTTCTAAAATACAAAATATAGCTGTAGTCAAGAGTGACCTACCACCCTAAACTTAGAAATTTGGTCAACATATACCTATTGGATGTTTACATTTATCTCTCATATTCTTTTTTATTGGATATTTTCTTTATTTACATTTCAAATGTTGTCCCCTTTCCCAGTTTTCCCCCCTCCCAGAAACCCCTATCCTACCCCGCTCCCCTGCTTTTATGAGGGTGTTCCTCCATCTACCCACCCACTTCCACCTCCCCACCCTCAACTTCCCTACACTGGGGCATCTATCGAGTCTATAGGACCAAGGACCTCTCCTCCCACTGATGCCTGACAAGGCCATCCTCTACTACATATGCAGCTGGAGCCATGAGTCTCTCCATGTGTACTCCTTGGTTGGTGGCTTAGTCCCTGGGAGCTCTGGGGGGTCTGGTTAATTGATATTGTTGTTCTTCCTATGGGGTTGCAAACCCCTTTGGCTCTTTCAGTCCTTTCTCTAACTCCTCCACTGGGGACCCTGTGCTCAGTCCAATGGTTGGCTGTGAGCATCTGTCTCTGTATTTGTAACACTCTGGCAGGACCTCTCAGGAGACAGCTATATCAGGCTCCTGTCAGCAAGCATTTCTTGGCATCCACAATAGTGTCAGGTTTTGGTGACTGTATATGGGATGAATCCACAGGTGGGACAGTCTCTGGGTGGCCTTTCCTTCAGTCTCTGCTCTACACTTTATCTCCATATTTGCTTCGGTGAGTATTTTGTTCCCCTTTCTAAGAAGGACTGAAAACCCACACTTTGGTCTTCCTTCTCTTGAGCTTCATGTAGTCTGTCAATTGTATTTTTGGTATTCGGAGCTTTTGGGCTAATATCTACTTATCAGTGAGTGCATACCATGTATGTTCTTTTGCGATTGGGTTACCTCACTCAGGATATTTTCTAGTTCCATCCATTTGCCTAAGAATTTCATGAGTTAATCATTTTTAATAGCTCATATTCTATTAATAAACATCCTATTTATCCAACATCAGAATTTCTCAACCTTGACACTGTTAAAATTTGGCTCAAACCCTTCTTTGTCATGTCAGTACTATGGAGTGCTCAACTGCTGTGGTCTCTGTCTACTATGTGCAAGGAATATTCTCCTACTTCAGTTGTGACAATCAAAAGTGTCTGTAGATACTGCTGAATGTTACTTGGGAGGTAAAGGCCTCCAAAGAACTCCAGCTTTCTCAGGAGAATCTCAGGCAGGGACAGGGGCAGGGGCAGGAACAGAGCTCTATTAGTTCAAGGTCAGCCTGTTCTACAAAAGTTCCAGGACAGCCAGGGCTAGGTAAAGAGATCCTTTATCACAGCAAACAAAAACTCCAGCTTTCTGTTGAGGCTTATAGACAAGCCTCTATCACATATGCAGAGTTGTAAATCAACTGCTTAGATAAAAACTGATGTTAACTAAAGCTATGCATGGGTGAGTATACACACAATTTACATTTATACATGAATTAGCTGTCTATGAAGAGTAAAGTGATTTAGCTCTTCTCATTCATACTATTTCATTTTTTTAGAAGATTTAAACTAAAAAAAGACAATCCTGCAGAACATTGTATAAGTAAAAATCTAACAAAAATAGTTATTAATGCAGTGTATCTATGGAGAATTTAATTGGGCCAGCTTTCTTAGAGAATCTTAAATATTTACTTTTATCACTCAAACTTATTTTTTCATCATCATTGTTTCATAACCTTCTAAAAGTCTCCTATATGAACAAGAGGATTGAGTGAGAAACTGACATTGTTTTGAAAACATGGAATTTTATTTCCTTTCATACAATTTGCTGCTTTGTCTGTTAGAGGAGGACAGACAGTCAATATTGGAAGTGTGCTTTGCATGTAAGAAGAGTCATTTTAGAAGAATCAATTTCAAGTGGAAAGGAACCTCTGAACCCCACCCCCAGTAACAGCACCGATTCCCTGGGAATTGTCTTCTCTCTGCCTGATGCTGTAATATCTAAGTGATTAGTGTTGTTAACTGTGAAATCGTATTTCTTTAGATTTCTAGAGCTTAGAACATTTTGTAACTCTTGGATGCAACGTTCCCTTTCTTCTTTAGTCCTGCCATGAGTTAACAGGAAGCATGTAAGTTAGTGCCAGGTCTAACTTTGCAGAAAAGTAATATATTTACATGAACAATTACAGAAGCTGCCTCCAGGAGGCCAGGGCTACTCTTGATATCCTAGCCATAAAAAAAGAGAGAGGAAAGAGAAGAGCAAGGACGACGACCCTGTCAGCATCTCTCCTCCTGTCTCTGCACTTTCTTTCCTTCCTATGTAAGCTCTTTCATGTATTTGGGTTCCCAAAGGCAGTCTTATTTAGAGAGACAATGGCTCTGCCTGTTCTCAGGATCCAGCTCTTGAAGAAACCAGCTGTTGGTTTCTGAGCATTGACTTCCCAGCAGTGAGCAGATGGACTTGGGGATATTGACAACCGAGGGAAGAGTCACTGGTTCTGGCAAACGCTCAAGTACATAGTGCTGATAATTTTTTTTTAAGAAAATAGTTTCGTTGTTGATCATTCTTGAATATGAAGAGATTCTTTGGCTACCAAGTTACAATTAAAAAAGTTTACCATATATAAAATTAGTATCCCAACCCATCCTTCATTCTAAACACTGAAGATTATTTAGTAAAAATATTCTTTAATCTGGAATCTATTCCTTTCAAGGCTCTAGACAAATTCAAACCAATTGATTGAAACATAACAGGCAAATGATATAAGACAATTTAACATTTGAAGTCTCCTTAAAATTTTAATTGTCTTTCAATAGATTTTTGTTTTTTCCCCCTTCCTTCCCTGTTCATTTCCACTTGCATAATTCTGGCTCATGGCCAGCCAGTCTTAAAGAGAAATTCTGCTCAGCCACCTACTCCTGAGTGCTCACCATGGTGTGTCTCAGCCACCTACTCCTGAGTGCTCACCATGGTGTGTCAAACAGTAATTCTATTCAGCCATGACAGCTTCTGTCTTCTGTTTTACAGTGCTATGAATTATAGAGCTGATAATTTGTGCATATAATAGGAGAATTCCTGTGCGTATACACTCAGACACATAAAACACACTCACATGCACTCACATATACATTCATACACACACATATACATTCATACACACACATATATATTCATACATACATGCACATAGAGACACAATACCCACACATACACACACTTACACAGAGACACACAAACATACAAACATGTCACATGTACACACATACACACACAGAGGCATGCATGAATGCATGCACATATACCTGCACACTCATACACACTCACATAGCCACACACACACACACACATGCGCACGCGCACACAAAGAGACATACCATACCACTTTCTCTCTGTCTCTCTCTCTTTCTCTCTCTCTCTCTCTCTCTCTCTCTCTCTCTCTCTCTCTCTCACACACACACACACACACACACACACACACACACACACACACACTCACCTTCAGAAAAAGCCCAACATGATACTGTTCTACACAATATTTAGCAAGGAGGCCCTATGGAATGCCAGATATTTTTGGTGCCTGAGTTCCTGTTTGACATTAAAATTGAACATTTCATCCAGATCCAGCCTACCTCCTCTTTATTCTAATGTTATGGCTCCTAGTGCACAATCCTGGGGAATGTGTCATTGTGTATGGATGTGTATTGTGTTAGAAGTTGGCCAAGAAAAGTGGGCTCTATGCCATTGCTCCTGATGTCATTTGTTAGGAAGGTTTAACATATACAACTATTGGTTTTCACAAAACTGTTAGAAAATGCAGCAAGAATGAGAGAGCTATCAGAAGGGGAGATACAGGAGAAAGCAAAAACAGAGAGACTCTCAGACCTTACCAGCACGCACTGATTGCCAGTTTTAGGAGCTCTGCGAGCACGCCAGCACTTCTGTTCCAGTCAGTCTCCCTAGGTGCCTCTTCAGGCCTCACCAGGTAGAATCATCCTCCCTTCCTTGCTCTGCAGAAGCTGAGCTCCTTTCTGTGCCCATTTGGAGAGTTGCGTGGACATAGCTGAGCCACACAGCTGATGCTGCCCAGGCCTGAGAACAGTGGGGGACTAAATCGTTTGTTTAGCTCTCTGAACATAAACTTGGCAGAAGGCTAAGTTACCAAGCAACTGCATTTCTGACATAAAGCCTTTTAACAACCTTTTCCATAGATTACTAAAAGTTCCCAGAACAAATTCATTCCTAGTCTAGTAAAGAAAACAGAAGTGGCCAAGAAGGGGGGCCAAGGGTAGACGCAAGAAAAACAGGAAGAGGCTTAAATGGAGACTCTTGAGTGAGGGGTGCAGGCGTCCAGAGGAAGCCAGTACCGATGAAGGATGGAACACACTGACTCCTGCCTGGCGTTTGCTGCAGGCGACTGCTGTGGCTTTCACTTAGTGTGTAGAATTACACAGACTTTCTCTCGGTTATAGTCACTCGCACTCATTTCAGGTATACGCCTGTGGCGACATAATCTGTGGAGTCCAAGACTGGCTGACTTGACAGTTTCACGCAAACAGACAAGGAGGAACTTGGAAAACTCAAACCCCCTTTCCTTTCCCTCTGGCTTTGTGTCTGTCATGCGTACAATGAAAACATCGTTTGTGGAGAATTTTAAAATAAGAATAAATCAACCAAAACACAACTTGTCTTTTATTAACACCATAGTCAAAACTCTAAAGCGAGAATTGCCAGAGTTTTCCTATGGACATCAACTTCCAACTGCTCCAAACTGCTCTGACCATACTCCCTCAACTCCCTCCACTCCCTCCGCTCCCTCAGCTCCCTTTCTTCTCCATCAATTTACTTCTTAAAAACACTGTATTCTGTAGGGGAGTCAATTCAGACAGCCTCCAGCTCCAGTGTGAGTCCCAACACTTCTCTGACTTGGCGACAGACTCATTCGTAGGGTCCTGACAGATGGAAGTCCTTCCTTCCGCAGAGCATCCAGAATTCCACTTAAACGGTTGTTTGCAAACAACATAGGAAGAATATAAACGGGAGTTCTGTCAATTATGTCATTGTGTGTGGATACTTGGAATTTGAAGCTCATGTTTAAAATTTAAAACCATGGTACACAGGGCGAGCTGTGAAGTGTAAATTTTGCTTGGCAAATGCAATATTATAGATGAAATGTGACATATTTCACTGAATTTTAAAAGTGTTACCATTGGAACTTAATCTTTATGAAATGGTAATTATATTTTTTGTAGAATTTAAAGGTAAGTAAAGAGTACAATTGTCATGGTTGACTATCCACGTGATTATCATAGAAAATAATTACAAGTGGGCGGGAAAGTGTTTAAAATGACTTGTTCGAGACCAGCTATGTGGCTTAGAGATCAAGGAGCCTGCCACCAAGCCTGATGGCCTGAGCCATCCCTGAAGATGGAAGGAGGGAACTGAGTCCCACAAATTGTTCACTGACCTCCACATGCACACGGTGGCACACACATCCCCATACACATGTGCATACACAAGTGCTCGCACACACACACACACACACACACACAGACACTAATTAATTAATTAATTAACATGCACTGGGTGTGCAGATCCATTGCCTGTAGAGTCTCTGAACAGCCTCCTCTGCCTTGTGACTGAGCCACAGGGAAACACAGCCACAAGTGTCCAAGAGAGAAGGTAGGATACTGCTCCCAGCTCCACTTGCAGACAGTCCTGGCTTGACAACATCCTCTACTTGGATCAGAGTTCACAACTCCTATTGAAAGGCTCTCTACACTGTTCTTTCTTTCCCTGTCTTCTAAATTATGGTAATGAAGTAGATAAGGTAGAAAAAAGCAAGTATTCAACTTATTCCTAGCACTGTTCACACTGCCTATATGCTAAGCATGACGTCACTTGTTACGGACGGGAGTGGGGGGGTGGGGTGGGGGGCAAAATGACCTGAAGAAATAGCCTAAACAATGGGATGTTGCCCTTAGCAACCTGCTGATGGCCAGGTACACTTCTGTGAAGTCTTGCTGACTTGCCCACCCCACTTTGTGATTTTAGAGCATAAAATGAGAATACAGACCAGACCCAGCACTAAGTCTTCCACTGTCCCGGCTTCTGATGACATCTCTGCTCTTGCTGGTGTTGGACTGCACTTTCCAGAAAGATTCCACTACAACAATTGTTTGCCCCACTTGCCAGTTCAACCCCAGAAGGCCAAAGAAACTTCCCTTAACCCTCAGGAGTCTCAGGATCCTTCAAAATATTTTCTATTTTCCATATGTCCTGCCCATATAGTTAAAAATTTAGTTCAACTCTGAAAAATCACCCAGCTTTCAACATAACTATTTTTTTCCTGAGATCTTCTGTACATATACACATATAACACTATATATGTATATATGTGTATATATATAACTATATATGATTATATGTATATATAGTAAGGATATATCCTTATAAGAATATAATACCTTTGGATATATATAACTATCCTTACTGTTCTTAGATCCAGTTTTTATAACTCTTTATTACCCTAGATCCCAATGGAAACATTTCATGTGTCATTTTAAGTCCACAGGCACTTTGGCTCTGTGAAGCACTTGGTATTAGTTGCTTAGCTATGATTAACTAAGAACGTATAGGGCAATATCCCATGATGGACTTTTAAATAAGTCTGCTGCAGCACAGCCTCTAAAACTCACCCTTCCTTCTTAAATCCTTGCCAGTCCAGTCAGAAAAATAAAATCTGAAAGGCCGCCTCATTTACACAACTCCTCCCGTCTCAAATGCCAGGAGTATTTTTCTACTTCTAGCAAAGGCAGGGCTAATGAACACACCCGCCCAACTACCTCGGCAAATTAAACTTAGAAACTCTTAGATTAATCCAAATCTTCGATCATTTTCAGAGGCTGAATCTCAAAGCTAATGAAAGCATTAATTCTAGGCGTGTGAATTTCAGTCTGCCCCAGTCCCCTGTGTATCACTTCACCCTTCTCCATGGCAACGATCTCTTCAGTGACAACTAAAAGACCATATTAATGTTTTAAATAAAAGATATTTGTTATTAATATCTTAAAATATAAGGCATGTTCATTGAAATTCAAGGAATCTTGTTCCTCTAACCTTACATTTAAAATGACCAGAATATCTTGACCTCTGACTGCCAAGCAAAATCAACTAAGAAAAACCAAAGAAGAAAATGGCATAATTTTTCACAAACAATTCATCAGTATGACCTGACCCTGATGTGGTCGCACAAAAGAGATAAAGTGGTAAAGGGGATGCAGAAGGCACAGTTGCCATCACTAATCTATACTGATGAAAACAGGAGCTACAGCTGAACAGTAACAAAAGCAATAGCAATAACAGCTAATATTCCATGCTCACGATGTGTGCTTGGTAGTGAAAAATGTTTTTCATACATTGATTTATCTAATTTTAGAACAATGCCAAGAGTTAGATCCCTATTGCAACCCCCAGTCTACAAGTAAAGAAACTAGACTCGGAGTTTAAGCAGTTTGCTCAAGGTTACACAGCTAGTAAGAGACAGAACCGGAAGATTGTCTGGCTCTGAGCCTGGCCCTCCAACTGCCATAACATCACTGCTGGAACCTGAGGAGACTGTACTTTTAATGACCTACAATACAATCATCTTAATACTAGTGTGTGGATTCCACTGAATAGCTATGTCTCTTTCATGCATAACTTAACAGAGCTGAAATATCCAAAGGTAACTCTTACTGATATAACATTTGTGAGGTCAGGACAGCTGCACCAACAACTTGGGATACTGTAATATTAGGAAGAAAAGTCAATTAATAAGCCATCTCATTAATTCTGTGCTTTTGGAAGGGAATCAAGAGTCCCTTTATGACTCGGCCGACGATTTTCATTCCTCTCTGCAGAAAAAGACCAACGTTGCATTCAATGTCAGGGAACCATGAGAACATTGGTGCCCACCCTCAGCTTGACCTTATGCCAGAAAATGCTATTTTAAGTGAGATTTTTGAGTCTATAGTGCTATATATTTCTTGGGGGGAAATTATCCAAATCAAATAATATTTGTTGAATACCTGCTACATATAAATCTTCTGTGGTGAATTTTTTAAAAAAAAAATTCTATATTATTCCCTGCCTCCAAAGAGCTGTGTAGTCAAGTGTCCAAAATAAAATAACTCTAGAGCATTGAAGGGTTGGCTCAGAGGGTAAAGTGCTTGCCACCCAAGTATAAGGACAAGAGTGCTAGTCCCCAAACCCACGCAAAAGCTGGATGTGATGACACATGCTTGACTCTCAGTGCTCCTACAGCAAGCTGGGAGGAAGAACCAAGAAGCTTCTGGATAAGGGAGAAGGCAAGGCCTGATATCTGTGTGCCTTCTGACCCCAGGCCTGAATACACAAGGGGGGGAAGAAGAGGGAGAGGGAGAGGGAGAGAGAGAGAGAGAAGCGGCACTGACTTCTCTATATACTCAGAAGAAAGAAGTTATTACTTCTAGTGTGGGTTCTCAGGTAAAGTTTCAAACTAGGATTTAAAACAGAAATTGGCCTAAGGGAGGACTATGGTTAAAAGGTGGTGAGAAGAGCAGTTTACATCAAGAAATGATGGAATCCTCCATTTAACACTTACCGGCACTTCAGAGCGGAAAATCTTAACTCTGAAATTCTGTGTGACACTAGGGATGTACCACACTTGGTTAAATACTTGCCTAGCATGCCCAAGGCTCTAGGTTCAACCCCCAGCACTAAATAAGCCAATAGAGTGGCACATGCCTGTAATCCCAGCATTCTGGAGGAAGAGGAATGAGGATTAAAAGCCCAATGTCAAAAACCTAGTGTCATCAAGCATTACACGATGAGTTGGAGGTCAGCCTGGCCTATGTGAGACTATAGAACAGCAAAATAAAAACTATATATTTACTATAATTATTAAGAACCTTATTTCCAAGAGGTGGAGGTACACACTTTAATCCCAGCACTCGGGAGGCAGAGGCAGGTGGAACTCTGTGAGTTTGAGGCCTGTCTGGCCTACAGAGCTAGTTCCAATACAACCAGGACTGCACAATCCTGACTTGAAAAACCAAAAAAAGAAAAGGAAGGAGGAGGAGGAGCAGCAGCAGCTTATTTCCTATCAGATAGCGATGTTCATGTCACATCAGTATCTCCTTGCTCACTTCAGCCAGTGATCTGCATGGAGAGTGTCATGTAACAGGAAGATCCTTCCCATCATCATTCTCAGAAGTCAACTGAAATGAACATACTACTGTTGACCATGGTAAGGACATCAGTCAATAGAAATTGGCTTGAGTCTGTTAACTCATCTGCCCATGACCAGAGACGTCAATGCACAGTCATTTATTTTGATTCCAAGGTAGTTTTGAGTCTTCTTAGATTCCACACTTTTCATCAACCTGTCAAGGTCCTTAGTGCTCTAAATAACCAAAAAAAAAATTCAATTTGAGATTAAAAAGAAGGAGGTGGAGGGAAAAAATCTGTTCCCTTCTCAAACTCCATGTTTGAACTGGTCAAGATCACTAGAAAGCAAGCACCTTTTCATTTTCCTTTCAATCCTGGTCATGATTCAGGATTTGGGAATTCACATCATGCAGCCTTGATTCCTGCCTGATGCAACCCTTTCCAACACAACACAGAAGGACAGGGCATATTTGAAAGTCTGATAGATCAATGTTGACTTGATTGGGGGATTCTGAAAAATCAGAATTAAAGTCTGAAGGGAGGTAGATTAAGCTACTAATTATGGTCTCCAAAAACACAGTACTGTGTGAAAATAGAATATGAGGAAGAAGACATCCAGTAAAACTGTCACCATGTGTTCAACTAGAAACATATCATATAGTTTCACAGGTGCAAATGAGATGCAGGTTTAGCACAGTTGTCTCCTTTCAAGGATTTCAAATTCTGAAATGTTACAGCATATTCCCAGAGACTGGGTAAAGCTAGGGTAGAGAAGAGTAAAGTAGAGAGAATGTCAATGAAATTAGAAGTTCAAACAAACAAAAAGGAACGAAGGAAGGAAATATGAAATGAAATAAACTTAAGAGAATGGGTACTTTACAGCTAGGAACAGGGCAGGGAACAAGACTAATACACCAATGATAACTGTATCATTTACAACATTTTGGCCTCAGTAGAAAACCTTAACTCAAATTGTATATAATTTTTTTTCTATTTATATAGTACCTCATACAATGAAATGACCAGATAGAGCAGAACCTAGCCAAAGAACAGCTAATAAGATTCAAGTTCTACAGCCCCTGGGTTCTTCGAGCTTCATCCTCAGGATGAAGGAAGGACACTTAGTAGTCCTAGTCATCACATCCCAACCAGACAATTTCTAGAGGAAAGCCAGAAGTACTTGATCCTTTGTTATTTCCAGGAATTGAGGAAATCTTTCTTAGAAGCCAAGAGCAGACTTACCCTCAGGTCTCTTCTGTCATATTCCTGTCATAGTGGAAGACCCAGTATTACCATGACAGATTCAAATGTAGAACTTGGACCCTCAGCATCAACTGAGACTCACTGAGAGAGGATCTCCAGAGGTCATTTTTAATCTACTTTTTCACAAAATGTCCAGGAAATTCAAAAACACTTAAGTTTATAAATTATAGATGTCAAGTAGAGTGATATAGATTTTAGATTCTGGGACACTGGTCAAGAAACTCGTAACCAAGGCACCAAAGGTTAACCAAAGAGCTACCACATCAAATAAAAACTTTTTAGTGCTTACTTAACCTTCCTATTGATTTTCAATTTTTTTTTCTGAAACTATCTGATATCCCTAAATACTCTGGCTACCCAGCACCTGAAACTGGGCCAGTTTTAGCTCAAGTGGTCACTTCCTCAGTTCAAAGACCTGAAAATGCTATATAAGATATAACTAACAATCTCGGTAAATACATAACCAAATTCTCAAGAATGAAACTTTCAAAGAAGTAGTACAAAATGAAAATTTAAAAACAGCTCCTCAAAGTTGTATTGATCTTGAGGTCACTCCCCACTGTCAGTAACAAAGGATCTTATCTATAAAATGATCACAGGGTAGGACCATAAAACTGAGATTCTTAAACTGAGCTAGGACTCTTGAGAGCTAGCTACCCTCTCTAAGGTCAGATAGACTAGGAACAAAATCCACTCATGGGAAGCAGCAACAAGAATCTTCTTTCTTAACTGGGGATGGGAGAGCAAGGGGGTAGAGGAATTGATTGATTATTTCTATTCCCTATCAGATAGGGAGCAATTTTCAACACAGGCAGGAACCTTTATAGTGGACATGTTATAACCCTGCCATAGCAGAGATTCCGTAGGCCAGGGAGACACCCTCACACTCGTAGATTCCTTGCATTTAGAGACAGCTCCATGTATCTGGGACTACTGTTTGCTGTTTGGAAAGAAAACATGGAAGTACTCATTGCCCTTGTATATAAATACTAATTATGTGTCTTATTTAAGAAACAGCTATTTGTCTGAACGTAAACTAGATAAAGGAGAGGAGGTTCTCTTCCCCTGAAAAGTGATAGCTTGTTATTTACATAAAGCCTGGGTGGTCTCCTTGATTATAAACTTGGATTGATGGGGGAGAAAGGGAAGTTCTTGAAAGCAAATTAGCTTAGCCAAGCCTGTAAAGCACTGGCAGAGTTTTGCTGTATTCTCTGTTTACTATGGAGAACAGGAAGTGTACACAATGACAGTTTTCCTATTCAGAATCCTGAGACGCCAAAGAGGGCTCCAATGCAGCATTCTTCTCAACAGAGAGGTTGCTGGAGTTGCTTAGGTTGCTGTTATTTTTATAATCATCATCTTGGATTAAGACTGGCCCATGTATGTTCTACCTGTCCTTACCTTAAAGAGCTAGCCATACCCAAGCATTATTGAGCATATCTGCTAATTCCTACGGGCAATAAAGGTGGCACAGGCATAACCCTCTCTCACGGTTGTACAGTTCATTTGAAAAGAAGAGAAAAAGGTTGCTTGATAGAGTCCCACTATGGGCTCTCATCTCTGTTCCTTTTGCTGTGATAAAATATCCTGGCAAAAACTGTTTAAGGAAGGAAGGTTTATTGGCTCCCAGTTCAAGGATACAGTCCCACACGGTGGCAAGCACATGAGACATCTGGTCACATTGCAAGAATGAATCCATAGTGAACAATGAATGCTTACCCAGGGTCCTTTCATTTTACTCCGTCTATGGCATCAACCCTGGAATAGTGCTGCTCTCAGTGATTTCTCTATCTCAGTTAACCTCTAGCAAGAGCCTAACCTCACCTGGATAGTCTGTCAGGGTATGACCAGAACTTGTGTCCTAGATGACTCTAAAGCCTGTCGAGTTGATAATCCTCACACCTGCATAATGCCTTTTAAAGGGCTCTGCTAGGAAACAGCTGGAGCCCATTTCTTGGCACCAGCCTTGATGCCAAGATAAAGCAACATGTATCAGCTGACCAGCTGAACTAAAGACCATTATAGCAAGAACAGCCTCTGGTAGCAAAGAAACACAGCATAGCTGTTCAGGGATAGCTGCCCATCTATGTGCATGCATTTATAGACGGAAACAAAAGGAAAACTAACTCTTAGGTGGTGTAAACTAAAACACCCTATGATCTCAGTACTTGGAAGGCTGAAGAGGAAGATCACAAGCTTGAGGCTAGCCTAAGCTATATCTAGTGAGACACTGTAGTATAAAACAAATTCAAGATGGGTGACCTTGATGGTGCTTTGCTCTATTTGCTTTATCATTGACCTATCAATTCCTGAACTCTGGCACTTATAAGTTTATAATTTTTGATATTCTGAGTCAAATGATTCAATTAATTTTACTCTACTCTATTGACCTTACTTTGGATCTTTATCACAAATACATAATCATTACACTCCTTGGGGATTCTGAGACATTTGTCCCTAAGTAGGCCCAGACTATATCCCCTGTGGGTTAAGACTCAGCACATCATGGGTAGACTTTAAACTTTATGAATGGAAGCAGTCTTTTAAGATGACCTTAAAATAGAGCACCAAAAAAACTCCTCCCAAAACCCCACCAAACTGCTTTCAGTTTCAGTCACTACATCCATGTCTACTTTACTGAACACCTTAGGACCCATTCTCAATTTCATACTGAGAAGACAGACTGCCTGCACCCTGGTAAGTATAGTAATTTAACACTATCTGTACACATCAATATTTGATGGACATTACTGACTTTCAGTATGCAGTAACTGAAGCCCAGGAAGGTGATCATTCCCTACATGATCTCTGTTCTCCTCCAAGAGATGCCATTTCTTTCAAAGGGCAAGACATCTCTGTCTTGTCCTTTTATATGTATACATACATATATGTGTGTGTGTGTGTGTGTGTGTGTGTGTGTGTATAATTTTAAATGCATGGCCAATCAAACAGAGAAATATTCCTTTTTGAAAAAAATTTTGATCATATCCATAACAATAATAGCTAATAAGAGAACTCAACTCGTCCTTAAACCTCTCTGCTGTGATCGCTGTTCTTAATTTTCTTTTCAAAAAGTTACTACATTTTATTTATTTTATGTGCACTTGTGTGGGTCCTGGGATCAAACACAGGTCCTCAGTCTTGGAGACCAAAACCTGTCTCTGCTGGGCCATCTCCGGGCACTCGGAATGTTAACTTTCCACTTTTCCTAACAAAACAGTTGTACAATAGTACAAAGAAGCCCAGGAAACTTTCCATCTAGCTTCCCCAGATGTTAACATTTTACACTTCCATAATACAATTGCCAAGATCAGGAAATAAGTGTTGGAAAAGATTCCCTGAGCTTCACATTTATTCACACTGTTTTCTGTCTGTCCGGCACCCCGTCCCTGGCCTCTAACAGTCACTCAGGTCACAGAGCCTAGATACTTCCCACAGTACTTGCATGGTCTGTTATAGATAATGGCTTTCAGTTTTGTTTTGTCTGGTTTGTTCTGTCAACTTTACTATTGAATAAGAGTTATAAATTTTTGCAAAACCATCAGAGAAGTGATAGTGCATCTTTCTCAGGTAATAACCAAAGACACACACAGTCAACATGCTTTTTTCCTGACAATGGTAACTTATTTGTGCCCGCTTACCCTAATGATACTTACAATTACCATAGCACGTCAAAATGATGATATTTCTATCATTTATCTACATTCATTAATTTGATTTCTGTTATAGAAAGAGGTTTTCTTTCTCTCCATGTATTTGTAGATTTTTATCCTATATCCCTCACGGATATTTATGTTATTGTAGGAATTAAAACCCATTACTGCCAAATTTATTTTGTCTATCAAGCTTTTCAACTAGACCAGTGGTGTGGTAGAAGTACAGCTTCTGTATTTTAGTTTATTAAAATGTTTATTAAAAAAATTTCAGGTGTTTTGGTGTTTTATCTCCAGGAATGTATACATACCACTTGTAAGTCTGGTACCCGTTGGAGGCCAGAAGAGGGCACCAGATCCTCTGGAACTGGGGTTACAGATGGCTGTGAGCTACCAGGAAGGAGCTGGGAAGGAAGTCTAGGTCCCCTAGAAGAGCAGCCAGTGCTCTTAACCACTGAGCCACCCCATTCAATATTCTTATGTTCGCTTGATTGTTTTGTTAGCGCATCCTTTTTCTCTAGCATAACAAGATGTTTAGATAGATTCATTATAAACATACATACGTATGTATGTATGTATGTATATTCTGGAATCAACCATTTCTCTGAGAAAAAAAAGTTCCTTTTATTTGGGAAAGGTATAGGAACCAAATCTGGGCTGGGCGTGGGGGTGCCCGTGTGTTATCCCACCTGTCTCTGAGGCAAGAGAGAATTGTGAGTTTGAGAATAGAGCAGGTTGATACCGTGAGAGCCCATTTCAAAATATATAAAGGAGAATAAGAGAGATGGGGAGGGAGGGAAAGAAATGCAAGGAAAGAGAGATAGAAATGGACTGATAATGGCTACTAGATGCTCACTGACGCCAGACCTCCTCAGGGGTCAGAACTAGGAACGTGCATGCCACCCTCTTAGTCTTCAGTCTGTAATGTATCGTCAATACAGAGGTAGTTCCAAACTTTCTCAGGTTCATTTCTACTTCCTCAGTATTATATTATAATATTATACCACTATGTTCAGGTATAATAGACTCATTTGTTGCTAATTGTATCTGTTTGGGATTTCTCCTCACCCTGTTTTTTGTTTGTTTGTTTTGTTTTGTTTTGTTTTTTGAGTAAGTAAAACATTGCATGCATAGTTCTAGAAGACAGACAATACAAAGGCACATATGTACAGCAGAGGCCCTCATTCCTCTCCCTCTCTTCTCTATGACTCTTGTCCATGTCTTCCCTCCCTCCCATGCACCAATCTCATCCATCCTGAGCTGTGCATCTGTATTTTGTGAATGTGTACTTGCTATTTGTATATCTTTGTTCCATGAGAGATACCCAATACAGTCATTTCACTTTGTTTGTTTGTTTGAATCTGTGGAGCATCATATTAGCTCACAAAGATTTTAGTTTATTTTTAAGTCTTTTGATTGGGAGAATACATTTTCTTTAGGAAGGTAAAGGAAAGGTATATTGCAGCTTATTCAAGTTCTAGACTATTTCAACTAATATTTCCCAGAAGAACATGTTTCTTCAAATGTCAGTAGCATAGATAAGCATAAGAAAATGTGACAAGATTTCGCCCTTTTCTGTATGGTGAATAACTTCTCACTCATCTACACTATGGCATCTCTTGGCACAATATTTCAGGTAGATTTTTAGCTACTCTATCATTTCTTATATCTCTGAGCTATAATTACAATGTGCAGTAATTTGTTAAACTATCAGAGGATATTTGTTACACACTGTCTGAGTGATTGCAACTCTAAGCTAAGACATTCAGCAGAAGGGATATGGATAGCAAGATGGAGTTAATGACCTACATACATAACCAGGTCATGCTAGGAAGGTTGTGTTTTCAATGGTCTAGAAATGTAGGGGAGGACACTGCTGCCTGAGAGAATAGGCAGATGCACCAGAACGCTTGTGTTTATTACAGACCCTATTGAATGATCACGCACTGTAGATGTTATTACTGCTGTCGTTTTACTAACAAAATATTCTAAGTCAGAGAATGGGGTAAAAGAAGAAGCACTCATCTGTGGGGATGGAACACAGCAGATGATTCCGAGCTCTGAATTACTGTAGCTCAATGGATCCTGCCTCTGATCCCATTCATAAAAATTCAGTCATTATGGGGAAACAGGAAGACACAGCCAAGAAAACCAACAGGGTGAATAGACAACAAAGATTAGGAAGCCAGAAAGGAAAAAGAAGGGTACAAATAACAACTCAGCTCCCATTCACAAGAGCTTATGGTCATTAATGCAGACAGAGGCACACTGGCAGAGACTTATGCTGAAGCCTCAACATAGGCCACTATTTTACCTTAAAATTATCTTTCTTATTTCTAGACTGGTGCTTTTCATTATTAAATCCTTTAGGTGTTCTTTTACACATACTTTTAAAATAATCATTCTATATTAAATGTAATGAATATCACTGATACTACAAATTACAAATATATCTGTGGTACTATGCATTACTATATAGTGTATCTGTGGTATGAGATGTTTATGTATACTATACATACACTATAACTTATCTGCACCTTACATACAAAATAGATTTTTGCCCCTCCAAGGGCTTGCCTTCACTGTATTGACCCTGTAGGCTTTAGACACCATTTCTTTGTCCTGGCTAGATTTTTGTCAACTTGACACAACCTAGTGGCATTTGGGAAGTGAATTTCAATTGGGGAAATTTCTCTATGATACTGGCCTATAGGCATGTCTGTTAAGCATTTCCTTGATTGATGATTGATGTGGTAAGGTCCTTCCCACCTGGGCAGGTGGTCTTGAGTTATAGCAAGCTGAGCAAGCCTTAGGGAACAAGCCAGTAAGCAGAACTTTTCCAAGGCCTTTGCCTCAGTTCCTGCCTCCAGGTTCCTGCTTTGAGTTCCCACCCTAAATTTCTTCAGTGATAGAATGTGACCTGAGAGTCATCAGGTAAGATAAGCCCTCTCCTCCACAACTTTCTTTTTGTCATGATGGTTTATCAGAGCAGCAGAAACCCTAACTAAGACAGTATTTAAATATTCTTCATTCCAAAACAAGATTGAAAAAGATATGAGAAACAACTAAACCAATGTCAAACTGCTGAGCAACAAATGAGAGAAAAACAAGTAACAACTGAAAATTTAAAATAAACCATAATTCAAGTATAAGGCAAGATAGCTGAGTTTATGCGTAAGCCTCCACAAAGGTAAGAAGTGGCTACCTGCTAAAGTTAGCTGTCCTTGCCAATGGTGAACCTCTTACTTCACTATTTAAAGAAAGTATTTTCGGGCTGGAGAGATGGCTCAGAGTTTAAGAGCACTGACTGCTCTTCCAAAGGTCCTGAGTTCAAATCCCAGCAACCACATGGTGGTTCACAACTATCTGTAACAAGATCTGATGCCCTCTTCTGTTGTGTCTGAAGATAGCTACAGTATATTTAATAAATAAATAAATCTTAAAAAAGAAGAAGAAGAAGAAGTATTTTCAATGACCAAAATACCTTTGCACTCCTCAAGGGCAGAAAAGTACTGAACATTCCAGTTTTGAATTATGGTTTAGCTATGCCACTCATGTCCTTATGAAAATGAACAGAAAAGCATGAGTGTTTCAACTATAGGCAAGATTGGACCTAAAGCAAATAAACTGAGGGCTAAGGACCCGTTTGTCCATTGTGTTAATTACTCTGGAATGATCAGATGAGGGGATTCCTTGGAATAGTCTTGATGTACACAGAGGGGCTGGGGAAATCTACCGCAGACATTTCTGAGGAGGCAAGGAAGCTGAGGAGACAACACTGGGCCACACTGCCACCATGTTTGTCTCCCACAATGGACTGCACCCTTCTGAAACTGTAAGCTGAAGTGAACTCTCTGACCTCGGGTTGCTTCTCACCAATTATTTGGTCACAGAAGTGAGAAAAGTAGCTAAACAATACCTCATGTACATCAGCCTCAAAGTAATTTGCATAATGACTTTAGTACGCCTGTGTTTGGGCTGCATGCTATCACACAGTGGAGATGAGGAATTTTCTACTTGTGGCCTTGTTTCAATTAAAAAGGCACAAATTTTGAATCTTACTGGGTTATAGATTTTTTTCAAATAAAGGCTACTTGATAACGACCAGCTTTCATTTCCTTGGTGGCATAAAAATAATTGTCTTTTAATATGAATATTTGTCATCAGAATATCTTTCATATGAGTTGTCTACCCAGGTTTTTTTGCCCACCTTTTTAAGGGGTTGTTTATTTGAGGTTGGTGAATTTTAAGTTCTCCTTGTTTGTTTTGAAAGTCCTTTTAAAATTATATCTTTTATAAATATTTTCCTAGTCTGTTTTATCCTCTCATTCACTTGACATTGGCGTAGCAGTGAATGTAATTATAGTGAAGTCCAGTTTACCAGACCCTTCAGTGCTGCGTATAAAACTGACTGTCACACCCTAGGTCACCTAGGTTTTCTACCAAGTTGTTTTCTAGTTTTATAATGTCAATATATAAACTTAAGTCCATGACCCATTTTGAGTTTATTTTTATGAAGGGATACAGTCTGGGTCTTGAGATTTTTGATTTTTGTTTGTTTGATTGTTCATTTATTTATTTAGCATCTAAAAATCATCTAGTTGATATAGCACCATTTATTGAAAGACTTGACTACAGTTATGCTAGCATGTTCGTCTCTTTCTCTTCATTCCATTCCGTCAAGTTCCATCTATACTTTGACCAATTCTACACTGTAGATTTTATAGTAAGCATATGTAGTAAGTACATATATATATACCAAACATATACATATATGCACTCATTCGGGCAGTACTAATCCTACAACTTTATTCATTTTTTTTCAATAGAATGTTGGCTGCTATGAGTTTCACCTCTATACAATCTTTCAAATCCGCCTTTTGAGATTTATAAGCAATTTGAAGGCATTTTTCTAAATAAGACTGAACTGAATCTATACATCAACGTGGGAAAATGGCATCTGGCAATATTTTCTATCCAATGAACAATAAACATCCGCCTACTATTTCTTTTTTTTTTAAAAAAAAAAAGATTTATTTAGTTAATGTATGTGAGCACACTGTTGCTGACACATCAGAAGAGGGCATCAGATCCCATTGCAGATGGTTGCGAGCCACCATGTGATTGCTGGGAATTGAACTTACAACCTCTGGAAGACCAGCCAGTGCTCTTAACCACTAAGCCATCACTCCAGGCCCCCACCTATTATTTCTTCCATTAGAATTTCACTGTTTTTTTTTATCATAAGTGTATTTTGTCATATGTATATGTACAGATTATGTCAATTTGTATCTAATTGTTTCTCTTCTTTTAGAACTAACATAAATAGCTTGCAATTTTAATTTTGAATCCCACTCATTTATTGCTGTTACTTATTTTCTTTTGTATGTTAGATTTTTATCCTGAAACTGTTTTGAAATTGCTTGTTCTAGTAGTTTAGTATTTTCTACATAGACAACCATGTCAGCTGCAGACAGAGAATGTTATGTCTTCCTTTTCTAATCAGTGTGCCCCTATTTTCTTTTCTTGTCTTATTGCACTGGATTCCATTCTAGTACTGTTGAGAAGTGGAGATAAGAATGGACATCCTGTCTTTTTCACATCCTAACAGGACACTTCAAGAGTTAATCTGAGAATTTGTTATTGTTCTTTCCTGAGCTTGAGAAGGCTCTCTCTGTTCTTAGTTTGCTGAGAGATTTTTATATGATTGGATTCTGCCAAATGCTTTTTCTATATTTATTTAATATAACTTTGCTTTTTTCCCTTGATGTTGGATGAAAGCATATTCATTGTTTATGCAATTCATCAGACCTGCATATCTGAGATTAAGTTCTACTTGGTCATCATAATTCTTTTTATGAATTGGACTCAATTTGTTAATATTTTATTGTTATACTAAATTTTGATACAGGGATATACTATTCTACTGTAAAGGTATTATAACTACATTGAAAAATAATGAGTAAAATAAAATGCCATCCAATACCCTGTCTCCTAATAAATCAACATTTTCATTTTTCTGAAACCCTTCTGACATTGTGTTGTTTTATGCAGTTTATGATAATTATAGTGATAAAATAACTATATTTGGTTTAAATATTAAAAGACAATATAGAGTAACAAATAATATTTAAAAGGAAAAACTTTTAAGTAGTTAAAGATTAAAATAGGTATAATTGTCAGGCCAAAATCAGAACAATACACATTGATCAATTTTCTGTTCGTTATTTATTTTAAACATTAGGCAGAATTTGATATTTATACTTCATTTTATCTCTTTTAAAAAAATATTTAAATAAGAAACAGCCGAGTCAAATCCCACAAGAGAAATTTTATGGATCTTGTCAGTCTCTTAACACTACAATTAAGATTCACTGTTAAAGCTGCCTCATGTCCCACCGTTGAGCACTGCACAAGGCCAATGTGTCCAGTCTTACTTCCAGGAAACTATTCTGGATTAACAAAGAAATCCAAGTAACAAGTCAAAAGGATACAGGAAAATCATCTGTTCTTGTTTCTTAGTTAATAAGATACAGGCGTATTTCTAAATGAAATGTATTTTATGTTACTCACACATATTATTCATAGTCCATACATCAATACATCTAAGAGGAGTCTTTTAAAAAATTAGTTCTACTTTCCACAATGCATTAGCTCCGTGCACAAGCAAGCCAATCTTCTTAAAGGGTGGCGATTATCTAAACTTTCTGATGTGGAAAGAAGGTCAAGGCATACTGCTCAATTACATATTCAGATAACAGAGAACTTCCACTCCTGACAATAGGGATTAGCAGGGTACAGGGTACCTTGCCAGTTGAAACAACAAGCAATAATGAAATATATTAAATGTTTTCTCTAGGACTAGAACTAAGGTGAGGCAAAAAAAAAAAAAAAAAAAAAAAAAAAAAAAAAAAAAAAAACAACCAAAAAGGTAGGAATTTGAGAGGGCACTTCTGTTACAAGACAGCCTTACATGCTTGACTCTGCAGAGGTTTACCATCTTATAGACTGTATTTTTCATGCCTGTCTTCAATATAGTCTCAGCTCGGTCTTTAGTCACTGGCCCACAAAAATAAAATGTCTGAGAAAGGGAAACTGAATTAGCTCAACCTATAGTAAATAAGCCCAGCTTTCTTCTGGATACAATTTCCAGACCACAGCACAAAGAGAGGATACCCAAGCTGAAGTCAGATAGAAATGGGAAATGGGAGCCTCAGAAAAGGGTGTGTGACAGAGAAAACATTTGAAATTATTTTGAAAAACTTTCTTTCATATATAAAAATATATGTAGTCACAAATCCACAATAGTTAAAACAAAACCAAACAAATTTCAAACAGGATAAACATGAAAATCACTCAGTGGCACATAATCAAATTTCTGAAGGTCTATGACTTATGTAGCAAGAAACAAATAAAATGTAATTATAGGTTTCTTGGAAGGAACTATGCAAGGAAGAAGACAACAAAATGGCAGTTTTAGCGTGCTGAAAGGAAACTACTAATACCATCCATTTAAGATGTTATATCCACTGAAAATGTCTTTCAAAAATAAATTTGATTTTAAGCAAAGAAAAGCTAAGAAAAATTATTATCAGCAATGTTATACTGTAGAAAAGCTTAAAGGCAGTTTAAGCAAATATAATAGACAATAGAAACGTAGATTTATAGAATATGTGGAAAACATTAAAAATGTAATTATGTGGATATATATTAGTTTTTCAGTATTCATGAGGAACTGGTTACAGGGTCTCTCCCTAAATATAAATTACCGCATATGCTCAAGTCTTTAAAACGGAACAGTTTTGTCTTTGTAAGCACCTTACACACTCCCGTGTGTGTGTGTGTGTGTGTGTGTGTGTGTGTGTGTGTATACAATTTTTTTATTTTTTAATTATGTGGGGAGGAGTGGAGTATGTTCAGATGAGTTCAGTTCCCCATGGAGACTACAACAGTGTTTCAGATCCCCTGGAAGTGGAGTTGCAGTTAGCAGTGAGCTGCCCAACGTGGGTGCTGGAAGCTGAACCCAGGTCCTATGGGCATTACATTTTTTTACCCTCCTGTATAACTGAAATAATGTAAATGCTATATAAATAGTCATTATGCTGTACTATTGGCAAATAATGACAAGAAAAATAGCCTGTATATGCTTAATACATATAGGTTTTCTCCAGATATTCCAGTCTAAAATTAGTTGAAACTATAAATAACAAAATCTGTAGACAATGTAAGCCTACTGTTGTAAATATATAAGAAATTACTCATTAAAATGTCTCTAGGAGGAAAAGGACTATTTAAAAAGGAATATTAACGTATTTTGAGATTTACAACATACATAAAAAATGTACAAAAATAACACAAAGACTAAGAGAAAATGATTTGAAATTTGCTTGATTTTCACAAATTTCAATATTAAATAAATTGTTTGTATACAAAGTATCATGTTATTATATATTTCAATATTATATAAATTGTTTGAATAAAAAGTATGATGTTATGTATGTATTTCAATATTATATTATATAAATTGTTCAAATACAAAGTATGGTATTATGTATGTATTTTGTAAACTTTAGAGAAAGAAAATAGCATCATAATAGAAGACACAAAGTAGGTTTAAAAATTAGTACTCAATGCTACATAATACTTAAATACTAAATATTCTACCCAAAAGTAATGAGAGACATGAACAAACAGTAGCTAGAACAAATAGAAAACAACTTGGATGGTTCAACCCAATAACATCAATAATAACATTAAAAATAAAGTAAGTATTCCAATTAAAAGACAAAGATGGCCACAGTTAGAAAATAAGACCAAAGGGGAACCAGTAAGAGGCAAATCATTTGAAATGTAAATAAAGAATATACCCAATAAAAAATTAAAAAAAATAAAAGAAAGAAAATAAGACCAAACTACATGCTGTCTCTAGGAAATTTATTTTAAATAAAGACACAGATAGGCTAAATGAATGAGAAAAGTATGCATATAAGAGCTACAGATTTCCTTCAGTGTCAAGTAGACTCCATCAGAAAACAGAAAGGGGGTGGGGTGGAGAGATGGCTCATCAGTTAAGAAGACTGACTGCTCTTCCAGAGGTCCTGAGTTCAATTTCCAGCAACCACATGGTGACTCACAACCATCTGTAATGGGATCTGATGCCCCCTGGTGTGTTTGAAGACAGTGTACTCACATACATGAAGGAAAGAAAGAAAGAAAGAAAGAAAGAAAGAAAGAAAGAAAGAAAGAAAGAAAGAAAGAAAGAAAGAAAGAAAGAAAGAAAGAAAGAGAAAAGAAAAGAGACCTATAATCATGGCAACAAAAATCAGTTCAAGAGGAATCATTACATAAAAATAGTAGAAATTGTAACCTACCTTCCAGGTTCCTGGTTCAATAAGAGTAATTTCAATTTTAAGTAAAAGAGACTATAATACAAAAGGTATAGTATTAACATATTTGTATAAATATAATATCTGCATATGTGTGTGAACTATTCATACGCATATTTGATTTTCTGTCTGAAATGTGGGTAAATTTTCCTTTATGGGTTATCCTTATGTTGTTCCCAAGCGATGAGAGCATCTCTAACAGGCTGCCTGTGTGTAATGCTACTGTACAATGGATTCAACCACCTACTGCTTGGCTGCATTCACCTGGCAGGCATGACAGGAAAGCCGATGTAATCGATTTCAAGAGTCTCCAACGCTTCCTGTCCGATTCCTTCTCAAGCACCTCAACCTAGAGGCCTGGCCACTGATCAGCTCTCTATTTTTTTCCCTTCAGACAACTCCAAATATGAACGCCTGCCACATTTGTCTATCACTCTCTTAGAAGAGAAGATAATCAGTTTCTCCATTGCAGGCTAATGACCAATAAACTATTCCTGGAAGTAAAAAGAATCTTTCCTCACTTGATTCTTTTTGATGGCTGAGACTGCAACCTACTCTATCGCATGCTTCCTTCCCCAAGTCTCTGTACCTTACCCTTGTTCCTGCTTCAAAACAAACCAGCTTTCATCCCCGTTGGCTCTAAGTCAGTTCCACTCACTCTTTGCTCTCCAAAGGCCATCAGCTACCATCTGCTTCTGGTACATCTGATGTATATACGTGTACCTTGAATGTAGTAGAAAGCCGTAAACCACATGTTAGAAGGACTGTGGGTCCCTGCTCTGTCTCTGAATAGCGAATAATGTCTGGTGATGTCACTTAGCATACGTGAACTTCGGTTTGTTTTTATAAGAAAAAGAAAAGCTATTTCATTTATTTCATTCTATTTATGTATGCAATCTATTCATTTGTTTAAAGATTATTTATCTATAGAATTTTATTTAATAAAAATAATTATTTGTTTAAATAAAAGATTGTTTATTTAAAGATGTTAAAGAAATCCTTTTCAGCTCTCATGCTAGAATTCTAGAGGCAGTTTCTGGTCTTTAATGATAATCTGAAATATAATCAAATCTCTCCTTGATATAGCTGGAAAAAAATGTACTTCTAACTTTTAAAATGTCACTGAAATGTGTTATCTCATTTGCAGGACAATACTGAATACCAGGCAGTTCTCAGAGGGCGGTAAACATGCTTCCATAGACGATGATGTATCCTCTCTCTACATTCAGGCACTTGCTCTTTCTTACTGCCCCCTTCTCACTCTGCTCCTCATTTCCTGGTCCTTCTCCCACCCTTCCCTCGTGCTTCTGTTTCTTTCTACCTCTCCTTTCTTCTCTTTCCCCACTTTAAAACTTCAAAGATGGCACAGGAAATGCATCACAGCTAACTCTCGGAAAGCTAGTAAAACTGCTAAGCCATATTTAAAGAAGGATCTGTGATAAGCTTGCACACAAGTACTGATTTAGTCTGTTTTTGCACACTCAGAAAAAGGTTGATAAGTTATTCTCAGCCCTACAGGGCTCCCATCAGGTCTGTATGAGTGCACACTAGTTGTGGATGCTGCTACAGACTGATAGACTGACTCTGGTCTCTGTGCAGGAGTGGAGACCCTAGACCAGTGACTGAGAAGTTACTCTCTTCCTCACAAAGCCCACCAGACTGTGGTGCTTTGGATGAGAATGGGCCCTAGCCTCATATGTTTAAATACTTGGTTCTCAGTGGAGTTGTTTGAAATGACTAGGAAGTATAGCCTTGTAGGAATAGGTGTGACCTTGTAGAAGAAGATGTGTCAATAATGGGGTTTGAGATTTCGAAAGCCCACACCACCACCCAGTCTCTCTAACTCTCTGCCTCCTACCTGGAGATCAGCAGGAAAGCTCTCAGCTACTGCTCTAGCGCCAGGCTTGCCCACCACACTTCTGCCATGGCTGTCAGGGACTAAGGCTCTGAAACTATAAACAAGCTCCCAACTAAATGCTTTCTTCTAAAAGTTGCTTTGGTCGTGGTGTTTCTTCACAGAAATGTAACAGTGACTAAGACACAGACTTTGAAACTCCTCTCAAAACACTCAGTGCTCAGGGACTTGACTCCAGAGGATTCTGGCTTTGGAAGAAAGTAACTTCTTAATAGACTAGATCCCACATATCTGTACAGAGACATGTAGGAACAGAGATAGTTAAAGGCAAACATTTGTGAACTTGCAGCTCTTTGGTGCTGGCTACATCTTTTCCTGGAACAAAAATAAAAACCTGGTTTTGTAAAGAAAGCAGGGAGATGAGCTCTCTAATGCGGAAAATGGAAAGCTGAGGACTCAAGACCGGCACTAAGAAAATATGTATAAAACGAGAGCAGAGGTTCCTTAGCAAGTTCTGCAAGGTTCTGAAGCCTTAGGCACTTCAGGAACTACGGCTAACTGTGTAGTAACAATCAGTCCAAGAAGTACACCATGCACAACCAGTGTGTGTTTCCTGGCCTCGGTGCCCCATACCTAGCAAGGGGTGGCCTAGGCAGAAGGAAGGGTGAACTTCCACGATGAGCCTGGTGCTGATTGTATTTTTAGCCCATTTTGAGGTTATAGGTTTGGAAGCCAGAGAGCCACTTACAAACACCACAGGACTTTGCACTCAGAAATGGTGTCAAGAAACCCTTTACAGAGATGTGCATCTCTTAAAGAGGTAAACCACAGGTATCTTAGGAACATGCATCTGCCAAGAAGCACAAGAAAAAAGACCTTGGAAGGTTCTAACAATGTGGAGACACACATGGCAAGGCTATCAGGGCCCTTGTAAAGCTGTAGAGGTTAAGCCCAAGATGCCAATGAGTCTCAACAGTAAGTTGCACGGATTTGCTCTCATCACCCACCCCAAACATGGAAGAAGCTTTCATCATTACATGGCCAAGGGTCACAGGCTCTGTCAACCAAGGGCTAAGACCCTGGCAAAGGCTAAGGCTGTAGCACCACCTGCTTAGACTTCAATTTCTGCTCCTGCTCCAAATCCAGTTCAGGCTCGCAACCCCATGATATCCCCATAGTAAAGGCTTCTGTCTGCCAATGGACTGGTGTGACCCCACCCCTCCACACTGTTTGTAAATGTGGCTATTTTTATATTTTAAAAAAGCAAGTTCTGTTCCTCATCAGGAGGCCTTAGAGAACTAACAGACTAATTACTAGTTAAATTAGTAGGGAATTAGTGTCATTGAACGTTATTTGTCTGTTTCTTTAAACTGACATTTAGCCATCTAAGGCCCTCCGTATGCAGCAGCCTGGCTGCGTTAACAAAGTTCACGGTAAAGCCCAGGGCCCTGGCTCACATCACTTCAGGAAACAGTTACGGGCCATGTAGTCAAGGCACAGAGAGATGGACCTTTAGACATTGCTGCCTACAGAAAGTTTATTTCCTCTGAAATACCACTTTGAGGCAGGTAGGCATAGGGAATAGCTTAGCAACTTGGGACTACGCTTGGCTTGGGCTCTACTCACACTCTTTCCAAACAATGCAATCTAGCAACCTATTGACAACCTGGGACTCCCAGTGAGTTATTCTCCTTAGTGAATGTCTGATGATTTCTTGTTACTAAGAGATTGATCTGGCCCAGAATGGTTTTGGGTGCTAGAACAATAAGGCAAACTATGTCCTCTGAATAAACTCTGAAGGAGAATGCCCTATTTACCCTCTTACACCTATGCATAGTTGGGCAGACATATGGTTAAAATCAGTTGCATCATAGGAAAGGACAGAATAAGCAAAGGCATATATAAATCAGGCCTGTCAATCAAAACAGAGGAGTGCCCACACTATGCTCCTTTGCAGCTGTCTTGGTTTATTTCTCTGTTGCTGTGGATAAAACATAAACCAAAACCAACTTGGAGAGGAAAGTGCTTAATTTTGCTGAAAGACTACAGTCCAGAGAGGGAAGCTAAAGCTAGGGCATGAACCTGGAGAAAGGGACTGAAGCAAAGACCATGGAGGAACCTGGTTTGCCCCGTGACTTGCTCAGTTTGATTTCACACACAACCCAGGACCACCTGCCCAGCAGTGGCACCACCCTTGGGGAGCTGGACCTTCCCTAACCAATAATGAATCAAGAAAATGCCCCACAGACATACAGGTTAATCTAACAAAGGCAAATCTTCAGTTGAGGTTCCCTCTTCCCAAGTGACTCTAGTTTATGTCAAGTTAACAAAACTATTCAGCATAGCCACCGAACTCTTCTTGAAAGCCATGAAAGAAAGCCCCAAATATCTGGAGTCCTTGAGCATCCTCACTCCCCACGCCACCCACCCACCCACCATGTGGCCTGATGTCACTCTTGACCATGTATTTTTCACCTCTAATTTCCTTGGGCTTCTGAAATTGTTCCTTGCTACCTTTAAATCTGTGTGAATCTTTATTTTAATTCTTTGAATAAGTGGCCAAGAATCTGGAAATGTTCACCCCAGCACTGGCCACTGGTAACAACACGGAACTTAAACATAGGTGCTTCTTGTGTTTCAATTAAGTTAAATAATTATTTAGGATTTGCAAATTTTAAGCAAAAACGATAATCTTCACGAAGTAGAACTACCATTCTGATCAATGTGGTTAAAAGGAAGAGGAGAAGGATTCTCTTTTTAAGAACTTTGACCCGGATTCTGGCTTCACAGCTTGAGTCAGAATTGATGTGTAAATAAATGTGGTTTTTCTTTTTCTTTAATTCCTTGGAATTAGAGGTTACTCTTTTAATATTAGGGAAGCCAAACCTCTCCCTTTAAAAATGCTTTCTTAGGCCCAAGTTTCTTTGCAGGGTGTCGAGAAGACCTCCAGAGTGTCTTGATTCGAGTGAGCTCAAAGCAAGACCAGGGCAGCACCATAACAGGTGGAGTATGGGGACTGATGGGTCCAGCTACCTGCCATGTCAGCTCCAAGGCCTGTTGTCCCTGCTGCCAATTAGATCAAAGACTAGGATATTCATAAAACTCCCACTAATTTTATAGGCCATCATTACCATAAATGAGATCAATTTTTACAACTGCAGGTTTCACCATAAACTTCACCCACGTGTCTTCCTCCATCTTAACTTGCTTGTTCTAACCCCTCCCCGTTCCCACACATACAAGATGGGTGGGTGTTTGCAGAGCTTAGGCTCTGGGCACTTTGTCAGTGGCAGTCACGCTCCCCGAGATCAGAGCAAGCAACAATAAGTGTACTTTGTTCTCCCTGCTTCAGGAAGCTCGCTGAAAGGCAGGGCTGTGCTACCACAAAACATGCCAAACCAGTTCCAACTAAACCAGTTCATCAGAGACATCGTAAAAACACAAGGAATGGGGCCTGAGGCCAGGAAACTGAAATTCCTTACCACATATTTTCAACGTAAATGAATCATTTCACACACTTAGAACTCAGTGGAAGTCTGGTGTCACATTGATTACCAAAACCTTCTGATGCTGACTCCCGAGCAGCTAATATGGGCTACCCTTTGCCCCTCCCCTCCTGTAGTTAAACTGCAGTAGCAAACCATGAACAATAAACTCAGGACTTCCAGATTTCACTTTCTACTCTCCCATGAAAATATGCCTAGAGAGCTAAAAAAATTCCCAAATGTTTTGCAAATAAGGGCAACACAAAACACAGAGCCTTACCCTGGAGAGTTCACGTGTCCCTTTGGTAAATTAGCCTGATAGAGAAAATAGGCCCTTTCCCGGCTATTCCACCTAGGAGAGAACACAGTCAAATACTCCTCTTGGGCCTATAACCTGCTCTCATAAATTAATGGATTTTGTTCCTTCCTTCCATCCCCAAAACCTGTCTTCAGTTAGGAGGTATTAAATACTGAACATTGTTCTTAATTCTAGCACTGAACACATTGCTAGAGGCTGTTTTCTAATCAGGAATCAATAGCCCATTTCTGGTGACAGGCCAAAAAAAAAAAAGAGTGACTTGTTTGGTGGCGAATATGTGGAATGAATGACAGTTCACTGGGGAGTGGGGAACTTCACATCACCAAGCATTAGGCTCTCAAGGCAGCAGGGATGCTAACACTCTCATGCTGGGCCTCATTCTCAAACTACATCAGAGGTACCATGCTAGAGGCTAATGCCTCGTCTCTCAATATTATCATTTTTCCATTGTGTTGGGGCAGACAATGACTCTACCTTGGGTTAGGTCATATGAAAAGGTTAGCTTGTATCGGAGCCATGTTTAAACTAGAATCATCTTCTGTCCTTGAAGATGCTCTGACAATGTGAGGTCTAAGGGAGTCGTCACTCAGTGGAGAAAAGGCAAAGCAGACATACCTCCCATCCCCAGGAGCACTGACAAGCAGAACTGTGCACAGTAATTTGTTTTCAAACATTCCTGGTTGAACTTCTATGAGTTAAATGTCTTGTAATTTGACTCCATCATGATACCACCAGAAAGGCATACTGGATTTTCTAGAGACTGGACAAATTTAGATATTCTGTTTCAGTTTTAGAATATATAATAAACTGTAGGTTTCATAAAACTAGACATTCTAGAAAATAATATACCAGTTGCTGTAAGTCAGTTCTTTTTTTAAAAAAAAAACACATCTAAACATTTAATTGATGTTTGACATTTTCTTCTTCACCTCTGGGTATTTTTTACTAGGAAAAGATGACAATAAACAAACTTGAAATTAATTTTTCTTTTCCAAATCTTAAAGTCCTACCTCTGACTCTAGAACAAACCATTTCTAAAGTGGCGTTCTTTAAAGGTAGAGTGTAGACTTGTGTGACTAGAGATTTCTATGCTGGTAAAACAGGAGAAGTCCAGTAAAGATGACAGTGGGAGCACTGTTTTCACCTGCCCAGCCCAGCAGCCATCCGTCTCCTGTTCCAGACAGTGTACCTAAATCTCTGCATCCTTCCCTGGAGTCTGGACATCACTTTTTTTTTTTATTTCTCACCCATGAAAAACAAAGATGCCACAGACTTCCACATGAAGTCTTCCAAATGATTTCCCCTTTCCCAGTTCCCCCCTCCCCAAAAGTCCCATAAGCCCTCTTCCCTCCCCCTGTTCCCCATTAGCCTAAGAATTTCATGAATTCATTGTTTTTAATTGCTGAGTAGTATTCCATTGTGTAAATATACATGGAAAATATCTCTGATAAAATTGAAGAAATATATAGAAAAACACGTTAAGATTGACTATTTCATGGAAAAATTATACAGATAAAACGGTAGGCGTAAAAATATTCCTAAGTTGATTGAAAGTGGAATTATAAACATTTTCTGATAAAATTGAAAATCTACAAGGAAAACATTTCTGATAAAACTCAAGAAATATACAGAAAAACACGTTAAAACTATTTCATGAAAAATTATACAGATAAGATAGTAGGCATAAAAATATTCCTAAATTGATTGAAAGTAGATGTAAAAACATTTTCTGATAAAATTGAAGATTTACATGGAAAATATCTCTGATAAATTGAAGAAATTTATATAGATAAATTGGTAGGAATTAAAATATTCCTAAGTTGATTGAAAGTAGAATTATAACCATTTTCTGATAAAATTGAAGATTTACATGGAAAATATTTCTGATAAAATTGAAAAAAAATGTATGGAAAAACATTAAAATTGAAGATTATCATGGAAAATTATACAGATAAAATGGTAGGCATAGAAATATTTCTAAGTTGATTGAAAGTGAAATTATAAACATTTTCTGATAAAATTGAAGATTTACCTGGAAAATATCTCTGATAAAATTGAAGAAATATATAAAAAACACGTTAAGATTGAGTATTTCATGGAAAAATTATACAGATAAAATGGTTGGCATAAAAATATTCCTATGTTTTTTGAAAGTGGAATTATAAACACTTTCTGATAAAATTGAAGATCTACAAGGAAAATATTCCTGAAAAAATTCAAGAAATATATAGAGAAACCTGTTAAAACTGACTATTACATGGAAAATTATACAGATAAAATGGAAGGTATAAAAATGTTCCTAAGTTGATTGAAAGTAAAATTATAGACATTGTCTGATAAAACTGAAGATCCACATGGAAAATACTTCTGACAAAATGGAAGAAAAATACAGAGAAACATTAAAATTGAAGATTATCATGGACGATTATACTGACAAAATGGTAGGCACAAAAGTATTCCTATATTGATTGAAAGTAAAACTGCAAACACCCCCCCCCCCCACGAAACCAAAGATCTACATGAAAAACACCTCCAACAAAATCGAAGAAATACACAGAAAAAATGTTAAAATTAAAGATTATCATGAAAATAATAAAGTCAAAATGGTAGACACAGAAAGCATGACTGAATTGAAAGAGGAGTCACAAACATTTTCTGATAAAACCAAAGATCCACATGAAAAACATCTCTGTTAGACTATGTTTTTTATTGGGGAATTGAGTCTATTGACATTATAAGTTATTAAGGAATAGTGATTATTGCTTCCTGTTATTTTTGATGTTCTTTTTATGTTTGTGTAGTTACTTTCTTTTGGGTTTGTTGGAAAAAGATTACTTTCTTGTTTATTCTAGGGTGTAGTTTCCCTCCTCATGTTGGCATTTTCCATCTATTATCCTTTGTAGGGTTGGATTTGTGGAAAGATATTGTGTAAATTTGGTTTTATCATGGAATATCTTGGTTTCTCCATCTATGGTAATTGAGAGTTTTGCTGGGTATAGTAGTTTGGGCTGGCATTTGTGTTCTCTTAGGGTCTATATGAGATCTACCCAGGATCTTCTAGCTTTCATCGTCTCAGGTGAGAAGTCTGGTGTAATTCTGATAGGCCTGCCTTTATAGGTTACTTGACCTTTTTCCCTTACTGCTTTTAATATTCTTTCTTTGTTTAGTGCATTTGGTGTTTTGATTATTATGTGCCGAGAGGACTTTCTGGTCCGGTCCAGTCTGTTTGGAGTTCTGTAGGCTTCTTGTATGTTCATGGACATCTCTTTCTTTAGGTTAGGGAAGTTTTCTTCTATAATTTTGTGGAAGATATTTACTGGCCCTTTAAGTTGGAAATCTTCACTCTCTTCTTTACCTATAATCCTTAGGTTTGGTCTTCTCACTGTGTCCTGGATTTCCTGGATGTTTTGGCTCAGGAGATTTTTACATTTTGCATTTTCTTTAGCTGTTGAGTCAATGTTTTCTATGGTATCTTCAGCCCCTGATATTCTTTCTTCTATCTCTTGTATTCTGTTGTTGATGCTTGCATCTATGACTCCTGAATTCTTTCCAAGATTTTCTATCTCCAGAGATGTCTCACTTCATGATTTCTTTATTGTTTCTACTTCCATTTTTAGATCCTGGATGGTTTTGTTCAGTTCCTTCACTTGTTTGTTTGTGTTCTCCTGTAATTCTTTCAGGGATTTTTGTGTTTCCTCTTTAAGTGCCTCTACCTGTTCACTCATGCTCCCCTGTATTTCTTTCAGGGATTTTTGTGTTTCTCTTTAAGGGCCTTTACCATTTGACCCATGTTCTCCTGTATTTCTTTAAGGGAGTTATTTATGTCCTTCTTGATGTCCTCTAACAGCATCGTGAGAAGAGACTTTAAATCCAACTCTTGCTTTTCCGGTGTGCTGGGGCATCCGGGACTTGCTATGGTGGGAGAACTGGGCTCTGATGTTGCCAAGTAGCCTTGGTTTCTGTTGGTAGGGTTCTTGCGCTTGCCTTTCGCCATCTGGTTATCTCTGGTGTTAGTTGGTCTTGTTGTTTCTGGCTGGAGTTTGCCCCTCCTATGGGCCTGTAAACCTGTGTCTGTACTCCTGGGAGACCAACTCTCTTCTGGCAGGGTCTGTGCACAGAAGGCTGTGGAGCTAGCTGTCTGTTTCCCTGCTGCAAATGGCGGCCGGAAGGGACGACTCCTATCCCAGCTACTCCAATGATCATATGCCTTGTGTGCTCCTAGCTGTACCCCTCCAGAGAGAAGGTGGAGATCTCACCTCTGTCTGCACTCAGAAGTAAAACTGCGGCTGGGAGATCATTCTCTCCTGGTGGGCTAAGCCTGGTTCCCTGCTGCAAATGGCGCCTAGAAGGAGGGACTCCTGTTCCCACTGCTCCACTCAAGACATTCAACTTAAAAGAATTATTAAATAATGATAGTTAATCTACTACTTATGCTGGCATTATACTAAAACTTTCATGAAGTAGCTCATTTAATACTTACCATAAGCTTGTGTATATTTATAATTAGGAAAATGGGACTCAAAGAATATACAACCTACCCAAACCTCACGTAGCAAACCCATGGAATAAGCAGGTATGGTGTCTGCATCTAAAGTGGGCCCAGAGCTATCCTGACCTCAGAGTCTTCCGCTATGTATGTGCATGCTTGGCCGTACGTGTGTGTGTTTGTGTGTGTGTGTGTGTGTGTGTGTGTGTGTGTGTGTGTGTGTGTGTACATAGTGCAGTACCCGAGGAGGCCAGAAGAGGGAGTCAAATCAGTCGGAACTGGAGCTTTTGATACAGTGTGGGAGCCGGAGCAACTGGAAGAACAGTAACTATCCTGAGAGCTCTCTCTCCAGTACCTGAAACCCAGGCCCACTGGGTCATCCCTAAGAATTCTAGAAGCTGATTCAAAGCAAACAGCTTCTTAGTGGGTGGGAGGAACAAAGAGCATTCAGATCAGCAGAGGGGTGATGGGAAGGGACTGTGCAGAAGGAAAGGAGGAAAAGAAAGAATGCTTCCTGAGAAAGTCCTGAGTGCTTTTTATTACGAATCCCCTTTTCACAGAGTAGGGCCCGAGACCCAGAAGGTTCTGAAATAATTAGGACCCCACCAGGCTGGAGACACACAAGGTGCAAAGAGAAGAAAGAATGAAATGACAGTGTCTGGGACCCTGAACCTGTGGCAGATGGTGGCTTGAGGGCAGATACCAGGAGAAAGACTTGATCACAAACAAAAACCCGATTAGACAGGCCACCGAAGGATGAAGAGTGGTGGACCACGGATGCCGTAGTAATTTAGATGCAAGTGGGGAGCATCCGAAGACCCAAGCGAGCTGTATGAAGCAGTAAGGAAATAGCCAAGGACTGAAGAATGCCAGTCTCTTCACAGCCAGTTTGTCCTCCCAGGCTTTGTTCTGTCCTCTCCACCCCGCTGTGTGGCTTACCTCTTTTAACAGCCCAAACAATGGAGCCAAAGGTTACTTCTAATTTAATTTTTTTTGAGTAAAGTTATACGTTCTCACGTATTTTTCAGTTGCATAAGCAATAAAATCCTATCCCTACCATTGTCCAGAAAAGAAACATCACCAAAACTTAGACCCAAGTCTGTCTTTACAAGGAAAAAGTTTCTACTGATATTATCTATGTTCCTTTAAAGGTGCTTACCATAGATTGGGTAAAGACTTCATGTTTTCATCAACTAGATTATCATTTTTTTTAAAAAAAGTAAGATTAACCCCGGTTTATTTATAAGCCCCAGTTAAAAAACCCTAAGAAAAAGCAAGTCTTTTACACCAGACTTTTAAGAGAAATCCAAGTGGTAAGGAAGCTGTGTCTGGAACAGACAGTGGCTCTCCATCCCTAGCTGGGTGGCTTACGTGGTAGGAAGATGCCCTCTTCCTACGGCAGGGACTCGGGACTCTACCACAGCAGCTCTCAGCCTGTGGGTTGCAAAAGGGGTCACCTTGGACTATGGGAAAAGATATTTATGATTCCTAACAGTAGCAAAATTACAGTTATGAAGTAGCAATAAAAATAACTTTATGATTGGGCATCACTGCAACCTGAGGAACTGTATTAACGGGTCACAGCATGAAGAAGGCTGACATGAGGAAGCAGGACACTGATGGAGGTGACTGACGGTCGGAAAGGGGCTAGAGACATTTATACCAGCATTTCCCATCGTGTTCAGACTTTATTGTATTAGCACTGTTTCCCTTTATAAGAGTTAAATTTTTAATATCTTCCTATCTATATTTATTTCAAATGTTTTATTAATGTTCAAATCAGCTCCTTGAATAACATAAAATATAACCTAAAGCCTAAATGTAAACTAAAAAAAACAAAATAAAAGCAAACCCTCTCAAAAATCTTCATTCTCTCATCTGTTGGCTAAACTTCTATGGATTTGTATCAAATCAGAGATGGGTACTGGGCTGGATAGCCAAAGAGAAATAACTCTTAAGTTCAGGAGCTTTTGTTCTGTGTACAAGATACATGGGGTCCAATCATTGCAGATCACCTGGCCTCGTACTAAAAGAATGGATGGCGAGGAGCTCAATCAAGTGCCCGGTGGCTACTGAAGGACACTGGGCACATCTTCACCACAAAGGCAGCCCCTCACCCAGTCTCGAAACATAAATGCGCACCTCCTTCCACAAGATTAATAGGTTCCTGCAAAGAGGGCTAAAGGAAAAAAAAAGAATCCGGTCAAATTGTAAAAGTCTTCAGATGTCAGCTGAGATAAACAAGGGTTCTTTGCGGGGAGTACATGCATGTGTACCCATGTGTGTTCACATGCAGGTACATGGGAAGCCCAGAGAGCAAAGCTGGCACGACTTCCTCAAATATTACCATTTTATTTTTCGAGATAGGGCTTCTCGCTGAATCTTAAGCTTGCCGTTTTAGTTAGACGCCCCGGGGATCTTTCTGTCTCTGCACCCATCCCTGAAGAAACAAATAGGTGTCACCACATACTGTTTCTTATGCGGGTGCTGGGCATCCAAACTCAAGTGTTTGTTCAGCAAGCACTTTATCTGCTGACTGAGCCATCTCCCCAGCCAAAACAATGAGTCCTTAAGTCTGAGAGTGGCATGGTCAGCTACAGACTCTCGGGAGAAAACTTAAAACAGAGTGAAGACATGTTTATACGGCAGAGTTTCAAGAGGGAATGCAGCTGTGGTCACCGCCAAGGTGTGATAAGGAATGAGACGAGATGGTGAGGGTACAGTGGAAACGAAAGATGCCTTCAGAAGCACAGAGAAGAGATGTCGAGATAATTCACAGATTTTGCAGGCTAGATGGGAGATGGATAGAAGCTGATGCCACTCACAGAAACTGAAATTAAAGTTCATCGCTGGTGCTGCAGAGATAAGGTTGGAGCTGCTGAGTGTGGAGCTCTGAGAAACTGCCAGGTCAAGATCCAACCACAGATAGAGAGGTCAACCCTGGAACCAAACTCTCCGTGTCGCACATTAATGGAGGTATCCTCTGTTTGTGGGCAAGTTCAACGTCCTAGGAGCAGGTTAAAAGGGAATGGGGGGAAAGCAGGAAACTCAAGAAGAGGTGTAGCAGGACCGGTGTAGCTACCTCTAAGTAAATGGGGGGGAGCCCCCGCGCAGCCTCAAAAGCATCTCCTGCAGGAGGACCTAATTGGGGACTGCCTGAGAAACCAATGCCAGCCAATCAGGAACTGCTGTTTAGAAGAGATGCCACCAGAGTCGGTGTTGACCACCTCCAACTCTCAAGGGCAGGTAGGGTTGGCAGCAAGTGGTCCAGGCACAGGCAACAGAGAGGAAACAGGGAGGAATAAGATGAGAGGGCTGGGGAAAGAAAAGGAGAGGAGAAACGGTCTCACTCTTGGCTCTGAGATACAGATGCACTGGAGTCTTCCTCGCCCTTCCTCGGGCTGCGGATGTAATCAGGGAGCAGAGCAGAAGCAGAGCCTGTGTTATAGAGGACGATTGAAAAGAAGGCAAGAAGTGAAGATTAGTAACCTCCCACCCGGTGCATTGTGTTTTAAGAAGACTGGTAAAGGCAAGGTTGACAAGCATGAAGGAATTCCAAACAGGAGAATTACTATTTTCAGTTATCTGGAAAGTTCAGTTAAGTAAGACAGTTTTGAGCCTGTCTACATAAAATAATTGTTTCCACTTATAAATTCTCCCTTCCCCAATCATTTAAAGCAGAAATGTCCTATCCTAAAAAGGAGTTACTCGTTTAGGTCATTTTAAAGGCCCGAGGATAGCAGGAACAAATATTCCAGACTAGTTTGAGAATCTTTCTGTGTGGAACCGAGTGGCTCACGTGCATGAGGTCGACCGGTAAACACCACTTTCTGGTGAAGATTATGCCCGCCATGATCATCAGCAGCAGGCACCCAGTCCTCCACTGTCTCCCTCTCTTCCAGGCATAAGCTCCCACTGACTTCAAAGGGAGCTTTAAAAATGGATTAAAGCAAAGACCAAATATTGACTTCAAAGGGAGTGAAGCACCGAGATATTTTGTGGGGGAGGGGCAGAGATGGAAATTCTGCTGTCTTAGTGGTTCCAGCATCCCCAGGCATTCAGCCGGAAGTGCATTATTCTCTTTCAACACTTGCTTTATGATGAACAACATAATAGTTGTTCGCTCTAGGAAATGTTAATATCTGTCCTAACTATCCAATATTTTTACAATCTTGTTAAATGTTAGTTTCTCCTCACATGACACTGAAATTTTGCCTTGTCAGGAAAAAAAGACTTCCATTGTAATCACATACCGTAATGTCACTGTGAAAAACGATAGAATTATTCTTGATAGCATGATGTTGATTTGTTATACACAGCCAAATCTGATTCCCAGAACTTTATCTCACAAATACAATTTATTTGTTCATTTGTTTGTTTGTCTGTCTGCTTTCTGAGACAGACTCTTCATTATAGCCCAGGCTACCCTCAAAATTGCTATGTAAGTAAAGATGGTCTTGAACTTCTGATCCTCCTGCCTCCACTCGGATGCAGGTATGACCAACAGGGGCCGCTATACATGGTGTTGGAGATCAACAAGCACTCTTTCTGTTGAGCTAAATTACCTATATATTGGTAATTTAATATAATGAATTTCTAACTTTAAATTCAAATGTCTGCTATGCCTGTCACCTCTATGGGTATCTTTATGCTACCAGTGCCACTTCAGTACACACAAATGCAAACAACTTACTTTTCATGACACTAAAAAGTCTCTGAAAATTGAAAGAGACTCCAAAGATGAGAAAGTACACTCCAATGAGGTTGTCCTGCTCCATAAAAAACTTCAGACTCATTCTAAGCTAATAATTATGGTTAATCAGGGGCTCTTAAACAAGTATAGTAACTTAATAAAACTCCTACTAAGCCCTCTGACCTCACACGGCCTCTAATGTTCTGCTCCAAAGATAGAATGCTTGCTTAGCTTTCAGCGCATGGGTAAGGCCTGATACCGCCGTGGGAGAAAAGCAGCCACTTTTCCTACCAAAGTCCAGGGTCTTTCAAGAGATTACCACACCCTCATAACTGCTTGCTCTGGTGTCTGGCCTAGCTCCCTCAGCAAGCATCCTCCTTTCTTCCCTCCATCCCTTCCTCTCCCTCTCCCTCTCTTTCTCCTTCTCTCTCTCCCCCCTCTCTCAAACACACACACACACACACACACACTTTTATATAATGTAACTGTACATGAGAAGTCATATGATCCAGAGAATAGTCTGGGGGAAGGCAAAGAAGGCTGTCTCCTCCCCACAGGTGGAAAACAGAGCAGAGCTGACTGTGTTACACACTCAAAGGAAGAGAGATCAGACAACACAGATGATTAAATTTCACAGACTCTCATGGATGAAATAAAGCAACCCATGGGACTACTACCAGTGTCAAGCAAGAGGAAGCATTGTATAAAGATGGGAAGAAAGACTCAAAAGGTCTAGGCAGGTACAAAATCCAAGCATGGCCTCAAATTACAAGACAATATCAAAACTCAGAAAGAATTTTTTTTCAAAATACAAATCAATGTTCACATTACGCCTCAACTTAACTCCAAAGCACATATATGATACAACTGAAAGCTAAACCTATAATGTCTCTGTATTTTCAAATTTCATTACGGTCTGGATATAAATTTTTGTCCACATCTAGAACCATTCTAGTACTTTTAATATCATTTATACATTTTACTCATCTGTTCAATAGATACTAACTAGACAATTGCTATATAGAAGGCTCTGCACCAGGTCCTCTATAAGAACTCTTTAGCATATAAACTTCAGCCACAGGACTGATATGTGCATAAGCATATGACAAGGGCAACTGTCTTCTGGAACCACCAATAGTAAGATACAGGTAACACTTGAAATGTTTCAGAACCCCAGTCCTGAGGGATGTCTATAGATTTTTCTAGACAAAGGGTTGGGTGGAAGAGGGGTGGTCTCTAAGTTCAAACATATTCAAATAAGTTTAGAAAATAAAACAAGTTCTGTATTATGTGGCTTCAATGCTTCTGATGCTCAAGTTCTAAGAGAAGAGTGGGACATTTCTCAGAGTCATTTGACTAAGGGACTATCTTTTTAAATGACGAAGCCTCACATAAAACTAGTGTTTCACAAAATACTTTGGACAGCTCTCAGGGCTTTGAGCTTGCATTGAAGATATTGAGGTATTTTTTAATTGATAGGGCTGGAGTTCGTGAACGAGAAGGTCAGATCACACCAAGTGTTGTGCTGAACTCTTGCAGTTCCTACAGAGTGAGTTCCAGACTGGCCTGAGCTACATAGCAAGGGCGTGTCTCCAAACAAACAAACAAACAAACCAAAGTAAGATTGAAAGGTAGGTTAGGTCTGGAAAGATCAGCTCAGTGGATAAGAGCACTGGCTGTTCTTGCAGAGGACCTGGGTTCAGTTCTCTGCTATCTGTATGGTAGCTCACAACCATTTGTAACCCCAGTTCCAAGGGAGCCACCACCTTCTTCTGACATGGTACACATACATGCAGGCAGGCAAGACATCCATTTAAATAAAAAAAAAATTACAACTCTTTAAGAGCAGTTGCAAATTCGGATTGTTGAAGAAGTTTCTGGAAGTTTAACTCATGGTTCAGTTTGTGGAAACAACTATGTACAATCAGCTCTTGGCCAAATTCAGCCCTTCATGTCAATCAGTGAGCTTCCAACTGGTTTTGTTACAAAGAAAGCATTTATGTATTAACTTTTCATTCTTTAGTATCATCTTTTTATTAAAAAGCTAGGATTGCCAGGCGGTGGTGGCGCATGTCTTTAATCCCAGCACTTGGGAGGCAGAGGCAGGCAGATTTCTGAGTTCAAGGCCAGCCTGGTCTACAGAGTGAGTTCCAGGATATTCAGGGCTATACAGAGAAACCCTGTCTCAAAAAACCAAAAAACAAACAAACAAATAAATAAATAAATATAAACAAATAAATAAAAACTAGATATAAAAGGTTCAAACAACAACAAAAAAAAGAGGAAAGAAGGAAGGAAGGTAGGTAGGTAGGTTAGGATCAGACTGTCAAAGACTGAGGCCTACTGGAAATGCCTTTTCTTACTGCCATGGTAAAACAAGTGTAAATGACTAGCCTTACCATTTATTAGCTGCAAGATTTTCTTCAAATCACTTGACTTTTTTTCTCCTATTTCCTCATCTATAAGATAAGGTTGTTACAAGGATTCAATAAGTCTATATATATAAGCTTTAATTATGACACTAATGGCCTACTTTTGACTTTTTAAGTTAGCACACGAGGCATTAGATGCCATTATGACATTTTTAAACAAAGTGTGTTTTATAGTCTCCTTCCTCCACCTTGGCTTCTACCCTGCCTCCCTGGTTCCCCACACACACCCCTGCACCGTAACACTCCACACCTATCTATTTGAAGCCTGGCTTCTTCTATCGGTTGAACGTTCCTTTTTGCCTCCTACTGTAAGCTCAGCCTTTTTTCTTCAGAGTTCTTAAATATGTACTTTCCTAAGATGTCTTCTACCCCCTTTTCCAACATATGTTCTCCTTCAGTGAGTAATTCCATTTCCTCCACATGACACACACTGTATCTGCAAGCATATTCCTGATGCACGTTCATAATACAAGAGTATTTCCAACTGTGAGCTGCAGATATCACCTAAAATATCCTACAGCACATGGAAAGCCACCTGTCCAAACTGTACTCTCCTGCTGCCAGCCTCCCTCCCAGCTGCATCACACTGCCCATCACCAGACACAGCCAGAAAACCCGGAATTCTCATTTCACCTTTAGAACTCTACCAGCTGCCCTCCAGAGTCTCCGACCCACGGCCCACATTCACCTGGTCAGCAATTCCTTGGCTCCCCTTCCGGATTGACTCCTTAGTGGGAGGGCCTCTACTTTCCTGCTACGGGTTCTCCCAAGTCCTCACATACCTCTCCTTTGAACTTATAAAGCCAGTTTCTATTTTTTTTCCTTCTGACTCACCACTATGACTGTCACTGTGATAGATCTTTTCAAAACGAATACGCAAAAATTGTACGTATTTGTAGAATACCATGTGACACTTTGATATGTGCGTACCTTGTGCAATGTTCAAATAATGGTAACAGATCCCTCTCTTCAAACACCTAATGCTTCTTTTTGGTGAAAATATTCAAATATTCTAGCTTTTGAAAAAATTATATAGCGCATCATCTTTGTCTGCAGTCACTCTCTCACGCGCCAGCACACCGAAGCTTCCTTGTCCTAGCTAGCATATTTCGGTGTCCACCCATAGCTTGCCCTTTCCTTTTCTCTCTTCTACTGTCTCCTGCCTATGGAAGGCTCCACAGCACCCTCAGCTTCAGATATCTCCTTTTTCAGATTCCACACATGAGAGAGAATATACAGCTTGTCTCTTTGTACTTGACTTATGTCACTTAACTTAGTGATATCAAGCTCCACCTATGTTAAAAATGACAAGATGTCATTCTTCCTGTGCCTGGATAGTAGTCTAATGCATTTATATCCCACCTTTTCTTTAGTTATTTACCAGTTAATAAATACTGCCATTGTTTCCATGTCTTAGTTATTATGAGTATGACTATAACAAATATGGGAATACACATGTCTCTTCTACAAATGGTAATAATCTCCTCTGGATAAATACCCACTAGTGGGATTGGTAGACAATAGGACAGCTCTATTTTTAATTTTGTCTTAGGAATTATACTATACTGTCTGCCAAAATTTGATTACTGCAAACAATGTACAACATTATATTTTTCCTCACATCCTTGCCAATCATTGTTATATTTTGCCTTTTAAAGAATTTTTTGTTGTAGATTAACATGTGCCAACTTCTTGCATTTATAAGTCAGTGTGATGTTTCAATATATTCATATAGTTTGTACTGTCTGTATCCACCCCCCTCTCCATTCCCCCATCATTTAGATAACAGCCACTCTAATGAAAGAGAAGTGATGCATCATGGTTCTGATTTATAACTCCCTGATGATTGGTGATATTAAACAACTTTTCATGCTCAAGTCAGGCATTCTTATTCCTTGCTTTGAAAAAGTTTATCTGGATTTAGTGTACATTTTTATTTTTAATGTATTTTCATTATTTATTTTTGTGTGTGTGTGGTATGTGTATGCATGCTTGCATGAGTGTGAGCATACAAGTATGTACAGGTTTGCGTGTGCATGTGTGTGTGCATGTGGAAGCCTGTAGCTGCTGCTGGGAGTCTTTCTCCAAAACGTTCTACCTTGCTCATTGAAGCACGGCTCTCAGTTGAACCCAGAGTGCACCAACACACCTCGGCTTGCTCGCCAGCTTGCTCCAGAGATCCCAAGTGTGAGATCACAAGGGACTTGCTGCTTGCCCACCTCACATTCACCTGCGTGCTGAGCACACTGGTCCTCCTGCCTGTGTACAAAGTGCTTGTCCATCTTCCAAGTCTTTCTACTGCCCATTTTTAAGTTCAGTTATGGTTGAGTTGAGTTTATTATACATCCTAGTTATTAACCCTATATGGCATTGCAAGTATTTCTCCTCCCTGAAACTTATCTCTTTATTCTGTTGTTTCCTTCACTGTTTTTGAGACTGGCGTGATCCCACTAGCCTGACTGTGGATGAACTGTCTGTGTGCACTGCACCTAGCACAACACCAATGCACTCTAGCCTCAGTTGGCCCTCGTTACACATGCCTGAACTAAACCGGACTTCAGACTGAAGAGAGAGCTTTCTTCTGGGTTTTGTGGTATTTATTTTGTTGAGATGGAGGGTCTCACTATTCATCTTAGGGTGACCTTGAACTTAGGATTCACCATACCAGCCTCCGAAGGGCTTACAGGCGTGTGCCATCATGCCTAGCCTAGAAGTGTACATGAGGATTTTTGGCAGTTTTAAGTTGCTTTCTTGGAGGCTTTTAAAAACAATTAGCATACAAAGTATTAGGTTTCACTATGGAATTTTCTAACATACTTTAATTGATTGCCCCTCCTCCCTCTGGCCATCCTCCTTTCTCTCACCACACTTGTACTTTTCCAGCCCTAGCTCTTTCACCTCCTTCCCCCTTACATCTCACATTACTTCACAGTGGCAACCTGCCACTGCCCAAGGCCAAGAGGGGATATAAATTAAGAATCCCTGAGTCTCAAACACCAAGTGTTAGCTCTACCTCCATTTTGTCTCTAGTTTCTAAAAGTCAGATTTTTTTTTACAAAAATAATATGTTCATATAAAGAAACTTTAATTGAAAAATAACCGTATCAGGATTTATTTCTTTAGCCCTGGATTTGGGATTGCAATACTTCTTATCTATTATAAATGCTATGCAGAGCCTCTAAATGTGTATTGGTACAGGTTACACTGAAACTACTCTCCTCTGCTGGCCAAAAGGTTGGTTATTCTCTACAGAAATCATAATGACTCAAAGGACTTATCAAAAGAAAATGAAAATTGGTTAAATCAGTAAAGTTACTACTAGTGGAGTTATTATTTTAATCTGTATTTTAGTCAGTATTACCCTACTTCTTGTTAGCCACTCCTTCATCAATCTAGCCTCCTGAAGATCAAATCCATCCTTCTGAATGGCAAGTGTGTCTCTACAGAGGTAGAAATGGGGCTTTATGTGTCCTCATGGCATTGTCCAATGTTAGACATAAAATTAACTCTCAGGAAGCATGTATAGAAAGGTTAAAAACCAGAATGTAAGGAGAAAAGAGAAAGAAAAGGGAAACAAACAAACATAGGATTGAAAAGAGGAATAATCAGTATATCTTGCAGATGACGGAAATGTCCAAATCAGGCAGCGACTTACCCAAGGGAGCTGCACAGTCCTCAGGGCTAGGCCTCTGCCCCCGAGCTCTGCCTTATTGATTCTCTACATCTGAGGCTTCCTTCCACCTCATTCTGACCCATTTTTATCAATTCAACCCCCAGGAAATGATGCAGAAGATCCTATCTGCTTCATGAAGCCAACCCACCATGACCTCCACTCTACTAAACAACAATGTTTACACAGTCATTTTAATTTCTAAATAAATGCAAATTGGGTTTTTCAAAGGTTCATTTTGTCTCTTCTTAGAAAAAGAGTTTCAGGTGGATTTGAACACATGAAAATTCTCTCTAAAAATCCATGTAAATCTCTTAGGAATTATAGCTCATATATCTCACTTGTGATGTCTGTTGGGCGGTAAGAATCAAGAACTTTAATGGTTTAGTTAATATTCATATTTCTGGAGTTCTCTTACCACAGTCTCCTACATGTCCCTGCTGTGTCTCAGTATTGGTATTTAAGCTTATTATATAAGCTGAATAAAATGAATGTAAGCAAGGTGACCCGTTGACTTAGTTTTATGACTTCGGGAATCTATTGACACAAGGTTCTTGGACTGTCTCTGCTTCTAGTCTCTCAGGACTATTCTTGATATTTTAAGAATATTCAGCTTTCCAACATTGCCCAGTCTATGTTTGGTATCCCAAAATAGTTATTAATAAAGCCTCTTTCTATAGTTCCCTCACTATGTGGGTTTCATATCTACCTTTAGGCGGCATGACCCCAGCCACAGTAATATTCCTTAATCCTTTAAGTGATTTTTCTACTGCTTCAAACCCCAGCATTGTTTGCTGTGGCACTGGAACTTGAACTTCTACTCTCCATAACCACGAGGCGAAGGTTTCAGGGAGTATTTGCTTCTGTTTACTTTATTCAGAGTATTTTGTTAGGTGACATAATCCCATTGCTCAAAACCATTTCTAACATACTAGAGGCTCAAATTGAGAGACCCAGCAAAATGGCTCAGTGGATAAGGCATCTTGAATAATTCCATTCTCCATGATGGAAGGATAGAACTGATTCCCTTTTGAAGACTTCATCTTAAGGTGCTATTTACACCACACAACACACATACACAGAGACAGACATACATACACACCACACACACAGACAGACACACATACATACATACATCACACACACATACACACCATACATTCACACACCATGCACACACATATACAACACATAAAAGAATGTATGTTGGATGATCGGGTCACAATCCTTCCAGCTACTCTTCAGTCAGGTTATCTTCCCTTCAATTTCTTTTCCTAAGGCCTTTAAAGGTATCCTTCCTTTAGTTTGGTGTGCTTTCCTCCTTCTGCCCCATCCCTTCTGCCTCTCTTATCCCCCTAATTTCCCTCAGAACCCAACCTTAAAATCATTTTCTCGGGATAGCCTTTCCTTCAGTCTCTGCTCCACACTTTGTCTCTGTATTTCCTCCCATGGGTGCTTTGCTCCCCCTTCTAAGAAGGACCAGTATCCACACTTTGGTCTTCCTTCTTCTTGAGCTTCATGTGGTCTGTGAATTATATCTTGGGTATTCTGAGCTTCTGAGCTAATATCCACTGATCAGTGAGTACATACCATGTGTGTTCTTTTGTGATTGGGTTACCTCACTCAGGATGATATTTTCTAGTTCCATCCATTTGCCAAAGAATTTCATGAGTTCATTGTTTTTAATAGCTGAGTAGTACTCCATTGTATAAATATACCACATTTTCTGTATCCATTCCTCAGTTGAAGGACATCTGGGTTCTTTCTGGCTTCTGACTATTATAAATAAGGCTGCTATGAACATAGTGGAGCATGTGTCCTTGTTATATGTTGGAGCATCTTTTGGGTATATGCCCAGGAGTTGCATAGCTGGGTCCTCGGGTAATACTATGTCCAATTTTCCGAGGAAACACCAGAGTGATTTCCAGAGTGGTTGTACCAGCTTGTAATCCCACCAGCAATGGCGGAGTGTTCCTCTTTCCAACCAAAGAGCACACATGGAGGGACCCCTAGCTCTAGCTGCATATGTAGCAGAGAATGGCTTTATGTGGTATCAACAGAAGGGGAGGCCCTTGGTCCTGTGAAGGCTCAATGCTCCAGAGTATGGGAATGCTAGGGTGATGAGGTGGGAGTGGGTGGGTGGGTGGGTGGGGGAACACCCTCATAGAAGCAGGGGAAGGGGGTATGGGATAGGAGGTCTCCGGGGGAGGGGGAACCGGGAAAGGGGATAACATTTGAAATGTAAATAAAGAAAATATCCAATAAACAAAAAAGAGGAAAAATATCATTTCCTCTGGGAGACTGTCCTTAACCTCCTAAGTAGGAAATGCCCTCCCGCTGTGTCTGCTCAAAGCAACCTGTGTTTCCCTAAGCTAATCATCCCCTCACATGCTTCCTAATCAGAGGGTCTCCTGACTCTTTTCCTGTCAAGTTTACAGTGGAGCAACACTTACACACACCCTCCACACCCACTTACCTGGCACATTGTCTTTCTCAGAGTCAATATAGGACTCCTGAATTGAAACTAACGAACAGCAAGGTGAAATGGAAAGAAAGCCCTGCCTCACTCTGTGATACATTACGCTTAGCTCTGGGTGCTATGTGTTGATGGGAGCACACTCCTTCCTGCCCAGAGAAAAGCAATCAGTAGGTGAAGCATGCAAACCAGAAACAGTTCAACCTAGGAAAGAAAGAGGAGGAGGGCAAAATGAAAGATGTAAGGACTCTTGAATTTTCTGTAAGATTATTAAACATGAGTTTGCAAGCCCTTGGGGGAATGAATGGTAGGAAATTGGAGGGTGACAGATATGGGCTTTTATCAATGCTCTGCCCACAGAGCACTGAGTTCCCTGTCTCCAGAGGCACTCACAGTGAGCAGATTACAACTTTGTGCAGAGTAGGTAGGTGGGCTTGACTATTCTTAGCAGTGAGCAACAAAAGAAAAGTAGAATGGATTCAAGTGTCTAAATGGTTAGGTCAGATTAGAAAGGAATGAATAGATAGATAAATAAATAAATAAATAAATAAAGGCAGACTCAGTGCATACTTCACTGAGCTAGCTGGGAACTCATCCCCACCCCCATTCTTCTTGTACTATAGACCAGAGGGATGAAGGACAAGACAACTTAATAAGCAGGACAATAAAGACAAGATGGCAAAATTAAAATTATAAATCCAACTGGTTGGCAATGCATTTATGTTAAAAATAATATTTGCAAATAGATATTGGAGTCAACTATCAATGACCTATAAGATAAGAGGGAAAGTATCCACTTTAATTCCAGGTGAAGAATTGATTTTGCTTTTCAAACCAAATAATATCTGATAATGTTTATGTTCATGAACTTAGCTCCTTATCAATTAATAACTTAAAAACTGACAAAACAAGGAAGCTAATTAAAAATTCCATGAATGTAAACATTTCCAACCACTTCATATTCCTTTTAAAAAATGTTTTAGATTTATTTTATATTTGAGTGTTTTGCTTACATGTATGTATGTGTATCACTTATGTGCTTGGTGCCATGGATACCAGAAGAGGGCATTGGATTCCCTGGTACTGGAGCTATGGATGGTTGCAAGCTACCATGTGGGTTCTGGGAATTGAACCTGGGTCCTCTGCAAGAGCAATAGGTCCTCTAATGCACTGGGCCATCTCTAGCCTTTTCATACCATTAACCTTCAAGTATCTGCATGTAGTGGCTCTGACTTTAGGTGACAGACTGATGACATTATCTGTGCTTTGTAGACTCTGCTGTTGTGCTAACTTAGGAAGGGAAGCCAGTCTCAGCTGCTATGTTGGAAGATGTGTCAGAATTTTCTCAGGGGAATGGGACCTCTGTCATCTAAAATACTTTCTGAGGAATTCATGATCTGAGTCAGAGAAGCTCACTGTGGACAACTCTGTGATGCCCTTACGCCTGAGTACCATGCTAGCCATATTCAAGAACTCATTCAAGAAAAGCCGGTTTATGAAGCACCCGCTAGTGTGCCTCTCAGTGTCTTGCCAGCTGTACTGCGATCTTGCCACTAGGGCACAAGCCTGAGTTTGTAACACCTCAAATGTAATAATTCACACATTTGCCAAATAGTATAAACATACACAAAACTGTTTTACACCTTGAATGACCATTTTCAACTGCCAGACCCCAACTCTCTCCCTCTCTCTCACACACACACACACACACAGTATTGTCTAATCCAAATATAGAGAGAAAGTTTTCACTTTCTAGTTAGAAAACAGAGCAAGAAATAAAATACGCAGTGCCAGTTAAAGTCAACATTCTATAATTTAGAGGGTTTGGTTTTTCAAGACAGATTGACTTGAATTCACAAAGTTTCTAAAGACTGCACTGGGTGCTGGAGAGATAGCTCAGCAGTTAAGAGCACCGACTGCCTTTCCAAAGGTCCTGAGTTCATTTCCAAGCAACCACTTGGTAATTTATAACCATATGTAATGGGATCCAATGCCAACGCCCTCTCCTGGTGTGTGACAGCGACAGTGTAGTCATATACATTAAATAAATAAATAAATCTTAAAAAAAAAAGACTTTGCGCTGAAGTGAGGACCACAGCTCACCCTCGCACTCCTTCCACAGTCACCATTTCCCACTGGGAGGTGTAGGAGGCCATGCGGTCTGACAATTGCCCATAAAGAATTAACCTTGAAGACCCACAGCATTGGAGGTAGTTCAAGTGCCACTTTCTCAGTAAAGAAGGACTTGCCAGTTAGTAAATAGTGACATGTATCAGTCAGGCCTTAGAGCACTTTAAATCAGGAAGATAGGATAGGCAATGAAGGCATGAAGTGTGCATGCACCAGACATGCATGAAGCACAGATGGGCAGGGGAAGAGAGACCTAGGTTCCACAGATCAACACGTCCCTGAATCTCTCTCTCTAGTCTCCTATAAAGTAGTCATTAGATGAGTAGCTTCCTGTCTAGTGATGACTCAGTAGACCTAGTTACTGCCATTGTGCATCTTACAAAATCAAGAGAAAGATAAGAGCAATTCTGGAAGCAATTAGGGAATGTGGCATGGTGGCTACATCTGGAGCAAACCCGAGTCAGACAGTAAGGATGTCCTTGTGAGGATAGGTGTGAGTCTGTCTCCACCCTTGTACTAACCTGAGCACATAAGTTAGACTGAACATTAAATTCCTCATGTGTATAGAGTCAGTCTAGCATTTGTCAACTGACTGGTCCCTGATTCCATAATAGTATCATTAACTTTATGAATTGAATGCCTGAGGATTCCAGAGTGAAAGCATGTCAGACAACCTGAATCTACCAACTAACAACAAACAAAACCAAAACGTTCTAATGTGGCTGACATGACTTTCTGCTCATTGTCAACAAGGTCTAGAAAAGGAGTCACCTTACCGACTGAGAGACTTGCTTCAAAGAGCCCCTCCTCTTCACTTTTTGTGGATTGAAAATCCCTTGTCTTTCCCCTGGAAATAGCTACTGTTTCCTGGGAGAGGGGAGAAAACAGGGCCATGAAATGGATAGTGCCGAAGTGGAGGAGAACAGGCTTGGAAAATGCATCCAGTGTAAAAGAGAAAAGGCCGTAGCTTTACACTAAATGGAGAATGCAGTTACTTACTCCCCCAGCTTTGCTCGTTTCCCAGTGAATGGAATGGGACCACTGTGGAGGGAAACTGCTGTGATCGTTACAACCCACCTGCTGCAACCATGGTTCCCAGTGTACTCAGACTTTCTAAGATCTCTGCTTGTGGTGATATGAAAGAAAATTCCGTATCAACATCTAGAAGCCCAGGGAGCCCTGATAGGAACTGGTTCAAATCCCTGCATCAACTTATTTCTCCCACAATCGATTATCTTCTTGTCCACAGTTTCTTTGCCTGCTCAGATTTTACAAAGAATAATCTGGATCCGTTGTCTCTGCATCCTATCCCTAGGAAAAGTCACTTCATTTCACACTCCACTTTTATTTTTTTCTACTATCACTCAGACTAGAGACGGAAGGATGAGCAAGAAAGAAAATGCCCCACCCTTACCCTACATATAAGCTAATTGGGAGGATGGACCTCAGCCGTCTTTTCTTTACCATTGCCTATGTGATGTCTTCTCTGTGGGATTTCACTTCTCTAACCAAGTGGTTCCTCTACTCCCCACAAAGACTTGTTTCCCAGTGTTCCTCTCCCATCAGTGTCTAAGCAGCTTGTCCGTGGTCAGTGTCTTACTACTTGTTGAGTTTGTCGTCATTTATCCACACACTAAAGCGGCACATCCTACAACAGAAGAATGATTGTCTGTTTGCTTGCTTGCTTTTTCTGTAGGTTCGGTGCCCCAAACAACACTGCTCCTAATATTTAGCCAACGAGTACGTGTTATCTAATCTACTTCTCAAATAAAATGCCCCATCCATTAATCAGATCACACTGCAGCTAGCAATCTTTGTTTCAGCCCGACCTCTTCCCCCATTCCATCGATGTCTAAAATACCGACTTTCTCGTCTTTCTAACTCCATGTTGCGCCTCAGCTCTGCCCTTGCCTTTTCTCTCATGGCCTATAACTTGACCTATAAATTGCTTATCAGTTTTAGTTCTCTTGTTACTGACTGATCTTTCAAACTCACGGAGAAGTGGTTTTCTAAAGCACAGTCCTGGCTATGTTCCTTCCAGCTGGACATAGGTCCACATCATTTCTTCAGTCTGTAGCTTCTATGGCCACATCATTTCTTCAGTCCACAGTCTCTGTGGTCACATCATTTCTTCAGTCCACAGCCTCTATGAACACATCATTTCTTCAGTCTGTAGCTTCTATGGCCACATCATTTCTTCAGTCCATAGCCTCTATGGCCACATCATTTCTTCAGTCCACAGCCTCTGTGGTCACATCATTTCTTCAGTCCACAGCCTCTATGAACACATCATTTCTTCAGTCCACAACCTCTATGGACACATCATTTCTTCAGCCTCCATGGCTGCCTGATCCCAGAGGCCATTTATTCACCTCACCCTGAAGCACAAACTGGTTTAGGCCACATTTGTTCATGGTTCCCTCTGCACATGCTGTTCACCCTACCTGGAATGTTACCACAAGTCTGCTCCCTCTCCTCCCAAGCACACATAAACACAGCACATATGTGCCTTATCAAGGGCCTGCAAATCCTTAAGGGCTTTACCCACATGTTAGATTCTTGCTGAGTTTTCCCCAAGTCTAGTAGAGTTCACTCGGTCCCTTCACACTATACCCATATTATTTTGGTTTGATCCACAAAATTTTAATTACATATACGGATTTGAATCTCCTATAATGGTATAAACTCATTGGTATCCATGACACATCTCATTCATCCTTCTAATGAGCACACATCATACATTACTGACACAGAGCGGAATCGTACTCGATATTTCCAACATCAAGTCTGCACACCTGAAACATTCAAAAGAGAAGACATGAAACACTTAATCAACGTGGGTGCTGGGGTACTGGTTGGTCCACAGGCAGAAGGGCATACTAGAGAATCCCTTAAGGACTCTGTTTTCCGGGGTAGGGGGGATTCTCACTGCATTACTGTGCTTCTGCAATAAGTCGATCAATGTGCTAGGTGTTATTGGAATTGCTAATCAACCATCTATTCACTTTCGCAATAGCCTGTAAGTTACACAGTGCTGCAGGAAAGGCAGCTCAGGGAAAAGACTTGCCCAGCCTCCCACCCTAAGCCTGTCCAAGAGCACCCCACTGACACAAGAAGCCTGCACAGCAGGAAACGTGAGTTGTCTTTAGGTATGGAAGCAAGCAAGCAGCACTCCACTGCCCCTCAGTGAACCTACAACAAATGCATGGGCAGAAACAAATGTTTTCCCCTGCAGCACAAGATAGATCTGGTCCTATTGAGATTCAGCCTTTAAAGTGTAAAGCAAGTTATCACAACGGAAGCTGCAAATACACCCTGCAGGAAGGAGAGTGATCTCAGAAGCAGGGAAGAGAATTCTAATTAGTCCCTCACATCACAGGTTGTTCTGCAGAATCTAAAACCACACATGGGCGGCCTTCCTCTGACAGTCCAGCGATTGTCTAGTTATCATGTTTGAACTAGCTGCCAACTTGGCTGTCTGCTGCCTTCTCTGCAGTGCTGGCCTCACTGACCTCCTGGGCTGGTTTACTGCCCCTCTTTCCTTCCCTCATCCTCTGCCATTTATAGCCAAGCTTAACCTGGATTCTCTCATCCCACTAGCTTCCTCCCCTACAGATTGTAAGTGACACGGGTGTTATTGGTCTATAATTATCTTCCTCAGCTTCTCAAAAACATACACTTAATAGAAAAGGTAAGACCATTTGAACAACTTAACAAATAAACATAGTATTAGATGCTAATCCAAAACATGAAACAAATATGTATGGGTTTATATGGATATAAGTAATTAGTGAGTAATATAAAAGATGGAGCAAATACTCCTTACATGAATGCACAATTATTAAAGGTAAATGGATAGGGAAAATTAAAAATTACTATTATAATATCATCACAATAATAATTGTTTCAAGAAAAACTACTGGGAAATGTGATCAGTAGACAAAAGTTTTAAGAGGTATAAGATGGGTACATAGCCTGAAAAATATCTCCTTCCAGATTTACCCATTTGGTGCTTTAAGATATGCCCATGCCAGGGGATGTAATACTGAAGTAGAGCCTTGACTAGCATGTGCCAGGCCACAAGAAAGAATTCAATTTATACATGCCAAACCTCCTTTGATAGATCTCCCTCCAGGAGATGAACTCAACTTCCCTCCTTTTGAAAGCCCAACTCAATTGAATGAGTTACTTCTAGGGAATTATCATGGAAAGGGAAAATAGTCACTTTACTGGCACACACCTAGTGACCCATGTGTTCCAAGTTAAAGTAGCTGTAACTAGCTACAAGGACATTAGAACCTTCATCTATGGTGTGAAGAAAAATACACTTCTGTGGGAATCTCCCCAAACCTACAGCCTCAGATGGTTCTGGACTAGATACCAGACAGACCCAAACTCGGAAACACCTTACCAAATATCTTGCCATTAGTCTTCAAAAGTATTAATGGAATAAAAGATAGAGAAGTCACATAAAAGATAGAGACTTTACTGAGGACATGTGAAAACTGAATCCAATACAGGAAGCTGGGTTGGATGTTCATCAGAACCAAAAAGGGACGCTAATGGAAACTCCAGGACAGTCTGAAAAATCTATAATTGATGGTAAAATGTCAATATACTGTGGTTATGTTAACTTTTTAAAGTTAACTTTTCTTGATTCTTGAGTGTTTCATACACGTATAAAACGAAATATGATCATGAAATATAGTCACTAACATACCCACCCCCATTTCTGTCTCCAATTTCCCCTGTACATTCTCAAAAATGTCCTTTACCAACTTCATGTCTTTTTTTTTCCTTTTCTTTTCTTTTTTTTTTGGAGGGGGGTAACCCACTAAGTCACGTTAGTGCTGCCCATATGTGCATGGGTGTGGGACTATCCACTGGGGCACAGGAAACCTACCAGTGGGAACACCTGCAAGAAATAAAAAAAAAAAAAGACCGTCTCTCTCCCTTAAGAGCTATCAACTGCCAATAACTCTTCAGTAAGGTGTGAGGACTGGAGACCACCTACCTCCCCATCTATGCCAGAATCTTGACTGGCTTGACCTTGTGCAGATATTGTGCAGATTGTGGTTATGTTGGACTCTAACATGAGAGGAAGCTGGATAAAGGATAGATAGGTAGGGAGATAGATAGATAGATAGATAGATAGATAGATAGATAGATAGATAGAGTATAGATAGATGATATAGATAAATAGATGATACATAGATGATAAATGATAGATGAAAGATTGGTTGATAGATGATAGACAGATAGATGATAAATAGATAGATAGATAGATAGATAGATAGATAGATAGATAGATAGATAGATAGATGATAGATAGATAGATAGATAGATAGATAGATAGATAGATATGAATATAATCTGTCTTATCTTTGCAACTCTTTGATAAATTAACATGTTTTAAAATACAAGAGTTCTAATATCCATTTTGTCTTGTTCTGTTTCTTTAATACATTGCATATTTTTTATCTTTAAAATGAGCATGTTTCCCTGAAAAAATCAGAAACTTTTTCATTTTTAAAGACCACCTTCTTAGAGAAATCTCTCCTCAGGAAAGTAGTGTCTTACGTTGGACTTCTCCCAGATTTCCTAGCCCTAAACTCCAGTGAATCACTCCTTCATCCTACTTTACTTTGTTTTTATTTGGCTTGTATTTCTCTTTTTGGCAGCTCTACAAAGGCAAACACACTTTAAGTCTCCCATCCACATTTAGAATCCAGAGCTCACCAGCTGAGCTATTGTTACAGAAGACGCCCCCATCCATCTAAGGCTAGTTCCTGAGCCAACTCTAGTTTCGAGAGCAGCCTGCCAGCTGTTGTTTCTCCAGATCTCTTCTGCACCTGGGAGTTCAGCAGGTCTCTGCCCTGCTGGAAACTTACTGCAGAGCTCTGGGGCCAGTCAGCCCCAGAATGATTTACTCAGACCTTTACCAACCCTGGTCACCATGGAAAGCACAGCCTGCATGATCACCGGGGCTAGCTCAATGGGAGTCTCATGCTGGTCCAGGCATCTTTGCACCTGCCCTTCATCCCACAGTCTTCCCCTCCTGCTGTTCCCCTGGGAACCCTACCATGGTCCCAGTTCCTAAGTAAACAAATTCACCTACAACCACAGTATTAGTTCTATTCACCACCAAGTTTTCTGAAATCTGGGCTTTCCTCCAATTTTGAGACATTACAGACCAGAACACACCTGAAGTAAACTGTTCTCATCTCCCTGTATTTGTTTCTTCACGTTCCCAACACACAGGTTGGAAAGCAAACTTAGAGGGAAATATAAAAAAAATACAAAATATATCCAAACTATTCTAGACCCCAAACTTCATCCTCGATAAGAAAAACAACAAAAACAAACAAACAAAAAAACAAGGGTTCATTTTTAACCAGAAGACAAAGTTTTCTGGCATCCTATGCTAAACACATCAATCCCAGGACTTGCACACAGACAGGGATTCTGAATTCTAGATCAAGAAAGTATAAGGTGTGGCAAAGATCAAATGCTGGCTATAACTTTTGTTGTTTGATGTACTGCTAAACTGTGTGCTTGGAAATCTGTCCCAGAGCTTCTGTAAAATGGCTTTCCCATGAAAGCACAGTACTTGATGCTTCAGAATCTAGAGTGCTCTCTGGTGCCCTGGAGGCTACAGTGCTCTCTGGTGCCTGGTTTCAATGCTATAGGGAAGCACTTACGCAGAGTGGTCTTGGGCCGCCTGGAAGTGCTGAAAATCCACTTCTCCAAGCCACCACTAAAGCACAGTTGGTACTTGCTTTAAATCTGCAAACATTTACCATCTTTCAAAAATAACCAATTGGTTGCAAAACCACATACAAGGAGAAATGCAAAATAGAACCTGTGGCTAGGGCTGTGCTTTATACAAAATCACCACTTGTAAGGTACCATAGATTTTCATATTTATCAGTGAAGTTCCCCAGAAAGTTGCAGGAGCATGCGTTGTTCTAATAAGATCAATTAGGGCACTTTCTAGAGCTGGTAGCGAAGTGTTTTGAGGAAGGAATGGCTTTTTCTAATTTTTATCATTGTATCACATGAACTAGCAGCAGCCGTGTATAATTACCCACTATAAGGTTATTTTCCATTCATTCTTCAGTGATTTGTTTTTTTTTTTTATATATATATAATGATATTTAGCCAAGGTCTTGCTACGCGTAGCTCAGGCTGGACTCAAATTTGTAATCTTGTCAAGTGCTGTGTATCACCAAGCCCGATCTTCTACTCTTTGAATTCCTGTATATCATTCTGCAGTAAGAACCCATGAACATCCTTAAACTTTTAACCATTTCTCTTAAGAGTTTCTGCAAATGTCATCTCATCTCAGATAATTTATCATCTCAAAAAATCAGCAATAACATGCAAAATAATAATCAAGCTAAGCCAGTACATTAAAATGTTGTGGTTATTCCAACCTGCATACCATTTTGTAAGTGTGTACAGTTTCAATCTTCCTGTATTCCAACAGTTCCTTGACCTGGTTTCTCCAGCAAAAAAGTCCGATTACTAAAATGCTGCCCTCAATTTATAATGAAAGAAATTAATTTGCTCTCATCCTCTAAAATAAATTAATTCGAATTAGTCACATATTAATAATTTTTCAGCACCATTAAATATGTTAACAAATATGTCTTAGAAATAATAACTATATAAAGTCCCTATCATTTAGGAGTTAGAAATGCATGTTTATTTATGTATTTATCTGTGTATTTATGTATTTATTTATTTAAAATACATGTTTTTCATCGAGAACTTTACACTTTAATGGAAAAGAAAAAAGATATATATAATCATATACAGTATAACATGACCCTCACTAGAAACATAGGTTAGATTCAAGCATGAAACCGGGGAAGGCAGGAGGAAAGAGGTAGACAACTATATGTAAGTATCAAAAACTTTCCTAGGAAGGTGCCCCTTGGCCTAGTCTTCGGAGATGAGTAAAAATTAGCAGGAGGACAAAGCTAAGCCTTTGTAGAGATTCTGGTCGTGAAAAATCAAGACTCGCCGGAAGGGGCGCATGCGCATATACTGTCAAAGTCAGCGGTATTGGCAAAGAACAGAGGAGGGTGGTAGGAGATGAGGCTGTTGCCTGTGGATAAGCTTTTCAAATGTGAGGAACTCTCGATTGCAATCTGCAGGCAGGAGGGTAACCACTGAATGTCTAAGGAGAGGTTCTTCTCGGGTTTAGAGCAGAGTAGCTTCTCAGAAGGGCCATTCTGGAGTTTTGTGGAAAGTGTATAGAAGAGGATCATACCAGGGGTAGGCGTGGAATAGAGAGGTCATGAGAAACCCCAGGAGAAGGAAGTGTAGGGTGACTGCCTTAGGATTCGGGGTGTGGTCTCTCGCATCCAGGCTCAGGACAAAGCTGAGTCCTGGGGATATTTGTAGTAATATTAAACACTGGCATAGAAGACAGCTCCGTGCAGAGGTGCAGACAGGGACACTACAGTGGGGTCCTTGGACTTCTTAATGGCTTTATGGATAGAATTCAAAAGGTCAGAAAACTAAAATGGGAGAAAAATTACAACCTCATGGTTACTAACTGAATTTTCCCCAAATAATTTCAATTATAAATACAGAAAGTACACCCCACAAGTATTAGCAATGCCTCTGATCACCAGAATAAACGACATCACAGTTCTTAAGTCTATCCCAAGAGCACATTTATCCTAGTTACTGCTTAAAATTATAGTAGTTTTAGGATTATCCCTGGATCTTGTCATTCAGTGTAATTAATTTTAAAAAGGAAGAAAACAAGGCATGATGCTAACCCCTGCCACCCTAGAGCTTGTGGGTTAAGATTGAAAGTACATTCAAGGCCAGCTGGTTACATAGCAAGATCCTGTCTCAAAACAAACAACAGTAAGAATATTAACATCATCTGAACATATTCTAAGCAGTCACCATGTCTCAAGCCTGTAATCTTAGCTCTCAGGAAACTGAGGTAGAGACTTCAGTGAATTTGAAACTAGCCTGGGCTACATTGTGAGTCCCAAGCCATTCTGGACCAAGACTGTGTAAAAAATACAACACAAAATTAAAATGACAACAACAAAAGCATTCACTGGTGTATCACAATTTTCAGAAGTATTTCAGTATCATTCTGCATATTTGGTTCAATGCATTTAGAAACATTATCCAGAAAAGAAACCAGGAGGCTTCCCTCTCCTCCCAGAAGGACTGTGGTGGTACAATTGAAAAAACCCAGGTTAGTGTGAGAACAAACCCATTGGAAAACTTAGGACTGGAAGAAACCATATGAAGAAGTGAGAGAGAGAGAGAGTCAGGACAGTGCCTCGGCAGGATTTACAAGAACAGAGACTTGTGAAGACAGATCTGAGGTGTTAGAAAATGCTTTGCACAAAGACTGAAATGCCTCCTTTAACTTACCAGTTAAGGCGCATATCCGTTTAAGAGTATCTGTTCTCTAAGCAACAGAGCTAACAGACACAAAAACACAGGTTGCAGGAATAGGAAAGCAGTCCAGATTCCAGGGAAAGAATGGAAGTAATCCATAGAAAGGACAAGAGAAGATTGTCGAGGGTTGCAGGAAGGAACTGCCCCAGCAGTCACTCTCCAGACTTTCTGACTTGGTCTGACTTAGGACTTGTGTCCATTGCCGGTTTCTTGAACTGAAATGATAGATACAGGAAGACCCACAAATGAGTAAGGCAGCTTCCTAAGATACAGAGGGCCACCAGGATGGCAAAGGATGCAAGGGAAGTAAGATCAGATGTCCACTGAGCAGTCTCCGCAGTGACCGCAGAGAGCGCAGTCTCCACGCACCCTGATCCAGATCTCTACTGTGTAGGAGCAGGCTTAGCGAACAGCAGAGTGTCCTACTCTGCCAGAAAGCATGGCTGTTAGAAATGAGAACTGGGAAGACGATAAGAAAGGCAGAATCAAGATTGTTTCTAGAGAGAAGAAGGAATCAAAGTAAAAGGAAAATTTTAAAACATAGATGAGTCTGAGAGAAATGAGCTCACTCTGTTCAGAATTAAATTACTATCTCCATTTACTATGCCAGGCACTCGCTGCATCAGACAGCAGTCTAAACATCTGCATTATCTTTTAATACTGGGGATTATTAAAATAACTAATTATCTCTAACCCACAGGCAAGGTTATTTAAAATCAGCAAGTCTTGGGGCCTGAGCTGTCACATGAGCCCATGGTGATGTCCAGGTTCGTACTGCCTCTGAGGGTCATGTCTGGTTTCGTGGTCCGACTGCAGTCATTGTCTGTGTTGACGTTTGTGGCCAGTATCACCACCAAAGACCTCTTGGATGTACATGGTTTATGTCCGTGGGCCGTGCTGCCACTGGGGGCCATACTGATCTGAGTGTCCTGTGCTGCCACCTGAAGCCATGTTGGTGTTCGTGGTCTAGGCTACCTCTGAGGACCTTATCTGGGTCCGAGGTCCTTCTGTATCTATGGACTGTCTGTATTATCTGTGCTGTCACCAGAAATCACATGGAAGCCCATGATCTGTGTTCTCGCTGACTGGGAAGAGCAAGGAAGCTACTTTTGCAATGAGACCAATGATTGCAGGTGCATAGTTGAGAAAGAGAGACAGGGAAGGCTTCTGTGGTAACCGTACACGTCCCCCCCCCACTCTCCCCTCCACCCCCCAAAAGAGAGTAACTGCCTAAATGGGAAGCTGTCAAAGAAGCTGATGAGGATGCTGGGGGCAGCTCTCCACAACTGATGGCTTTTGGTAGGAGGAGAAGGCTCAGATTTTTGAAGGGGCAGGCCATGGAGACTTCGACCACGCTCCAGTGAGTATATAGGCAATCAAATTGGACTTTTTTTTTTAATTTTTAGTTTTTAATTTTAGTTTTTGGGGGAGTTCACAAGGATTGGGGGATAAACATGGAAAGTCTGGGAAGTGAATGTGATCTGGGTACATGACGTGAAAGAATCAATAAAAATACTATGTTGGGGGAAAAAAATCAAGTTTTAAGCAAATTGTTTAAGGACACAACCCATCGGTGGGTGAGCAGGGAGGATGCCCTGCCTCGCTGATTTCCAGGCTATTTTGGCAACTTTTTAGCTCTTTGAACAAGGCCCAGCTCTACAGAAAAGTGTTCTAGCTTGTTGGTTTGTGCAAGAGAGGAGCTATGGCAGAGGTTTCTGTCACTTAGCTTCATTTCATTTTTTCTACAGAGAAGTACCAGTCATTGGTTGAGAAATAGCAGTTGAGAATGGCGGAGCCCTGGCCTCAAAAGTTGTTCAAGGTTGTACAAGCTGTGCAGTATAAATGAGCCAAGTTTAGGTCCCAGATGCGACTGTGTCATTAAGACCAGTGGCAATAAAGAAGGCCAGCCGATGTGGTGCCTGAAGCCGGTAGACCCAGCTCTGAGGAGGACGAGACAGGAGGTTCATGGCCACGTGTTCAAGGCCAACCTGTGTTACACACTGGATTTGAGACCTAGGCTACAGAGTGAGACCCTGCCCCATAACACCAGGGAAGAAAAACAGTAAGCAAAATCTGCAATTATTATAATTTGTGATTTCTATGGTCCTAAGCAGAGATAAACAAAGTTTATAGTTCTCATCCTATCTAAGCTAGAAGTAAGGTTATTAAATATTCCATTTTTACCAGTAAACATTTAAACCAGGATCCATCTACAAAGTTAAATGTAGTCAGCTATTGAAAATTTATCTATTTCTGTTTTTCCAAATTATTAACACATTTCTTCCCTTTGCTTCTAAAAAGTATACTGCTACCAAATACCATTTTTAGAGCACTAGAGATAATAATTTTGTGTAACCTCCTTCATTGTTGGTGGGATTGCAAGATGGTACAACCAGTCGGGAAATCAGTAGGGAGGTACCTCAGAAAATTGGACATAGTATTACCTGAGGACCCAGCTATATCACTCCTGGGCATATACCCAAAAAATGCTGCAACATATAATAAGGACACATGCTCCACTAAGTTCATAGCAGCCTTATTTATAATAGCCAGAAGCTGGAAAGAACTCAGATGTCTTTCAACAGAGGAATGGATACAGAAAATGTGGTACATTTACACAATGGAGTACTACCCAGGTATTAAAAACAATGAATTCATGAAATTCTTAGACAAATGGATGGAACTAGAAAATATCATCCTGAGTGAGGTAACCCAATCACAAAAGAACACACATGGTATGTACTCACTGATCAGTGGATATTAGCCCAAAAGCTCGGAATACCCAAGATACCATTCACAGATCACATGAAGCTCAAGAAGAAGGAAGGCTGAAGTCTTCTTCGGTCC